>CP125267.1:23778-757723 GCA_030027945.1 Phytophthora plurivora
TAAACCCTAAACCCTAAACCCTAAACCCTAAACCCTAAACCCTAAACCCTAAACCCTAAACCCTAAACCCTAAACCCTAAACCCTAAACCCTAAACCCTAAACCCTAAACCCTAAACCCTAAACCCTAAACCCTAAACCCTAAACCCTAAACCCTAAACCCTAAACCCTAAACCCTAAACCCTAAACCCTAAACCCTAAACCCTAAACCCTAAACCCTAAACCCTAAACCCTAAACCCTAAACCCTAACCCTAAACCCTAAACCCTAAACCCTAAACCCTAAACCCTAAACCCTAAACCCTAAACCCTAAACCCTAAACCCTAAACCCTAAACCCTAAACCCTAAACCCTAAACCAAAAACCTAAAACCTAAAACCTAAAACCAATGAACCCTTTTTCAATTTATTTATGTTGCCCCTACCATTATTATCAGCGTTCAGCTTCTGTCGATAGACAGAAGCTGTGAAAGCGTCTTGCACAAACCTTATTACGACTTGTCTTCGCTGGCCAAAGTCTAGCGCGTCCGAGCTGGATCCTTTCCGTTTGTCGCCTTCGTCTGTAGCAGGCCCTGCCTGCGCGCTATCATCCCATATGTCTGTGCCGGGCACAGACATCGCCGTTCCTACTCAAACGAGACGCTGCACGCGTCACCACTGCTGATAGTGTGCTATCAGCCGTCTTCTGCGGTTATTCAGACGCAACCGTAGATCCTCCCCCACTTAAGGAGGAAGATACCCCGGCGAGCATGCTCGGCAAACGTGGATGCCTCATGGCGTTCACGTAGAACGGTGTATGCCCAGTCGAGGCATGCACCGAGTTGTTGATGGCAAACTCTGCCATCGGCAAGCACTCGCTCCAATGCGGGAACGAGTGAGCATAGCTCTTCAGCGCGTCACCTAGTACACGGTTGACGCGTTCGGTCTGTTCGTCCGTCTGCGGATGATCCGCAGTCGACATTGACAACTGTGAACCAAGAAGTGTGAACACTTCTTGCCAGAACCGCGCTGTGAAGCATGGATCACGGTCCGACACAATGTCGAGCGGCATGCCATGGTGTTTGAACACCATGGCAACAAACAGTCGCGCAGTCTGCGCGGCTGTAACAGTAGCCGGGACGGCAGCAAGATGGACCATCTTGCTGAATCGGTCCACAAAGACAACGATGCCCGTCCTCCGCTTGCTGTCAGGCGGAAGACCGAAGACAAAGTCCAAGGACATGGACTGCCAACACTCCGACGGAGTCGGAAGTGACTGAAGAGGAGCCTGCGAGAACGGCGCAGGCTTCACGCGTTGACAAACCTCGCAAGCATGGACGTACTTGCGCACCCACTTGTACTGGTGGTGCCAGTAGAAGTCACGCGTGAGAAGAGTGTATGTCTTCTCACGACCCGGATGCCCTGCCGTAGGGACATCGTGATACTTGAACATGATCCTCAATCGCAGATCATGATCATTCGGAACGACAATGCGGTCCGCATTGTCGTCTACTGCACTGTATAGCAGTAGCCCTTCGTGTACACGATACCGATGTACACGAGACCAAAGATAAGGGGTTAGCTTCCGACGCGCCACGTCGGAAGGTGCTGCGAGGTACTCCAGCAGCCCCTTCGCGTCTGCATCTCTCGCATACGCGTCCTTCACGTCATCAATCAACGTTGACGACGGAACACTTGTCCTAACGACGCTAACAGCGTTGACGTCGCCCGTCTCCGCATAGTCAGGTCGACGCGATAACGCGTCGGCCACTACGTTGAGTCTTCCGGGTTTGTACTCGACCCAAAGTTGTACTCCGCGAAGAAGGACGACCATCTCGCCATACGTTGCGAGATGTGCGGCGACTTAATAGTCGTCCGCAGTAATGCGTGGTCTGTACAGACCACGAACGGTCTACTCCCAAGTAGATACACTCGGAACTTTGCGAGTGCATACTTCATGGCAAGGAGCTCCTTGTCATGTACGGGATAGTTACGCTCAGCTGGCTTCAGCTGACGCGATTGATAGTAGACCACACGATCACGCCCCTTGTGATCGTGTTGCATCAATGCGCATCCGATTGCAAAGGCGGATGCGTCACACACTACGTGGAATGGACGATCTTGGTCAGCCACTGCCAAGATCGGTGCCTCAGTCAAGCCCTGCTTGACTGCATCGAATGCCCCTTGGCACTCGGTGGTCCAAATCCACTCAGTTTCTTTCTTAAGAAGCTGTAACAGCGGGCGAATCTTGCCCGCGTAGTTCTCCACGTACTTGCACAAGTACGTGGCGAGCCCAAGGAACTGCCTCAGTTCCTTCACATAGGATGGCGTGGGCCATTCATTGATCACTCTGACCTTCTCTGGGTCAGGGCGCACGCCGTCCTTCCGGACGAGACACCCCAGCACGGGTATCTCGCTCGCCCCGAAGATACGCTTCTTCAGGTTCGCGTAGAGCTTATGTTTCATCATAAGCTCTAGCAGCTTCCGGAGATGCACCCTGTGCATCTCAACGTCCGTCTTACCATTCACAGCCCGGCTGTGGACGAACACGTCGTCGAAGTAGCTCGGTACGAAGTCGCGCACCGAGCGCAATAGATGTGTCACGCATCTATTGAACGTCGCAGGGGTATTCTTAAGTCCCTGTGGCATGACGAGCCACTCCCAAAGCCTACCGCTTGGAGTGCTTACCGCTGTGAGAGGTATATCCCTCTCACGCATGAGGATTTGATAGAATCCATCACGCAGATCTAGAGCACTGAAGATGGTGCTCAAGGCCATCGAATCGATGATCAAATCTTTTCGCGGTATCGGCGTCTGCGCCGGTATCGTCGCATCGTTCAACTTGTTGTACGCATGAACGATGCGCCAGCCGCTCTGTGGCTACTTGACACAGAACGTCGGGGCACTGTGTGGGGACTTTGATTCCCGCACTTGACCTGCAAGACGACGACTTTCAAAGAAATCGTCGATCGCTTGCACCTGTTCGCGCGGTAGTGGCCACTGCCGCGTGGCACAGTACTTCGTGCCCGGTACGAGATCAATCTCGTGCTGTACGCCCTTATCCTTCGGAAGCTCCGAAGGAATCTCGTCAGAAAGTACATCCTTGTACTCCCGCAGAATGTCGTAGTAGGGACTCTACCTCAACGAGTCCCAACGCTGCCCCTCGAAGCGCTGCTTCTTGGTCTTCGCACTGAGGGGACATCGCCCTCAGCGATCCCATCGCCGACGAGCTGCTTCAGCTCTTCGGCCTCGCGTTTCACCCTCTCAACGTCTGAGAGGATGCAAATTTGTTCGATGCGTCCATCGTACAAGTCCCGCGCGAAGCGCTTCCAACTCATAGTTGGAAGTGCGGTGAACGCCGACGCACACGTCGGCGGATTCTCTAACCGCATCTTCTGGTACTGCAATCCAGTACCAGTACGTGTCAAGACGTTCAACGTCTCGACACTCGGTGTCTGTCCGGCAGATACACCCGTCTCAGTCCCGGACTGAGACTCACGCAGCTTCTGTGGCTTGCGCCGTGAAGTTCTTCCCTGGAGCCCGGCTCCAGGTGCTCCGCGTCCAAGGGCCTTCGCCTTGGACGGGTCGTTATCACAATAGTCGTCAGCGGATGTCTTCCGCTGACTCGCACAATCAAGCCCGGCTTGTGTACCGCTCATCGCTTGCAGCACTGCTGCACGTGAGCACGCAGGTTGTTCTGGTGCTGGACGTTTGCAACCGCCAGCACCTCCTGCCGCGTCGTTAGTTTCCCGGAACTAACGCGCCTCCATCAACTCCCGGAGCTGATAGATCAAATGCATCACCAGCTCCCGGAGCTGATGTGCCTTCACTAGTTCCTTGAACTAGTGGCCCTTTGATTGTGACGTCGACTCCCTGAGTCGACGCACCCGCGCCTGTGGCGTCAGCTCCCGGAGCTGGCGCACGTCTATCGGTTCCCTGAACCGGAATTCTATTGGCTTCGTCAGCGCGACCCTTGGAGGCTTGAAGTACCTCCAACGATACCGGTACTGATACCGGTATCAGACCATCATTCAAGTGACCTTCACTCAGATGAATCAGATGATCATCATTCAGATGACCTTCACTCACGTGACCCTTGTTCACGTGATCACTCAGGTGACCCTTCGGCTCAGACTCAGATTTCTGAGTCGAAACACATTTTCTCTCAACGACTCCCGGAGTCGTCAAGGGTCGCCGGCGGCGATCGGAGGCAGCGGCGGCTGCTGCTGTCTCAGCTGGGGAGTCGCATGCACCGGCAGGTGCATGCGCGGTACTGACAGGGCCATCGCTCTCTGTCGCGCCCATGCTGTTGAAGCGTACAAGCGTACGCTTCTCCCAGTTGATCACCGGGTCATGCTGTGCAAGCCACGTCACGCCTAATACCAAGTCGAACTTATCGTCTAGATCCAAGACGATAAGATCTTCCACAAACGTCCTTCGTTTGTATGAGAAGCGCACACGGACTACGCGCTTCTCAGTTCTTACGGTGGCACCTGTACCTCAAACACACCGCGAGGTGTGTCGGTCTCTTCGAAGTCAAGCCTTCGAAGGCTCTTCTGTCGAACAAAGTTGTTCGACGCGCCCGAGTCCACTAGGGCACGAAGAGAGTTAACTCTCTTCGACATAACATCCAGGATGACAAGACTTGGCTTGTCATCTTGCTTCTTGCAGCGAGAAACCTTCTCGCTGGGGGCAGCGGTCCTCATTGACGCGTGTCCAAGCTCGACACGCGCGACTGCATTACCAGTAGGACGCCCCGCGCCTACTGGTCCTTGGCGTTTTTTGAACGCCCGCCACGATACTGTGTATCGCGGCGCTGACCCCCTTGCACCGTCGCTGTGCATTCGCGTGCATAGTGACCGATGTTACTGCACTTGTAACATCGTACCTTACCACCATTACGCTGCTGTTGACCAGCAGTCGTAGCGCTCGAGAGGTCCATAGGCTCTGGACCTCCCGTCCTTGCTGCAGGACGTGCCGGCCTCGGCGCGTTCGCATGAAGTTTAGCCTGACGCCGGCTAAACTCTTCTTGCATAGCAAGACTGATGGCTTCTTCGAGAGTATTCGGATACTCTCGGAAGAGGTACGTCTTGGCGGGACCGTCCTTCAGTCCCTTCATGAACGTGACTACCTTGGTCGCCTCGTCGACCGGGTTGGTCACTATGTTCGATACCAAGTATCGAGCACGCTGGGCATAGGTATGCACGTCATCCTTGCCCTGCTCCAGATCGAGGAACTCCGCCCTCGATCTGAACTCGTTCTTCGGGGGCTCAAACGCAAGCTTGAGCTCCTCCTTAAACACCTCGTACGTGCTGAAGCACGTAGGATCCGAGAGTCGACGCCCATAGGCCCAACTCTTTGCTCGTCCGCCAAAACACGACATGGCGAACGCAACTTTCGACAGCGGGTCGACGATGCGTCGAGCCGTAACGGCAGTGTCGAGTTCGACAAGCCAACGAAAGAGGGTCTCATCCTCCTTCCCCGTGTAGGTACTCACGTGGAGCTTCAACGACTCCACGCGCGGCTTCGGGGAAGCCATCGAGGCAGCAACATCGCGTTGCTCCTTAACAATGTACCCCAGAACAACCCCGTGTTGCTCTGTCGGCGATAGCGTACGAAGCATCGTCGCTACCGCCGCCTCTCCAATGACTCGCGAGAGTCGTTGGAGAGCCTCCCACTCTGGGTCTGACAGGTGGGCACAGTCCGTGCGCGCCACAGACATGTTCGGGGTCCCCGCGGACCCCTCATCCATGGGGAGGTTCTCAACCCCACGTTCGTATGACTCCATACGAACGAACTGCAGTCGGTCGTGGGACGGACTACAAAGTGCTACCAGGTGGAATGGGTCTACTTAGACCCACTAGGTGGCGTACACGTGCGCTTACGTGTATGAGGAAGCGTACAATTAGTTTAACTTAGATTAATTATACTTACTTGAGTAAGTATAATTTAAACTAAATATAAGCAAATTAAACTGCAGAAATACCGTAAAATGAGAACTGTTATTGAATATGGCAAAAGCCAATTATCGAACCTCCTAATCTGTTTATCTATTTCTAAAGGGTCTGCCAACCACACGTTGGTAGAACCCCTACCCTTGTGTCACGCACTGATTGGTAGAAATCCATAAGTTTCTACCAATAACATGCGTAAATGCATGCGAGCCAACCATCGAGGTGGCCCGCCCATGTAGCTATTGGTGAGCCCACACACCAATGCTGGAGGTTCCTTTCCAACCTCTAGCAGTTAAGATAACTGTTAGAGTTACAAGTGGTTACTGCCACTTGACGTGTAACCCCGTTACATTAACTGAGCACCTTCGAGGATTGTTAAGCGGGCGGCAAGCTTGCGATTCATTGCAATAAGTTCGTGAATCATAGCGCAATGGTGGCATCCCTGACAATCGTTCTTCTCTTCTTGGTCTCGTGCGCGTACATTTTGTGGTGATGAGGCGTTCAGCGCAGCTGACCAAGCAAGCATGCCGATCTGAGCGATTCCTGCTGCATCCAGGTACTCCTCCACACGCGTTACGATCGGGGCTGAAGGCGCCAGAGCTTTCATCTGCGGAAAGTACTTGATCAGGTAAGCTGTGACTACAGCAAGGACCTTGTCACTCACATTGAACCGCTGTTCCCCCAGGCCCGAGCACGAGCTGTACAGCAACTTCTGGAGGCGGACGAGTTGCTCTTGTGTCGCGTGGTGAAGGGAGGAAACGTCCGCCACAACGGGCTTGTCGTCAACGTCCCAGTCACTCAACACACGAGCAACATTGCGGTCCTCTTGCGGTGTGTTGAACACGTATGCGAAACCTTTGTTAACTTTGCTCATGTCCCAGGCACCCCTGTCAAATATCCATTGCGCCGCTAGCCTCTCGTCGCTGTTTGCGTGTTGAGCGCCTCCCCGGCGGAAAGAGTGTGATGTTAGGCATCCTGATGCTCCCGCCGGATCTGCAGCGCGCCGCAGGAGACGATTGACGTACGCCTGGACACCGTCCTCACCGCGAGTGCGCTCTGTAGTTCGAGGTGGTTCTGGCGTAGACAGTGGCGTCATTGATATTGGGCTAGAAGCGATGGGAGTGGCAGGCGCAGCGGCGACGGTAGCAGTGCCTTGTGGGGTAGCGGTCTCCGTCGGACGTGGATCTCTTCGTCCACCGCTCGGCGACAACTGTTCCGCCTCCAATAAGTCGATGAGTGGTGCGCCTGGGTCAATCATACCAGCTGCATCCAGTACAAGTTCGGGGAGCTGACTCAGCAACGATCCACAAGGAGCGTCTTGTGTGACCAACGCCACGGCCAACACGTGGAGAGGACAGGTAAGGAAATCAGTCTTGTCAGGTACGAGCGTAAGTCCCTGCTCCTCAGCGGTCTTTACCCGTACCAAGCGTAGATAGAAGATGCCATCGGACGACACTGGCACGTGTTGTTTCTGGATATACCCCAGGTCCGACGAGCGACCAAAGCAATGCCACATGAGGCACGCAAGTGCCGCGTCCTGGTAGTCAGCGTTCACGCAAGCATTGCTGTAGACATACTCAGTTAGTGCACGTAAGTCCTCCTTCGTACATGGAGGTGCCTTATTAATTAATGCCCCCTTCTCTCCTTTCAAACAGTGTTTGTCTAGCGTTGTACTTTGCTTCAGGAGAAGTATCTCCGTAGGCACACGTAAGTGGGGTACATATCGAACAGCCAAAGCTTTACATTTCTAAAATACGAAATGGATGTGTTGCGTGCAAGCTTACTTTTCTTACCTTCATTAGTGGCCACATAGAATCCGAATCGATCCATTATCGTGGCAAAGCGCTTGCCTGTTCTGTCAGCTAGAATACTAGCTTGCACATACTCGAGGCTCACACCTTCACCTTCCTACATACGCTGAAAAGCACTCACCGCGGTGGCTCGCGCTTTCTGCGTATTTGCTGGCACAAACGAAGCGAGGCTCATGACACACGTGTCGTCTTCTCAAAAGTCTTCACTGCCATTTCCACAAAGTAATTTAGTCCTAGGATACTATGTCCTATACTAGGATAATGCCTAAAAAAGGAAAAGTTAGAATCTGGTACTAATATTTTTGTTACTTGGCTTTTGTATGACTATTATCATATTTCAACCGACATTCCGACAAATATTTGTCGAAAAACGTCGGAACAGTACACCTAACCCTAGCTAATTTTATTGGCTAATATTGACATATCAAAGCATATGATAGGCTGATATTCTACCATAATTGATTTGACGACAATTGTGCAAAAAATATCTGTCGGAAAAACACGTATATTCAGCCTTATCGTACACGAAGAGATGGAATGTTGGGGGACGCGATTTTTCAAGAGAGTGGCTATCTTGCCCGACTGAGAGCCTCTCGCATTTTAGCACATCCTGATTCCTTTCCTGACCTCGCATCCGTACGAGTATATCGTATACACACGGTATACTTCCAGCCTTATAACCCAAAATCCCCCGTCCCCCACCGCGACGCGTGGCGCTGGCGCTGGCGCGAAGAGAATGTCAATGCGTTCGCGCAGCGCTCCCTAGCTTTGAGCGGACTTGACGTTGGCGAAAACGGTACGTCCGAAGGTTCTTCGAGCGAATGGCAGCCGTAGCGAAGCTTTAACCCCAACAAATATTTTTTATCCTTAAAAAAAGGATAAAAAATAATTGTTGGGGTAACGATGGCTAATACCGGTGACGATCGTGATTGTTGCTCCTCCGCCACTACAGACGCTGATTGACTCCTGGGAGGCCTTTGAGGCCTAATTTGCATTACACCAAGGTGTGTTTAAAAGGTTAAATCAATGGTTCTCCTTATCCTCGTGGCGATTCTAACTAAACAATGGACTCCACAGGTGCTCGTAGTACCACCACGGGGAAAACGTCACAACCAATCAGCCACGGTCACAAGTAACCAGGCAGCCACCTTACCGAGAAACTCAGACTCAAGGATGCAAGGATGCAAGGATGCAAGGATGCAAGGATGCAAGGATGCAAGGATGCAAGGATGCAAGGATGCAAGGATGCAAGGATGCAAGGATGCAAGGATGCAAGGATGCAAGGATGCAAGGCGCAGGTAAGGCAACTCAAACTGAATCGTATTCCGGGTGGGCAGTTTGCACTCGGGCTGGGATGTCCAGTCGGGTATGGTCGGGTTTGGATCTGACTCAGTCGGGTAAGATCGGCAGATTCAGGAGTCCTCATTGTTTTGTGTTATCGTGGCTTAATGCCTACGTTTGTTGTGCAGACGTTCAGCCAAGGAGCTTTTGACACTCACCAATGCAGCAGAGTGAGTTGGGTACGCAATCGAGGGAGTACTCAGTCGGGCGAGTCAGGTACTCAGTCGGGATGGTCGGGTACTCCGTCGGGAGAGTCGGGTACTGTACTGTATTGAAGATCATTGAAGATAGAGCTGAGGAGGTGTAGAGTTCTAAGATCACATGCATGTTCCAAGCAAAACTCAAGGGTGCAGCAATCTCTAGAAGCAAAAATCTTAGAAGACTGAAGGTGCCTCCTCCAATAACCAGGCCACTTATTATCGACAGTATCAGTGCTATCGTGTTCATTTTCCTCTGGCAGAAACCGTAGATATTCGATTACTATTATAGCGCATGTGGATAATTTCATCAAGAATCAATTCGATCCCAATGCACTTGGTGTTGCTACCGCGTACGAATGTCAATAATTAAGTCACCGTGCATGGAAACTCTGTCCACAACGGCACGTAGCGCGTTGCGTACAGCATTTTTGTCAGCGCTTGCCGCCGTTCACGTTGTGTTCCTAAATGTCAACAAGATCTTGCCGGTACTTTTCTTTGAGTTAAGATCCTTGACTTTGAGCCTTCGTGAGCTTGACTTCGAGTTAAGATTCATGAATTTGAGCCGTTGTGAGCTTCCGGCTATATGTATACAATGCAGACACTTCAGAAGATGGCATTTCCGGCTCTCTTCCAGTCGTGCTAAATCGGGAACACCAATCGGATCGGATCGGGCACCAAAGCCCAGTCTCGTGTTACCTAGTCGGGCAAGATAGCAAGTGCCATTTTTCAAAAATTCTATCTTCATTTTTGACAACTGAAACCCCCCATCCAAAATTGACAAAAAACGTAGCAACGGCAACAACACTTGGTGTTTGTATGGCTGAGCTTTTCGGGCTGTGCAGTCGCTTCCGACCATTTCAGAACGACGAGCGAGAGAGAGATGCGGCGAGACTCCTCGTCCAGGGAACGCTTGTTTTTCCTGTTAGTGCTGTCGGGCGCGCTGCTGCTGCTGTCGGCGCTGATGCTGCGCCACGAGAACGCCGCGTTGCCGACGCGCACGTTCCGTGACGGCTTCACTGTGGCCGAGGGGGCTGCTCGTCGAACCGAAACTGTTGCGACGGACGGGAACGGGACAAAGGTGCCGATTTCAGGTGAAAATGGAGCTGAACCCGAGGATTCCGACGTGCGCACAACGACTATCAAGACTGAGGACGGCGACGAGATCACGATCAAACGGGCTGCCACATCCAAGGGCAACAAGATAACTACCATCTCTCGCGATGAGAAAGGGAAGCTTACAATTGAGGACACTACAACGGAGGAGGAACAGCACGACCAAACGGAAACGAAAGCTAAGACCGAGCAGGTGCAGGAGGGAGAGAGGCTGGATACACAGCTCGAAGATATTCCGACTGGCTCCCCCAGCGCCATCCACAACGAGGATACAGGTACAACAGCCAGACGCGACGAGGAGGACGAGGTGGCGGACGGTAAAGGAAACCCAGATGAAGAGGCGGTGGTTGTAAGCGGCGGCAAGAAGGTGACAGTGGTGCAGGTGAACCGGTCACTGACCAAAGTAAGTCTGGCAGATGTACATGTAGAGGAGATGAACGACGAGAAAGCTGGAAGGTAGCGCAGGGGTACTCTTCGCTGTTGCTCTGCGCGGCGCTCGCTGGTATTTATGTAAAAGTAGCTCCTTCATCTTGCTAGGTACTGCTGACTAATGCACAAGGTAATTATTGAGATGTCATCTAAATTTCATTTCGATTGGGAAGGGTTTCAGAAGCAGATATCGGTGGACATGATACTGTACCAATAAACGCCATTGGAACTACCAACTGGAAGCTCTCTGGTTGCCACCACGGCCTAGAGCCATTATAACTGTAAAATGCTCTGTTATTCCCCAACTCTTGAACACCAATTTGTCGTCGTGTTGGGGCCTTGAGCGGAGACAAGAGGGGACAAGTACTTAGAAAACTTGAAAATGTACTTACAAAGCTCTCGTTACGCCAGTGACAGGCAAATTTGCCGTTGTACCTCGATTTTAAGCTTTGGCACCACGCATTCCGAGGGCGAAGCTGTTCCTCCTAGTGCTGTAGCACAGAATAACTTCAGCCGTTAGAAATTGTCATCCTCTTTGATACAGTTCCACAGCTTTTTCAGACGAGAGGTATTGGAGTCCTATCGATTCAAGCAGTTAAGTGTCAGATTGGCAAAAACCTCGCTTTTTTAAAGACAAATGCATGCACGAACCTGCTTAAGCTGAACCGCATTGCGCATCTCGAGTACCTTGAAAAGCTCAGACTGGTCCAGCGTCCCGTTAGCTAAAGAAGAACGGGTATGTTAGTTTCAGTATCTGCGATAATGGAAACGGCAGGTCCCTACCGTTTTCATCAAAAACGCGAAAGGCGAGCTGAACAACTGGAGACGATAGCTCGACACCGCTCACGACGCGTGCCGCTCGGATAAAGTCCGCTACAAGCAATTATAAGTTAGAGAATTGGCAAATAGTTTAAACCGCTTCTCATACTACCTTCAGTGATCTCATCGGCTCCAGTAAGGTCAAACACAAGTTTGATATCGGGCAAGTTGCTCTGGACGTTGAAGTGGAACGTGGAAAACTCTTCCCACGTTACGACCCCCTGGTACCAGAATCAAACATGAAGAAAGCTTAGTCCGTCACCCATTCCAGAAACATGATTCACTTCAACATACATCGCTCGCACTAAGCGTCTGGACACGATCAAGATACGGCGACAACTTTTCTGGGTCGAAGCACGAGATCAACGTAAGCGCAAAGTCGTGTACCGACATGGTTTGCTCCTTCGTCAGCGGGTTCACTGTGGCATAGAGGTCAAACTCGGCCTTCAATATTTGCTTGCGAAGTACATCCAATGCCGCTCCAAGGTCATTGGCTGTGATCGTCTTCCCGAATCGTCCGAACAGGAACTTGATCAGCCGCGGCAGTGTGTCCTCCGCAGAAATTGCCACTTCCTCTCCACCTTCGCGAGCTGTGATAGTTCGCAGCAGGTTTTCAACCACGGTGGAAAACTCCGCTTTATCCACGGATCCATCGCCATCGAGATCGAGCATGCAAAAAGCGACGTCAAAGTGCTCCTTCGGAACTGCACAGAGCAACAGAAATTTGTTAGCTCGCATTTCCTCAGCTGTTGCGAGACAAACAGGAACTCACTCTGCAGCAGATGGATGAGGAGGTAGCACTCCTCGTACGTGATGAGTCCGTTGGTGTCGCCCACAAAGTCGCACGAGTACGTCAGATCCGGCCGCTGTTACACAAAAGCTATTTAGTCCACACTTCAACATGTTAAACCTGCACTGCAGCCTTACTTACAGGTGAGTGCAAGTGAAACTGAGCGAGTACAAAAGACTGCACAAAGTCGGTGAAGGTCATGGCTTTGACGTGTCGACCGTCGCCCACCTCCACACTCTTGCTTGCATACATATCGAATCGCTTGTGAAGCGAGTTAATGTCCTTCCGGCGCTGTTTGTACTCGTCCAGGTGCTTCTTCATCTCGTCCTCCTCCTGTATTTTGGCCTGGTGTTTGCTACGCTGCTTGAGCAGCAGCCGGCGGCCTCCACGGGGTCTTGAAATCGTCTCCTCACTCTCTGCACCGACCACCGCAGCCCCGAGACCCCCTCCCATGAGCTGCTTGGCTTCATTGTGCGTTTCAGAGTCTCCATCGGCCACAGCAGCAGCCGCCACTAGCGCCATTGCCGTCGTCGCGAGCGTCGAAGTGGCGAAGCAGCTGTACGACCGCGTGTCAAGGCGCTCCAGGCCCGTTGCGTTCAATTGGGGGGACGCAGAGGCGCCTACACGAGCCCCATAGCGCGCTGCCGCCTGCTTCGCGGCCCTCAAGACGCCGCGCACCATGTCTTCAATTTGTCGCAAATTTGTACCAGGATTTTGGTCCAATTTGGTTCCAAGTCGGAACTTCCGACGCAGGTTTCGCGTGGCTTGGGGGCGGACTGATTGTTTGCCGCTGGACTTACCAGGTGGCCGGATGTCTCCGCCTACTGGCGGCTATTATCGTCCGCCGCAGTGTCATGGGCCCTAGTAGCTCCACTTCTCAATCCATCGCCTTTGCGTGACTCACTTGATGCAACAGACGCCGACGCCTGGGCGCTCAAATCGCCGCGCCTCGTGGCGATTGAGCTCTCGAAGTGCCGCCAGCAGCGACAGCAACAACTCCGCCAATGTGGGGGCCGCACCGATTAGCAATTCCAGCTCCTTCACGTTAACTGGCAGCTCCGTCGACAGTTGCAACCCTGCGAGGGACGAGGAACTGGAGGCGACGCCACTGCGCAGACCAGAGAATACCAAGGATTCCCCCGTAAAGTGTGTGGACTTGGCTGCGTACTATACCTTCTCTAAGAGGAACAGCAAGATCGTGCACGACGAGACGCAGGGACTGTCGGGATTCTTGGAATACCGGAAGCTCAATGGGACGTGGCGGCCGTTCCTATTCCAGACCATCGGCCACCAGCTAGTGCTCTACAGAGTCCATGTACGTAGAAGAGTACAGCCTCTGGTGGAGATATTTACTAACTTTTGTGACATCCAGTCCACACATCAAGTACTGGTGATGTCTACAGATATACGCTATGCTTCAGAAATTGCGCTCGATAATGACGGTGGAACGGGTGAGTGTTTATGATTGTTGCTTCACTCATCCTTCAGCTTGCTCACATATTCTGCCTGTTTCCGGAAAAGACCAAGAAGATACGAGACTGCTGCGGCTTGGAATCAACGGAACGACAATTACCCTGCGCGCAGTGACACATAAGGCAGCAAACTATTGGGTCGACGTAAGTTCCGCTGAGAGGTGAAACGTTCTCTAAAGCTGTAACTGACAAAACCTCTCGCTGATTACTAGGGACTGCAACGTCTTCGCGATGGCAAACCTCTGCAAGTTATCAGCGACCCTCCTTGTACTGGTGAGTTTGAGGACTAAAAGTGTCAGTTGTTGGCTAGCTAACAGATTGTTTTGTACGCAGAATCTCAAGACGAGATCTTTAGCGAAATCGACAAGCTGCTTTCAATGCGGGAGTGGACACCGCCCCCACCCACCCCGCCACTATGCGGCCTCTGTATTTCAACTCGCAAGCCTGAACCTCCGACTGCTGGCATACTGCTAAACGCCAAGGTACGCGTGGAAAATATTGAATAACGGCGTGTTCATCGCTCGAGTCTAATGCTGCTGGATTTTCAGATGAAAGCGCTGGATGAAGGAGCATCTACTGGTTGCAGGATCTGCTGATCTCCACAAGACTTCGAGGCATTCTCACTTTCCAGGCATCCACACAACACAGCAGTTTTATACTTTAAGTAATGAGCAACCAAAGTTCATGTATCGCTTGATATTGATTTTTTAGAATGTTTCGATGTAAGTTTTGCGTGTGATTCGAATTATCAAGGTGGTATTAATATGTGCCGAAGTTCATGAATAAAACGATGGTGGGATCGGAGCGACAGCCTCCGTCGTGACGTTCATGTTGACAACAAGTCCAAAATCTGTCGATTCTGCTGCAGCCTGCAACAGCGAACAATTTTTTTTTTCAAGGACCGGATAAAGTGGTACAGCAGCGTGATTTTGGCCAATAATAATGCAGTGTATCTTGGCTTCAGCAGACGAAGTTAGGCGAGCAGTCTTCTCTACTACTTTCGGTAGGATATTACCTATCCATCCGCAATTCGGATGCGGATTCCGCATGCGTCGGGTTGTTCTCTCTCTCTCTTGTCTAAACTCTTTGGCTTCCGTACCCGTTTGTTTTGTTTGCGGCGATTACGACAACTTTCCTACAGAATGGCATGCGATTCACTAGGTGTGCGTAAAAGAGCCTGGAATCTGGGCAGATACATTCGCCCGTTCGCATACAAACTCCAAATGAAACGCGGCGCAACTCCTTGACTTGAGCGTCGTCGTCACGGGTAATCAGAGCTCGCCGCGCCTGGTGTAAACGCCCCGGAGGCTCCGCACACATTGCCCAACTGGCGCCGACAGACCAAAGCACGCACGCCGGAATTGATGCGCATGGAGGAGTCGGCGACGTGCGCTCCCCCGGACAACCCGCTGGGCGGCAATGCGCACGCCTTCCTGGACCTGTTCATGGTGGTGACGGTGGGGCTGGCGCTCTGCGTCGTCCTCTTCCGCGTGCTCTTCACCGTGTTCCCCATGCCTGCGCATGGGTCCGCCGCTTCTACCAGCCCAACCGCCAGCCCGGAGGCCTCGCGCAGTCTGAAATCTGTGGATAAAACCCCCGTGAAGCGGGCGGCCAGTGTGCGCGAGCGGCTGGAGCGCGAGACCCGCGCGCGACTGCCTCGTCGATCCACGTACTACTCGATGCCGTTCTTCGCCGATACTGTGGCCAACAAGCAGGAGTTCGTGGAGAGTCTTGTGGAGCTGGGCGACGCGCCGTTGGACGGCTGGCTACTAGTCAAGAAAGGCTTGCAACGCGGCAAGCACTGGAAGAAACGCTTCGTGGTGCTGGACGCCCACGCCAGGGTCAAATACTACCCGAATGCAGACGCTGCCAGACGCAACACGAATGTTAAAGGATCGCTAGCAGTGCACGCCGTGAAACCCGCCGACCCGTTCGAGTTCGGAGCCAACACGCTGGAGATCAGAGGAACATTGGGCGGCACGTACTTTTTCAGGGCGGAGGACGACATGGCGGCTCGCGCGTGGCTCTGCGTACTCACAATGCGCGCCATTCAGGGCCACGTGCCTGGACGCATCGACAGTGTCCTCAGTGCTGCTGTTGCTCCTGTTCCGTCGCAGGCTCAGGCGGCTCTGGCGTCTAACGGTGGCGTTGCTCCCCCACTCTCATCGTCTTCGTCGTCGTTGAAGCTGCATTCGTTCTCTGAGTCGAACGAGAATGGCTTCAACGCGCTCAGTGTCACAGCCAGCGCCCTGAACCTGTTGAGCAGCCCTGGTGACGATGTCGAAGTGCCTCCCGTCCGATTGAAATCGCATGCGCTGGAGCTGGTTGTGCAGGACATGAGTTACGACAAGGACGCGTCGCTGCGCCAGTTCTACGTGGTGGCCAAGTTTAAGTCCGAGCTGCACGACTACTCCAGTGTCCCAGTGGGGCAAACCTCCCCCAAGCCGCGAGGTGAGAAGGGTGAAAAAGGAGCTGTGGTCAAGTGGAATGAAAAGCTGACGTGGCACTTTCAGGACCACCTGTGCTCGGAATGTCAAGAATGTCGCTCGCTGGGCGCCTTGTCCGGCGCGTTTTGCGGTCTGCCCGACATCATGGTGCTGCACGTGTACGAGATCCACCTGCGCTACCTAACGACGAAAATTGGCGAAGTATCACTGTCTCTACGGGAGCTGCTGGGCTTCACGGGAATGCGAACGGCGCAGTTCTCGTGCGCGTGGCCCGTCACATCTACTCGTGACGCCATTCTCGGACAGCTGATGCTCTCGTTGAAGTACTCGGTAGACAATGCTGGCGGTGCAGAGCTGATGCAGTTCCTAGTGACTTCTGCCGACGAGCGCGAACTTGTCGGCGAGTATCCGCTCCACGCGTCCTTGACGAGTGCCTACGATTTCTTCAATAACTTTTTGGCGAACGGCACGTCGGACCGCATGAGTGAATACTACAAGGAGCGAGGCGACAGTGAGATTGAAGTTGGTGACTGGAGTCCGTCGAAGGAATATGGGGGGCAAGTACGCACGATGAGCTGCCGCTCGCCTACGAACGCATCGATTGGTCCGTCTCACACGATGACGACCACAACAGATCACGTGCCTTTCGACGAGGGAGGCATTGATGGCAACGAGAAGCTCGTGATGCAGTCGAAGGTGGTCATGCACGATATCCCCTATGGCGACTGTTTCTCCGTTGAAAAGGTGACTGTCGTGGAGCGAGTGACCTCAAGCGATGGTACTCCGGGACAGCTTGTAGCCAAGATTTACCTGGGAGTTCCGTTCTCAAAGGGCTGTATGTTTAAGTCGAAGATCATCTCGGCGACGCGCGAGGCTATGGTGAGCTCGTCGAGGCTGTATTTCCATGTGGTGAATCGATCGATGGAAAATCCAGGTGCTTCAATGTCTGCTGCGCCGACTAAGCCTTTCTTGGTGTCCACTGAGGAAGAGCGACAGGTTGTCGGTGAATACGAGTTACACCCTGCTATCAAGGACGCTCTGCATTTCTTCGACTTATTCTACGCGGACAACACGCTGTTTCGATGGCAGGCCATGTATAAGGAAGCAGGAGATACGGAGCACGTAGTGGGGAAGTGGGAGGATTCGACAGATTTTGGTGGTCAAGTGCGCGAGATGAAATACCGAGCCAAAAGCACGGCACCTCTTGGGCCGTCTTCGACGATGGCGGAACAGATTGTGCATGTACCGTTCTCGTCTCAAGATCGCGATAGCTTGGACGCAGATCGACTCGTGATCGAACACAAGCTGACGCTGCTTGAAATCCCCTATGGGGACTGCTTTCACGTGGAGACCGTCTATGTGATTGAGCCGCGCACAGAGGCGATCGGGGCGCCGTTGGTAGCCAAGGTGTACATCGGAATCCCGTTTTCGAAGAGCACGATGTTCAAGTCCAAGATCATGTCGGGGACCAAAGAAGGGGTTGTGAAGAGTACAAAGTTCGTTTTCGAAGGGCTCAAGAAGGCTCTGGATGCAGAGGAGTCCGCCGATGCGTCCCGTAACTCCAGTACTGAGCAAGGTAGTGCAGCGCCTGGCCGCCCGCGGAGGAGTTCGTCCATGGGGGTTGTTTCTCGTCGCCGCCCGAGCGTGGCACGCTACAACAGCACCCTCGACGGAAGCGTTGCGCTTGAGGAGATTTTTGAGAACCAGCGTGTGAGCATGTTTGGAAAATGGGCACCCAACCACCTGCTGCCTACGGACCGACCTCGCTTCTCCAACCGAGATGGCGACAAGGCAATGAGCTTCGAGCAGGTTACGCTCCCTCCTCACTGGAGTTGGACGACTCCTTGGCGCATCGACAAGAGCTACACAGACTGCGACGACGAAGGTTGGAGCTATGCTACAGATTTCCCCCGCTTCAAGTTTCACTTGGCCCGAGGCAAATCAAGCATGAAACGTCTCGGTGCGTCAGTGCGTCGCCGTCGTTGGATCCGCATGATGGTGTACGTGCCCCCGGAGGCAACCAGTGACTCGCTAAGCCCTCCACCTGCTACTGGCACTACGAGCCGCCGTAACCGAAGCCGCGGCAGTCAAGGCAGCAACAGCAGTTCCATGGGTTCATAGCTGGTAGGAGAAGTTTAGCTTTAACTTTTAGTTCTAAAAACTGATCGATTTAAAAAGCTTTTTTGGGCATGTCACCTTCTTATCGGTATTAATAGTAGAAATTTCGAGGACGAGAGCCTTGAAGACGGAAGGAAACAGCGCACTCACAACACAAGAAGCCGTCAAGTGCACAAGCGTTTCCAGCCCCATTTTCACGCAGCGCCGCCCAAGCATCCGCAATGAACTTCTCTCAGCGTGTGCTGCTTCTAATGGTCCTTGTCATGGCGACTTCATGCTCGTGGATGACCGCTGCTGGGCCTTTGCCAATGTCGGCACGATACGACGATTTTCGTGAGCGCATGCTTCAACAGCGCCTCACCAGACAAGCGGCGTATGAGAAGAAAGAGCGTGACTACTTTAATCGTAAGCGCAACTAAATCTCAGCCAAAACGACAAACTTCTTCGTATCGGCCGATAGCGCAGCGAAGCTGATTTTATAAATGAAAAATCTGACATTTGTTCGATGCACTGGCATGAGTTTGGGAAAATGTATTTGTCACGCAAACTGAAATGCTACACTCTTCTATCTGGTTGGTAAAAGCGAACATTGAAGTAGGTTCTTACTTGTAGTAGATCCTGTGTATGTCGCGATGACATTCAAGTGCTTCCTCCATGGCTTAGTTCTGCGAACGGAGACGGCGGCCACTCTGCTGAGTCTGGTCCTGCTGCTGCTGCTGCTGCTGGTCCTCAGGGGCCTCGGTCTGGATGCCCGTCTTGGAGGGGTTGGCAGTAGGAGTCTCCTGCTGTTGCTGCTGCTGCTCGTCGCTTCCCTGGTTCTGCGAGCCGTTGTTGCTTCCCTGGCTCTGCGAGCCGTTGTTGCTTCCCTGGTTCTGCGAGCCATTGTTGCTTCCCTGGCTCTGCGAGCCGTTGTTGCTTCCCTGGTTCTGCGAGCCATTGTTGCTTCCCTGGTTCTGCGAGCCATTGTTGCTTCCCTGGCTCTGCGAGCCGTTGTTGCTTCCCTGGTTCTGCGAGCCATTGTTGCTTCCCGGGCAAGGAGTTGGGCCGTTCTGGGTTACACCAGTTCCGGGGATAGTGACACCAACACCCACACCAACACCGACACCAGCGTCGACACCCTTGCTACCAGCACCGATTCCAACGCCAGCTCCGACGCCAACACCGGCACCGACACCACCGACGTCAACGCCGACACCGGCACCGACGCCCACGCCAACACCGACGCCGTTCTGCTGCTGCTGCTGCTGTGAACCACTGTTGCTACCGGGGCAAGGCGTCTCGGCGTTCTGGTTGCCACCACCAAGACCGATGCCAACGCCGGCACCGACACCAGCATCCACACCGACGCCGCCAACATTCACGCCAGCTCCGACACCAACACCGGCACCGATGCCGTTCGAGCCGACACCAACGCCAGCTCCGACGCCAACACCGGCACCGACACCACCGACGTCAACGCCGACACCGGCACCGACGCCCACGCCAACACCGACGCCGTTCTGCTGCTGCTGCTGCTGTGAACCACTGTTGCTACCGGGGCAAGGCGTCTCGGCGTTCTGGTTGCCACCACCAAGACCGATGCCAACGCCGGCACCGACACCAGCATCCACACCGACGCCGCCAACATTCACGCCAGCTCCGACACCAACACCGGCACCGATGCCGTTCGAGCCGACACCAACGCCAGCTCCGACGCCAACACCGGCACCGACACCACCGACGTCAACGCCGACACCGGCACCGACGCCCACGCCAACACCGACGCCGTTCTGCTGCTGCTGCTGCTGTGAACCACTGTTGCTACCGGGGCAAGGCGTCTCAGCGTTCTGGTTGCCACCACCAAGACCGATGCCAACGCCGGCACCGACACCAGCATCCACACCGACGCCGCCAACATTCACGCCAGCTCCGACACCAACACCGGCACCGATGCCGTTCGAGCCGACACCAACGCCAGCTCCGACGCCAACACCGGCACCGACACCACCGACGTCAACGCCGACACCGGCACCGACGCCCACGCCAACACCGACGCCGTTCTGCTGCTGCTGCTGCTGTGAACCACTGTTGCTACCGGGGCAAGGCGTCTCGGCGTTCTGGTTGCCACCACCAAGACCGATGCCAACGCCGGCACCGACACCAGCATCCACACCGACGCCGCCAACATTCACGCCAGCTCCGACACCAACACCGGCACCGATGCCGTTCGAGCCGACACCAACGCCAGCTCCGACGCCAACACCGGCACCGACACCACCGACGTCAACGCCGACACCGGCACCGACGCCCACGCCAACACCGACGCCGTTCTGCTGCTGCTGCTGCTGTGAACCACTGTTGCTACCGGGGCAAGGCGTCTCAGCGTTCTGGTTGCCACCACCAAGACCGATGCCAACGCCGGCACCGACACCAGCATCCACACCGACGCCGCCAACATTCACGCCAGCTCCGACACCAACACCGGCACCGATGCCGTTCGAGCCGACACCAACGCCAGCTCCGACGCCAACACCGGCACCGACACCACCGACGTCAACGCCGACACCGGCACCGACGCCCACGCCAACACCGACGCCGTTCTGCTGCTGCTGCTGCTGTGAACCACTGTTGCTACCGGGGCAAGGCGTCTCAGCGTTCTGGTTGCCACCACCAAGACCGATGCCAACGCCGGCACCGACACCAGCATCCACACCGACGCCGCCAACATTCACGCCAGCTCCGACACCAACACCGGCACCGATGCCGTTCGAGCCGACACCAACGCCAGCTCCGACGCCAACACCGGCACCGACACCACCGACGTCAACGCCGACACCGGCACCGACGCCCACGCCAACACCGACGCCGTTCTGCTGCTGCTGCTGCTGTGAACCACTGTTGCTACCGGGGCAAGGCGTCTCGGCGTTCTGGTTGCCACCACCAAGACCGATGCCAACGCCGGCACCGACACCAGCATCCACACCGACGCCGCCAACATTCACGCCAGCTCCGACACCAACACCGGCACCGATGCCGTTCGAGCCGACACCAACGCCAGCTCCGACGCCAACACCGGCACCGACACCACCGACGTCAACGCCGACACCGGCACCGACGCCCACGCCAACACCGACGCCGTTCTGCTGCTGCTGCTGCTGTGAACCACTGTTGCTACCGGGGCAAGGCGTCTCAGCGTTCTGGTTGCCACCACCAAGACCGATGCCAACGCCGGCACCGACACCAGCATCCACACCGACGCCGCCAACATTCACGCCAGCTCCGACACCAACACCGGCACCGATGCCGACGCCGTTCGAGCCGACACCGACGCCGTTCTGCTGCTCGCCCGACTGCGAGTCGGTGTTAGGGCAGGGCGTCTCTACGTTCTGGTGGGCGCCGCCGAGGCCGAGGCCCAAACCGACACCAACGCCGGCATCAACACCAACACCGCCGAGGTTCAGACCCAGTCCGGTACCAACACCCAAGCCGAGGCCAAGGCCCTGGGACTGCGTGTTATCGTCCGAGGGGCACGGGGTCTCAGCAGTCTGCTCGTGGCCGCCGCCAAGGCTGATGCCCAGACCAGCACCCACGCCGAGCTGCACGCCGTGCTTGTAGTCGGGCACATCGTTGCCGGTGGTCGCCTCGCTGACGCTGGCCATGACTAGGGCCGCAGTGGCGCACAGTGCGAACATCTTCTTGCAGGACAGCATGATGCTTGAGTTGAAATGGAGAGTGTAGAGATGGAGATCTTCCGACGGGACAGTTCGGACTGTTTGAAAGGACTTGGGCCGTAGCGAGCAAGTTGTAGAATGAGGAGATGGAAGCGGGCTTGGGAAGCTTGGGGCTGCCTGCCTAATCCCTGCTGGATGCCGGACGGCATGCACTGCAACTGCAATGCAATTGACCCAGTCCTATCCAAAGCGTAGATCCGTGATACCAAAAGCACGCAGACTCTGCGTCGCAGAGCTTGGTACAGTACTGTGCCATGGTACTGTAACAGTATGTAGTAGCCCATCCTGAAGCTGAAGTATCCAGCTGCATAGCGTAGACTGCCGCCGGAAAGTTGCAGTCCGTTTCGGTGATCGAGGCTCGCTCGACGTGACGACAACCCTACCCACCTATACGGATCACGACAGTTGAAGAGCCTTTCAATTTTGTACCCTACCTTCAAACGGAAAAAGCCAGGAGAATGGCACGGCTCGCTAACTGTCGTCTTCTAGAGTTTGAAGAGTTCACGATCTGCTAGGTAATTAACTGGAGGTTCGTGACACTTTCGGTGGATAGCCTCGCTGGCGTCAGGTCGAAAAGTCTCAGAACAATCGTCCGAGTGTCTCGGATTGCGCCGCAGCGAGGCATCGTACACCGAATACCGTTCAGCCGTTGATCCTTGTTACAAGCGTGTCTGCTCGCTCAATAGCATTGAGCTGTTCGAGCACTTCAATATGTATGAACACTTCCGGCGGACTCGATGTTTATTTGGGACTCGTATCAGCAAGTTCCCACGTGTTCCTTTTCTGCCTTTTGCAAGAAGATCGTTGATCTCGTTCGCGTGCTCCATGTAATCGGATCCACACTCCGGTCCGGAGTCCGGACTTGGCGACGGTCTCCCGCCATACGTACATGTACCGTAATACGAACCACCAAACCTCATGCCTCGCCTTTGCCTTGGTTTGTCTTCCTGTGGCGGCGGTGGCTTCCCCTATTTGCTTGCAAGGCTCCCATCGCAGTAACCCGCTCAAGTGTGCAGCCAGAAAAAGCTTTGCGATGCCGCGTGACACGCGTGTCTTTGCAGAATTCCGGCAATCTTTACAAACAGCGAAGTGAGCCTTGCTGCATCGCGTACACTGTTTGAACTCCGGCGTGCAAGTGCCGAGGTTCAAGCACTTTCGTTCCAGTGTTACCACCCAAAGATCTTTGTCTACTCGTGGGGGTTGCTCTCCTGCGTTTCTCGCCACCTGTACATGTACAGAACCAATAACATGAAGGGTCAAGTGCCAACTTGGCACTGCCAAGATCACCACCTTACGTACGGATCGCGCGACGCACAATGATTCACCGCTGTGTCCAAAGTCCAGTGGCTCATGCACTACTGCCCCATAGAGAACATTCGATGAGCCTTTTAACTGACACATACGGTTGAGAACGGAGACTTGATCTTGGTTTCATCTCACAGATGGTCGGGTTGGAAATTCTACGTGGGTCTCTAAATTGATAACTAAGCTTACCGATACAGTGCACTATCGATTCCGAGAGCAAGTGTGCTCTTTAGAACTTCGTGGGCCTCAGTTTTGCCTCGCAACGGCCGAGTGGTGGCCACACCTGATCCAATCCATATCTATCACACCGCTACGTTGACAAAACGTCACGTGAAGGCGACTGCAGTCGAGGCGTCCAAATTCGGCTTTCCACTCCTGCGTCAGCATGTCAGTCGTCAGCGGAATCGAGACTTTGTACCCGAGAGGCTTTCCACTACGGTCGGACATCCGTCACAACATGCAGCATTGACGCAAGGCCACGCTCCGACCATACCTACGAGTCGTAGGCTAGTAGCCTAAGGCTACGACTCACTGGAGGCTGGTGCGCATTGTCGCCAGTGGCTAATCAAAACTACTGGAAGTAATCATCGTTTGGAACTTCCAAGTTCCAAGTTGGAAGAGTCAGTATTGCTATTTACCCGAAGAGAAGTCATTCAGCTTAAATTAACAACGCCAAAAATTCAGGTCCTAGAGACTGAGTAGCGCGACGGCTTGAGAGTCGTTAGCTAGGTAAAGTGGCACCAATATACACCCCAAAAACAAATCAAGTCTTCTCTTTCTTCATTTTTTCAAAATAAGAAGACTTTTTTTAAGCTTTTTAAAACGTACTTAGTCGGGGCATTATGTCAAATCTACACGTTTGCAAACAAAAATGATGCGAGAAGTGTTCGAGGCCTTCTTGACGGACCCGATCCGCGTGAACGAGGACGTCTTCGCGTTATGGCTCGAAGGGCACAACACCGGCGACGCGCTGGCAGCTCGCCTGCGCCTTCCGTCAGCCGTTCCAATGCCGTACCTAGGCGGAGACGCGGCCGCCAAACTGCGGGAGCTGCTGTGGCGAGACACCGTGGACCAATATCGCCTCTATGACAAGCTGGAGCACTACCTATCGCAGCCGAGTCTGTTCCGCTCTCAATTGTTGTTCCAAATCCCCCCAGTCCAGCAGTATTACATGGTGGAACGCTACTACACGCGCGACGCGGACGTGGATCGCTGGCTGCTGGGCAAAAAGCTCTCGGGGCGACTGGAGAA
Organism: Phytophthora plurivora; assembly: GCA_030027945.1. Taxonomy (NCBI): domain Eukaryota; phylum Oomycota; class Peronosporomycetes; order Peronosporales; family Peronosporaceae; genus Phytophthora; species Phytophthora plurivora. Next base: position 48,513 of record CP125267.1, read on the forward strand.
GGACCTGGACGACGTGGCGGAGAGCTCTGGCCGCACGCTCAAGAGTTGTCGTCGACAGCTGGAGAACCTGCGACGTGTGTACGCTGCTGTGGAGGACCGCAACTTCCACGGGCTCCCGTGTCGTGCCGTTAGCGAGCTCTTCCTGCTCTCGGAGCCCCTTTCCAGCAAATACGCGTGTCTGCTCTTCATCCTGCACACGAGGTTCCAAGTGCACCCTCAGCATCCCTTCACTGGCTTCCTCACATGGTCCGACTTGCGCTTCTTCGCGGCATTACTCATGACGCATTGGCTGCCACAACGGAAAAGGCTGTCGAAGCTTCAATTTCCGAAAGGGGCCCCCGACATTGATACAGAAGATTCCGTAGTGGAGAACGGTGCTGAGATCGCGCTGAGATCTCCGAGCACGAGAGAATGGCCGGCGATCGGCTTCTTACAAGAGAAATTGCAACCTACGAGTGTGAGAGAAACCGTGGGGTTGGATCTAAGCCACCCGTTGACCAATTGCCTCCGTGATCTCAAGGCTCACCTTATTAACGACAACGACGTGCTTCGAGTGTACCGCGAGAAAATCATGAGTCGGTTGAGATCGTGGGCTGCTGCAAAAGGAACGTTAAGTGAAAGCGCCCACAGCTTGAGTGAGCTCGAGAGCAAGCTGTATCTTGTGGTGCATGGCTTCCTGACGATCGGTGCTGGACTATCGCAGCCAAAAGAACTGCAGCACCTGCTCGAGTATTTGCTGACGCGCGTGGTTCGCGTTTTGCATGACTGCGAGATCATGAAATCGCAGCTGAATGCGCTCTTCAGCGCTCTGGTGGATGCGTTGGCGGAGCTGGATGTGTGGTATCTCAACGGACAGGAAACCCGCGGCTTGTTGCTTGCTAGCTGGGATCGCTTTATCAGTGTTTGTAGGGCTGTTATTCTAACGGTTTACGACCGCTGTCACCCCTTGGCTATCCTGGCGTACCAGCAGACACTGGCCGGCGATGTTGCAGAGGAGATAACTACCGGCGCTTCGTCGACGCAAGGTGCTAGTCGCGTGGCGGTCGCTTTTGAGACTCAAACTGATTAGTACTGTATTAGTTCCTCTAAACCGATTTCATCCTTTCGTACATCGCAAGCAAAATCTTTACTTCAAGTGTCGCCTATACGAATGGGGTAGAGGCCAAGTGCGAAATCTGGATACCTCTGCGTGCAGGCGAAAGAAATTGACGCGGCCGCTGCTCCTCGATGCGCTGATGATAGCTCTCTTGGTGGCGCTGTAGTGTCCGCACTCGCCGTTCCTGGGCCAAACTGTAGGAATCCTGAAGCGGCCTTGCTCGGTCTTCGTACTGCTCTAGTTGAACGCGCAATCGTTGCAGGCGGTTGGTGTTAGCAGCATCGCGACGGAGTTTCTCTTCTTGACCGAGCGTTGTCGTTCCTTGGGTGGGTCGACACGACGACCCACTACCATACAATTGCGCTTCTGTCATGAACCGAGCTGGACTCGAGTTGTCTTCCTGGTTGCTACCGTATGAAGGCATGGTTAGTAGTTGCATGCAAAAGAAATCACTGGAGGTCGTCGCCTAGTACCTGATGATCCCGCTAGTGTCTGCATACGAAGTGCGACCACATCGTGTGGGAATCTTTGTTCGTCTGCAACGACAATAGTCCAGTTCAGTTCCATGATTCATACAAATAAGATATCCTTATCCAGAGCTGAGCTCACCTTGTCAAGTGTGAAAAATCAAATATTTTGCAAGGTCGACACCGTTGACTGCTGTGAGTGTTAGGACCACTTGGGGACTGTTCTTCAACACGTGTGTCTTCCTTCTCGTCACTAGGAGCCGAACGGCGTTTTCGGTTAGACGCCTCGCCACCGCCGAAGACATCACAAAATTCCTTGAAACTAATTTCGCCATTCCCATCGGCATCCACGCAGGTAGCCAAGTGGAGAAATTCACGCTCAGTCAGGTCTAAACCCAGCTCTTGTAACTATATAAGATAGCAAAAATGTGTCAGTCTCATCCTCACTCTAGCCAGAATCGATTGTAATTCAATCGCACCCCGTGGCAAAGCTCCCTGTACGATAAGTTGCCGTTGTGGTCATCGTCGAATGCAGCATACGCATCGTTGAGTCTTGATGCAAATGCCTTCAGCTTGCATTGAAGTGTAGCTCTGAAGCCGGGGTCCTAATATTCAGCACACGTAAAATAATTGGCAGAATCGGTACATTGGCAGCAACGGATACTTACATCTGCTCTATGACCCTCTTGTTGTGGCACCCCCGGCGTGCGAAAGAAACTGAGTGAGTCTCCTTCATGCATTGGCCGTTTTTCTTGCTGCTTCTTCCGCCGCTGTTCTGCCAGGTAGCTGTAGCGTTGCTCATGCACAGGACCATACACTAGGCACATGAACTCATCGTAAAGTAGGCGTCCATCGTGGTTAAGGTCGTAGGTGTCGAATAGCTTCATCAGCTGCGGTTTCGCAATTCGCAAGCCCTGGCGACGCAAATTGCTCTCAATTTCCGCCATTGTTACGCCGCCACTTTTATCAATGTCCCAGTCACGAAAGACCTGGTGGACTCGACGAGACTCGTACTTGGACCGTAGTAACGAAACCACGCAATTGGGATCTGATACTGGAACAATATCGTCGTCCACCTTTGAATCATCCATTGTTCGTCTGTTGGAGCTGGGAATGTGCAAGTTGCTCTTGTGGGTGTTCAACTCTGGGGTATCACTCACGAATCCACAGAAATCATCGTAAAGTAGAGACCTTCAAAGCATAAGTTAAGTTCAGTCAGCAAAATGATACATCTCCAGAGCGCGCACCACGATGCCACTTACCCGGTAGGCATCGAAACAACATGCTGAAGAATAGCGTCCACTTTCTTTTTCCCGAGGGTTTGTGCGAAGCCTAGTCGTGTCAGCATGTCCTGGAGCTCCTTCACACATAGCCGACCGTCCTTGTCGATATCCCACGTAAGAAAAGCTTGGCGGACACTACGTTTTTCGCCGTAGCGGTCTCGTAACAAGTGGCGTAAATCCTTCATCTCTGTGGGTTCGACAGAGCTCGTTACCTGGTCAACAGGAGCGGTTGGTACCATTTTCACTGCCCACTGAACCTGAGAATTTGTGTCAGTTCCTGCTGCAGAAACGGACGATGCAACCAGCGTCGGCTTGCGCTTGTGGCCTTTGCTTTTGCCTTTGAAGACCCCGTCAAGATAATTGGCTTGGGGTTGAAGCTTCGGAAGACTGCAAAGCAGGGGATATTTAGCACTCGATCGAAAAAGGTGCTCCATCCAGAATTACGTACATATCATCAATAGATTGCAACGAAAATGGTGTATCTCCCCCTGCTTCACCATTTGAATGATTCCTTTTATCTCCAGCACCTCGTGCACTCTTCCGTCAACAATAAATAACGAGTTAGGCCCTCATACAAGGACGACTGCTAATAAGTATCCTTTGTACCTGAACCCGGCGCTTTGGACGACTTCCAGCTAAGATATCTCGCCTCGGAGGGAGTCTAGCGGTTGAAGCTCCACTCCTCTTGTACACCCTGTCTGTCTTCAACCCAACTGAATCTGCACTTCCATCAGCACCAAGAGGTGAAGGGGCCACTCGTTTTGACGTTGAGGTGATGTTGGCGGGGACTGTTCGCCCTGATCCCCACAACGAGGAAGGAGCATCCACCGATGCCAGAGCATTGCTGTTGCCATTGACATGACGTCGCTGTCGCATCGTCCACCGCTTGATCCTTTGCTTTTACGTCTCTGCTCCTGGTCAAATGACGAGCTTAATTATAACCGCACAAACAGCAGCTAATGCAAATATAGAGTTTCTCCTCCAGCGTCTTCTATTACATGCCTCCCGACTACCGCATCTCTGCAGTGACTCCCTCGTTCTTGTTTACTCCAGTGGGGATGAAGTAGTGCAGCGCCATCGACGCCGAGCCGCACAGAAACGCCGCAGTCAGAAGCGTCCGAGGTTTGCGCAGTTCGCCCGGTAGAATGACTAAACCAGCCGTAAATCCGCCCATAAAGGGGTTCAACAGGTCGCTCTTGCCGCGCAACTTCTCCAGACTGCAGCTCACGCCCCCAAAGACGCCCAGGAAGGCCGCGAATCCCATCATGTTGCGTCTACTGAGGTAAACCATCGATCTGGCGACTTCTCGTGCGACACTGGAGCCAGGGCGCATTGCTACTCGTTGTGCCCACTCGGCGTCTGTCATGCTAGCTAGAGCGTATCCATCCACGCCAATAGTCCAGGCCAGACCTGCCCCGAGGCCCCGGTAGACTAGCAATACGGTGGTCGAAACACAGTCGGACGTCGTCGTCTTGGAGGTTGCGGGTGGCGCGTTAAGAGCTTCTCGTCGGTCTGCAATGGTAGAAGCCCCTGCCACGGTCAATAGAGGCAGCAGAGCGCCCACAGAGCCGATGCGCAGCGCGGAGGCGACGCTCCTTCTGCTCGCCATCGCCACTGTAGATTGCGGAGTGTTGGTCTGTACAAGTGTGCCAAAGTTCTGGTACAGTTTGCTTTTTGGTGCAGAGTGATGGTCGCATTTCAAATTCGACTGCGAGAAGGCACCTGTGCGCACAGGTTGCTGCGTCCAGCGGCTCTGGATACGTGGCTTGGATGGAGAAACAAGTTGCAGGAGGAGAAGCAGCAGACTCTTCGCTTTCTAACGATGTGTCGATGGTCGTTGTAGACAGCATGGAAGTGGAGAAATCCCCTGCGACGACCGTTTCATCGGCGTCTGTCGTACCCCAGACACAGCTAAAGCCTTCAATTAAGAGCTTGAACGACGATGAGGCAGCTACAGACGATGAATTCACCGCTCGCTTCTCGACGGCCCAGATGAAGGTGAAGATTGCGCAAGCCAAGCACGAGGCTAAGCTGGCAGCGGATGCGGAACTGCTGGCGGCCAAGAAGGAGCTGGTGGAGCGGCGCTACGAAGTGGCAGACCGCAAGCGCGAGCTGTCGAAAGCTCATGTTCAGTGTGAAGCCCTACAGAAACGACTGGATGTTGTGTTGCTGGAGCACAAGCAGACGCTGCTGGGCATGCGCGAGGACCTGCAGGTGGAGAAGCTGTTGGCGACACTGGACATGGAGAAGGCCACGCGCCAGAAGCTGCAGGAAGCGTTTGAGAAGCAGCAGCAGACGCTGTCGTTCGCGCAGGAGCGAGTGGAGAAGCTGGACGGACAGGTCGCCACCTACCAGAAAACGGAGACCGTGCTTGCTCAGTCCGTCGCGCACTTGCAGCAACGTTTCGCCAGCAAAGACCAACAGCGCGCAGCGTCGGTGGAGCACGTTCAGCGAGAGCTGGAGGAGCAGCATGACCAAGCGATGACGGCATTTCGCGAAGAGCTAACGATCGCGCGGGGTACAGAGAAAATGGCACAGGAACAACTACAGGAGCTTCAGAAGGAGCTCAAGATGCTACGTGATAGTGAGCAGCAAGCATTGGCCTCTCGAGAAAATGTGGTGACACACGAACATGAATTGCAGGCCAAAGTTGCACAGCTGGAGACCGAGAAGGCTGTCCTCCAGAGCAAGGCAAAACAAGTGCAGAAGGCTGATGCCCAGCTTCGTAGCCAGCTTCACGCCCAAAGCGAAGAAATCGCGGCTTTGCGGCTAGAGAAAGAAGCTCTGCAGCGCGATAATAAGGAGCTGGGTGAGATTGCCAGTGATCTCATGCAGATGGCTGAAAGGCAGCATGCAGAGAACGTGAAGCACGGTATCAGTCCGGCGAAGTCGACCGGTGATGCCTCCGTTGCTACACCTGGTAGTACACATGAGGAGGACGGCATCTTCCTGCAGAAGCGTAAGAAGCGCTTACGATTGTCTCTCGGCTAAATTCGCTCTTTGTTTCGTTAAAAAGAGCAGCTACGGAGAGGAGTGAGACCCCAACTTTCGCCCCACTCGACCCTCAAGCTTTGGACAACCAAACTACTGCCTCCAGACATGTGCGCCGCGAATCGAGCGCGCCGCAAAGCTGACTGGCTGATAACTGAAGTAGCGATGGCGCCTACTTCTTTCCTTTCTACAAGAACAAACGATACCAGCCGCTCGAGTCAGGCTTCGCAAGCAACAGGTCCAACAATATCAGCGTACCTTTCGTTTCTTCTTGGACTTCTTCGTGGGGGTGATCTTCTTGGGCTTGGGCTCCTTGGGCTGGTCCTTGGCTTCGTCGTTGTCGCCGTTGTCGTTGTCATCCCCGTCGTTATCGTCATTGTCATCGTTATCATTGTCGTCATCGTTGTCGGCTTTGGCTTCCTCTGCCTGTACGGACACGGTCGTGAAAGCTGATGCCATCATATTGTCGTCTTCTGCCTCTGAAGGTTTCTTAGGCGATGTCTTTGGAGATGTTTTCGTCTCCTTGGGCGGCGATGGTTGTGCTGGTTTGGGCGGAGATGTCTTGGCCGGCTTGGGTGGTGATGTCTCGGTCGGTTTGGGCGGCGACTCTGGCTTCGTGACGGGAGCAGGTGTTGGCTCTGGCGGAGTTGGTGTCTGCACGACTGGTTCCGGTTTCGGTGGCGAAGGGGCTGGTGGAGGCTTCACAGGAGAAGGTGCCTTGATCACTGGAGCAGCCAGAGGTGTCGGTGGCTTCTCATTGAGCCCGAGCAGGTCCACGTTTTCCACAGGTTTCTTAGGTGGCTGTGGCTTGGCCGGTACCTTGGAATTTGCGTCTGCAGCCGCGATGACAGCCGACGGCGACTTGTAGCTGCCGTTAGCGCCATCCTTTTTAGCCAGATCCACCTCAACAGACTTCTCTCTGCAGTAGGCAACAAGCACAGGGGGTGAGTTCGAAGTCTAACTGTATCTTTCATCTTAGACCACGCACACGCGCTTGCCGTTCTTGCCCCTGGGTAGCAGCGCCTCGCTACCACTGTCGAAGCGGTCGTCCTCTTTGGAATTGCAACAGCCCATGGTGGCAGCGGTCTCTTATCCGCTACAGTAGTAGGGGTCGTGCTCTCGGGTCTTCGACGTCCGTCCTGAGCTTCCCACGTCCTTTCCGTTTATGCAAAAGGATTCGCTTCACTTAGCTCTGCCACAAAAAGATACCGAAGAAAAAAGAAACCTGATTTCGACCGGTATCAGACCGGTAAGTTGAAGTTGCCCGGCACCATAGTTTTAGAAAGCACAAATGCATGTAAGAGGACCACCTTCTATTATACATGTAGTTAGAAACCAACTGCAAACTGTGGGGAACTTTGAAGTTAAACAACGGTTCATCAGTCTATTCCATGTAATCAAACGCAACAGTGGCTTAACCACACTACAGGACAAGTTTCATTTTTGAAGCTAAAGTCAAACTCCTTAAGCGCCTTCATTCACAACCCGAACACAACCCGAACTGCACGTTGCTCGGAGTGTCCAGGCACGCTAGGTTGGAAAGTTTCCTCCAACCAGCTCGCAATGTGCTGGTTGCTAAGAAATGATTTATGTGGCTTCTCAATTAAAGATCGAGGAAAGTGCTTGTGCAGCAGTAATAACATGTCGAAATCATTCGGTGCGAAGTGGACATCTCTTGGGGTAAACTGGTGAAAATGGGTGGTTAACCAGTACGCAGTTCGCAAGTGTCCATTACTGGCAGCATTCTCAATCGCCTTCCGAGTACACCCCTCTGTTCGATTCTCATGTAGCCATTTGATCACTTCCAAGTGGCCTTCTCTAGCAGCCCCATCCATCGCGTCTGTTGTGCATCCTTCTAACCGGTTGAAATGCAGCCACTGAACAACGAGCAAATGTCCAGCCTGGGCAGCGCCATTTATTGCGGTTGTCGTGCATTTCTCAGACCCTCTGGCGTGTAGCCATTTCACAACTTCGAGGTGACCGTGAGCCGCAGCCGTATCCATAAATCTCGAAGAGGATATCAACGTGATGTTGGCGTAACACCATTTTAGTACCTCTAAGTGGCCTCGAGACGCTGCGAACGTCACGAAGTCTCTGATACAGCCCAACCACTTCCACTGCGATCTACGTCGCTCTCCACTCGAGTCGGATCTGTGAAACAACGCCAGTATTTCGACATGTCCACGTATAACTGCTTCATAAACTACAAGGCAAGAAGCAGAACGTGTTAAGTACGGATAGTTTTCCAGTAACCATTGCACAACAGTGGTGTGGCCACGGCAGCTACCATTGCACTTCCATCCTTGTCTACTGCTCCTTGGTCACGAAGGTAACAGGCTACGTTGATATGGCCCGCACCAGCTGCAGCACTTAAAAGTCGTTCAATTTTTTTGGCTGCTCGCAGTGCCCGTTCAACTCACACCAATGCAATTTGCAGTGGTTAAACATCAACCACTGCAAAGTCTCCAGTTGACCACCGCTGCATGCTCTTTCCGATGCTTCGATCCAGGATTCCGACAATCTAAAAACATACTTTTCAATTGGCGAGTGCAACGAAAAAATCTGCTGCATCAAGCTCAAATTCCCCGAGTCTGCCAAATCTCGGATTGCAGCGGAGGCAACATTTTGATCCCAAGCCAAGTACCCCAAATCCAGCATCCATTTAATTAATGCAGGACTTGGACGCATGTTGTCGTACGTCAATTCACATAGGCTCCCATCAGTAGGCAGGAGCAAGTTTGCAAGTTCAAAATCGCCGACGCGGAGGACGTGCTCGGTAACAGTCGGTCGCTGCTCCTCGTCGATTCCGTTAGTCTCGTACAGCCACCTCAGCGCTTTAACGTGCCCTTTTTCAGCAGCTCGCAGCACGGAAAGTTTTCTCCAATTCGCCGAATTATTTTCACGGAAAACGTTTTGTTCGAGTAGAAACTGCAGAATATGCGGGTGTCCATTGCTCGCTGTGGCGTCCCCAACACTCAAAGGTGCTTCACACCCTTCGAAATGCTCAAATAACCACATGATCACCGCCAAATCTCCGCGGCTTGCAGCGATTTCCAACGACTTGGCGAATTGCCACCGGTAATAGTTACTATCTGACCGCAGATAATGAGTGAGGGACCATCCCAGGTTTCTGTTCTCGACGGAGGTGCAGCTGGAGTTCCATATCCAGTCGAGCATAGTAAGTGATCCGAACGTGCAGGCTTCACTTAGTGAGAGATTTCGTGATGGTCCGAGGAAACTCGCAATGTTGCGGATATTTGACTCGAGAGCACTAACGAGCGGATATTGGCGAAGTATGAGGCTTAGATATGGAAGCATGTTAGTTAGTAGAAAGCAAAAACCGAAGTAAGAAAACGAACGTAGGAGTCAATATCGACGAGTTGAAAGGAGCCGATCAAAGACATTTTTCTTGTTTTGTCCAGAAAGACCTACACTGTTTCCAGTAAATAACAGTGGCAACTTTAAACGAAAAAGTAAGCAAGTTGATGTTGTTATTGTCGCCAAAGCTACGTACATGTATCCTTTGACACAGCACGAGAAAAAAAAAACTGGTCAGGAATTGCAACGCAAGCGCAAAGTTACAGTATTACGACGAGGTGGAATGCAAGTCCTACTGTAGCAGACCGGATTCTGAGACCCTGAGTTTCCAAGTCGATCATCGATGAGCAATTTCTGGTGGCGCGTTGTGCTCAGCCTATTGAACGTAATGGTCGCGGGGGGTGACACGTTGCATCTCGTGCTCCTGGCGACGGTGAACATGACGCAGGCGTCGACGTCGCAGACCACGCAGCGTCAGCTCGGCCTGACCGCACTCTGTCTCTTGCTGCTTCTCTCGCTCGCGTGTGCGCTCAGTATTTGGTTGGTTTCGAAGCGGAGCGTGGGGTGCCTCATGACCGTGAACGCGCTCGCTTTTCTCCTCCATGCGTTGGTGTATATCCCTTTAAGCGTTGCCATCCTTGTGGGAGGAGATCAGGTGCTTGGTCTGCTGGAGCTGGCATTCGCAGCGGAAATGGTCGCTGGTTGCGTTTGCTGTCGCATCTACAGTGTCAAAATCCGCAATGAGCTGGACCGCACAGACGCGTTGGAGATTTCGTATGAATATCTGAAGGTGGAGCAAGTAGCAGCAGGATGTTAACAGCCTTAGTATAGTTCATGTAGTAGGGGGAACACAACATTATTGTCGAAAACTACAGTTAATCGCCGATCCTTGATAAATACCGATAACCCACCTTCCCAGGTACGAAGAAATCCTGTCAACAGTCTGAAAGAAAACCAAGTAAAGGTGTCGATGAGGGCGTTCTTGTTGTTTTCACTGCTGTCGGTTCCCTTGTGGATGCACGGGAACGTCGAAGAATCTGCGTTGATCCATCACTTGGAGACTGCCGACGCAGTCGTCGTTCTTCACCCGCTCGTTGGAGAAGAATGGAGCCTTTTCTCGAGTGAGAAGCGCGCGCTTCAGATCGTCCAGCCAGGCGCAGCATTCATCGCTGTAAACTTCAAGCGACTCAACTTGTTGTCTGGGGACAAACTCGTAGTGCACGATCCCGACGGCTTGAGGTCTGTGACTGTAACCCCAGCCAACGCCAGCGACCTCGTGCAAGAGTTGGAGACCAGTAACAGATCGCCGCACTCGCTATTGCTACGGACGCATCCGTTCTTGATAAAAGGCGACGGTATCGTGATCGAATATTTCCCAAGTATCCCGACGCTGATGCTCCCAAAGGCTCCAAGACAACACGACAATCCTGTCTTCGTTCTTGACTCGTACGCGTACGTGACGTACGCAGCTGAAGTCGATACTGAAAGTACTGTCGGTACCAGAGATGAGGCCAAAGAAGCTGTTTGCTACCGTAAATCCCAGCCCAAAATGTACGCAAAGGCTCGTGCCGTGGCTCGATTGATGATCCGGACGGGCCAGAAGCAAACTGCAGCTTCAGAAGGATCCGAACAGATAACAAAGTGGTCCTTTTGCACTGGTTGGCTCATTGGACGAGGCAATCACTTAGTCACCAACCACCACTGCGTCAAGGACGCGACTGCAGTCGAGAGTTCTCCTCAATATGAGGCTAGCAGTGGATTTCTGAGCTGGTTCTGGCCTCGCGCTTCTTCTCGCAGTGAACATGTCGTAGAGGCTGTGGTTGGCTTCATGGTCGAGACGAAATCGTGTCGGGACAATGGATTCATGGGAGAACAAGTTGGCGTTGTGGAGGCCACGCGGGTCTCGGTGGTCGTGGACAACCCACAGCTCGACTACGCTCTACTGCGCGTGCACACGAACGATTCGTCGGCAAACTTGACGCAGCGCTACGGCTACTTGCGCCTCCGAGCTGCTGGTCCAGTGGACGGTGAAGCCATTTACATCCCGCAACATCCACGTGGAGAGCCCAAGGAGATTGCAGCGATGAAAGACGGGAAGTTCGCAGTGATTGAAGTGCAGAATCCAAGCTCCTTCGAGTCCTCGGGGTACTTCCGTCGTGACAGTAAGCCAACAGTCTGGTACAATGCCGACACGGAGCCTGGATCCTCTGGTTCACCCGTACTCAGTCGCAGAGACAATTCCGTCGTGGCGCTGCATCGGGCTGGGAACACTGAGTCAGCTTCCACGGAGCTTTTCAATTCGGGAGTGCGCATTGATTTAATCGCTCGCGACCTCCAGCGCCGCCGAGTGTTGCCCCAAAACGCTTTAGCTTCGTGATTCAACTGGGTATGCAGCGGCTCGAAATAATTCTTGCCATTATTTCCAAAAATGTTTTCTTCTCCTCTGTGAATCCAAAACTTATCGATATGTTAGCACAATTCCATTTTCATTTTTGCAGGAGTGACGGGATGAAGGCGACACCGACTGCTGCGTCTGCTGTGCTCTGGATGGAAAGTTGAGACGGGTGCGCTAGCTTCTGCCGTAGAAAATGCTGCAGAAGACTGTTTCGCACCAGTGCATTCCCCGTTCCGATCATTCTGCATGCAGAACATCAAAGTCAAAAAGTTAATTGCCGCAAATATAGGGAACAAACGCTTGTTGACAGTGTCGTACGGCTGCTGAAGCAGATCTGTGCGTAGATCCTCGGGGACCATTGAGAAAATATTATCTACGAGTCCGCGGCAGATCGAAGCACTGATATCCCCCAGGGACCAGTTACTGATGCGCAATTGATCAATGCTTCCTCTCACATCAGGCGACGCCCATTCTCCATACAACGTTGGAGAGAACGTCAGATCAGTGTCGAGCTTCGTTCCTCCGAGAGAAATCAACCGCGCGTACGTGGCGTCATCCGATAAGTGGTCGGCTGTAGGATCCACTGCTAATTGTCGACTCCAGGCCTGGCATTGTTTCACGAACCACGCAAAGATATTGCCGCTGGAAGTCACAATTGTCAGTGAAAATACAAAAATCTTTCACACGAATCAGCAACTTACCCTGACAATGAGCCAGCAACGCCCAGATACCAATTCTCCGACAAAAACGGTCTCACTTCGAAGCTTAGGGAACAGCTACCTCGAGACAATTTCAGCTGTGCCGCGTCCTCCTCCGTTAAAACCATGGCCAATTGAGAAGCTGAGCCGACGCTTAACACGGAGGTTCGCGAGAGATTGAGGTCTGCAGGTCCCCGCGTCTGAGCTATCGTAGTCATAACTGCACACGGATGATCACCCATTGCCAGGTACACCGGTTTACCGCTAGGCAGGCCTAGAACTGCTGCAGCTGCCGCTGTCTGACCGATAATTGCGCCTGGAGCTTTCACCGTAGGCAGCATGTGCGCTGGAAGGCCGAGCGCTTGCACACTGGCAACAGTTTAGGTTAATTACCGAATCGAATTCACATCAGGGAAGGTAAACAACGTACGTGTGAGGGTTCCACGTCTTCGTGTTGATATCAAAGCCGCCCCAGCTGAAGGCGTCCGTGACGTCCATGCAGTTTTGAGTCGAGGTGAAGTGTTCACAAAGTACGAAGGCGACAAAGTCTTGGATCGTTCCACACGCGTCAAAGCCCACAATATCGCGCGGTTGCCTCTCCAACACGTACGCGAATGTAGCGAGTCCGTACCCAGATGCAATGGGCGACGTCGACGCACATACGTCAACAGGTTCAAGCCCGAACGGAGTCGCTGAAGCTGTCGAGTTCGCCAGTTGGATCTTGGCCCTCCATTCAGTCAGCAGTGCCGGTGTACAGCGTTGGTCCAAGAACGTGATGTACGTGCTCCACGGCCAGTTCTTGGTGGCTGCTGTGCTGTCGTCTCCTCCCGACAGAAGCTCACTCACCGCTTGCGGGATCGCGTTACTGCGCCACCACACAATTCCATGCATCTAAAGCCAACAACACGTCAGTCAGACACAAAACCTCTATACACAGCTACAGACTCACCACTCCACAGATCCCGATCGAGCGGATGCACCTCCGCAGCGACGTCGGAAGCGCTTGCACTGCCTTGAGCACCGTAAGTAAAATATTCGCCACACTCTGCTCGCTCTCCTGTAGATTCGCGTCGTGTTGGATGCACGCACTGGACGTGGCCAATATACTGCCTGTGGTCGCACACACAAGTGCACACTTGACGTTCTTGAGGCCAATATCAATGCCGAACATGCAGTCTCTCTGCACAGGGCTGCCTCCTTCCGTAGTCACCTCTTGACTCACTTGAACAGAGACCCCCGTTGGCCCCACTTTCTGCCTTTTGTTGCTCTTTGCGGCAGCCGACGGCGTCACCAATTTATTCCGCTGCTTAAAGCTGTAGATGTAGCCATTCGACGCCTGGAAGTCCGTCACGCCTTGAGCGGCAGCGATGACACGCGCCTGCTTCTGCATCTCCCGGTCCGTGAGGCTTTTCCCACTCTGCTGCTGACTCTGGACCCACTGCAATAGCGCGGTGTCAATTGCGGCGTTGGGGCGACGTCCGCTGCCGAGTTTGCGCTGGCGCCCGGAGCCGTTGACTGCCGCCTCCAGCTCCGATTTGATGCTGACCCACTTGCGGATCATGGACGGCGTCACACTATGACGCTGCGCCAAAGCGCGCACGGAAGGAGGAGACGCGCTGTTGGTCAGCTCAAGCACCAAAGACAGCTTGAACGCCGCCGGATAGCTGCGTCGCGTTGCCATGAGGACCCCCCGCGATTATAGAACTGGTCCTCGATTATAAGACTCAATTATTTATTTTGTCAATTGAAATAAGGTAATAAAATAAATTTAAATAGTTAAGGTCTCGCTTAAGTTAACTTGTTGCGATTGGCCAAGTTTTCTACCAATCAGATAGAAGCTGCTCAATACCTCGTCATTGCTGCAACTACTTGAAGCGAACATGGAGGCGGCTCCGGCGGCGGCGACTTGCGCGGACATCGCTGCGTCTCCAGCGCTGAACGCTAGCACAGAAGAAAGCGGGAGTGGAGGTCTATCTGCTGGTGCTAACGAAATATCCATAGCATCTCCAGGAGCGGCAGCAGATTCAACTGAAGGCGGTGTAGACTCTGCCGGACGTCGCATCCAGCAGCGAGCCAATTACTCCGTCAAAAAGAAGCGCGAGCTCATCGCGCTGGCGCAGGTAGCTGGTGTGCGTGAGGTCTGCAGGATGGAGGGCGTACCGCGTCGTACTCTTCGTCACTGGCTGGACGACGCCGATAAAATCAACAGCTTCGAAGGCCCAGACACGCGCAAGTCCATCGGACGCTCGGGCCGTCGAGAGATTCTTCCCTTTGGGAGGGAGCTGAGCGCGTTCCTAGAAGAGGGACGGGCAGAAGGGAGGGAGATGACGTCATCGCACATGGTGGAGTACATCAGACAAAACCACGCACAGTGGCTCGAGGGCTACATGACAGACAAGAAGAGCGCCGAGAGCGGACACGCAGCACTCACGAGGCTGTGTCAGAGGTTCGTGGAGCGACACGGGTTCACACAGGCGCCAGGAGCAGGTACAGGAGCGACGCGGTCGGGTATGACGAGCACCAACACAGCAGCAAGAAGTTCCAGTGCGTCTACTGTGCAGGCGAATACACCAGCAGTTCAGACTGACGCGCCTCAAGTTGCTGCCACGCCCTCCAATTCGTATGAATATGACCCAGACGACAACAGCCCGCTGCTGTTTGGGTTGGATATCGGTACTACGGCTATCAAATGCATCGTAGTAAAAGCCGACAATGCGCAGACTGTTGCTGTGACCAACGTATCTCTCAGTGACGTGGTCGTGCCGACTAGACCAGGAGAAGAGGCTGTGGAGAATAGAATCGGAGTGCAGAATGTGGATCAGGTCCTGCTGGCAGTGCAGCGTGCTGTGAATTTGTTACCGGAAACGGCGAGACAGCGAGTTGCATCCATTGGTATCTGCGGCCAAATGCACGGCATCGTGTGGTGGTGCAGTCGAGCCGTTCACGAAGCTGCAGAACGCCTGCTGGAAAGTAGAGACAACGGGATGCAAGACGATGATGACACGTATGAGCCTGCTTGGAGCGAACTGATCACGTGGCAAGACCAGCGCTGCACGCCGGCGTTCCTGTCAGATTGCCGGGAGAAGATAGCTTGCACGAAAACCGCGGGGAATGCTTCACCTCCCAGTCAAATCGCTGCTGGTTATGGCCTCGCCTCCTTCGCACACACTTTGGAGAACTCCCCGAGGACTTTGGTTGGCATGGACGCTTGCGGAACGATTCACGATTTTGTGGCTTTTATTTTGTGTGGCCACACGCTTCCTAGCGAGACCTCTATGGACACAACGGACGCGCACAGTTGGGGTGGACTGAATCTGGAGACTCAGTCGTGGGACCCGAGAGTGCTGCGCGCACTGCGGATCCCGTCGTCGATGCTCCCTGCTGTGAAGAAACCTGGCACGTGCATTGGGCACATTTCTGCTGGATATGCTGGGTTCGGGTTGCCCGTTAATCGGCCTGTGTACGTGCCGATGGGCGATCATCCTTGCTCCGTGTTGGCCGCTCTGTCGCAGCGCCAGTCGCCCCCAAACAGCGACTCCAACCTGACATGTACGTTCGTTTTATCTGGAGTTTTCATTGTGCCTGACGTTGCGTTAACCTTCACTTGATCTTGACAGTGGTGAACATCGGCACGTCGGCTCAAATGGCCATGGTATTAACTGGTGCAGATGTTGCGAAGCTGTCTGATAACCAGGACAATTCCAGTTTTGAAGTACGGCCGTTCCTGTTTGAAGACCGCTTTTTGGGCGTGGCTGCATCGCTTTCCGGGTAGATTTCGCGTTCGAATCCATACCACCTTGAAGATGATGACTAACTGAAGTTTGCTGCACATCACAGTGGAAATACCTTCGCGTGGTTAGTGCATCAATGGCAGCAGTGGACAGCAGAGATGGGGCTCGCACCAGCTTACAGCGACGGCGAAGAGCTAGCAACGCAACGCGAAGCAGAAGTCTACGCCCGATTGATCGGACTAGGACTGAAGCGCCAAGATACCGAGCTCATGTTCGTACCGACGCTCAATGGCGAGCGCGCGGACCCCAACGCTACGGGCAGCATCATGAATCTGCGCATGAACAACTGGAGCATGGGCGATATCAGCGCTGCGCTGTCCCGTGGCCTTGTGGACAACCTCTTCGCTATGATCCCCGCTGCGCTGCAACCGCTGGTACCTGAGCAACCGTACGTGCAGTTAAATCTGGACTATGTATTGTCTCTCCTTGACTGATCTTTATTTGCTTTGCCAATTTCAGGATGATCGGAACGGGCAACGCTCTGGTGCGCAATGAGCTACTGCAGCGGTTCCTCGTAAGGCGCCTGACTCAGCCATCACAGTTACAGCTGCAAACCGCTGCGGATGCTGCTGTGGGCGCAGCGCTGACCCCGTCACTGTTGGGTGGACGTCCTGTCATGCTTAACGTGTAACGCGTGAGAGTAATTACGGTATCTTGTTGACGTTGAAGCAGTTTCGTTTCAAGCGACCTTCGCGCAACAAATGCAACGCAACGACGCAACCATTCAATTAGCCAATGACAAGGCCTGGAACTTTCTAGTGGCAGCACGCCGGCTCTATGCGCGCTGAATCCAAACTGTCAAGAATGAATTGCACTTTGAATTGAGGACCAAAAAAGAAATTTGGTCACGTATTCGCCACTGCTTACTCGACGTTTTCAAGTACTGTCTGCTCACTGCACAACATGTCATGTCACCAGTGCTATCTACATGACATTGTAAAGATTTGGCCGTGTATATAGCAAGTTGCTATTAACATAAACACAAATGCCAGGTCAAGAGGACGGGTACAAACTTCCCCCAGCGCAGTCTCGAATTACAAACTTTTGGTCCCTCACTGAATTCCGAATTGCACGTCGGGAAGCCAGAATTACCCTGGCGTGCGTTTCCCGCGCACAAAAATCTAGAACGTTCTCTGTCCCGAAGACCGGGTGAACTTTTTCCTTAATATAGCAGGAAGTAAGGCTCCCCATCCCAGACCTCCATGCCCTCCATCCCGAGAGCCGTTAAATTTGACGCATACAAAACGCAAGTGAATGTCGTGAGCGGTCTCACTGACCACTCGTTTTGCAATTCATTTGCAATTCTTTTGCAATTCTTTCCGCTCAGATTGCGAAGAAAAGACGCGTGGCAGGTGAGGGAGAACTCAAGAATCGCGCGCTTGGAGAAGAGCGCACGCCGACGGCAACCAGCAGCGACTTGAGTGACCAGCAGCCTCGCTAGCAGCACCCGCAGCAGCACTAGGGGCACCGGAGGGAAAGCAGGACAGGTCGGAGCACTCGACGGCCAGACGCAACCACTCACAGCTCTCTCGTCGCCACCGGACGAGCGCTTTTAGCCCCGAATTAGCGGCCCGTTTCCCATCCTTTTCGCGCGCTTTTAAGCGTCGAGTTTCTTCGGTGGAGATCATTTCCAGCAGGTAAAGTGTGCCAAGGCTTCTGGAGAAGAAAGGGAGTGATCTAACGTTCTCTTTGGCGTCGTTGTGCCTCAGTTTTACTGCCTAAAACCCATACAAAAAACAACTGCATACCCCACCACATACAGCACAACACAGACACCATGACTTCGACCTGTGACTGGATCTTCTCGGAACAGGAGCTGCGAGCCACGCCGTCCCAGCGCGACGGCATGAAGTTCGCGGACGAGCTGATGCTCCGCCGCAAGGCGTGCGACTTCATTGAGAAGATGGCCAAAGCCCTGGACCTGCCCAAGCTCGCTCAGATCAGCGCAGACAACTACCTCCACCGCTTTTACATGCGTCAGTCGCTCGTACGCTACGACAAGTACCTCGTCGCGGCTTCCTGCGTGCTGCTTGGCTCCAAGGCTGAAGAAAGTCCGAAGAAGATCGGATACGTCGCCAGAGAGTACATCGCAGTGCGCAAGCACGTCGAGAAGGACCAGGTGTTCGCCATCCAGAAGCACGACCCACAAGTCATTGCTGGGAAGATCATCTCTATGGAGGGCGTCGTTCTACACACTCTGGCGTACGAGCTGACACTATCGCACCCGTACAAGTACATCAACGAGAAGGTGGACAAGGTGGTGCGTCTGCAGAATCTGAACGAGCAGGAGGTCAAGATCCAGAGCAGTAAGATCAAGCAGGTGGCGTGGTCGTTCTTGAACGACAGTGCCTACACGATGGCGTGTTTGCGGCTGGAGTCGATGGACCTGGCAGCTGGCGCAGTGTACCTGGCAGGGCTCTATGAGAGCTACGTGCCGGAAGCACTGTGCACAGCCGCCGGCCTACCGTGGTGGACTGCGTTGGCGACCCCTCTTCATACCTTACAAGGTATTGCCGTGCTTGTGAACTCTGTTCAATTGTGGTGGCAATTTTTAAAGATGGATGTGTTCTCCCATTTGTCTAGATGCGGCTCGCTACTTGCTCAACGCTTACACGGCACCGTACATCGAGACGGAGGTGCTCCCGGCTGGACTGTCCAAGTTAGTCTATATGTTCCACCCGCCCAAGTCGGTTGAGAGCCCTGCCTCGTTTGTAGAGCTGGATGTCGTAGAGCAGGAGCACTCGCCGATGGTGTCGTCTCCGATGGAATCCGCTGCGTGCGTGACGTCCCCGGAGTGTGGCAGCAGCCAAGGCCGGTCTCCGTACGATCATGACTTTGACCACGACGTCAAGTCGCACAACAAGGGCAGTGAGGAAAGCCCACGCGAGACGGCGCAGGTTCCCGCGACGCCCGCGTCGCTGCTTGACAGCTTCCCTATTGCCAACGATAGTTCAAGTGCTGACAAGTTGTTGGGAAGCAGCGCAGCGACGCGAGTGGCGAGCAACGGAAGACTGTCGCGCAAACGCGGTAAGGACGCCGAAAACACGTTTTGTTCTGAAAAGAAGTTGAAGTACTGCTTGTAGAAGCTGCGACGCGAGAGTGAGCGAGAGCGCTCCCCTCGTCGGGCGTGCCACAAGCAACCAAGCACCATCGAGCCAGGAGGAGCCAGGCGACCTCGGACTTGCAGCGGCGCGCTCGCCCTCGTCGCCTTACAGCAACACACCACTCTCCCCATGCAGCACCACGCTCGAGATGCTGCCATCAGTTTAGAAAAAGAAGAAAAGCGCTAAAAACTCGACAATAAAAACATATTTATAAAATAGCCCCAGCGCACACACCAACCTTCATTTACCTTTGCGTCGTCCGTAGATCCCAGCTTCTAAGGAGGAGAAGACGTCTGAATCAAAGCAGACAAGATCATTAAAGTGTGAGATATCTAGCCGAGTGACATTTTGGATAAAGATAATAGAGCATAACAGTTTCAAGTTGCTACATGTAGTGCACTCACTCTCAAATCGAAGCGAAGTCCATTGGGATCCGCATTCTGCTTCCTTACGCCACAACAAATTCACTTGCCCCCCTCGAGGCAAACTGGAAACTGCGCCCGTCGTTCTGCACATATTTTTGGCGAAGTGCTCTCACCGGATAAAGGCCGGTTATCCGGCGGGTCGCCCCCACAACACGATCGCAACCCGCAATGATCGGCTTTTGCGAGGCAGTACCGACTGGTGGCAGCAGCTGTGTACTTGTCGTTTGTATCTATCATTTTGAAGTGCCCCCCGACTGCACTTTCCACGCCACAGTCCGGAACAGTCATGCGACAAGCCCGCCGTTTTGCACTCATCGAGAGAACCCAGGCTGGAACTGGCCTCCTCGCCGGCCATTACAGCAAAAGTATTAGCACTCTTATACGACCCATAGTAAAACAAAGTATAATCAACTACAAGGCATCGTTTGGCACACTGTACCACCAAATTGCGTCGTGGAATCTGCGGTGCACCAGATCGATCAAGTGCGCCGCGATCTGCTCCGTTGCTGCCTGCTGCTGAATCGTGGCGTCGAGCGCTGTCCCCCGGATCTCCATGGCACACGCATTGACGACCAGAGCGGACTGATTTCAGTCGTCTCGGGGGACCATACACAGCGCTCTCCTTCAATACCTGCTTCTGCTGGTAAAGCTTACTTGAAGCACGCGTAGGGGCGTTTAGCCGCGGGGCAGGGATTGCAAAGATGCTGTGCTGGCATTGATTGCTCTGCAATGCTTGTCTTCTTACGGCGGTAGAGCGTCTGTGGCGGAGAAAACTTTGGCTGATGAGCCGGTAGTGCGCTCCTGTCCTAGTGTCTCAAGTAAGTAAGTGCTCATGAACTTCAAGACACATGCAGCTTCATTTTATCAACGCCTTTTATCTGCAGGAGCTATGCCTTAATCTTCTCCCAGGGCTTAGCCGCCGCCTCGCCGGCCTTCGTCTGCTGACTCAACAGCGCGCTCGAATCGACGGACAACTTGTCTTCAATGTCGCGGATGCCTGGCACCGTTTCGCCCTTCTGGATGAGATCCATCACCTCCTTGAACGACTCTGGGTACGACGGCCCGCCTGCCGTCACGGTCGGAGAGATCGGCACAGGCATCTTCTCTTCCTCATCACCTGCCGCTTCCACGTTATGAGAGGACGTGGCTATCGACTGAGTCTTTACGTCGCCGTTGGCGAAGTTGCTGACGCTGGTTTGCTGCTCCAGACGCGCCATAAACGCATCAAGACTTGTGGAAGCAGGACCCGACGCTGCACTGTCATTACCGAACAGATTCTTGCTGCTCTGCACCGCTGGACGCTTCTCCTCGATCGTTGTGACGGTCGTCGTAGTGGTTGAGGTCGAATTTACCTCTTCCTTCTTGCTCTTGCTCTGCTCCGCATAAAACTCCTCTAGACTAGCGTGTGCGATCTCCTCGAGCGACAGATTTGACGACGATTTGGGGCTCGAGAGCGACTGAAGAGCCTTCAGCAACGCCCGCAGAATGGCGATGTTCTCCTCAAAAGCCCCAGTCGTCTTGCTCGCTGTGTGCCACTTCCATTCCATGTTAAGGCCAGTCGTCTCGAAGCCAATAGACTTGAGCAACTCCTCGTGGTGCTGAGCATTAGACAAACAGAGACAACAATTAGATCCTCCCACAGCTTTAGGTTTTAACACAAACTTCTGTACCTTGAGAGGCTCGATCTTCTGCTTAAAGTTCGCGTTACCAGGCGCAATACGACGATAGCGAGGCACATCCGGGTTCTACAAGTACAAGTCAGGTACTGTACCCGCTATTGGGATTTCAAATGAAATTGACACAAAGGCTTACCTCAACGAGATTTTTGACATACATACTGAGAATTCCGGCTGCCAGCTTGAGTTGTTCCAGTGAGTTCTACAAACCAAGGAAGACACAATTTAGTCAAAGGATGAGCAATGTACGCAACACAGAACATACCTCAGTTCGGAGCTTCTTCAATGCTTTCTCCATCCGCTCAGCTTTAGACACCACCTCAGAAACCACGGCAGGCTGCTGAGTGTTGACTGAAGGTGTGACAGCCCCAGTAACCTTGCTGTCAGCAGGTGAGACGCTCTCCGTCTTCGTGTCCTTCGTTACCATAGCCTCGCTAGTACTCTCCGTCTTCTTTGACAGCAGCAGCGCCTTCAGCGTCGAGACCTCCGCCTTCAGCTCCGCAATAGACTGCGCATTGCCTTGCTCAGCCAACGAACTGGAAATTTGAGCAGTCAGCAACGTCTTGCTGTGCATGTCACGCTCCTTTTCGTCCAGTGACACACTCAACTTGCCCAGCTCTTCCGTTTGCTTCTGAATAGCCGCAGATACACTCGAAAGCTCAGCAAGCAGTGCCTCGTCCTTCTTAGCCTCCTGCTCTTTCTCCTCCTGCACCTTAGCAGCTTCCAGCATTGGCGGCATCGGACGCTGTGATAAAATACGACAATAATCAGCACAATCCCTTCAATATCTGCACCTTAACACCGTAACACGCACCAGCCACGGGATGTAGCCCGACTGCACCGCATAGTTCCAGAGAAACGTGAGGATCGAAGCCGCTCCAACTAGTGACGATACCGTCCACAGCACTCGGACGTAGGCTGGATACCGAGCACGTCGCTGCATCATCTGCATGGGCGCGGCTGCACTCATCATCATCGGAGCTGCAGTCGTAAGTTGCGGATGTACGGGCTGCACTGCTGTTGGCACTGGAACTGCTGCAGATGTCGCTGATCCGCCGTTCTGGTGGCGCTCGATGGCCTCTTGGATCTCTTCCTTGGTCATTCCTTTGCCCTCCAGGAACGACACACGCTCGGACAGTGGCGTCGACTGCGGCATTAAAAGATTAAAACAAAATGAGCAAATAAAGAGACGGAAAAGCTACACAACGACGCGGAAACGCACCTGAACGCTCGGGTGCTGCAGGAACTTGAGTCCATTCTCCACCATTTCCTCCCGCATGGCCATCGCTGCCCCCCAGAGCCAACTTGAATATTGCTATGCGGTGTCTACGCAATAGCTGACCGGACTCAGACATCCTCAGATATGATTCTTCAAATCTGAGTCGCACAATGTCGTACTTAGTAAGAAGTACAAACCACGCCACTTCTACACGAAATTGGCCAAAACCTGGTGCGCGCCAAACGCTTCAGTGGAGTCCATCGATCGAGCGTAACTACCTGTCCGCCATGGCGTCCGCAAGGTATGCCTTGCTCCTGACCCCCCATCGCCCCACCATGTCCTAACCATTGTATTTGTGCTCATGTTCACACCTATAGACCCCTAACTACCGCGCAAGAGGAAGAGTACTTCCCTTCTTTCCTGACGGCGTTCCAGTCCACGCCCAAGGCCGACAAGTCCAAGGAGAGCACCCCTCGCGCCCGATCAGAGGCAGACGTACTATCTTCTAAAGCCAAACCGCGTCTCACCTTCGTGGAGAGCTTGTCAATGAATCGCAACAAGCAGCAGGGTGTTGAGGTGCCTGAAGACTCGCCTTTTAACTTCGGCGGTAGCTACCAGGACAATTTGGGCGCCCGCAGGCGTAAAAATGGCTCGTCACAAGATGCTGATGCTCAGGACGAGGACGTGCCACCTCCGCCCACGATGTCGCTGCTGGACCCTGTAGGGTTCGCAGCAGGATCGCACAGCATCGACGAAGACGAGGCGGCGGCCGCGGCTGCAGCACGACGAAGTGCCGCTGCAGCGAGGGCCTCGTACTATCCGAGCGTGCACAGTGACGAGTGGGGTCAAGACAAGCAGTACTGGGTCACCGTGTTCGGCTTCCCGTCCAGTGCCAGATCTTTTATCCTTCACCAATTCCAGTCAGTGGGCGAGGTCGTCAATTACTCGAGCAGCAGCGGCGGGAACTGGCTGCATTTACGTTATCACACGAGATTGCAGGCCGAGAAAGCGCTCAGCTACGACGGACGCACTCTGGCGAACAACATCATGATCGGTGTCAAGAAGTGTTATCCCTCCGACAGGGACGCGAATGCGCTCGACGAGACGCCCGTGTCCAGCTACTTTGGCGCCCAGGCGCGACAGAGTCTGGGATCCCGGGACCTGGAGGTGGACCCTACGGATGCTGACATTATGCTTCCTCCACGGCGTCGGCAGGACATTTGCTCGCGACTTCTGAGCTATCTATTTAACTGGTGACGCATGCGACTGTCATTTTGAGAGATGTAGCTGGAGATTGATACAGTAGTACTGTAGTACCAAAAATGTCAGTAGTATTTTACTATTGATATTGACAAAGCTTTTTACTTGTGTCATTTTTCCGAGTCACAAGGACACTAAAATAGTAGTAATATGATATCATCAAGTTTTAATACTAGTTTTTCTGACAACAAAAATCATTTTCGACACGATAAAAAAACAATTGTATTAGAACCAAATTCAGTACTATGTTATTGCAATACACCGTAGCGTAAAATTTTGGCGCGGAGGGTATCTCCATCGCTAAGATTCATGACAATAATATAAGCTTACATCTCATAAATTGCAAACAACTGTTACATGGAGGTCTGAGATCGCTCAATTGTGGACGAATCTTTCATAACATCGTCTGCTTCCAAATATGAAATAGTAGTAAGTATGGGTTAATAAGTTCCTAATTCTAATTTTTCATTTGCAAATTCTCTTATATTTGACTACTACTACCAGTGTTACAGAATAGAAAATATTTACTATTTCAGTTTTACTATCGAACTCTGCTGGTATGTACTACTGTACTAGCCGAGTAGCCCACTTGTCAGACAACTTGCTGAGGGTGAAACAAGATGAGTTTCAGTTCACGCCGTAGCTTGAGAGTTAATTGTCGTGGACTTGACGGCGTCAATGCACCAAGGCGTTCATACTAAGGTTTGTTGGTCGCGTTCTTCTTGAATTTGTCAGGTTACGCTTCGAGCTGCGCTACTCATCCAGTTGTGTAATGCAACAGAAACTTACTCATTTCATTCAGTATGCCATATCACCGTTATATTGGATTATGAGGTCATCTCACCTTACTCAGCAACGTCTAACTGCAGGGTCAGATTGGCAAATATATATCTTTACAGGTTTCTGAGCCACAACCCTAGTAAACTTGGAGATGGGATGAAATCGATCTCACCATCATCCCTTGACTTGCATCTTGGAGCAATGCAGCACCAAGCAGAAAAACTTTAACTGTCATTTCATCAATATCCACGAGGTGCGCAGGTCGAACCAAGCCAAAACCTTCTACACAGTCTCCACTATGCTGCCGTCCATAGTACCCCGTATCCAGCAGAAGGTGCTTGAGCAGCAGATTGTCGCCAACAGCCCCAAGCTCGCGCGGATTCTCGCTCACCCTGCTGGCCCGTTCACAAGTACGTTATGGCAACGACAATTCCCTACTATTGCATGTATTTGACTTAGGACTGTTGTTTTACTCGTTACAGTTCACTTCTGGGCGCCGACGTTCAAGTGGGCCATCTCGATCGCCAACATTGCTGACATGCGCGGAGACCCCGAGAAGATCTCGACAATGCAGCAGTTCGGTGAGTTACAACTCTATTGCTGCTATTGAGACCATGTTGCTGACTTATCGTGCTTTTCCTTCGTACAGCCGTCGCTGGTGGAGGTCTCATCTGGTCTCGCTACAGCACTGTCATCACGCCCGTGAACTGGAATCTCCTTGCGGTCAACTTCTTCATGGCCGGCACGGGTGTCGTGCAGCTTTACCGTAAATTCGAGCACAACCACACGGTGGCTCGATCCGCTGAGGCTGCCAAGAACCACGCAACTCTGTAGATGCATTAGCCTACTGTACAGGTAGTTGGTCTCCTCCACTACGTTTTTATCTAACTTAGCTGCCCCAATAGCCACAAAGATTCCATTATGCAGTAATTGAATACGTTTGTGACAGCATTTGCTAGCCGGTAGAATCGATAGGTGTAGCCAGTGTTCCCTGTGATAGACACGCATATGAAGTTTTGGTTTTAGGTGTGCCATTGCCGTTGCCGCATAGATGCGTTGCCAAAATGAATCGCCGACATGAGCTGTTGAGTGCCTCCCTCGAGTCAGGATCAGCATAAACGTCACTGTAATGTGCACCAGTATGTGTTGTTGCCTACCTACCAACGAACAAGTGAATTGCCTCGATCACAGCGAACGAATGCAATTTGAGGTGGGGCCTGTAGCAAATCGCTAGCCGCGCTCCTTTTCGTCTGCAGTTTCGTACATGTACCAGCCGACTTTTGCAAGATCTTTTGACGACAACTTCAACTTGTTGCTTTGACCAGCTCAACGAGAGCACACAGGACAATACATCAGCGCACACCGCAGCACTACTGCGGTGTGCAGTTCTGCGGCAGCAGTCAATCCCATTTTCAAGCACGATTTCAGATTTCATGCAAAAGTCGCACCTTCAACTTTGTGTACATGTACTACGCTGCTGCCAAATTCCCTTACAATCGCTTTCACCCCCTAGGACTCACATTGAGGAGAACCAGTTACCTGCCACATAGCTCTTGTACGATACACAAACCCATCTTTATCTTGCCCAAGCGCTAACTTATGCCTTCCCTTCAATATACAGAAGCCACACCATTGTCATGCTGCCATCAATCGTCCCGCGTATCCAGCAGAAGGTCATGGAGCACCAGATCGTGGCCAACAGCCCCAAGCTCACGGCCATGCTGGGCCACCCGGCCGGCCCCTTCACTGTGCACTTCTGGGCGCCCACCATCAAGTGGGCCATCTCGCTGGCCAACTTGGCGGATATGCGGCGCTCGCCCGAGCACATTTCAGTGGCCCAGCAGACGGCGGTGACAGCCACGGGCCTCATCTGGTCGCGCTACAGCCTGATCATCACCCCCAAGAACTGGAACCTCTTCGCTGTGAACGTCTTCATGGCCGGCACGGGTCTGGTGCAGTTCTACCGCAAGTTCACGTACGACAACTCGAATAAGGTGCAAACAATCGCTGACAGCAAGCCAGCCACACTCTAGACGAGTCTAGTTCTCCTATTGCCGCCTAGTGAGCCAGTCGCTCCCATAGAGACACAACTGACGTAAATGAACAGGCAGCCTCTAGCCGGAATGCAGTGATGTTTCTTGTCTAAGCTTGTTATCCTCTGTAAGGACCGATACTGACGACGTTGAAGGTGAGCTGGAAATGCGTTGCTTGGTTGAGGTCAGCTCAAAGACACGAGGCATCACACCCGACACTTGATGAGTGCCTTCCGGGCACTGCTGGTATCCGTTAAAACCGCACGGCAGTCACGCGGAGTGACGCAAACACCACAATCAGACCTGTCGAGTGAGAGCGATAGTGCTCAAGGTTAGCAGAACCTGTTGACTGCGTCTACACTGCGCAATAACTGTGCTATGTTTGAAGCTAAGATTCACCGAGGAGTTTATGTTCGGGTGTCGTCGAACGAATGGGACCTGAAGACCGTCGAAAGCGTTTGCTCCCTACATTGCTTGCCAGGTTGTCGGCGGTCCGACCCGACGCCGATCTTCTGCCTAACGAAAGGTTCGTGTTGCCAAGGCAAAACTCGATTGAGACCAACCACATCGTCAATTGCCGGACGCTGCACAAGAGCGGACGCCGTCTGCGTAAACGGAGCTTCTTTGGTGCTTGGTGCACCCGACAACTTCAGCTCGCAGCTACCAGTAATATACCGATTCTCCAAGTATATAATCTCTCCACTGATTCGTCAAAATAGGTCATTCTCTCCACTGATTCGCTGAATATCCTAAAAATACCGGCTAGAAACGTAATTCCAGACCGCCGGTAGTCAGCGGCTCTCGACGAAGCAAATCGCTCAAGAATCAGCACTTTGCATTCCCCACGCTCTTAGACCGCCGTCTCCTTCCTCCCCCTCGCCATGCTGCCGTCCATCGTCCCCCGTATCCAGCAGAAGGTCATGGAGCACCAGATCGTGGCCAACAGCCCCAAGCTCACGGCCATGCTGGGCCACCCGGCCGGCCCCTTCACTGTGCACTTCTGGGCGCCCACCATCAAGTGGGCCATCTCGCTGGCCAACTTGGCGGATATGCGGCGCTCGCCCGAGCACATTTCAGTGGCCCAGCAGACGGCGGTGACAGCCACGGGCCTCATCTGGTCGCGCTACAGCCTGATCATCACCCCCAAGAACTGGAACCTCTTCGCTGTGAACGTCTTCATGGCCGGCACGGGTCTGGTGCAGTTCTACCGCAAGTTCACGTACGACCCGTCCAAGGAGACGGAGGAGAAGGCCAAGTCCAGTTAAACCCCAGTACTCAATCTACACTACACTACCAACTATCACAACTCCCGGCGGGTACGGAGCCCGCGTTCTAATGATCTAATTGAAGGACTTTGTGACAGTTTTTTTTTGGAAATGGTGTACCGTTCACTTGTGCTCGACTTCACAGATTAGGCCACGTGAAACGTTTTACCCAAGTACATTGGGATTACGAGCATCTCAAGACGAGATTATGAAGAACGTTTCATTCGTACAAGGCGAACGGCAGCTATCCTTAGCTACAATTCGTGGTCTAATCCTAGTTAGTAACTAGTAGTTACTGCCTTGCGTTCGCGTATTATAGGGCTAATACGGTGACGGATTGAGCGCTGGGTTTGATTTTCCAGTCGGCAAGAACGCAGGACACGTACGAGTCCTCAAGTTTGAAGACGAAACAAGTATTCTTTCAACGAGAATCTGGAAATTTATTCCGCAACAAGAGTTCTAGTCTGAAGTCAAACGCCGCATGCCGTTGTCCACGAACTTATTTAAAAATGTTACTTGAAGTACGTTCAAGAAGAATGTCACGGTATGTCTTGCAAGGACGAGAAACGAGGACGTTACGTGCAAGAAAATATCTCAGTCCATCCCCAACTATCGCGTCTTATCTCCTTATTTTCCCATTACCGCGTTGTTGCGTCATGCTGCGATGAAAGTCTGTTTCTCTCTCCAGCCTCAGTTGCATTCAAGCCGACGAAGACGCAAGTGAAAGCGCAAGAACTCAGCTCCAAGTAACTCAAGTCCAAGAGAAGATGATCAAGAGGTTTCCTCGCCTTTGGAGAATGGCAGTCCTGGCCGTTTTCGCTCTGTGGGGGTTGGCCGATGGACCCAAATTTGTTTCGGGTAAGACGCTTACAAGCACTCAGCAGTCGTACCGAGAGGCGAAAGCAAAGCAAGACGCAGATCGACGTGCCACTGAGATCCAGAGGCTGAAGATTCTGGCGGATTCGGCTGCCAAGTTTGACGAGCGACAGCGAGGTTACGGCTACGATGTGAATTCCTACTCGTGGAATCGGAGATATCGCAACTCGGCCAGTATACGCAATGACTAATAATGAACACAATAAGTTATCACTAATTTTGCGAGTTCGGGATTTAAGAAGATAAGAAGAAAAGAAATATGGTTGGCAAAAACAGTTTTGTCTTTTCTTTTTTTTCTTTTGCTAGGGGTCCTTCTCGGTGTATTGCTGAAGGCAACAATCAGTGGCTGCAACTATTTCCGTTGCCTTGCACAGAACACACTATGCTTGGATCAGTGCGTTGGGCGTTAGAGTCTTATGATCATCCAGTACCATAATATTCGACACTCGAAGACGCGTACATTTTGTGCTGAGCGTTACGGTAACAGCGACGGAAAGCCTCGGCCGTCAGTTCCAATCTTCAGTCCAAGGAAACACAAGTTCAATCGACCGCAATGATCAAGAAGCTCCCCCGTCTCTGTAAGATAATGGGGATGGCAATTCTAGCGTTGTGGGTGCTACCCGACGGCCCTGTCCTGGTTTCCAGCAAGATGTTGGCTGCTTCCCAACAAAATCTCCGAGATGCGAAGACTCAACAGGACGCAGATCGACGTGCCACCGAAGTTCTGAGGCAGAAATTGCTCTCGGATTCTGCTGCCAAGTTCGACCAGCAGCAACGTTCATTCGGCGATTCCGACAATAATTACTCGTGGAACCAGCGCTACCGCAGATCTGCCAGCATTCAACAGTAATAAAGTGTACAATGAAAAAAATGTACAGTATTGCAATTGTATTGATTATCGTCTATTCAATTTGTCGGAATGTCGATACTAAGGCTATCGGATATCTTCCGTCTCCCATGGGATTCCAGCCCCAGTCATTGCAGTCTGCCATTGTAGGAAGCTCCAGCTCCGTTTCGTTACAGATTGGACACCCGCCAAGATTTATCCACTGACCTACTTGGTTCCCCCAGGTCGGAAGTTCTGTCAAATTGGTGTGGTCAATTGTCAGGTAGTTGATGAGAAGTCCGTCTCTGATCGTAGATGGCAGTTCTTTAATAGGGTTGTACGATAAAGTGATCTCCAAGTACTCGTCCAGTAACGATACCGTCGTAAAAAGATCTTCCGGGATCGATTCAAGGCCGTCGTCCAGTAAAGAAACAGATAGTGACGGGATCTTAAAGAACGCGGTGGGAAATTCCTTCAACGGGGCGTGTTCCAGGAAAACGAGTCTCACATTGGACCACGCCACCGCCAGTTCATCCGGAATGACTGAAAGATTCGTGATTGAGATCTCAATATCCCCCAGTAAAGGTGGCAATGGCACGGTCAGTAAACCTTCAGGTATCGCTGTCATGTTGGTGTACGCCATGACGAGGTACATCATATCCGGGTGAAGGTCGGCGTTCAAAGCCGCATCCGCTCCCCATTTAGCGATAGTTACGTTCCAAAGCTCCAGCCCTAACAGATTGGAGAATCTGCGAATGGAAGGAGGCATCTGGAATTCAGGACAGTGTTCAAACACGATGGCGGTGACTGCATCAGATTGAAAGCGGTCCAGGACGTCGTTCGAAGGCGAGACAACTCCATGTTTGTAGCAACTGTAGTCCAATACAGAGCAGCTCACGTTCTCTGCAAACCATGGACGGAGGCCTTGGAGACACATTTTCATCGTCTCAGCGTCTGCACTGCTCGCCAGATGAGCAGCGTGAAGGTGAAGCCCTAAAACAATCGCTCCAGCAGTCACAAACCCTAAAGGAGCCACAACTTGTCTGAAAAACGTTAACCCTACAACAGGTTGGCGCTGGGAAAGCTTCGAGTTGAAGAGAGGTTTGTCCTTTGCCTTGACTGCGAAAATTGGTACTGCTGCAACGGCCTTCCCACTGTGTTTAAACCTCAGTGGAGGGTACAATTCCAGAATGAGACTGATACTTGCCATTCCGAATAAAATACTAATGTGAGGCACAAGCTTTGTGACGCCATCCAGAAAATTTAGAGCAAAGAGCGCTTGGTTTTCCCGCACGAGATTGGGGAACGAGACGTCGCCGTAGAGCACTTCGTATGGGAATCCATACCAGCCAGCATCGAATTCTTGGACGTAAGGGACGAATATGGCGAGAGGCAAGATCAGACACGCCATCAGTGTCAAAATTGTATCCACAGTCACACAAATAGTCCGCTCTCTGATGTCAGTCTTGACAATGCTGCGGGTTGAGGTCTTCTTGTTGGATAAAAACATCAAATAGTCCAACAAAGGTGTGATCCAGCAGTTAACGACCACCATAGCGACATACGCTTGGTTGATCCAGACACGGCCGATTAAAGTGCTGTATCGGTGGCATTGAACGATTTGAGCACTGGCCTCTGCAGCTTTCCGAAGCATGAAAACCAACGCGAAGTGGGAACCTTCGACGCTCAAGACGTCCTGAAGCCCTGCAGACGCGAAAGAGCTGAAGGAGCTTAGAGACTTACGCGGACGGGAAGAGGTTGACTCCTTCGGCTGTGGGTTGATTTTCTTCCAACTGTGCAGGTATTTTACCGCGTCATTTACCATAGTAGCTCGAGGGAATACGGCAGGCCCTTGCGCCTTAATAGACCACAATAGGTGAAGAAGTAGCTGTAGACCATGCAGAGCGCCTAGAATGCCCACAAAGATCCCGAACAAACGGAAGTAGCGGTGTTCTGGTAGAGCCAGGAGGTTCGTGTAGTACGCCATGAGCGGGTTCTCCATGAAGAAGTAGAGCATCGCCATGGCCAGCAAATAGACAGCACAGAGGCCGTGGAATACCAGTAAAAGGAGCCACACGACGAGAAATACGAAAGGTGAGAGCTGTTCACTCTGTTCCAACTGGGCGTTGGGCTTGGAAAGACGTCGAGCCTTGGAGGACGGGGCCACGGACTGTTCCACTACAAAGCCGTCATCTTCTTCGATGTAGCCAGGATGCATGGTTAACTGGGCCGTGAGTTGCAGCTATTCTTTCTCTTCTTTCTGTTGAGTGAATGTGGTAAGTAAGCTGGACAACAGAGAAACGAGATGTAGCGTACAGCCGACTCGATAAGAATAGGGTCCTAGTGCACGTCTTGAGACACTGCTTGCTTCCTTCCGCTCTGCTATCTTGGACCTGCCCAGACACACCAAAACCGTTGAATGATGCACGGCAGTCCTCAACGTAAACTTCACAATTTTCGGAGAACTGTAAAAATACAGTTAATATTTATTCCTTAGCCACGGAAATTGCTCAGTAGCTGGTCCTGGAGAGACTTCGAGTTGAGTTGATAGCCGGACGATGCAGGCACATTCAAACCCTGTGGTGCACCTGGTCGCATTTGCATTTGCTGATGTTGCATCGGCATTTGCATAGTCTGCTGCTGGAATCCCATCCCCAAGTTTGGCTGTTGCATCCCCATTGACATCGTCTGTTGTTGCATGGGCATCTGCATTGGTTGCTGCATTCCCATCGACTGCATCCCCATAGGCATTGGTTGCTGCATTCCCATTTGCATGGGCTGCATACCAAAAGACGTAGGTTGCATCCCCATTTGCATTGGCTGCTGGAAGGCATTGTACTGCATCTGGGGTTGCATCATACGCATTCCGTCAATTTGGTTGACATTCATGGACATTGGCATTCCAGTCATCGACATTCTGGTCATTTCCACAGGCTGGGGTGGTCGCACCTGTTGTTGCGTCCCCATTGCGTCTGAAGCCTTGGGAGGTGGAGGAACAGGCAGGTCAACGTCGAAGTTAATCATGTTGAGAGCGTCGAAGTCCCGATGAATCTTCGCGCGACGCTCCTCCCTCTCCTCTCGACGCTCCAGCTTTTCTCTGTTATTGTCAACTGCCCACTGGAGTTCCTGCAGCCAATTCCCGCGCTCCTGTTCGCTGGTAGCAACCAATTCATGGCCGCCGACGATTCCAGGCACTTCAATTCGGAACCCACAGCCTTTCGGTCGATCGGGGAACGTAGCGGCCACCACTCGCACCTCGTAGTTCACTGGGATGATAATAATCGGCCTCACACCCGTCGCATTCTCATACAACAAGACCGCTTCCGGTCGTAGCAGTGCGAAGTGTTTAGCCCATACACCATCCGTCTTTTTCCGCATCAAAGGCCCACGTAGAACACTATTGGGCATCTCAGCCGCGTCCACAGCGCTCACATTGGCGTACTGCATGCCGTTGAGACTCTCGTTCGGGTCGATTTCGCGCTCTTCTAGGCCGTAGCCCTTGTCTTCCTCGGCTTCCTCGTCCTGAACCACATAGGCTGCATCCATGTCCACTTCTTCCAGTTCTGCCTGCTTTTTGAGCCACACATTAGGGTGCATCATCGGATACCCCCCTCCGTACATCTGAGGGATGGCTGTATGGGGAAGAATAGTACTCAGCTCCCTGGGATCTCCTAGAATGCGAATCTTCTGCTGCGTGCGAGCCCCCAACAGTTTCGTCAGCATTAGGGTTAAAACCCTAGAGAAAGCCGAACTATTGACCACCAAAATCCGCTTCACTACTTCCGGATACCATTTCTTACACACCTGCAAAATGTCTGTGACCATTTTCGCCTCCAGATTGGCCAACGTACACTGGGCAATGTCAATTATGAACACAATACCGGGGGCGTTCTTCTCCTCCATCACCTCGACGGCTAAATCCATCAGATAGACACAAAGTCTGCGTGAATCTTCCAAAGAACTGACAGCTGATCCGTCCGCAGCGCCTCGGCCTTGACGCTGCAGCTTCTGACCGTCTCCGAAGCCTGGTTTGAAGTACTGTAGCTGTAGGAGAAGAACGGGACAACCTTCTGTGTCTGTAGCTCCTTCCAGGAAATGCACGTAACCTTTTCGTATTTCTTCCTGCAGAGTGGGGAGCCCCACGTTGAGCTCCAAGTAGTGCATTTCCTGTCGGAAGGAATCCTTCTCCTTGAGCTGAAGGGCCGCGCGCATGACGTCCCCATTGTTACGACGAAGAGTGCGGATCATCTCGGCGTCGGTGAAGGCGTCAGGGAGGGCCACAGCGCTGGCCAAAGCCTGCAAGGGAGTCGGGTGATGGTCGCTATACTGCCCATAGCCACCGAAGGAGCTGGGGCCTGGGCCGTAGCCGTACGAGTTCATGATGCCGACAAGATATTCTTCGAATGGGTCTCTAATTTGAGACAATTGCGTGGGTGAATTTTATAGATGGCTACACAATACTTCAATACTGGTGTGAGCGCTTTTAGCTTCGGTATTGGACCATCAAAATATACAATAATATTGATTGAACAATAGTTCGGCTAAGCGCGATAAGTTGTGTTGGATGGCGCTCTTCTCCCAATGGGTCCCAGCCGTGATCATCCTCTCCACAGATTGCCAATTCTGGTAATTTTGTACTATTGTCACCACATATTGGCGATCCTCCCAATGACACGGACTCCCATACTTTGCTGTTTACCCAGGTAGGAAGCTCCGTCAGTTGTGTAAATTCAAGGGACAGGTAGGATATGTCAAACGCTTCTGTTCGTGCCTCGGGTATCCTTTTCAGGGGGTTTCTAGACAAAGCCAAGTCGTAGAAATACGTTGAAGACACAGTGAGGAAAAAATCTTCAGGTATTGTCTCGAATTTGTTGTCGATGAGGGACAATTCACTCAGAGACGGGAGTTGCGTAAGTATTTCCGGGAACGGATCCAATTGGGAATGTTCGATGTAAAGCAGCCCAACATTTCTCCAAGCCTCGACAATTTCACCTGGTAAAGCCGTGAGATTTGTGTGGCAGAACTCCAAGTCCGCCAATTGGTCAGGGAGTGGAGACTGCAATATTCCAGCCGGTAGAGCGGTCATATTAACGTACGTGAAGATCAAGAAGAGCATCATAGGATGCAGTCTAGCTAACAACACGGCTTCTTCACCCCACCTTACGAGGGTTATATTCCAGAGATCGGCGCCCATCAATACTGGGAATTCACGGGCATCACGAACGCAGAACAGTTGTAGTAATTCCCGGGGGAAATACCAGACGAAACACTCGACGAAGCGGGAGCCACCCCGCTGGAACTTATAGCCAAGTGTATTGTAGTAGGTAAATCGTAGAATGAGTCTCGAGTCTGCTTCTTGCCTACCCGTGGTCATATATAGTCATTCCTGGTCAACTTAGTCTAGAGGCGTCCCTCAAAGAGCTAACCCGGAATGCTATTGGAAAAGATAATATGCAGTTGGCCTAGTTCCTAACATGCAACCCGAACCGAGAGGGGGAAACCCGGTTGGCATGATATACAGACCCATTGCCTGGAGATGGCAAACCCACCAGGATCCTCTGGGTTTTCTTCGTCGAAGGCCTGCTCTTTCTTGGAAACCAAGGTGAAAGTCCCGGGATCCACTACAACAGTGCGAGAAAATGACAGTCCGCACAGCTTCTCGTTCCAGCCAGTCCAGAGCGTCAAGTGGGGGACTGGAGACCCCCTCTTGGTAACAATTGTACTTGACAACAGCACAACTAAAGTTTTGGGCGATCCACGGGTGCATACGCTGAAGACACGTCCTAGCCATGAGATCCATGTCCCCTTCCACCTGACTGTAGTGAGTTGTAAGATGAAGAGCTAATACAATTCCACCCGTGACAAGGAAAATAACCGGAGCGAATAAGCGGTTGATGTGATGTCTCGAGCCTTGTATAGTATTGGTAGGACGCATCGGAGCACGGTACGAAGCGGTCACGAGGCTGGGTCTCTTAGTATTGTGTCCA
Organism: Phytophthora plurivora; assembly: GCA_030027945.1. Lineage (NCBI taxonomy): Eukaryota > Oomycota > Peronosporomycetes > Peronosporales > Peronosporaceae > Phytophthora > Phytophthora plurivora. The sequence continues at coordinate 84,003 of CP125267.1, forward strand.
ATTCGAGGTTGTAGACGTGGTGGGGGCGGTTTTAAGCCACTTTTTGTCGTCGTGTCCAGCATAGAGGCTAGAGCTATCAAACACAAGAAGACACCGACGTGGGGTACGCCTTTCATCGCTGCGTTGGCCCATGATATCGCAAAGAATGCGCGGTTTTCCAGTACAAGATTGGGGAACGCTGTGTCGCCGTAGAGCAGAGTATCGGGAAAATCCAAGCTCTCAAAGTCAAACTGCAGCAAGTAAGGCATGAAGATGGCAATGGGTAGTAACACTGCCAAGCAGAGCGTCGACCACAACAGCAAGGACGCGAATGGATGATCGAGAAGATTGGGGTATTGAGGGGGCAATACTCCTTCTGTCACGCTCGTTTTTCATCAACATCCGATGGATAATGAGTGCAGACCAGCAATTAGCTACTACAAGCGCCACTTTAACGTGATTAATCCATGGCCTAGCGATAAGTGTGCTGTAGAGATAAGCGTTGGGCACCTGCGTGGCAATCTCCACCGTCTTACGAACCGCAAATATCCTCCCGTAACTTTCATCGTCGTTTCGGTGAATATTGGCAGCCTTTATTGTGATTTTCCGGTGGTTTTTGCTCAATGTTTTCTGTATTGCGAAATTCGAGATACGAACGAGACCTTTTACGATAATTGCGATAAAAGTCACACTGTCTGATCCAAAATTCACAGTCCGAACAGTCAATTTTCGCGCAATGACGGAGGCTCCGAGATGACTAACGAGTTGAAGCACGTGGGCTGCGCCAAGAACTCCCAGTCCAGTGCCAACAACGCGGAAGTGCCGATCCCGTTCAGGTGCCAACAGCGTAACAAAATAGTCGAGATAGTCGTTCTCCATGATCCAGTAGAGTTTCGCACACGAAAGGAGAAACGCCGCCGAGACAGCGTGAAGTAGCAGCATGAACGTCCAGAGAAGAGCATAGTGGGGGTCGGAAGCTTTACTGTGTCGAATATCTCGAGCTTGAGGGCCTGACGAGCTGCCTGGAGCCACGCGGTGCATGCTTAGGAGCATGCCAAATGAGGACAAAGAGCGCGATGCGATGGAAATAGATGTCAATTTGTTAGACTACACTAGCACAGTCGCATCTCGAGGCTCAGAGGACTTCATATCGTTAATTTCTGCCGTAGGGCTCTTGATAGCTGTGAGTCTGGGTGATAGCTGTGTCATGTCGATCTCTGGGGCGTTGGGAGCGAGGAAGAAGTTCTCGAGTCGACAGCACAATGTGGTCAAGAGCAGCAACGTCCCCACGACCAGCAGCTCAGCGATACTCCATTGAACTGAAGGAACCACTTCAAGGTCTTCCCAACAGCTAGGACTGGAGACTGCGACGGGATCTACTTGTAGACTCACGAGCCCGACGACGGCCCAACCGATGGCTGCAGAGCCGAATGTGGCGAGTCCGAGTGCCGCCAGCAACTTGTTGAGTCGTGAGGACGTTGCACGCCATCTGCGCGACACGAGCGGACAGACCACAGCCAGAAGTGTTACGACCAACATGGCAAGGAATATGGTCGACGATCCAGCGAAGAAGCTCTCGGGTGAGAGCAGCTCCGATGCAGTGCACTTGTCGGTGGAGCGGCTCTCGACCCAGGACTCGCCGTTTAACGTCACGAGCAGAGCCAGAGGAGGCAACAGCAACGCTCGCTTGGTCAGACGGGAGAAGCACGAGCAGCGCAGACACTGAAGCATTGAGAAGATCTGTGGAGGCAGCAGATAAGCAGATTAGTTAGTGTATGTTGAAGTGGTGCACGTTGAAGTGCGTCATGACGTACATCATAGTCGATGGTGAGCAGCGCTTCCCGCACACCGAGCCACGCCGCCACTATCAGACATCCGCCCGACAGCGAGAGACAGAGCACCACCAACCAGTTTGACGCAGGACAATCGTCTTCGAGGCTTAAAATGAGGCCCAGTACCCCCCACGCTATAAGTCCCAGCATCTCGACAGCCACGCGACGTCGGAACGTAGGCTTTAGGTAGTTGGACGGCACATTGAAGTCGAACTTCGATGGAAGCTCCTTCGGTTCGGCGACTCGGCGATGCAGCGCCAAGGCTGTGACGGCCAGCAACGCCAGCAGTGAGGCGTCCAGGAACACGCGCAGTCGAGGCAGACAGTGGTCGTCCATGTGGACAGCAGAGCGGCGGCGGAGATTGGCGTGGGATGCAAGTGCAGACGATGCCGGAGCAACTTCAGGCTTTAGATGTTAACGATGGAATGTGCACGCTGCGTGTGCGTCGGTATTTGAGACAAAGTTTGGGTCGCGACCGCATGAGGCAGGGAAAAAGCTCGCTTTAACGGGTTGAGACGTCGGTTTGTTCAAAATAGCCGCTTCTTAGCCTAAAGCTGCCAACGAGGCATTTATCAACTTGATACTCAGCGTTACTGTCATTGCACGCGTATGACAAGTTATTAAAGGGCTCGCGTAGGCGTAATGGTTCTCCTCATTAAAGCGGGCGTGACGGTCGCCGCCAGGATCAAACACGGCCGCTCACTTCGACGTGTTGCTTGATTGATAGTCCAACACTTCGCACATGGAAGCAGAACTGCCGTCAGCGTGGCGCGTTTCAATCCGCTACAAGCCGGAGGTCACCGAAGTGGTAAACTCCAGTGTCCAGGTGCGATCGAAGCAAGTCGCCGCACGCACGCATGCGCGTAGATCGTGGCTGCAGTCGTCCAAGAATTGACGAGCCGAAAAGCAGCAGCTTCGCATCACTTCAAGACATCCGCTGCACGGCGACTTCAAGAGCAGGTTCCCGTGTCAAACAGGCGGATACGATGTAGCCATGTGGCGTGAACCGACACAGCGGAGACCGGCTGCTGCCGCGCGCCGAGAGACTTGCACACGCGCGTTCACACCGAGTTTTGCCTGGCGTGATAACGCCTCGACGCCTCGACGCTTTGCACGCGTCGTGGTGGACGCCGAGTCCACGCGCATGGCGGACGTTCGGAGCCGCGGCTGGCACGACGGAGCAGCGAGCTAGTGGCCGTGACGCCCAGCCTGCCACTCGGTGCAGCTTCGTCATCGCCGCGGCTCGGAGTGGGAGCGCAGATAGTGGAACGCTTTGGCTCACACCGATCACAAACGTGGGACTCTTCGGCGTCAATGTCCGGCGGTAGGCAGCGATGTGCTGACAAGTAGCCAGGATCCTGAAGCGTGGCCGTGCAGCGGCGTGGCTGTTGACGCCTATGGGCAGTCTCCGCTTCGGCTTCCTGGGCTGGCATGCAGCGAGCTGGCGATGTTAGTCTTCACGGGAACCGTATGGACCGCGATCTCCGTGCACATGTAGCCGCTGGACACCAGCACCTTGCTCTATGTAGAGAGCAACAGTACACGGCAACTCGAATCCAGATACTGCAGCGTGCCGTGAGTCAACCTTGGTCAGGCACAGCAGGCGCGCGGCGTAACGCGCCACCGAAACAGGTGCCGAGCTCGCTGGCAGCGCGAGTAACGAGGCCGCCACGTGCGCGTGGACGCAAGTGTCCGCAGCCGCCGTGCCCATGTGCCGCGCGGGGCGTTCTGAGCGCCGCACATTGCGAGCGCCGCGATTTGATTCCGAGCGCACGCGCCTTGACCTGCTGCGCGGCGAATGCCTCCTCCTCGCCGGCCCAAAGCTGTGATAATGGTAACCATATTGGCGCGAATACGCATGATGGATCGAGCGGCCATCAAATGTCCAGGCAACCGACTCGTTTCTCCGGCGCTAGACATGCGCGCAGGTAGCCACTTTGGACGATGGTCCATCCGTACAAGCACTTCCGACGTGACTTGAAGTGCGCGGCTCGCTGCTTCGCGCTTCTTGGCCGCGTGGAGACGGGCCGGTTGCGGCGAGACTCGAGCGCGAGCTAATTGCTGCGAGTATCGACAGCAGCGTCGGTCTCCAGCAGGCAAGCAAGCTAGGCTGCTTGTCAGCGCTGCCCCGATCTGATCGATATACATGTGCAGGCAGCTCAGTGTCACCAGCTGCCGTGCGGAAAAGCAAGCGTTAACTCGCTTTCGGTGGCCACCTGGTCGCGACCGCGAGCCACCGAGCTCCGGCTAGCACAACTGGCAGAGCCGAGTACATGTACAGCGCGCGACTGCACTCAAGTGCTGGGCAGATGGCGGTTTAACCAGCCGGATGCATTCCAAAGGTACACCGTGGCACAAGGCGGTCATAGATCGATTCGTGCCTCCGATCACGCCGGCCGTTCGTGTCTATCGCGTGTGCGGTCTGCGTGCAGCTCGAGTCCGGTCCGAGGACTCACTTTTGAATTCGACACTTCGTGCGCACACTGCAACGAACGTGCAAATCGCGATCTTTTCGAACATGATGAGCATGATGACCACCGCTGGTGCGAACACCATCGGCAAGAAGCGCGCGTTGCCCGTGGCTGAGGCGGTTCTGTCCGCCGCGTCCAGCGTTGTGGCCGCGGGCCACGACGACGACGGCGAGGAGATCCTAGTGGAGGCTGAGCCACTACCACACGAGATCGCGACGGATCCCGCGCTGCGGTGCCGCTACCCGAGCAAGCACTGCCTGCGAACGCGCACAGTCAAGAAGACGGGCGCATTGCACAGCATGTGCGCGTTCCACCGCGCCAAGGCGAACCGCAACCAGCGGCGGCTGGAGAAGCGCAAGCGACTGCGGCTCAACAGCACCGGAAGCGTCACGGACCTGGCCGCTGTGGCTGCCGACCAGCAGATGACGATGAAGCAGGAGCCTTCGACCGCGACGCTGCTGATGCCGGCGTTTTCGTCAAGCCTCAAGGATTTATTGGACGAGTCGTCGCCGTCGTCGTTGGCGCCGCAGTTCCGATCCCCACGCGAGGTGGCAAGTGAGTTTGAGCCGTTCCGCACGCCGGCGGCGCTGTTTCCAGAAGACCTGGAGGAGCTGTGCGAGCTGGTGGACGTGAGCGTGCGGCAGACGCGTGCGGGCCCGAGCGAATACGATTTCCGCTTGCTTTCGCAGCTTTTGCTGTGAGATGGAGAGAAGATTGAAAAGTATTTAGTTAGAGGAGACGGTTTAATGAAGTGTAGATTTCGAACGATCCGTGTCGTTTGTGGCTTCTTGTGAACGCCTACTTGGTAAGCTTACTAGTTGGCAATGCCAACTTTGTACGTTTGCCTGTTCTCAATGACGGGCGGTTCGGTCGGTGACGTCACGTTGGCCGGACGCAACCACTCCGATAGCACATTGCCGAGCACAGCACCGTTGATGCTAGTGGTGGCCGCGTATCCCGGTCTCGTCAGCCACACGTGCTCCTTGCTGTCGATGTTGAAGCGCGTGAGGTTTGTCAGTTGCGCATGCGAGTCCAGAATCTGCGTCAGATTGCCGTAAAACTCGGCAGCGTCGTGAAAGGATACCCTGCAATGCCCTGACGCACCAGCTCGTAGAACTTGCGTTGAGTACGGTCGGCAATGCTGTCGACGAACAGCCACTCGCTCTTCGGCGTATTCTTGATCAACTCGTCGACCAGTGCCGTGGCAGTGGCTGTGCCTGCCTTGCACTCCGACGCCATCGACTCGGGGAAATGAAGGTCCACATCGCAGCCACCATAGAAGTTAATGAGCGAACTGGCACCCGCCTGGTGCTCCGTGAATACACCCACGTAGCTGTCAGCGAGGACTCGGAACTTGGTCGACTTTTCCTTGACCTGCCACATTTCAGCAACCTTCGACGACCAAAGCTGCGCGCCTAACAACCCCGCGCTGTATCCGCCGACAACCAACTGCTCTGGGTCGGGGAAGTTCTCAATCGCCCAGTCAAGCACAGCCTTCGCGTTGTTATAGCCGTTCAAGTGCGTGGTTCGATTTTGGCCAAGACACTGTTTGTTCCCAGTGCCTGGTTGGAAGGACTCTCGAAAGCCTCCAGCTGCGCGTTGCCGACGAAGAGATCTCCAGTACAGTATGGGAGGAAAACAATGTTCCAGTCATTGAACGGGTTTCCATCGGCACCACGATCCAAGATGCCGGTGTTATCGACTGTCGGTGTCGGCGTAAAGAGAGCGTCGGCACCAAGTTGGCACTGCAATGCAAAGTTGCACGTGTACTTGTCAATGCAGGCGCCACCTCCTTGGAAGTAGAGAAGAACCTTGGACTTGTCCTGCTTGAGGTTTGGGAACACTTGGAAGAAGTACGTGGAACTCGACTTGAAGGCCGTAGCGTTGTCTGCGTAGTCGTCGAAAGCGCACCGCGTATTACCACCGGGGTAGATATAAACACCACCATCGTCTCCAGGCGTAGAGAGTGTGTCGACTGCGCACTTTTCGGAGGGACCAACCTTGCACTCGGCTTCAGCAGTAGCAAGCACAGGCAGGGCCAAAAGCGACACCACAAACTTGGCGATGAACATGATCTCAGCAAGAAGAGATGCAGTTGGAGCTAGGCTGATTTTTTAGGAATGAGATGAGATCCCGCTGCGATTTCTCTTGAGGTAGCACTGCAAATTGCACAGGGCCCCCGTTGTGCCACAACTTGTGGGGATTCAGATAGACTATCTGAGATAGTACAGGGTACACGTTTCGCTCCTCACTCTAGTTTCGCCGAACATAGGAAACGTTAAATTGTGGTCCACAATTGTCGACCATCGCATGTGACTTCAAGCAGGTACTGTATTACGTTTTTAAGAATGTGCATCAACACACAAGTACATGTACACGAAATAAATACATGCATATACCGCTTATTGGGCTCTGGCAGAGAGAAGAGTGAAACATAGAGAATGAGACGACGCATGCGGAAGCTGAGCCACTTCAGTGGCAAGACGGCTGTGTACGTATGTACATATACTGTATATAAAATGCATGTATAATACTACATACATGTACATGTATACCCAGCTCGCCAGATTATTCTTTGAGTCAGCGTAAACTGCGTGCAACAATTGACGATTGTATTACGACAACCACTTGTTAAATTTGGTAACGCAAAAACACGTAAACATTAGAAGTATATGAAATTACATGTACGTTCATTTGGTTTTACACTGCATTACTAAGCAGAGCCCCACATTTCTCGATATCAAACACATTTCTGGACAGAACCAAACACAAAGAGATCACGATCAAACACACACCGTAGGGACGAGCGAGATCATTAAACGCTTCAGTGGACAACATAAAATCAAATTCGGTAGATTTTTTTGCGGGTCAAATACGGGTCTGCGCAGGATTGGGTCTACAACATTTGTCTTACGTTTGTCCCCTTCTACGAGTCCGAAATCAGATGGCCTTGACCGATGAGAAAGGTGCCAATTGAGGCCGAACCTACAAATAGGGCACTCGTTACTGCGGACGGCGTTACTACTACATGCTTTTGACAAAACGACCACTCTTACAGCAACATAAGATCAACACAAAAACGTCCAGAACAACGCAATGCGGTCCAAAGCAACGCAATAAATTCTCATGCCGCCCTGTATAAATTTATAGAGGGAGTGTTGGGACGGGTGTCGTGGATACCAAATCTCAAAAGATAGAGTTGAGCTCGGGTTTTGGCGCCCAAGTGCCGAAAACAAATGCCATGTTGCCCACGACACCACCTCATAAAGCTAAGAATGTGCTTGATCTTACCTGTAAACCCCTTTTAAACTGCAGAATGTTTTGGCTTGTCGTGAGTAAGATTCATTTGCCTTAGTTCTCTGGGTCTAATTTCACCCCTCCCTGAGCCCCTAACCTCGCTTGTGTTGCAGCAACGACTCCGAAGTGGGAGTGCTCTGCTAGCGCATTGTCTTCTCTTCCGAAGACATCTCTGACTCGTGAAAACATCAATCCAAAGTAGTTGCAATGCAAATACGAATGACTCCATAATAGTTAACTAACACTTACTTAGCTATTGCTTTTTTTTTTCGTGTTCATGCAGAAACTAGGTAGTATCGCTAGCTATTCCAGAGTTATTTTGTCCAGGTGTCCACGTTGATCAGATCCACTTTTTCGAAAGCTAGCAACACATACACACCGCAGTTGAAGCTGTTGAATTGTATGCCTAGATCGGAATCGTACGTCACTACGCGGGTGCAGGGAAATAGGTCATTTGAACACACGCATTGATCTACGAAACGACCACAAACACAAGTAGCTCAGCACAGCTAGCCTGTACCCAGCTGCGCGAAACGGAGCCCAACCAGTCCCCAGCTTGGACCAATCAGGCCAACTGAGCCCACCTGAGCCCATCGTACGCACCTGCGCGCTACCATCAAGAGATCTGGATCCCTGTCGCTTTCTCTTACTTGGCAATGTGTCTTGTATTTCGTTGCTTGCGTAAAGACGAACGTCTTCCCGTAGTACAGTCATTCTTCATCTTTCGGGCACGGAGTCTTTAATCTTTTTGTTCCTCGCAAAATAGACCTAACTACAGATCTTGAGTCCGTAGTAAATGTACCAGCTATGGACACACTGCATGTAAGTAGAAATGCGAGGGAAAATGGCCGTGAATTCGACTTATCACTTGCTGTCCTTATTCGACAACTATGACTATCTGACCCTAATGCGTGACCGGCAGCACCTCCGACCGGCGGTCTTTTGTTGACCTCTTGCTCCAGTAAATATTTGCAGAAGGTGTTGACGGCTAGGCCACAATCGGTAAATCGTAAGGCGGGCGAGCCTAACCGCGAGCAGGATCTCGAGCCTGACCAGCTTGTACTTCCGCTAGAAACTGCGTGGGTTGGCACGATGAACTTCGGGAGATTGAGGAGGAGCGTTGAAAGCACAGCATTCAGTTCCCGTTTCGACTACCTCAGTTAAGTAATTGGTCCTTCGCCATCCCCAACACTACCCAGCGTACGCATCGTGAAGAATCGCCCAAATCTGAATGGCAGTATTGCCGAGGTCTTCATCAACCCTCTCTTGCATTTAATCGTCCGCCGCTGGCGTTGCCGCGACTGGTACAACTTCAGCTGGAACGAACTTCAGCACCCAGAAGCTGGAAACGCATCGATTTCATATCAGGGTTTCAAAACCATTTTTTTACGAAGTGGAAACGGCTGATTTTCGAGTCCTTTTGAATAACCTCACGAACCAAGGAAGCAATTTGACAGTTCAGTTTTTTAACTTCGATGTAGATCTCTTCTTGCAAGCGGTGATCGCGGCGGTTCGGCCGAAATATCGTTTTCCTGGTTTGCTATTGGAGAAAATCCAAAAGATTCCCTTTACTAAGGGCCGAATCGACCATTGGACGACCTTTCACTACGGAAAGGCAACCCCAGGCTGGCAAGCGTCTGTCCTCAATGGTGCTAGCAAGTTCCAGCAACTAGAACTTAGATGCAGACCAGGGCAGCGTTAGGATGTCATTCTGCAATTTCAACTCTACTAGAAGCAACGAGCTCCCTCATCCCGATATCTGCGTGATCATGCGACGCTGGTTTAACGACCATGGTGCTGATGACGATACCTCGGATCTTGCCACACCACCTGGGTCACCGCCAGCACAAGGCGTTGGTTAGCGAGAAGGGGGTGGTCCTAGGGCTTTCGAGGAAGGGCCGCTAGCTCAACGACGCCGACTAGTATCGCCGACATTGCAGAGTGCACCCAGCAATAGTACAAGGTTCTTACAAGCTTCGGAGACCTCATTTGGTATACAAAATCGCCCAACTCTGTGTGTTAACAGCCCCGGGGTAGCACTTGCTACGGCGTCGGCTGGGGCTGTATCTGCCGGACCAGCACCTATACCAACCTATCAAGAAGAACGCGCAACGCCACCGAGTGAAGTTTCGAATAATTCAGTCTCAAGTAAAAGAGAGCCGCATGGTGCGCGGGTAAATGCGCACAGACGCAGCTCCGGCGGAGCGGAACCTGTGATGGCTACGCTGCCGTACGTAGCAACCCTGGCCCGACTGGAATTCCAGCTGAAGTTGAATTTGTAGTCCAAAATTATCGCCCAAAAGCTGGATTCGAGCTTGTTGCTCAAGGACCTACCGAACGATCATTCATTTACAAATGGGGGGTCGTATTCGCCATCAAATTGACCCCACTGTATGTGGGTGGGTGTGCTTGGCAAGCGAGCACTGTCGTTCAAACGAGAGCGTGCACATTTTGTACGGCGGAAAGACATCCAGGGCAACAAAACATTTAAAGGACTCGCATCACGTCACTTCAACCAAGTCAACACTGGAAGATTTCCGCAAACGGAGCCGAGATGAGCTGGTGGCACGTATTAGAGCCTCTGCACAAACCCAAGAAAGCTGTGAACGCATCAGCTTGCTACTTCAAAATTTACTTGTGATGCACAACAATTTACCGTTTATCATGGGCGAGTGGGAAGAATCTCAAGTTTTGCGTGCTGTTGTCACGAAGGAGAATTTCCAGACCGTGATCAACCGGCGGACAATTACCCACTCCGTCATAGAGCTCTATGTGTCGGCAAAACTCGCTCTAGTTCGCTATATCTTTGACAACCGGCTCCGTGGTGTGAAGAGTATGACGATGGTCGCTGACTTCTGGACGGCAAAAAACCCGGGTACAAAGTTTCTTGGTCTTCGAGCTTACTTTGTCACTGAAGACTTCGAGCTAGTTTCTGTGTTGCTGGGGACCCGCCATTTCCAGCCACTTTATGGCGAGCGTGATGAAGGAATTCGCGGCCCGTTCAAGCGTTGGATAATTCAAATTCTCAGCGACTTTGGGTTAACAGTATCGGATTTCTTTGGGTCGACAACGGATGGAGGGGCCGACGTGCAGCACATGATGAAGATCAATCTGACACTTTGATGGGAGTGGTGCATGCCCCACTTAACAAATGCTGCCACGAAGGCAGCGTTTGGCATGACTAGCAACGTTGCCTGTTCTAAGAATCCAGAGACGCTTCAACTCCTGAAGAAAGTCACTAGGACGGTGTACCAAGTCCGAAGTGTAGAAGTCATGGTTTTTTTTATGAGCAACTGGTTCGTCTTCTCGGTGTTGGTAAAGAGAAGAAGCTTATCGATTACAAGCCGCACCCATTCATGAGTCTGACACGGGTTTTCGAGCGTATCGTGAAGCACTGGAATGTGCTCATCTTGTGGTACGATGAGCGAGCAAAGAAGGCTGAAAGAAATAGACGTCCACCGCCATCTCCGTTTCCATTAGCAGAAGACAGGCTTCTCAGGGAACAGCTCCTTTCGCTGATGCTCCCTGTGTCAGTGCTCAACGTGAAGAGCCAAGCGGAAAAACCAAATCAAGTCGACGTTCTCGTTTTGGTGTACAAGCTGATGGTAACTACACTAGGATCGGAGACGGCGCTGCGAAAGTATGATGCTACTCGCGAAAACCCGACATCCTACCGCCATAGCACTTTGTTACCCCTTGTGGTCAAGACCCGTGAGTTGCTGAGCGACGCATTTCACTCCCGCTTTTTTTCGCGATACACGGATCGAGAAGTGATGAAAACGTGCTCTTACGTATGGGAGATGCAGATGCTACTTCACCCGCAAGTCAAGAACCCGCATGGCCCACTCATGGAAATGGTAAATGTCTGTGGTAAGCTGAGACGGCTTGGAGACGACGTCATTGAGCGCAACCAATCGATCGTGAAGGCGACCGTGAAGCAGAAGCTGCTCGCAATTATGCGAGACTTAGCACCACCAAGCACAGCAGAAGACAATATTGCCTCTCATCATAGGCAAAATGTTACTGCCAATGCATTCACGGAAGACGTATCGGAGCTATTTACAAATGTTCAATCCACGGCCCCTGCGCAAGCCACACCTGGGTCGCTTCACGAAGACGTCATTGATGCCGAGCTTGAACGCTGGTTTCGCGGTCCAGCTCTTCTACTGCCTGTAGAAGATGGGTTGGAGTCAGTGCTTCACTTTTGGAAGCGTCAAAGCAAGTCTACCACCTATCGCTTCCTACCAAGTGTTGCTCGAATTATCTTTGCTTGCCCCGCATCGTCCGCCCAAATCGAACGCGACTTCGGCATCAGCGGTCAAATGGTGACTGTGCAGCGTACCTCGTTGTCGCCGGAGAATATTGATATGTGCTCATTCCTTCACCGCAACCGAGAATTTATTGATGTGACGCAGTGCTCAAAGTTGACTGCTTCGGAGGTTCGAGAAGCTGTTCCTTCTAACGTCAAAGTGAATCTGGAGCCTCAAACAGCGATGGAGATGTTTGAGAGTGAGTGGGAGCACGCACTAATCAATTCATTCTCAGCTTATGCCGAATACTAGGTCTAATTCGGATAAACACGACGGTAGCTTCTAGTACATTGTTTCCACTTAATGAATCGATGCATTGAATATATCACGGTTGCGCGGTATGCTGATGTGAATGTCGAATTACCTATGCGAACGGCTAGTGCTTTAAGCTCCCACGCTCTCTCTTGATACCTCCATTGATCCGGGCTTCGACTCTTGAAGCTACGTCTCTCATAGCAGCCACTCGAGCACGCTCAAGAGATGATCGCTTCGCTGGTTTCGCTTTTGGAGCTCCTTTTCGTGTTAGCGCTTTGTTCGTAGTCCCACCATGCCGTTGTTTCTTGGTTTGAACTTGTCCTTCAACTCGTGGTACACACTGACATGCTCTGCTTCGTACCGTTGCTGCGGTATTTGGTGGAGTAGACGGTGGAGTGACGCCAACATCAAACAGGCCTTCATCACTAGCGATTCCGGTTTGCCCGCTCAAAACTATCTTGGTTGCAGCATCACTAGCGGTATTTGGTTATTTAACCGCGAGTTGGTCAGTAACGGGTAGTTGTTTTTCTGCAACTTGATGATTGTTTGCAGTTGTCGAGGATTTCGTGACCGCTTGCGCTTCATTGCCGATTGCTAGTGATATAGCAGTTGTAAAACGCTTCTGATGGAAGGTATGGATCTTGGACACGAAGCTTGGACGAAGCGGAGGGAGGGACGTCGCAGACGGCGGGACCGGAGCGAAGACACTTGAGGGGTAGAATGAAGATTCGAAAGTGATTGAATTGTTGGAGCTTACACCCTACTGTTATAGACACGCGACCCTGCGTCCTATCACCTAGTGCATCTAATCAACCATCACTCACCGGTGTTCGTCCAATCATCCTACTCGTCTAATCATCGGTGGCGTAAACAACTTACCGTAATCACCATAATCAACGTGGGTTCGGATTGGACCGGTTCGGGTTAACCGGTTTACGGTTAATAACCGATACCAAACCGGTAACCCTCAATACGCCCCCTCAATGCGAAGTCCTACGAATGCCGAGAGCCGCCGTCAGATCCGTATGGCGTGGTCCCGCGAGAGCCTTCGTCATGATGTTCGCTAGCATCACAGAAGTCTCGCAGTACTCGAGCTTGACTTCACCGCGCTTGACTTCATCGCGGATGTGGTGGTACTTGATGTCGATGTGCTTGGCGCGACCGTGGTTCACTGGGTTCTTCGTCATCTTGATGCACGACTGGTTGTCTTCGCGGATCATGAGCTCGGGTCCCGTCTCGTTGGTAGCCGCCAGAATCTCGCACAGCAGGCGATGAATCCACTTGCCCTCTTGGATCGCCAGACTGAGTGCGATGTACTCCGCCTCACTCGTAGACAGCGAAACACTTGATTGCTTCTTGCTGCCCCAGCTCACCGGTGCACCCATCAGCATGAACGTGTAGCCGGAAGTCGACTTGCGGTCCGCGAGGTCGCCAGCCCAGTCCGCGTCCGAGTATCCACGAAAGTCGATGTTGTCACTCGGCTTGAAGCAGATCCCATGCGTCTTGGTGCCTTGCAGGTAGCGAAAGATACGCTTGACCGCAACCCAGTGTTCTTCTTGAGGGTTCTCCATGAAGCGCGACACATAGCCAACGGCGTACGCGATGTCCGGGCGCGTGGCAGTCATCAAGTGCATCAGAGCACCAACAGCTTCGCGAAACGGAGCGTTCACCTTGGTCGCTGCGTCACTTGAAATCAGTCGAGTGCTTATGTCGACGGGACTCACCACGGCCTTGCACTCGTCCATACCAAAACGCTTGAGAATGTCATCGACATAGCGGCGCTGACACATCGTCACGCTGCCGTCCGGGCCGTCCACCAACTCGATCCCAAGAACGAACGCGCACTTGCCGCTGTCGGTCATCTCGAAGCGTGTCTTGAGGTCGGTCTTCGTGCGTGAGATCAGTTCGGGTGAACTTCCGGTAATCAGCACGTCATCCACGTAGACCAGCACGAGCACGCAGTGACCGTCAACGATCTTGATGTAGAGGCACGGGTCGAAGGCCGAAACTTGGAAGCCGATAGAGCACACGAACTCGTCGAAGGTCTCGTTCCACACGCGCGAAGCTTGCTTGAGACCGTAGATCGCCTTCATCAATTCCAGGCAGTCGAAGTCACCGTCGAGATCAACACCTTCGGGGACCGCGCAGAACACCAGCTCCTTCATTATCCCGTACAGGAAAGCGGTCACCACGTCGAGTTGGTCGAGGGGCCAGCCAAAATACTTGGCAATCGCGATCACCATGCGCAGCGTCACGTACTTGACCACGGGCGAGAACGTCTCGGTGTAGTCGATGCCGTACTTCTGCTTGAACCCTTTGGCCACGAGGCGCGCCTTGTACTTCTCGATCGATCCGTCCGCTTTGCGCTTGATCTTGAACACCCACTTGGTACCGATGGCGCGTTGTCCGTTAGGCAACTTGGCAGCACGAAACACACCACGAAGTCGCATCGACTCGAGCTCAGCACGAATTGCCTTGCGCCAGTGCACTTGGTCCGGGCCGTTCACCGCCTCTTGAAACGTCGTCGGCTCGGATAGATCGCCTGCTTCGACGGCATTGGCACTTGCACGCCAAAACACTGGTGGAGTCGAATCGTCATCTTCATCTCCATACTTTTCTTCTTCGTCTGCGTCTGCTCGGTGCGGAGAGGAGTCGTTCGGCGCACTTGCTTCTTCCAGTCCAGGTCGATGACGCACAGCTCGCGGTCTTCTGGCAGCTTCATCTTCGTCACTCGGGCGGCTCTTGCGCTTCCCTGCCTGTGTGTACTCCGTCTGGCGGGAACCATCATTGTCGATGTCGAGCGATTCGAAGTCCAGGTCGTCGACATCTTCATCGGAAATCGTCGGTGAAAGTCCAAAGGTCGACTCATCGAAGTTGACATCGCGACTGATAACCACCTGCCCCGCCTCGATGTCATAAAGTCGATACGCCTTGGACACTTCTTCGTAATCCAGGAACAGTCCGGCGCGAGCCTTGGGATCCCACTTGAGCCGCTTCTCCTTCGGAGTCAGAATGTACGTCCGACAGCCGAACACACGCATGTGCTTCACACTCGGCTTGGACTTGTACACGATCTCGAACGGAGTCTTGTGTTCGATCTTGGGTGACGGCAGACGATTCTTCACGTAGATGGCCGTCATCGCCGCCTCAGCCCAGAAACACTTGTCCAGCTTGGCGTGATGCAGCATGCTGCGGCCGATCGTGACAATAGTCCGGATAGCTCGCTCTGCTGTGCCGTTGGTCTGGTGCGCGTACGGAACCGTGGTTTGCTGCTCGATGCCTTCGTCTTCGTAGAAGTCCTTGAGCGAGTTGGTCGCAAACTCACGAGCTCCGTCGTGCCGCACAAACTTAACCTTCTTGCCGAACTGCTTCTGTACCTTCATGATGTACGTCTTGATGCAGTCTTCGCTCTCCGACTTGGCACGCAGGCAGAAACCCTTCATGCATCCGCTGGCTTCGTCCACGATCAGCAGCAGGTACTTGCTGCCACCCAGCGAGTTTTTCTCCATGGGTCCGCAGATGTCGAAGTGGAGCAGCTCGAACGTGTCGTAGCGACGCTTGTCATGGTTGCTTGGGAACGGTTTTTGGACCATCTTCCCTTGCTGGCAACCACGACACAGACTTGGTCCGCTCGACTTGGAAGGTGCCTTCGCGTCCTTGATCATGTGGTTGTCGACCATCTTGCGAAGCCCCTCAACCGGAGCGTGACCCATGCGCGCGTGCAGGTCGACAATCTTGCCACTCGTCGCCGCATTCGCCGATCGCTGAGGCGTCATCAGCCAGTAGAGTCCATCCACGAGGTTTGCCGTCGCCACCACTTGCTTGGAGTCCTTGCGCGCAATCTGCATCTTGGCGCCGTCGAACACGACTTGGAACTTGCCACTTTTGTTGATCTGAGGTACCGAAAGCAGATTCTTGCTCATGCTTGGCACGTACAGCGCGTTCTTGATCTCGATCTCGCGCTCGTCGCCGTTGGGTAGGACCACTCTTTCCACGATGGTCCCCACACCCTTGATGGCCGCCTTGTTGCCGTCGGCCACCGAAAGTTCGCCTTCGTTCCGCTCAATCAAATTGGCAAACTTGGCCTTGTCGTTGCAGATGTGGTGCGTTGCGCCGCTGTCGACCGCCCACATCCCGGACACATTCTTGCCCGTCGAAACCCCACATTCCAGTGAAACCGCGAACGCTACTCGATCGTAGCCGTAGTCGTAGTTGTCGTCGTCGTTTCGCCACTGGATGTTGTTGGCCCCGCGTCCACGGCCGTTGCCGCCGCGTCTTGGGCCCCGATTCTCGTCCTTCTGCTTGGTCCAGCACTTGTCAACCGTGTGCCCCAATTTTCCGCAGTACGTACACTGGCGAGACTCTCGGTCGGTGTTGAACGCCTTGGCCGCGTTCTCCGTCTTCACCGTCGCCGTCTTCTCGCCTTGCCGCTTGATGTGCTCATTCGTGAGCACCTTCACGACGTCTTGCGACCGCAGTTCAGCGCTGCTCATCTCCAAGTTCAGCACGACGTTCTCGTAGCTCTTGGGGAGACTGCGCAGTAGGCAGATCGCCACGTCTTCATCCTCCATCTTGGCACCGATGCTGCTGAGCTTGGCGCTGATGTTGAGGACCTCGTTGCAATGATGCAAGACGTTGCCGCCTTCCGACATCTCCATGCTGAAGAGTTGGCGCTTCAGGTAGATGCGTCCAGCCTTCTGCGAACCACCGTACAGCGTCTTCAGGCGCGACCAGGCAACCCACGCTTCCTCGCAGTCGTCGACCACATGGTGGTAGTCCGCGTCCATGTGGAGCAACATCAGTCCGAACGCGATGTTGCTCGACTTGACGTAGTCGTCCTTGGCCCGCGAGTCCGTGAAGCTTGGCGTCGTCTCGCGGTTCACGACATGCCACGTCGACTTGGTCAGGAACACGCCACGCATGTAGCGGTTCCACGTCGCGTAGTTGTCTCCGTTGAACTTGTCGATGGAGACCTTGGTCGAGGCGTCTTGGGCAGAGGACATGGTGCTTGGGCTCATAACCTGATGGAAGATATGGATCTTGGACACGAAGCTTGGACGAAGCGGAGGGAGGGACGTCGCAGACGGCGGGACCGGAGCGAAGACACTTGAGGGGTAGAATGAAGATTCGAAAGTGATTGAATTGTTGGAGCTTACACCCTACTGTTATAGACACGCGACCCTGCGTCCTATCACCTAGTGCATCTAATCAACCATCACTCACCGGTGTTCGTCCAATCATCCTACTCGTCTAATCATCGGTGGCGTAAACAACTTACCGTAATCACCATAATCAACGTGGGTTCGGATTGGACCGGTTCGGGTTAACCGGTTTACGGTTAATAACCGATACCAAACCGGTAACCCTCAATAGCTTCTCGATCTGTTGCTTCATTATTTCCATTACGACTTTCAGCTTTTCAGCTTCTGTTGTTCTTGACGTACGTAGGTCTTCCCGCAGTCGTGTCTCCAAACTTCTTAGAGCTAGTGTCTGTTGCGTATTCATTTTTCGATGGAGAAGCTGCTGCGCTTGAAGTATACGAGCTTCCGCCTTGGATACACCATCGGCAACTTGCTTTGCTATTGCAGCTGATAACGGAGGGTTCGTAGCCTGAAGCAGTTCATTCATCCGCTGTTCCAACTCTGAGACACTGGCAGCCATACCTGAAGTTATGCCATTTTGAACTTGAGCTTCTACAGCGGCCAAACCTTCACTGAGTCTAACATCAAAGCTCTGTAGTTGTGCTGTTGTTCGAGATTCAGCAGAAGCAATCGCTGCTTCCAGAGCAACCTGCATTTTATTCTCCAGCTTTGCTGCTTCGTTGTCGAAAATACTGTGAAAATTGTTTTCACTAGCTTCAACCTTAGCGTCGACAATGTGCACAAGTGTCTGCGTAGAGTCTTCAACCAATTTTGCTACTCCATTGAATGAACCAGCTCATGTTTTTATTGCGTCATCTAGCTTGAGCTGCATACGCGATTCCAGCTCCCGAACGCGATTTTTTGCGTCTTCTTGCGCCGACAAAATTTCTTGCTGAAGGATAGTTTGTGCTTGAAAAACTCTAGCCTCGGTCTCAGTACTAACTGATGTCTCAAGCCATTGGTGGGTAGCTGCAAGTGCGTCGCTGAGTTGCTCTTGCCATGCTTGGGTTTGAGCAGCGCCGGTGAATTCTTGGGTAGCCCGTGCTTGCTCCTCGTAGGTGTCTAATGACGCCTTAAGCTGTTGATGAACTTGTCCGACCCTTTCATCGTTACAGGCCACGTAGTCACGAAAATCACGAGCTGTATTGGCAGCCGTAACTAGAGCTTCTGATTGTGTCGCTTGTAAGGCTTCTTCAAGACGTCTCTGAAGCTTACTCTCAATGTCAGCAAATGCCCCGCATGTGGTGTTCATGAAACGTTCATCTGGTTCTCCATTTTTGCTGCATGGTGTTGCGCACGAACTTCAACGTTAACAAGAGCACTGTTGACAGCCTCAAGCCCTGGACGGTCGGCTAGCATCACCTCCTCTTGCATCATGAGGCGTCGGCGATGTACATGTTGATGCTTAGGTGTATGCAGCTCTTGTGCTTGCTGGCCGGACTGATTCGGATGTCTGTTTGCTTCCTTAGCATTGTCGTTCTGCATGCCGGCATATGCCGCCATACCGTGCAGCATATTAGACCTTCGCTCCCAAGAGGCGATCCTTCACTTAGAGCCGCACCCAGAAACCCGTGTTTTGGCCAATGAAGCCTACCAAGATTGATAATATTCGTCCGTTTCAAAGGTGTTCGCAATTTTTAAGTACGAGTTCAACCGACACAATAAACCTCGAGAACTGAAGATCACGGGTTTTATCGGTTCTCGTCAAAACACTGGAACCAAGGTCCCGTTTTTCTTCGTTCCAGCTGAGGGTACAACCTCGGTCCGGTACGAGAGCACAACGGTTGGTGAATCCATCAGATCCAGCATACAGCTCGCATCTTTCTCCATCCCCGGTACGCGACACCGTAACGTACAATCGCATAAGGATACCCTTTAACGTTGATGGTACTATGGTGGTGACTCTCCTCGTCATCCAGCGCACCAGTTGTCGACGGAGTTATCGACGCAGTAGAGGTCATGGCATCGGGCGCCAATGTCGCCGGAGAGTGCAAAGTAACGGGAGCCGTGTCTTGAGATCCCGTTCCAGACAGCATCACCAGTACTTAGGAAGGCGTCAATGCCATCGCTGATGACAGCGTAGACGTAAGCCCAGTCATGCAAAAGAATCCAGAGAGAGGACAGCATAGGCATCGGTGTTAGCGGCTAAGTAGCACCGCACCCGGCTACTCGGCTGCTTTAACCCACCCGGTGGCACGGATGGGCTCGTCGCTGCTTCGACATCTTGCGAAGTGAATAAGAATGGGTTCTTTGCCAGGCTCCAGATAATTCCTTTTTTTCGCCTGCGTTGCTGCATTACTCGGGGGCGTGACGTTAAATGGCACAAGTTTATGAAGTTTCCATTGAAGCACCTAGAGGGGCGTGTAGGATACCTCTTGAAATCGTTTCAACGCAGGTTTTGCCAACATGTCGGCTGCCATTTTTGCCGTCAGACGGCTGCACACTCGAGTATATCGCTCGACCGCATCGGATTTCGATGGACCGAACAATTTGACGGCCAGACTGTCGTATTTCCTCTCTCCTGACAAGAAGACCATGTGGGGCTAGAGCTGCTTCATTTTTGAGTTAATGAGGCTAGCCTCAGTGCAGCTTTCGGAGCAAGCAAGCTGAGGCAGCCCCGGGCGTGGTGTGGTGGGAGCTGAAAAATGCTGCGCCTAGTCTACTGCTGGCGCGCTTGGACTTGTCGTCCGGGACGCTTCTTGGCGACGAGGCGAAAGACCGAATGAAGCAGCTCAACTACTCGACTTCCTCACTACTACCGCTTGAACCCTGCACCCAGATTTAAACTGCCAGTGGTCAGGTCGCTGGGACGTGAGGGACGAAACAAGCTTGAGGAAGTCGTTGACGTTGTGCACGTTGAGAATCTTGTCCGTTACTTGATTGCCGGACGCATTCGCTCGTGCTTCTGTGTGTGCTTGGACTTGTTCGTGAACATGGCTCCTTTCTCGTCGAACCCGAAAAGCGCGCTTCCTACCTCCGTTGCACTGTGGTGGAAACGATACAGCCAGCGTTAAAGCGAGCAGTAGCACCACCGCTTCGTAGCGAGTGTAACCCGTATAGCTCCGGCTCGAGGCTAGCACGCTCTGTAGCGCACTTGATGGCGCCTACGAGATCACGAACTTGCAGGTTGTTCTTGAATTCGCCTTTCATAGTAGGGAGTTTTCTGCTGCACCTAATGCCTCGTGGTGATTCACCAGGTACCATGCAGCGAGAACTGGGCAACACCAGTGACAGCCAGAGCGTTAGGGCCTTCGACTGGAGCTTTTCCGAACTGATCCGTCTTGCTCCCTCGGAAATTTATCCCACCGCATACGTAAAGAAGATACTTCTCGTTCCTCGTCGCTCACAAATTTGATGTTCGAGCGCTGAAGTGCATAGTGTTTCACCTTCGAACCATGTGCCAAGTATTCAGATCGTCTCAAAAGAAAGAAGAAGCCCAGCACCGAGCCATATGGGGGCTTCGGTGCTGGGCTGAGGAAAAATCGAGATATTCGTGCAGCCGTTTGAGAATGGTTGATGTGACCGGATATGTTGGTGCATTTGGAGGGTTTGATCTACGCATTCCGGTGATCGCGAGTTGGAGTCCTGGGAGTAACTTGACGCTGTAGCCGACCATTCTCCGATGATACCACGATATATGAAGGACTTTCGGGAGCACGGTACCGGCATTGTTTCCAGTTCCAGAGTTGGTCCAGCCGTATTGTCAGCAATATACGGCGAACAGGGCGAGTTGGTACGAGAGCTGGCTGGGGTTTGTTTTACACTTACACTTTAGAAAGTCTTTAAAAACGTATGCAAATCAAAACCATGCAATGAAATGTGAGGGCGCACTTAAGAGTGCAAAAGAGCTTTTGAAGGTAATGCGAAGGTGGGGAAAATCTCGAAACCTTACTATTGGCGATTATTTTTGGCTCACGACATAATGAACTCAAGATAAATTGACAAAGCGTAAAAGTGATTTGTTCTAGATGACATTTTTTAGAGTGCAGTTGTGCTATGAAGAGCAACGATACACCCCATGAAAGATGTATTAACCCCTCTAGCCCCGCTTCCTGTATTCTACAGGATAATAAGTTTCGTATCCTGTATACTACAGGATAAGGATTTCACCAAATCTGGCCCATACTCAAAGCAAGTGAAACTTTACAAATTCCTAGTATAGCTGCGAAGTATAAAGTTTGACAGTGATGTAGGTAACCTCAGGGGTGATAATTCGTGGCCACGATTTTCTCGAGATTTAGAGAACGCACCAATTTTCGCGCCATTCGCGAATCGGACGAGAGAGAGAGAAGTGCGCCATGCCGAAACGGAAGCATATCCGGCCACTAACGTGGGGCCAACTGTGGACCAAGCTCAAGAAACTGGGGTGGCAATTTGAACGCCCGAAGGGGCTTGCTAGTGATAACCGCTACTTACTCCCGCAGGTTGGAACAAAAGGCCTAATGGAACGCATCTAGTCGACTACTTCGACGGACCAGACGACGTGTGGCGGCATTTGCCTGTTGAAGGTAAGCACCTTGCATTGCAATACTATCACATGATCTCTAATCATCGCTACAGTTCTCTATGACGCAGCTCCACCTGCGAAACGACCCACCGTTCCAACCCAGCAAGCGATCCCATCGGATTCCGCCAAGTCCCCTGCCACGTCACCCTGCCATCCCCCCGCCAAAACCCGTGCGAAGTCGCCGGCCAAGTCGCCAGCCAAGTCGCCTCTTCGACCGCCAGCTAAAGCGCCGGCCAAAGGCCAGACGCCGAAGAAGAAACCTGCACGTAAGGCGGTGCCAGTTCCCTCTGAAGAACGTCCAGTTCGTTCGTGTAGGATGCGTGCTGAAGACGTGGATATATCGGTCGGTGATGACCGCCTGAGCTCTGGTGACGAAGATGACTATCAGATTGACGACGACTATGACTCGGGTGTGGAAACGGCAAGTGATTGTTCTGGAGAAGAAGAGGGAGAAGATACAAGTGATGAGGTTGACGCTGTTGACCTGACCGAAGGCACTCCATTTGACCAGATGAGTCAGGAGCAAATTAGTGAACACGCCAAGACGGGATGGACTACCTACTTCGAGGATACATGTTCGTATAGACCTGTACTATACAGGGTAAGCACCCACTGGCTTTGAAAGTTATCCTGTACTGACCTTTACAATATATGTGTTTGCAGCCGCGTCACTTCAACTACCCCCGGCTGAACTTGCACGCTGCTCCGCTGCCCCGACAGACTTGGCATCAGCACTGGGAAGCGATCTGGAAGGGCTGTTTTTCCTGTTCCTGCCTAAATCGATGTGGTTGTCCATTGCCACGGAGTGCAACCGGTACCAGCTCCAATATCGCACGCAGGCCGCGGACGAAATCATGGCACGCCAGCGCCGAATCAAGTTGCGACGTCCTACGTACAAGATGAAAACTATACTACAAGTCCAGGCAGAGCAGCGAGCATTCAAGGCTATTCAAGCGCACGAGCTGATACATTTTATTGGCCTCCTGTGCGCAAGAACGCTGTGCCCGCACCGTGAAAAAATGTCGAAGCATTGGGCAGTAGACGGACATGGCGCGGTTCCTAAAGGCACGTTTGGGCGAAACATGGCGAGGAGGCGCTTCGAAGAGATAGTTCGGTTCCTGCATTTCAGCGACAACAACCACGCTGATGCCTCCAAGTACAAGACGTGGAAGATCAAACCAATCGACGATACAATCAACACAACGTTCAAGCTGGGGATGACGGTAGGCCAAAGAATCGCCTTCGACGAGGGCATGATACCGATGCGAAGAAAGTACAACCCCATGAGGCAGTATCTTCGCGGGAAGCCACACCCATGGGGCACAAAGTGCTTCTTGACGTGCGACGCAGACACTGTGTATTGCTACAGGTAAGTTGCGGATGTCTAAATTGTATTCTACAGGATACTCATTAACTTGTCTTGTTGATTATCCTGTATAGGGCGGAGATTTATCAAGGGCGGCTCAACAGTGACAGCGTCGATCTCAACCAAGGTCCCAACGCAGTACTACGGAATGTGGAATTTGTGCTCGAAGGCTTGCCAAGGAGACGTCTCATTATCACCGATCGGTTCTACTCAAGCGTGCTGCTTTCATCTATTCTCCTACAGCGTGGTTTGTACCATGTCGGCACAATTCAAACCAACCGCCGTGGCTACTGCAAAAGCATCCCGTACAAGCAAGTCAATCGCCCAAAGACAATGGCAAGACGCGTGTACAGAATGGCGCAGTCCAAGGTCGACCCGAAGATCGTTGCAGTGTCCTGGATGGACAATCGGCCAGTGCATTTCATTGCAACCGGATGCAGCACTCGAGCGACGACGTTGTCGCGACGTGCAGGTACTACTGTGGTTGATGTTCCGGTGCCTCAACTCGTGAAAGACTATCAAGATGGAATGGGAGGAGCAGATATACATGACCAGCTGCGTTTACAAAGATATTCCATTCAGGTACTTCGCTTTGTTGTTTTATCCTGTATTCTACATGTTGCATGGCTAATAACTATGTAATTATTCTGTATTGTACAGGGTGTCATGAAAATGAAGAAATATTACCACACAATTTTCCTCGGACTTGTCGATATGGCTCTGATCAATGCCTACATTATCTATCGTCGCGTTCAAAGCACGATTGCACCCGGTAGAGCTCCAGCGACACATGCAGAGGTCCAGCGACGGATGCAGAGAGCGCTGCTGGATGTTGGGCCTGCAGAGTTCTCAGGAGACTTGTCTGTCGAAGCGTTGGCAGATACTCCGGTTTCCAGGTCGTCTACCCCTCGCTATACGCTTCCAGCAAAACACACAACGAAGCAAGTCGATGTGTACCGTATCACACGGGGAAAGAACGGAAAGGAGTCCAAGAAGCGCCGCCAATACGGCTGCAAGGTGTGCTCCTTGCTTAGACCTGGTAAGAACCCGTGGGAAACGACCTACTATTGCGTGGAGTGCTCCGAGGCGAAGATGAAGGGGTCTGCCGATGACAGCACCGACGGGAGGGGGAAAGTGTATCTGTGCCTCAAGGTTCGGCAGCATGATCCGAGCGGACCGACAAACTCAGCCACTTGTAGCCAGATTTGGCATGACCTTTGGCGTGGTGGTTCGAATATCCCTCCCGGACTCAAGACGATTCGACTGCGACCTCGTGCAGGTGCTGGGGCCCAGCGTTCGAGCATTGATGCAAGTAGTGAAGAGGCTGCCGGTAACGACAGCAGCTCAAGCGCCGAATCGAGTGCTAGAAGTTCGGCGAGTGACGACAGTGAAGGTGTAGAAACAGCAATAATCTAATCAATTGATTCGTCTAATCAATTCTGGAATGATTGTATCCAATGTGTGAGTGATGGTGATTCCTGAATTTAGACATTTTTCTCTACAAATCCGCGAGATGGATTTGTATGATACCGGATACCATGGAGCCGTCCACCTTCCCCAAATGACGCCTACCCTGTACTGCACAGAGTAGATAGGAAGGAGAGATTGTGAGCTCACGAAAACTCCGCAAATAGTAAACCCAAGTCATTCTCTTATCCTGTGCTGTACAGGGTAATTTCCGCCCAAAATCGCGGGGCTAGAGGGGTTAATACCACATATAGAGCTAATGAAGGTTCATGTCCGTAGCCAATAGACGTTGTACGAACGACTGCTATTACCAGCATGAAGCTCTAACTTTTGGTCCTCTTATTTGTCCTTGATTTGGAGTATGTTGGGGGCAAACTAAATACACAACTATGTGGCTGACAAGACCGGGATATACGCGACCTCCACTACCGTCGACGGTGCTGTGCTCGGCAATATGCTATCGGAGTGGTTCCATTCGCCCAACGTGACATCGCCGATCGAACCGACCATCAACGAGAATATTACCAACTAGTACCAACTAGTACAAACTTGGTACTACGAAGTGGAGGCAACCACAAGAAGCCACAAACGAAGCGGATCGTTGGAAATTTACGCTTCGTTACACCCTACGTCTCCTCTAACTAAATACGTTCAATCTTCTCTCCTCCTCTCACTCTCTCTCTCCATCGCCATATCACAGCAAAAGCTGCGAAAGCAAGCGGAAATCGTATTCGCTCGGGCCCGCACGCATCTGCCGCACGCTCACGTCCACCAGCTCGCACAGCTCCTCCAGGTCTTCTGGAAACAGCGCCGCCGGCGTGCGGAACGGCTCAAACTCACTTGCCACCTCGCGTGGGGATCGGAACTGCGGCGCCAACGACGACGGCGACGACTCGTCCAATAAATCCTTGAGGCTTGACGAAAACGCCGGCATCAGCAGCGTCGCGGTCGAAGGCTCCTGCTTCATCGTCATCTGCTGGTCGGTAGCCATAGCGGCCAGGTCCGTGACGCTTCCGGTGCTGTTGAGCCGCAGTCGCTTGCGCTTCTCCAGCCGCCGCTGGTTGCGGTTCGCCTTGGCGCGGTGGAACGCGCACATGCTGTGCAATGCGCCCGTCTTCTTGACTGTGCGCGTTCGCAGGCAGTGCTTGCTCGGGTAGCGGCACCGCAGCGCGGGATCCGTCGCGATCTCGTGTGGTAGTGGCTCAGCCTCCACTAGGATCTCCTCGCCGTCGTCGTCGTGGCCCGCGGCCACAACGCTGGACGCGGCGGACAGAACCGCCTCAGCCACGGGCAACGCGCGCTTCTTGCCGATGGTGTTCGCACCAGCGGTGGTCATCATGCTCATCATGTTCGAAAAGATCGCGATTTGCACGTTCGTTGCAGTGTGCGCACGAAGTGTCGAATTCAAAAGTGAGTCCTCGGACCGGACTCGAGCTGCACGCAGACCGCACACGCGATAGACACGAACGGCCGGCGTGATCGGAGGCACGAATCGATCTATGACCGCCTTGTGCCACGGTGTACCTTTGGAATGCATCCGGCTGGTTAAACCGCCATCTGCCCAGCACTTGAGTGCAGTCGCGCGCTGTACATGTACTCGGCTCTGCCAGTTGTGCTAGCCGGAGCTCGGTGGCTCGCGGTCGCGACCAGGTGGCCACCGAAAGCGAGTTAACGCTTGCTTTTCCGCACGGCAGCTGGTGACACTGAGCTGCCTGTACATGTATATCGATCAGATCGGGGCAGCGCTGACAAGCAGCCTAGCTTGCTTGCCTGCTGGAGACCGACGCTGCTGTCGATACTCGCAGCAATTAGCTCGCGCTCGAGTCTCGCCGCAACCGGCCCGTCTCCACGCGGCCAAGAAGCGCGAAGCAGCGAGCCGCGCACTTCAAGTCACGTCGGAAGTGCTTGTACGGATGGACCATCGTCCAAAGTGGCTACCTGCGCGCATGTCTAGCGCCGGAGAAACGAGTCGGTTGCCTGGACATTTGATGGCCGCTCGATCCATCATGCGTATTCGCGCCAATATGGTTACCATTATCACAGCTTTGGGCCGGCGAGGAGGAGGCATTCGCCGCGCAGCAGGTCAAGGCGCGTGCGCTCGGAATCAAATCGCGGCGCTCGCAATGTGCGGCGCTCAGAACGCCCCGCGCGGCACATGGGCACGGCGGCTGCGGACACTTGCGTCCACGCGCACATGGCGGCCTCGTTACTCGCGCTGCCAGCGAGCTCGGCACCTGTTTCGGTGGCGCGTTACGCCGCGCGCCTGCTGTGCCTGACCAAGGTTGACTCACGGCACGCTGCAGTATCTGGATTCGAGTTGCCGTGTACTGTTGCTCTCTACATAGAGCAAGGTGCTGGTGTCCAGCGGCTACATGTGCACGGAGATCGCGGTCCATACGGTTCCCGTGAAGACTAACATCGCCAGCTCGCTGCATGCCAGCCCAGGAAGCCGAAGCGGAGACTGCCCATAGGCGTCAACAGCCACGCCGCTGCACGGCCACGCTTCAGGATCCTGGCTACTTGTCAGCACATCGCTGCCTACCGCCGGACATTGACGCCGAAGAGTCCCACGTTTGTGATCGGTGTGAGCCAAAGCGTTCCACTATCTGCGCTCCCACTCCGAGCCGCGGCGATGACGAAGCTGCACCGAGTGGCAGGCTGGGCGTCACGGCCACTAGCTCGCTGCTCCGTCGTGCCAGCCGCGGCTCCGAACGTCCGCCATGCGCGTGGACTCGGCGTCCACCACGACGCGTGCAAAGCGTCGAGGCGTCGAGGCGTTATCACGCCAGGCAAAACTCGGTGTGAACGCGCGTGTGCAAGTCTCTCGGCGCGCGGCAGCAGCCGGTCTCCGCTGTGTCGGTTCACGCCACATGGCTACATCGTATCCGCCTGTTTGACACGGGAACCTGCTCTTGAAGTCGCCGTGCAGCGGATGTCTTGAAGTGATGCGAAGCTGCTGCTTTTCGGCTCGTCAATTCTTGGACGACTGCAGCCACGATCTACGCGCATGCGTGCGTGCGGCGACTTGCTTCGATCGCACCTGGACACTGGAGTTTACCACTTCGGTGACCTCCGGCTTGTAGCGGATTGAAACGCGCCACGCTGACGGCAGTTCTGCTTCCATGTGCGAAGTGTTGGACTATCAATCAAGCAACACGTCGAAGTGAGCGGCCGTGTTTGATCCTGGCGGCGACCGTCACGCCCGCTTTAATGAGGAGAACCATTACGCCTACGCGAGCCCTTTAATAACTTGTCATACGCGTGCAATGACAGTAACGCTGAGTATCAAGTTGATAAATGCCTCGTTGGCAGCTTTAGGCTAAGAAGCGGCTATTTTGAACAAACCGACGTCTCAACCCGTTAAAGCGAGCTTTTTCCCTGCCTCATGCGGTCGCGACCCAAACTTTGTCTCAAATACCGACGCACACGCAGCGTGCACATTCCATCGTTAACATCTAAAGCCTGAAGTTGCTCCGGCATCGTCTGCACTTGCATCCCACGCCAATCTCCGCCGCCGCTCTGCTGTCCACATGGACGACCACTGTCTGCCTCGACTGCGCGTGTTCCTGGACGCCTCACTGCTGGCGTTGCTGGCCGTCACAGCCTTGGCGCTGCATCGCCGAGTCGCCGAACCGAAGGAGCTTCCATCGAAGTTCGACTTCAATGTGCCGTCCAACTACCTAAAGCCTACGTTCCGACGTCGCGTGGCTGTCGAGATGCTGGGACTTATAGCGTGGGGGGTACTGGGCCTCATTTTAAGCCTCGAAGACGATTGTCCTGCGTCAAACTGGTTGGTGGTGCTCTGTCTCTCGCTGTCGGGCGGATGTCTGATAGTGGCGGCGTGGCTCGGTGTGCGCACAATCGACTATGTGTTCGTCATAACGCACTTCAACTTGCACCACTTCAACATGCACGAACTCTGCTGCCTCCACAGATCTTCTCAATGCTTCAGTGTCTGCGCTGTTCGTGCTTCTCCCGTCTGACCGAGCGTTGCTACTGCCGGTTAAGAGCAGCAACGTCCGGGTGAGACAGCTCCGCCGTTGAATCTGTCGGTGGAGCGGCTCTCGACCCAGGACTCGCCGTTTAACGTCACGAAGGAACATTGTGCTGTCGACTCGAGAACTTCTTCCTCGCTCCCAGCGCCCCAGAGATCGACATGACACAACTGTCGTCCAATACGGCCGACATAAAGATCAAAACGAAATGGCATCAAAGGCAAAATGCAACATGAAATTTATGCAAAACGATGCACTGTCGTGGGAAGAAATGAACGCGACAGGTCTCTTCTCTTAAGCCGCTTGCTTGATGGCGGTGGCCAGCTGCACGAACAAGCTCTGGTGGTGCTCCCACTGCTGCTTGACGCTGTGCGCGTGCTCGGCGTTGCCTCCTTCGGTCTCGGACAATTGCTGAACAGCAGATCCGCCACGCTGCAGCAGCGCCTGCAGAGACTCAGCGCGTGCACGGTTGTGCAGCACAACAGAGAGAGACTGCACGTCGTGGCCGTTCAACGCACGCTGCAAGCACTCGGTCAGCAGCTCCGCGGGAGGAGCAGGGGGCACGTAGAGCAGCATGAGCACCAGCGTCTGGCACAAACGGTCGTCGCCAGCGTCGTTGACGTCCAGTTGACGTCCGCCGTCACTGCGTCCGGACAAAAGGTGGTCCACCAGGTGCGGCAGCAGCACGAACCGGGCCGACGGGTGCAGCAGAGGCAGCGCGCGGCTCACCAGCATCTTGCCCTTGGACGCCGTCAGCATTCTCTGTAGCTGCTGCACGTCGCAGCTCATGACGCCACGCGATGCCGCGTCCGTGATCTCGTTGTCAGACGGTTGAGTCACGTTGACGCCCAAGAGAGCTGCGAGCTCCAGGAGCAGGGACGTCGTACGCGAACGCAGTTCAACCAAAGCCGGATCCATCTCATCCTCGTTCATCGAGTGGAATTGCTGCACGTTAATGCCGCGAGCGTCCAACAGATGACGTGCGTCTTGCAGTGACAGCAAACACTGCATGCCGCGGTCCAACTGGAGACGCAACTTCCACGTGCCGTTGGCAAAGACCGACTTACGGCTCGCATCTTCGCCCATGCGCAAGACCTTCGCGGCCTGAGCTTCCGCTGCAACCGCTTGTGCACCCGGACTGGAACCACGAACGTGCTTGGAGCTGGCAGCTTCACTGCTGGACTCGGCAGTGGGGGCGACGTCTTCACCCTCGCCGCCACTGGAAGGCGTACGTTCCGGATCTTCAGCATTCGTCGGTGATGAAGCAGGCGGCGACGTCGTTTCATCCGTTCCGGCCAGGTTCAGCAACTGCTTTGGTCGGTACAGACTGCTCTTGGCGTTGCGTCCGAGAACATGGTACTCCGATTCCCAATTGCGCGACTTGACTTCACGCTGGACGTCGCGCGGGTCGACGGACTTGACGTGCTGCAGCTTCCACGACGGAAGCGGGACGGACGGACGTCCAGGGACGCCAGCACGTGCGCGCTTCTGCATGTAGTTGTGGAAGTAGTAGTCATCACTGAACGGGTCACTGGAGCGCAGCCACTTCATCTGTTGCTGCATCACGAAGTTCACGTCACGAGGAGTCATCATCTTGAAGGCGGGCGGGTGCATGTGCGGGGGCGGGTGAGGCATTCCGTTACGTCCAAACGCGCCGGGAGGTCCAGGGAACGGCGGTCGCATCGGAGGTGGGCCACGGCCTAAGAACTGGGGCGGAGGCGGCGGACCGCCGGGATACATTCCTTGCGGGGGTGGCATTGGAGGACCTTGTGGAGGGCCCTGCATGTACATCGGGTGAGGAGGTTGTCCCTGCATGTGAGGCGGAGGCATGAACTGCATCTGCTGCTGATCATTAGGCGGTGCCATGGGAGGAGCTCCCCAGGCGTTGGGCGACGGGCCGTTCTGTGTAGGCGGCATCGGCGGCGCTGGAACGGGAGGCGCCTGTGGAAGCGGAGGTGGAGCTTGTTTCGCCTGCACTAAGGCATCATCATCATCAAGTCCCAAGCCGCTAAGACCAGGCACTTGACTCTCATCCAGCTCCGAGTCCTGCTCCAAGCTCAAACCGGGTGGCGGCGCGCGCCCAGTGGTGGCCTGTCCGGTCTTCTCTGTGGAGCTGTGGAACTTTTCTTCGAGTCTGGAAAACTCCTGTTGGCCTCTAGCCCACTTGAAGTCCTCCGAAGGTGCCGCCAGTCCTGGTGGAGCACTGAGACCGGGCGGCGCGCGGCCGGAAGCCCCAGCACCGGGTTGACTGCCTCCCGCGGCGCCGCCGGACTGGAAATTTCCCATAAAGACAGCGGAAAAGGCGTCATTAAAGAAGAGCGAGGAGCCGCCAGCATCGTTGGCCTGGGAGCCGCTCTCCACGGGTCCGAGCAAGTCGTGGGCGCGCAGATCGGCCAGTAAAGACTCGTACTTGGTGTCGTCCACGTTGCCGTTGGAGAAGAAAGCTGGCAGTCCGTCGAGAGACGAACCGAACAGCGATTGTTCGGAGGCCATGGCGGGCGTTTGAAGCTTGGAAGCTGCGTCAACTAAGTAAGGAATAACTGCAGAATGGAATGACAATGGATACAGCGCGTTAATGGGCGATGTAGAGGGAATTAAACAATAAAACTGGTATGGGTGGATACACAAGATAAAGGCGGAGGAGACCATGCAATCTCCCCGACGAGAACGTTGCTGTAGAGAGCAGGACGCACGCACATACCTGAGCTACTGCGACTACGTGGATGTTGTGGCCCTCCACTTGGCGAATGAGCTCCCTAGACTTGGGTGTCCTACATTATTTGGGTAAGACACACCATATATTCGTTTAAGTCCGATGTAGCCATGTTACTGCAACTTGACCTTCTTGGCTGCACGTTTCGCCTTGAAGCGCTTGAGCTCCCGAATGATTCCCAGTAGGAACGGCAGCAATAGAGGAGCGAGTAGTGGAGCGTACACGCCTAACATTTGCTCTTGCGGGAAGTAAAGCTGGCGGATCATTGTGTGGTCGTAGTACGCGGCATCTGTGAGGTGCGAAGCTTGACGAGCCATTGCCAGAAGACTGCGCAGATCGGACGCGTCAACGCACTGCTGGACGTTGCTATCACATAGAATAGCCTCCAGTCTTGTAACTGCAGTCTCCACTCGCATTTGCACTCGTTCCAGCACACTTAACTCCGGTAGCGCTTCCACAAGCTCAACAGTCGACTGTAGCGTCTCGATAGCTGTCTGCATGAGCTTAGTGAAGCGATCGCGCATGATGACATCCAGTTCCCAATCTGCAATTCCATCAGTAGTTGAGGGTAAAAACAGCAATTTGTCCTCCATTCGCTGACGTTGAATGAAGGACGGAACGCCGAGCAGCGTACGGAATTCCGACACGAAGAGACCCATGACTCGCTGCAACTCACGCGCTTTAGTGGTTTCTGCCAATGCAGCGCCTTCTTCTGGAGAAGCGTTGACGGAAGGCTGGATATAGAGCACGTGCGGGTTCAAGATAGCAGCGATCCCCCATCCTGGAAGCTCGAACGCCGTAGCCAAACCAGCTTTGCTCTGACTTGGATCTGATGGTCGAATGTACAATGGAGCGTGCGCAGTATCAGGGAGAGCTGCCATGAAATGCAGCACTTGTTCTCCATCATCCAGCACTGAGGCGTCCAAAAAGTCGTTGGCGCTCTTAAACTACAGCAGTAGCAACAGTCACTCCTCTGAGCAATGCCAAATCCATCAACACAAACCACTTACATGCTTGAGATCGTCTGCATTAATGTAAAACTCCTTCCCATCGGCACTTTTCTCCACCTCCTTCGCCAGTCTCGCGTACTGCACCACCTGCGTCTCCACTGTAAAGTTAGCCAGCACTCCAACCTTCTGCACGAATCTGCCCAGATACTGGTCCACCACGGCCTGAAGGTCCTCTTTCCACGGTGTCAATGGGTTCTCCTTCAAGAGTGAAAACTGCAGTCGGTACTGCAGCGCTCTTCTTGCCGTCTTCGTCTCCGTACTCTGCTTCTGGTCTGCTGGTTGTGGGTACACATGATTCTGCATCAATTTCTCAATAGCGGAGTGCAGTGCGTCGCCCTTAGTCGCTTGACAGAGTGACGACCACGCATGACGATGCTTTCCAACTGTCAGAACCGGAGTAGAAGCTGCTGCTTCGTCGCAAAGTAGGAAAACACTGAAGCGCTTGTGCGGCGTCGTCACCAGCGTCTCCAGAGCGTCATCTGTCTTCTGCAGACCTGATTCCACTGCGTTTTGCAGTGCCTCCTTTTGCTCTGCTGTTAATTGCAACGTTCGCGTGGAATACGCAACGTTAGGAGCACTGGAAGACAAAGCAGACGACTTTTTCGAGCCAAAACTGTAGATATTGACGTGGAAATGGTCCGATCCGCCGAAACGCGACGCCGACCAGGACAGCTGCTGGATACGAGACACGGGGAGATCCACGCGCTCCACCTGCGTTAAATGCCAGGCCACAGGCGCCGCCAGCAGCGCGAACAGCACGAAGGCGCCGACGATCTGCAGTCGCGTGCCCGCCATGCTGAAGTGATGTGATCTGTGTACGCCACATCACAATTAATTGCGTTGGATTATGTATTATCGCGTTATTGGAGACTGTGCTCTAAGCTTTACCTAGAGAACTGCTGCCTGCTATCCGTCTCTATCAACGCTGACCTATTTAAACTTGAATCCCTTGTGCTTGTGCTTATAGCGCTTGAACTTGCCCTTCTTGTTGTAGTAGCCGCCGCTGTAGGCCACACCAGGATACGCGACGTACTGGGGCTGCGGAGGTGCCACATACGCTGGAGCAAGTGTCGCCTGAACGAAGAGCTGACGGCCTTGAGCTGCATAGTAAGCTTGAGCTTGTTGCGGAGGCGGCGCACCGTAGGCACCAGGTGGAGGAGCGTACTGCCCCGGAGGAGGATATCCTGGCTGCGGAGGATAACCCGGCTGCGGAGGATAGCCTGGTTGCGGAGGGTAACCTTGCGGTGGGTAACCTTGCGGTGGGTACCCTGGCTGGGGAGGATAACCGCCTGGGGGTGGTGGATAATTGCCGCCGTACATGCTCGTCCAAGGTGGTGGTTAGTCGAGTGGATTTACGATGTGGCTTCAACACCGCGTCTCTTTACCGGTATATTTTCTTGTTTTAGCCAATTAGAGAAGGATCAGTTGCATTAGGTAGAAAATGCCCGTAGCCGTCTGAAGTAACGCCAGTTTTAGTTTTTTCAGTCTCCAAAAAGTCAGACACAAAATGGCGAGACCCGAGCAGAACGAGTCGGTGACGGACACGCCTGTGCTGGAGGAGGCGCCGCGCCCCGAGCCGCCGGCTGAGACGAACAACCGCGGCAACTTCACGCGCAACCTGAACAAGGAGGCGGACGAGAGCGTAGCCCGCAAGATGTTCTTTGGCGGTCTGGCCTTCCTGCCGTGGCTGCATCTCGTCAACGTTATTTTCTACCGCAAACAGTTCATGGATCCGAGTATTGACGCCAGCGTCACGCTGTGTGAGTGGAAGTTGACCACTGCGTAGTGTAGCTTTACCGGGTTTTTTTAACGTCGGTATCTGTTGTTGTGCTGCTCGTTGTAGGGGTGCGACGGTCGTTTATGGGCTTCTGCTTCTGGACGGTTCTGTTCCTCTCGTGGGTGCTGGTCTTCCAGCTTAACTGGAAGGAGTTCGGCTGGCAGAGCATCGTCATGGTTGTACCCGACGAGGACGAGAACGCTGGCTGGTAAAGCGGCCAAAAGGACGAGCTTTCAGATCCAAAAAAACCTTTTGAGTCTATCGCTGCTGAACAAGGCCCCGCCGGCATTTTCGCACTCTGTCGACACTGTACTATGCTTCCCCTCTCCATCACGTCGCTGCAGAGACTGCTGGCGGCACTAAGCCTCACATTTTAAGCCCATAATTCACACTTTCTTACATAATTTCGATCACACCGTGTTTCGTTCGATCAATACTGAAATCAAATCAACTTTGTAGTATGAATATTCGTACCTAGCCGAGAACAGCAATATCTCGAGTTGCCACCGAAGCACAAAGCGCCAGCTCCGACACTAACTCTCCGCTCCCCACCCGGTCATTATGAGCGCCCCCATCCTCTCTATCGACACGCAGCACGAGGACATGATCGTACGTGGCCTCGTCCTCTCGCGTGCGCTTTTCCTGCCGCTTTTCCGCTGTCTACAGCCTGAAAATGAATGATAAAAGCCGAAATGGAACTAATCTCTATCATTGTTATTCGTATTTTTCCTACAGCACGATGCTCAGTTGGATTACTACGGCAAGCGTCTAGCTACGTGTTCCTCGGACCGCACTATTAAGGTGTACGACGTCACGGGCGACGTACAGAACAACGAGCAGATCCTCACCGGGTACGTGACGCTGCATGTATCATATCCTGGTATGAAAAGCTCATTTAAAATGTATCCTTTGTAGTCACGAGGGTCCTGTGTGGCAGGTGGCCTGGGCGCACCCCAAGTTCGGCGTGTTGCTGGCGGCCTGCTCATACGACGGCAAAGTCATCATTTACCGCGAGCAGAGCTTGAACCAGTGGACGCAGGCCTACGTGCACGGCTTCCACGAGTCCTCGGTCAACAGCATCGCCTGGGCGCCGCACGAGTACGGTCTTGCACTCGCCTGTGCCTCTGCGGATGGGACTGTCTCCGTGCTCAGCTACTCGCGTAAGTGACCGACTGCATCGACAAATTGTTTGGATACGTTTTGTGCAGGTTCTAACGGTATACTTGTGTTGTTTTAGCGGAGGGCTGGAGCGTGAGCCACTTCAAGGACAGTGCGTTGGGTTGCAACGCTGTAAGCTGGGCGCCGTTCAACTCGGTGGGCTCGCAGGGTCCTGCTGGCCCCATTCGTCGCGTGGTGACGGGTTCGTGCGACAAGACGATCAAGATCTGGAGCCTGCCTGAGGGCGAGACGGAGTGGACGAAGCAGGAGCTGAGCTCTGCCCCTGCGCACAGTGACTGGGTGCGTGATGTGGCGTGGGCTCCCAGCACGGGCTTGCCCGTGAACCTCATCGCTAGTTGCTCGGAGGACAAGCACGTGTACATCTGGTCGCAGACTGCGGACGACAGCGCCTGGAAGCGCGAACTGCTGCACACGTTCGACGCCCCCGTGTGGCGTGTGAGCTGGTCGGTCACTGGTAACGTGCTGGCTGTGTCTTCTGGCGACCACAAGGTTACGCTCTGGAAGGAGACGCTCGACAAGAAGTGGATGTACGTACTTGATCGTCGATGGCGGTTTGCTAAACCCATACTAATGCTGTTGGTGTTCTGTTGCTACTTGCAGTCAAATCTCGTCTGTGGATGAGGCTGGAGCCATTCACAACGGCAACGAGTAGATATGTCCGACGCTGTTAGGAGACTGAAAGCCCCGGTGTAAATGGTGTCTTCGGTCACTCCAGCTTGACTTGCACTTCCCTTTTTCCTGTTTATTTTGCGGTTGGCCTTCGAATTCTTAGACAACAGGTGATCGATCTCTTGTGGGAAAATTCCTCCGTTGGAATGAGGAGAATGAAAACGTCAAAGAACTCGGGAGTAATACACATGCGTACATACCGTCTATGTTTGCAGGACACGCCTGCGAGATCTATCATGCCGTCGCGTCAACCTGTTTCCTATCCTACCGCCGCCTACTCCTCGAAGTTGCGCGTCCAGCGCCGCTGGAACCTCTCCTCGAGCGCCTCTACGCACTTGTAGTGTATCTGGTGCTCGTGGTTGAAGCTCGACAGCGTCATTTGCCGCTCCGAAGAGCGCGCTTCCTCCTTCTTCCACTCGGGATCGGACGGATCCAACCTCTTGCTAATTAACGCGCTATGTCTCTGCTCCACCGTCCGCAAGTACCCCGCAATCCAGACGTCATCAACCGTCACACAGACGGACGGGATGTCTGCCAGCGCCTCCACGTCCTTAAAGAACCCACGTCGATAAGCATTGCCACAGCACGCCTGTAAAATATCCACGTAGCGTCCATTAGGGCGCATGAAGTAGGGCACGTAAGCTGGCACGACTCCAACTTCGTTCCACATGGGGAGCATTCCCCATCCACAGACTCCAAGTGCGTCATCCGGTTTAGCCACAGCTTCCCAGGCCAACGCAGCCACCAGCTCCTGTGGATACTCAAAGTCATCGTCCAGTGTAATTATCAGCGTCGACGCATTGTTTTCCAGTCGCAAAGCTCCCAGTAATTTAGTAGCAGGGCCGTCGTCCACGCAGCGATTCACTTGAACCAATGGCGAGAGCCCTACAAGCTCGGACGGGATCTCCGTCTCGTCGTACGAGCGCTCCGGGTGTCGCTTCATGGGTCCTTCAGGGATGTTGACGTAGATTTGATCCGGCTGCAGACTCTGCTTCGTTAGGGAGCGCACGCTGTCCATGACTTTATCCAGTCGACTGGGCGTCGTAGTGAGCGACACGACCACGCGGAACGGCGGGCGCCAGGGCGGAGACGTAGGCGGGAAGTCATCGGCTGCTCGGCCGTCGTACGCTCTGGTGAAGAGCATCGTGGCTGCTGGAGAGATGCTGCCGTAGCGAACCAACAGCTGCGTGTAGCCCCAGCACACGAAGAGAGCGAACGCCGCTATTAAAGCGCGCAGAAGCGTCACGTGCCGCAGCCACGAGTGCGAGTGCTTACTGTGGCGAGGCAGCACTGGCTGCCGCATGAACACGCTCCACTCGCGAGCCATGCGCTTCAGCATAAGGAGGGAAACTCGGGGACTGGAGCCTTCCGGTAGCCAAGATGCAAGCAAAACTGATGGGAAATGGATGCCTCCTCGGTGTGACACAAACGTCGCGTCGTCGCATATAAATAGCTTCCAGGAGTGAATGTTTTCACTTGGTGTTTGTAAGGAGACGATGCGGTACGGTATCCGGTACGTCGTACCATGTATCTGGTACGGAGCAACAGATGATATTTAGTCAACTGGTACATAGGTACACTGTACCATCCCTGGATTCTCGATTGATAAATTCAATCGAGTCACAAGTATCAGAGGATGAACCTGTTCGGGCGCAAGTCGGCGGCGCCCGCGCGTACGGGGCCCGTGGCGACGGCTGATACGATCCGCAAACTGCGGGAGCAGCTGGAGTCGCTGGAGAAGCGCGAGCTGCACATCGTGAAGAAGATCGCGCTGCAGCTGCAGGAGGCCAAGCAGAAGAGCGCGGCCAAGGACAAGCGCGGCGCCATCTTCGCCCTGAAACGCAAGAAAATGTACGAGGCCGAAGTGGAGAAGCTGCAGGGCGCGCGCATGACGCTGGAGACGCAAGTGATGACGCTTGAGAGTGCACACGTCAACATGGAGACGTTCACGGCGCTGCGCTCCGGCGCAGAACAGATGAAGGCGATCCACGGCCAGATGAACGTGGACAAGGTGGACAACATCATGGACGATATCCAGGAGGAGATGGCTACAGCAGATGAGATCGGCCGCGCCATCTCGCAGCCGCTTGGCTCGCAGCTCTACGACGACGACGAGCTGGAGGACGAACTGCGTGAGATGGAGGAGCTCGAGCTGGAGGAGAAGACGCTGGAACCTGTGGTGGCGACGCCCGCACAAGACGCAGCTACAGCAGCCAGAGCTCCACCTGCTCCGGTTGCAACAGCTTCTGCTCCGTCAGCGCCGTCGCTCTCGACAGCACAGTACAACTTACCGGACGTGCCTACACATGCTGTGGAGTCCAACATCAATGTGGTGGGCAACGCGGACGAAGACGAGCTGGAGGCGCTGCGGAAGCTCGAGGCGTCCATGGCACTGTAGGGCAGAAGAACACGAGAGACAGAGTTTCGTCTACAGTAGGGCTTTTTTGCTTCCTTTTGTTGAACTCTGCTTCTTTGGATATGTATGGCAATAAACGACAAACACAACGGACAAACTGCAGTGGAAATGCGTTGGCTGTACACGAACGTCTGCTCTTCTCGCCAATTGTAGCTCCTGTCTGACAGCAGCCTGCTCTCCTGTCTGCATTGCATCTATCTCTTGACCCACTGGAATTTCTTACGGGCCTTCTTCTGACCGGGCTTCTTCCTCTCGACCATACGCGAGTCACGCGTCAGCAATCCTTCCTTCTTGAGCGCCGGTCGCAGCTCCGGGTCGAAGTTTTGCAGCGCGCGGGAGATGCCGTGACGCACAGCGCCGGCTTGGCCGGTCATGCCTCCCCCTTTGACCGTGCAGTACACGTCGAATCCGCCGATCTTCTCCACCACGGAGAAAGGCTTGATCACGTCCTCGCGGTGGGTGTCACGTACGAAATAGTCCACCAGGTCCTTCTTGTTCACCTGAATGCGGCCCGTGAAGGGCTGCGCGGCCGGTTTGATCCACACACGGGCTGTGCTGGTTTTACGGCGACCCGTTCCGTAGGCGCGTCCCTGCTCATCCAGCTTCCGCACGCGAACGATCTTGTTCTTGGCCTCGTGGAAGGCGAAGCGGGCGGCCTTGGCGCGAGCCGCACGCTC
The DNA here is from genome assembly GCA_030027945.1 of Phytophthora plurivora. Lineage (NCBI taxonomy): Eukaryota > Oomycota > Peronosporomycetes > Peronosporales > Peronosporaceae > Phytophthora > Phytophthora plurivora. The sequence goes on from CP125267.1 coordinate 123,064, forward strand.
CTGCTCGACCGTAATCATGTTGCGCACGGACTGCAGCCACGTGGGGACGCCCTCCTCCGTCACGGCGTCAATGTTACCGTCGAAACCGAACCACTTCTCTCCGTCCAGCGCGCCCCAACGCTCCTCATCAAAGAACTCAGCGTTGTGCTCCAGGAAGGCGTCGAGACGGCGCCGTCGCTCGGCCAAGGAGATGCCTTCTTCATCGATGGGCAGCAGCTCTTCGATATTAATCTGTTCCTCTTCAGAGTCCGAGTCGCTGTCCGAGTCGCTATCTGAGTCTGAGTCCGAATCAGAGTCCGAGTCGTTGTCGTCCGAGGACGCGAAGAGCTTGGAGGCGTCCACGTTCTTCTTGTTGCTGGGTTTGTCGCTCAGGAAACGCGCACCGGGCACCGACACGGCGTTCAGCAGCGGACGAGAAGACGGACGCAGCGCAGTCACAGCCGCGGGGGCCGCCGCGCGTGCCACACGACGCGCCGTCAGCAGCAGCAGCTTCATGACTCCTGGAGGTGCGGGGGAATGAGAGGCGTGAAATGGCTTGGCGCTCTTTGGTCATGTGTGGCCGGCGGAATGGAGCATTTTCAGTGGATGTAATTGGGATTAAATATGATTGGTAAAAATTACAGCTGCTATTTTTACCAATCAGAAGGTTTTAAAGATTTTAATTCTGGAGCGTTTTTTTAATATTTAAAAATGTAAACCGACATGTTGAAGTTGGTCTCAAAAGTTCACCACTGCCTGAGCCACAGCAACGTGGTCGGAGTGGCTAATGGACACGTTGATACTGGCCAGCTCGAGACTGGTGAAGAATTGCTGCGCGTGTCCCGACAGCAGCACGACTGGCGCTCCTGAACTCGTCATGACGATCGCAATCCAGCACCGTTCCAGAGCTTGGGTGTAGCGTTCGTCATGGCCTTGACGACAGCTTCCTTCGCCGCCCATCGACCTGCAAAGCTCGCGGCCAGGTGGGCTGCGCTGTAGCAGTACGCCATCTCCTGCTCCGAGAAGTTCAGCCGGATCAAGTCCTCGCGGCCGTGGAGACTCTCGAACTCACCCACGGGCTGTACGCTCACTCCGACCGCAGATGTCAGCCCGAGTTCAGACGCCGCCTGGTTCATTGCAGTCAGTAAACCTGGTGACGAGTCCACTGCGTTGACAACTGCGTCCTGTTTTGCAGGTTCCAGCGCCTCCATAACGCGGACCTTCTTGACGCGCTTCGCTGTACGATGACGCTTCGTGCCACCAAAACGCCACGTATTGGCACTCAAATCGTATTCAGCACGAGCAGTTGGGTCGAGGTACACGCTGCTCTCCTGTGCTGCAGGGTACGGCGCCTCGTTCTTCACTTGGATGTGCGGTCGCTTGCTGGTAATCACACTTTGCGCGTGCGAATTCATCTTGACCAAGCGTTTTTCTCGCCGAACCGCGTACTTCTTCAAGTCATCGGCACGCAACGTCGACAGCAGGTAGTCCGGGTGCACCACCAGCAATTCGCCACTGGCCTGGCCGAAGCCGAAACAACTTCAGTAGAACTGCCTTGACACCGCCGGTCTGCAGGCTTCGATTCGGGTACACGAGGTGGTTGTACTTGCGCAGCGTCTCCCACGTGTTGTCCAGCTGCCGGTTGCTAGGAATTAGCCCCGTGTTCAGCACCTGCAGCAGTCCGTTGAGTAGCCTGTTGACACTTCGGAAATGAAGGAGTTGCGCACGGCGACGATATTAAACTATCCGGGACTGTTTGGGTCTGCACTTGGAGTGGGCGTGGTTCACGTGTTGGTGTTCCTTGACGGGGAGTTTCAGCTAGCCAAAACACTAGAAACATCGCATCCACGTAAAAGACGATGGGACGAGCTGAACAAGGGTGTTCGTAGTAGCAAGAAAGCGAAGGATGGCGGCTCCATGGCTTTCTCGAACTTCACGTACCCAATGGTTGAGACCGCCTTGCCAGCGACTACGTATCGGCCACCATCAAAGGATATCGATGAAGACAAGTTTGCTGCGGTGGATCTCTACTTTCCTATCTTGGCCAAGGTTTTTGGAGAAATCGGTTTTGGCAAAGAAGCAAAGCGACTCCACTTCATTGTGCCCGTGCTGGCAACTGTCTGTGCGCTATTTGAGGATGTCGAAATCCTGGCCGAAGAAGCAATTGTTGGAAAACGTGTTCTTGGACACGGGGCATTTGAGTTCGTGCTGAAACGTGGCAACAAACGCGTGTGTATTGTGGAGGCGAAGCGTGATGACCTCCAGCAGGGTGTTGCTCAAGCTTACGTGGGAAGCGAAGTACTTGCGGATTTGGAAGGGCTGCCGGTAGTACACAGCATTGTCAAGGACTTCACGCGATGGATCTTCTCAAGAAGTCTGGATGAGAAGATTGAGCGCTCATCAGCCGTGATGCTGTCGTGGGAAGAGAAGGAGGAGCGTCAGGTTCCTGCGCCTCAATCAGTGAGGCAGATTGCTGGCATGATCTACGCCATCTTGTCGGATGACTACCAGACTGGTAACCAGCACTAGTACTTCGAAGTACAGCAGTACAGAACTGGATAGCTTCATTTTGACGTGGCCGTCCGCCAGCACTGCTTTAAATTAATTAACCCTTTCGTTAAAGCATTCCATACAGTGGCGCCACGGACTCGTCCTGCATCACACTATCCAAGTCCTCTATGAGCACCAAAGCGAGTCCTTCTTGAACCACGTCTTATGTCGACCACAACATTCACCGGTTTACCGCCCGTACGACATAGATCCAAGAAGAAGTCGCCATCCAGTACCGACAACAGCGTCGACGCCGTCTGCGGGTACTTGGCGATGAACGCGCTCACTGACTGTACCCTTCGGGTTTGCCTTTCTGCTCCACCTGGTCAAATAAGTGGCCAGCTTTTTTCACGGTTGAACGTTCTTCCCCACGTTTGGTGAACCTGCTCACACGCGAGAGGTAAGTGTCGTGCACCCAGCGATGTGGCTTGCCTTCGATCTCAACGTACGTCAAATCGACCAGACGTGTCAGGACGTCAGCGTACGACATCTCCTCCAGGTCAGCCGGGATGCTTTTGCCAGTCTCCGGATCACGCTTGCAACCGAAGTACGGCTTCTGGAAGTCTTCGTTGAAGCGCGTGATGATGTCCTTCTTGTTCAGACGCATGGCTAGCTCCAACTGCTCGCGCGAAATTGAGAAGTACTTGTCGTCGAACTCTTTCCACAGCAGAGCGCTGCAGTTCGCCACCACGTGAATGGACTCACCTAGCTCCGATGTGACCGTGATCACGCCGCCCACGGCATCCGTGTAACTCGTTTCCCACTCCAGCTCTGACTGGATGCCAGGGGTGTCCACGAGCAGCTTCTTGACATCGGGCGCTGTCGCAGCCTCCTTCGCAACCATCACGCGAGAGCCCACGAGGATGCCGTCCGCTGGCATTTTGTATAGGTGGCCGCGCGCCAGGCCCCACTCGCCTGTTAGGTACTGTGTTGAGTCTACCCAGTTGCCGAACCCAGAACCGACAACCAGCAGCACGTTCAGCACTCGGCGAATGGCGGCGTACGTCTCCTCAATCGGTTGGTGGAAGTCCTCAAAGCTGTGGTGGCCGCCAGCGCGACCACCTGTCCACTGCATCATCACGGTCATGCTCGGCGTCGCCGCCGCAATCTCCAGCACCGCGTGGACGCCATCCACCGAGCCTGGTTTGAAGCACACCACCTTAATACCGACCTCCCTCAGCTGCGACATCATCTCCTGCGCACGCTCCATCGTCGGGATACCACCGCCAATCGTGATGCTCTCGATGAGCACACCACTGCGACGCATACGCAAAACCATCGGGAACTGGAAGCCCCACTGCTTCGCACTCAGGTACAGCATGTCAATTGCAATGCCGAGGCCCGGCTTGATCGTGGACACGAGCTTGTTTACTGCGTCCTCGAAAACGTTGGGGCGCGAGAGACCACCGGCCGCAAGCTCGCCGTGGAAACCGGCGTTCTCGATGGCCGCTACGAGGTCGATACCGTGGTCGGCGTCATACCCGGCACCATAACCGGCGGTTTGTTTAGTTTGATCGTGAATCTGTTGTAAAGCTTGCCCGACTCAGTCACCTGCGGCCCAAACTTCTTCACCCACGTTGCCTCACCCGGCGTGAACGTCGACGCAGCATCGATGAACTGCTGTAGGCCGACAAGCGGAGCGTTCTCCGTCGAAATTTTTATCACTGGGTACTTGGCAGTCGCGATCACCACTTCAATGCCCAAGCCTTCCGCGACTTTGTTGCTCAGTTTTGCCACACCGAGGTCGGGGCCGAACTCCAGAACGTGAGTCGCATTCGCATGGAGCTCAGCGATCTTTGCCCACGTCGACGGCCAATTCACGAGCTGCAGCAGCTGCAAGTTAATGAGTTCATCTACGAAGTCGTCCACCGCCTGAAGGTTCGTAGCCTCCGTGTTCGTAGCGTACACGGGCACCTGGAGTTGACTGCCCTTGATCGCGCACTTCACGCGCTGCACGTCCTGCATCAGCTTCAGCTTGGCCCCCGTCAGCAGCGGCGTATGGAAGGGTGCCGAGAGCGGCAGGAACGAGAGCGATCCTGTGGGTTTCCGCTGTGAATGCGGAATGCGGGTCTGGTTGGCTTTGGGGTTAGCGAACAGGCCCTCGAGCGTCTGCTTCAGCAGCGTCAGCTTCGCAGGGAAACCCGTTACGTTCATCATATCAGGCGCGTTGATAAGAGAGAGCTGCAGGTCGGACGTCTTGGTGCGGCGCTTGGCCATCTCGATGGCTTGAGTACCTGCTCCTTCTTGAGCCCCCGCACAGCCAGCATCGGCCCAGCACTCTCGATCTTTTTGACAGATTCCTGCTTGTGCTGCGTCAAGAGATGCTGGTACATCTCCTTGCCAGAACATGTAGCGTAGCACAGAGACGCCAATGGCCACGAACTCCTGGGCCGTCTTGGCCGCTGAGAAAACGACGGCGCTCACCACGCCCTGACTGGCCAACAGCCGTGGAAGAATTCTTGACCACGCTCTCGTGGGATACACCCGTCGTTTCTAGGAAGTTGAGGTAGTTGGCGCATTGCGTGAGCATCAGCAGCGGCATACTGAAGAAGACCCGGCTCAGTGTCAATCCCTTGGGGGCACCCCCGATCGCGAGACTGTAGCCAGCAGTTCAGGTCGATGACAGCTTCAAAAGCTGCTGACGTCTTGGCCTCGTCCGTACTTGACTCCTCTAGCAGCGCACGAGCCGCATCGTTGATCCACTTCTGCGTGATACTGTCAGTCTCCGATGCAGCGTAAAGTCGCTGGAGCTCGGTCCAGTAGGAAAGCCCTTGGCCGCCGAATTCAGGGATAAACTGGTACTTGTCTGCGTCGATCATGTTGGGAGCAAATTGCATTGTGAGGCTACTGTAAACGAGTCTGAATTGGCCACCAAGGCGTAAATTGACTCGGCTAGTCAGCTGAAGTGTCACGCCTCGACACTCTGCAGGCTGAAGCTCGTCTGGAGAAGGTCATTGACTGAAGATTGTCGTCAACACTCGCAGTAGATTGTCCCAAGGATCTGGGCGTGGCGAGTTGCCATTGGTTCGTAAGTTGAAGCGCGCAATGCAGAGACCTGTGGACACCAAGACACCTGCATGGGCTTTGACCACTGACGCGCTTCACCAAAGTGTCCAGTAGCTCGATGACGCGCACCACATTAAACCGCTTCCCACTGCCTCGTCATGGACGACTAGCGCAGTCCCGAGTAGGACAGCGACGCCAGCTCTGCCTTCCTGCCTGTCCGGCTAATTGACAATCACTCCTGGGTCAAGAGTCCTTGCTGTTAAGTAGTCCGAAGTAACAACTAAAAGTAATGACAGTTTCTTAAGTAACAACAAGAAGGCCGGGTCGTCCTACATAACGAAAAACATGACGCAGAGCCCCAGCACGTCGCTGCGGTCCGGCGCCGCCGATGCCGACGAGGACATGCGGCTGTCGACGGCGTACGCGCTCAAGTCTCGTGCGTCTTCCTCGTCGTCGGTGTCCATCTCCCCGGCGTCGGCTAGCCAGTCGCGTAGCCTGACAACGCCGCGCGCGCACTCGTCGCGTCGCCGGGCCGTGCCGCACGACGTGCCGCTGCGCTTCCACTGGGAGGGTTATCTGCAGAAGCGCAGCGACTGGCTCAAGCACTGGGAGACCTACTACTTCGTACTGCGCGGACGCTCGCTCTACTGCTACTTAAGCGAGGAGGACGCGCGCCGTCAGAACGCCAAGTCCAAGATCAAGAAGGGCAAGTTCGGCTTCTCGGACCGCGTGTCGCTCGTCAAGGCCTGGGACGTCGAGGAAGTCACGGGTTTGGCTATCGGTGGGCCACCTGGTCAAACTGGATCAGCAGCTTCCACGCCCGTGGCCGGCGCTGGCCCGCAGTCGGAAACGGGCGCCGACGCTGCAGCTCCCACAAGTCCACACTCGGCCGGCGCTGATGACTCCGAGTCCGCCTTCAGGTTCACGCTGGCCACGCAGAAGGGCCATCAACTGCACTTCCGCACCAACTCGGAGGCCAGCAAGCACGCGTGGCTGCAGTTCGTGGCCAACGCCATCGCCGACCATGATCTCTCCGGTCTCATGCGGCCGGCTGTGCAGCGCGTCCGCACCGATGTGGCCGACTTTTACAAGGGATACGAGTACTTCTACGCGGCGCTGTGCGCCAGGGTCACGGCCGATGAAAGGGGCGTCAGGATGGACGTGCCCCCCTCGCCGTCCGCGGCCGGACCGGGCACGCCCGGCAGTATGACGGAGGAGACGGACAGGTCGAGTCTCACGCTGACGCTGCCAAGCGGCAAGAAGCCCGTTGCGTCGTTCATGCCGGTGGCACCCAACCAGCCTCTGGCCAAGACGCACGTGCTTCCGCCCATGGACCACGCGCTGGTGCGCTTCTTCTCGCTGCTCAAGTCCGACGTGATCCTACGCAGCAACTACCTGCCCATGGTCCCGTTCGAGGGCAAATACCGCGGCTTTGGCGGCATTCTCGAGTACTTTACGAGGCTGTCTCAGTCTGTACAAGTGGAGCAGTTCGTCGTGGAGAGCATTCAGATGGAGGAGGACGAGGAACAGGACGAGACCCCCGACTTTGAACCTCGCCACCGCCGGAACCGCAACCGTGTGGTCGTCATTTCTGGAAGGGAAACGATGCAGGTGCGATACAACCAAACCACGTTTATGCAGCAGTGGACGCACAAACTGCATTTCAAGCCGAGTGATGGCGGTCGAGTGAGTCGCTGGGAGATTTTCGGTGACGTCGTGGCCTCCAGTGTGGTGTTCAAAGCGCCTGGTTGCACGACGAACCTCACACTGCCATCGCTGGCGGAGCGCATCCGCGAATCGGTGGTCGGCGGATACGTGGTGTCAATTAATCTCTACCAGATCACGGACGTTCGGTCACGAGAGCTGCAGGGCGACGAGTTTTTCGTGCGCTGCTCATTGGACACCAACGAATTTGAAGGCGTGTGGCACACAGAGGCCCAGTCTCGGGCAGCTGCTCCGGTGGAAAGCATGAGCGACTCGAGCGAGCTCACGCCGTCGTGGTCCTACAACTACCAGCAGGAGCTGTTTCTGCAGTTTGATCGGCTGTCGCGCGACGACAACACAGTGTTGCTCATTGAATGCTGTCGCAGTTCGAACCACGAAGTTGTTGCCCGCACGCACGTGAACCTCGCTAGCTTCTTGAACGGTAGCAGTGGCGTTGGGAGCAGCTTTAGCACCACCACGATTTCTAGCCGGTTAATGGGTCGACGAAGCCGGAAGAAAACGGGAAGTACTGCTTCGAGAGCAGGAGAGCTGCAGAGCTACGTGCTGTCGAACGACCACCAGAGTTTCTTCGGCAAGATGCAGCTAGGAATCACAATCTCGTCCATGTCCCATCGGTCGATCTCCCAGCGGTCCTCGACCTCGAGTTTCCGGGACAGCTATCGGAACAGCTTCTGCTCAGACGACGGAAGCATTGGAGCCGCTTCTCTCGCGTCGTTTGAGAGCCCGTCGGCGGCTCGTACCAGCTTCCGCTCGTTCACAAAACTGACGCAGCAGTTTTCTCCCCCTGGCGACGAGGTCATGCACCAGTTCGTCATCAACGGTGTACGGTATCAACTGGCGGAGAAGTACCGCATGGTCAAGATTGTAGGAAAGGGCACGTACGGCGAGGTGATTGCAGCAAGCGACTTCGTTCACGGCGGCACGTTCGCAATCAAGAAACTGGGCCAGTTCCTGCGGCATCCGAAGGTGGCGCTGTTGGCCCTACGCGAGATCAAGCTGATGAGCGAGATCGGCACACACCCGTGTCTCATGGGCTTCCACGAGCTGCAGCGACCACTTGACTACGAGCACTTCGAAGACCTGTACATCATCCAGCCACTCATGGAGACGGATTTGTGCCGCATTATCCACTCCAAGGAGAGTTTGAGCGACGATCAAGTCCAGTATTTCCTGTACCAGATGCTCTGTGGCATTCACTACCTGCACTCGGCAGACGTACTACACCGCGACATCAAGCCGAGCAACATCCTCGTGAACTCGGACTGCCGCATCAAGATTTGCGACTTCGGGCTCGCACGCCATGCGAATGACCGGGATCTCGCCGAAGGACTGTCGGAGTATGTAGTCACGCGCTGGTACCGCGCGCCGGAGCTGTTGCTGGCTAACGCGTACACGAAGGCGATCGACATGTGGTCTATCGGCTGCATCTTCGCGGAGCTGCTCGGGAGACGCATTATGTTCCCGGGAACGTCCTACGTCGACCAGCTGAAGGTGATTGTGGACATCGTGGGCACGCCAACGACGTTCAGCTTCTGCGATAACCCCGTGGCGCGGCGCTATGCCGGCCGGCAGTTCCTGATCCAGAACCCGCACGTGCCCAAGGTGGACTGGGCACAGATCTTCCCTGAGGCCAACCCGGACGGACTGGATCTGCTGGACCGGCTACTGCAGTTCGACCCGGCCAAGCGTATCACGGCCGCCGAGGCGCTGGAGCACCCGTACGTGAGTCAGTGGCGGGACCTGCAGTTGGAGCAGCCGTGTCACGCCGACGTCGCGACCAAGTTGACCCAGTTCGACTACGCGCAGATGTCGTACGACCCGCAAACGCTCAAGGATTTACTGTACCAGGAGGTCTTAAAGGCGCAGATTCCTCAGGAACAGCAACAAGAGACCATCGCCGAGTAGGATCTGTACCATGTAGAGAAGTGAGCATGACAACACATTGCACCAAAACGAAAAACTAATTAACTCTTTTGCCCTTCTTGTTTTTTTAACGCTCTGGTCGACGGAGGGTTAATTGAACTCGTTAAATTAATTAGACAAAAACATAATTTTTGGAAAATTTGATCAACACCTTTCAGATTTAGAACCAACTTCTGTTTCTAGAATAAATCTGATATATCTGTTAAATATTTTAACTGATATTAAAGCGTTATTTCTAGATTCTATCTGTTTGTCAAATTCCATACCGGTTAAATCTACACTCAAAAGCTTCTTCGTCATGAGCCGCAAGCGCGAGTGGATCGAGGCCCCGCGGCCGAGCACATACGAAAGCGACGACGCGTCCACGTCCACAGACCCGCACGACAGCAGCTCGGAGGGTGGTGAGGCCATCGAGACCGACATGAAGCGGCTGCGCGTGGCCTACAACTACGACGGCGCGCATGGCGTGCGGTGGGCGGGTGAGGCCTCGAGTATGGACACGGACATGGAGACGCAGCGGGCCAGAGCTGTTCGCAGTCGCTACGCAGAGGCCAACGCTATGTTAAGGGAATTCCACTACCTGCGGCAGCTACGGAAGTTCCAGGCCGAGCGTGGAAGAGCACGGGCCAATTACCGGGAGCAGCCAGCAGACGTGCTGATGACGGAGCCAAGAAGCTAATGAAGAGGATGCAGTCATAGCTAAATTATTTTTTTAAATGGAGACACTCACGAACTATCGACGAGACCTGCACGTCATGTTCGTCACTATTAGGAGGAGTTGTAGGTTGGGGGTGAATATATTGTTGCGACTGGCGCATATCGACACGAAGACTCTTCCTTTCCTGCCTAGAGATCCACAGCTCAGCAGATCGATTACTACTTACGTCAAAAGCACAGAACACACCACAGCTTAGGGCAGCTCCGACGTCTTCAGGTTGGCGGCGAACTCGCGCTCCTTCTCGAAAAGAGCCGAAGACAAGTAACGCTCACCGAAGCTGGGCAGGATAGTCACGATGAGCTTGTCCTTGTTCTCAGGGCGTCTGGCCAGCTCCAGACTAGCCACCACAGCGGCACCCGACGAGGGACCCACCAGAATTCCCTCCTCCAGAGCGAGACGCTTGGCCATAGCGAAGGCGTCCGGACTGCTGGCCGTGATGACCTCGTCGATGAGGTCGCGCTCCAGCACGCGAGGCACGAAGCCGGCGCCAATGCCCTGGATCTTGTGAGGTGCAGGGTTGCCACCGGACAGCACAGGGCTCTCCTCGGGCTCCACAGCAACGATCTTGACACTAGGTTTCTTGGGCTTCAGGTAGCGGGCCGTACCGGTCAAAGTACCGCCGGTACCCACACCGGACACGAAGAAGTCCACCTGTCCGTCCGTGTCCCTCCAGACCTCCGGGCCCGTGGTCTCGAAGTGGATCTTGGGGTTAGCCGGGTTGTCGAACTGTCCAAGGGTCAGAGCCTTTCCAGATTCCTTCTTGACCATGTCTTCAGCCTTAGCCACAGCACCAGTCATTCCCTTCGCACCAGGAGTCAACACGACTCCACAACCGAAAGACTTAAGCAGGATACGACGCTCCATGGACATCGTGTCGGGCATCACAAGCGTCAACTTGTATCCACGCACAGCAGCCGCAAAGGCCAGACCAATACCGGTATTACCGGACGTGGGCTCGATGATATGGTGCTCCTTAGTGAGGCGACCGGCCTTCTCAGCGTCCAGGATCATACTCAGACCGATACGGTCCTTGACAGACGCACAAGGCTCCATGAACTCGCACTTAACTGCGATCTTGGCGTGACAGCCTTCGGTCACGTGGTTCAGGTACACCAGCGGCGTGTTACCGATGAGCTCCGTCATGTCCTTAGCGATGTGGAGCGAGCGAGCATTGCGTAGTAGAGCGCGGCGGCCGGAGATGAGCGAGCGAGCGAGCATCGTGAAGGAGAAGGAGCTGTGGGGGACGCCGTCGATTCGGGAATGAGCCCGGTGATGAAGGTGAAGTGAAAAGCATAGATACCGGTACCTGATCTAGGGTACGTACACGTCGAAGAAATGTGCGGATATGATACGTCTGGAGTAGTAGCCAATGATAGTTGAGTATCGCGTCGCTTCAAGTTTAGATACCTGAGACCGAATTCGATTGGTGAATATTAAATGGGACATAGCCGGGATAGCTGTGCGCGCAATCGGATTTGCTTACCGAGTCTTCGACACTGGTGCTTGGGAGACAGCGACACGCTCCACCGAGACGTCTTCAATACGCTGCCAACCTGTGGCTGGTAGTGATCGCTACTGTGGAGGGGCATCGTATGCATGTACAGCCACTACTGCGTCCTTTTGAATCAAAACTGGTGTCGCTTCACTGCAGCCAATCAGCGGAGCAGATCCTGCTAACTTCAACTTGTGAGTGCAAAGGAAAGCTCACCATTATTCATGCATCGTGGCCTCCTGTCCTCCTCTCTCTATACTTCTGACACATAAGCCTGTGTGAAGATAATGGGTACCGTACAGCCGACATGCTCGGGGATAGTACGCGGATCGAATCTTCCCGCTTTTCGAGTGATCTGTGTGTAGGCGCCACCCAAGAACAATACACTGGGGTCAACAAGAGACGTAAGCTCACGTGTACGTATTAGCATAGAGGCTATTGACACTAGTGCTCAACTTTATAATCTGTCACGTACGGCAATAACAAAAAGCATGGAGGCATTCCTGCACACTCGCGAGTCCTTCAACTTAAGCGATCTCCTGCGTCTGCAGGTTGGCAGCGTACTCACGCTCCTTCTCGAACAGAGCAGACGACAGGTAACGCTCACCGAAGCTGGGCAGGATCGCAACGATCAGCTTACCAGCGTTCTCAGGGCGGGACGCGACCTTAATAGCGGCCGTCACGGCAGCGCCAGACGAGGGACCAACAAGGATTCCCTCCTCCAGAGCGAGGCGCTTGGACATGGCGAAGGCCTCAGCACTGTTGGCCGTCACGACCTCGTCGATCAGATCCGTCTCCAGGACCTTCGGCACGAAACCAGCGCCAATGCCCTGGATCTTGTGCGGGCCCGACTTGCCGCCGGACAGCACGGGGCTCTCCTCAGGCTCCACCGCCACGATCTTGATGCTGTCCTTCTTGGGCTTCAGGTAGCGGGCGGTACCCGTCAGAGTGCCACCCGTGCCCACGCCAGCGATGAAGATGTCCACCTCTCCGTCCGTATCGCGCCAGATCTCCGGGCCGGTGGTCTCGAAGTGGATCTGCGGGTTGGCCGGGTTCTCGAACTGGCCGAGGATCAGAGCCTTGCTGGGCTCCTTGGCCACGAGCTCGTTGGCCTTAGCCAAAGCTCCAGTCATTCCTTTAGCACCAGGAGTCAACACCACTTCGCAGCCAAAAGACTTGAGCAGGATACGACGCTCCATGGACATCGTGTCGGGCAACACAAGCGTCAACTTGTATCCGCGCACGGCCGACGCGAAGGCCAGACCAATACCGGTATTACCGGACGTGGGCTCGATGATGTGCGAGTCCTTCTGCAGACGACCGGACTTCTCGGCGTCCAGGATCATGCTCAGACCGATACGGTCCTTGACGGACGCGCACGGCTCCATGAACTCGCACTTAACTGCGATCTTGGCGTGACAGCCTTCGGTCACGCGGTTCAGGTACACCAGCGGTGTGTTGCCGATGAGGGCGGTCATGTCCTTGGCGATCTTGGGGGCCATTTTGACGTGGAGAACAGGAAGAGGAAGCGGAAGTGTCGGGCACGCAGCAGATTGAGGAATGAGGAGATCTTCTACGTCAGCGGTAGTTGGGTGAAGGTGATGTGGCACAGACCAATAACAAAGCTCAGTACGTGGCGAGTGGTGACGCACCTGGGTGAGCTGCGGCTATTGGTCTCCGCTAGTCGAGTGCATCTCCACTGATTTGCACCTCTGATACGCATTGAAGTATGAAAAGATCACTTGCATTGATACATGCACGTAGTACGTGCAACGTACAGGGCAAAGCACTGGACATGTACCTGGATAGACGCACTAGCCACATCTGTATTCTTTTAGTACGGCAGCTCCGACGTGGCGCTCTTCGTCAAACTGCGCGGCGGACAAGTACATGTAGCGCTTGCCGAAGCTCGGTAGACCCGTCACAATGAGCTTGTAGGCGTTTTCCGGGCGTTTGGCGATCTGGATGCTGGTGTAGACCGCTGCACCTGAAGAAGGACCGACCAGGATTCCTTCCTCGAGGGCCAGACGCTTGGCCGTGACGAAACCGTCTTCCGTCGTGAACGTGAAGACGTCGTCGCGCCAGATAATCTGACTGCTGTTGGTTGTGGCTATGATCTGGACTGGATGCTACGAGATCATCCGTCGTAGTACGTCCCCGCTTACGTACGTGGACTCGAGCGGTGTGACGCAGTTCATGATCAACGACGACGGGAACCAGGTGATGAACGACATCCCGTGGTGGACGGCCATCCCTCAGTATCTGCTGGTTGCACTGGTCGGAGTGATGATCGCCATCCCTTCGTACGACATCAACTACTCGGAAGTCCCTCAGAGCATGCGCAGTACGTCCATTGCTCTCGGGTTCTTCGTCAACTCGATGGGTAGTACGCTGCTCTCCATTATTGTGCTGCTCTTCGGCAAGTACATCCCGGCCGACCTCAACAACGGCCACATCGAGTACATGTTCTTCACGCTGGCTGCAATTATGGTGGTCAACATCTTCTTCTACGTGGTGGTGATGAACAGGATGCAGCTGGGGATGATTCCTCGCGTCAAGAAGGCGGGCGAGAAGGTGGACGACGAGGAAGCTCAGCCTGCAGTTCTGTAAGTTTTTTAATTGTGAAAGACTGGAGTTTGTTTATAAAAATTAGCTTTGGGGTTTCAATTTGATCGTATTGTGCAGTTCGGAGAAATCTGTGCTCGTATGGTGGTCGTCTCCTACGTACGGAAGAACCTTTGTTTCCCCCGACTACAGCATCGGATTCTCCAGTGAAGTGACTACCGATTAAAGCAAGTAACGTAATCTTGAACAACTCCTCGCCAATTATGTTGTCGTAGCCACTCGCAAAGGTACCTGTTGCATGATGGTACTTCCAATACACAACCTTCCAGCGCGTTGGGCTTATGGGCAAGCAGCCACTCTACGACTTCCACCCGTGAGACTTCAAGTGTTTTAAGATGAAAATTACGACATTCTGGGAATTCCGAGACGAGATACGCTGCCATATCAAGATAGCTCGACCAAGGGAAATCCGATTCTAAAGCCAACGATGTGCAGCTCAAGGATCGATTGGCATGAAGCCATTTCACTACTTTCAGGTGGCCGCATGCTGCTGCCATGTCAATGGCCTTCGTGGTGCAACCTTCACTTCGATTCCAGTGCAACCACTTGACCACTTCCAGGTGCCCATACTCGGCCGCTTCATCCATAGCTTTTGTTGCGCATCCCTCTGCACGGTGGTGGTGTAGCCATCTCTAGGTTCCCATTATAAGCTGCAGAATCCATCGCGTTAGTTGTGCACCCTACATCGCGGTTTTCGTGAAACCATTGAAGAATCTCGAGATTTCCACGACCAGCAGTAGAATCCATGACGCCATATAAGTCAAATGCTTCGGACCTGTTGGCGTGCAACCATCGCACCATCTCGAGGTGGCCACACACCGCGGCCACTTTCATTGTTGACTTGTAACCATAGCAACTCTCGATTTGATTCGCATGAAACCACTTTACCACGTTCAAATGGCCATTTGTAGCTGCAAAGTACATTAGTAGTAGGTTGCGGCACATTATACCGTCAGTTTTTTTTCTTACAGTAATATATCCACGAGACTTACTATGCACGTTCCTGGAACATTCCAGCAGTTTCTCACGAGCCGACCGCTCGACCACCTGAGAGACTGAAGAGGCATCCGTTGCAGTGCCACCACCCGCACACTCTCTCGAAGGCTCATTTCACATTCAATGTATTTAATACCCCATGAAATTAAAAAAAAGTCATGAGCTTACTTCAGCAACTCTTCAACTTCAGCCTTAAGCTTAGGCATTTTAGTCTGTACAAACTCGTTCTTACTCAACCATTCAAGGTATTTAGTATCAATGGCTTGGATCTGTTTAATAGTCTTACCCTTGTACTTACCAAAGGTCATAACATACGAACCATCGTCATCACCGAACTTCTCAGCGAGGAACTTACCAATATCACTATCATCTACAGTGAGACCCTTTTGATTTGATAACCAACGGCAGTATCTCGGATCAGAGGTGAATACCTCTTGAATAGTCTTCGATTTGTGCTTGCCAAAAGTTAGTGCGCTCATGATATGTCTATATAGGTAGCCAGATCATTCTTTTTAAATTTAATTAAATGTTCAAATCATCTTCCTTACGCCGTAGTGCAGTCGAGAACCTCCCCCGTTAGTCTATCATAGGATAGTTCCTGCTCGGATACTACAAGTACCAGAAGGTTGCAACCCTGGCAACCAGCGTTGGTGCCACTGATCTGAATCGCCTGAGGTACGTCCTTTTCGGTGAGGCGACTTACATCAGCTACAAGCACGCGGTTTGTCAGCGACCACGTCTGATAGTCAATCAGACCGTTAGTAATCTCAGGAGTCAGATCACCATTGATTGCACCGAGCTTAGCGAAGTTATCAACGAACGTGGCGAAGTCGTAGTCGTGTGAGATCGCGAACACATTAGAAGAACCGATGCGAACGTTGAAGTTGCGGATAGTCGAACCAGGCTGAACAGTCCAAGGAGCCGAGTCGAACGGGGACTGGAACTGCTGAACAGAGGCGGTGGCGAAGTTGTTAGTTTGCTCAGCAAATGGCATTACCGCGACATACTTAGCATTCTTTACAGAAGCCGATAGCTGAAGGTCGAACGCAACGTTGTGCTGAAGACCAGAATTTTTGCCCGTGCCAGCTCGTTGGTAAAACCACTGAGCATACGTATCGAGGTAGCGAACCTTCTTCACGGGCTTAGAGTTAATCGCCTGAGGGTTCTCGAGGTTGTGGAAGGGGACGTATAGTCGTGCAGTGGTGAATGGCATGTAAGTACCATCAATCGACGGCTCAAGCGAATTGACTACAGCGCCCCAAGCGACGCTGAAAGTGGTAGAAGCGGTGAGAACGCCAGCCATGGGGTTGCCAGTAGCAGCCGAGGAGATCATCACAGGGCAAACATTACCGCTCGATAGAGTAGTGCTGGTGAGCGACATGTTCTTAGAAGCATCTACCGCGACAGCGGACATACCCTGGTTGACACGGAAACGAAGACGAATCTGCGGGTTTGCCATCAAATCAAGCTCCTTGAAGATCGGGTGAAGGTCCGTGAGCTTAATCTTAAGGATGTGGTTCCACGTTCCCATGATGGCACCAGCAGCAGCACCACCAGCTACGAAAGCTCCACGAGCACTCTGATTAGCAATTGTTATAGAAGACGCAGCAACGCCTCCCGATGGCCATGTAGCAGAGTAATCAACACCAGCTGTGGGAGGATTGGATAGAAGACGGCTCACGAAACCATCGTTGGGAATCGTAGCGCCGCCAGGGCTGGGAGTAGTTGCGCTGACACCGAATGCGGATGAGAACGCTACATTGTTCGCATATCCATCACCATTAACGCCAGCGGCACCGAGTACAGAAGCGACTGAGCGGCGTCGGGGAATAGGAAGCTCTCAGCACCGTGCTTCTCAACGTATCCACGCGAGTACTCGGTCTGAGCGCGGAGGTTGTTCCAGAACAGCTTGTAATCAGCCATGCTAATAACAGTCTTGCCGTTGAGCTCGAGAGACATCGAGTCAATGACATTGAAGTTGCCACACTTAAGGGTAGTGCAGTATCGGTTAGCAGCAGCAGTCATAGACGTAGTACCATGGGTATTCTTCATCGAGATCTTGTAGGGGAGCATGATGTAGGCATCACGGAGCGAGGCAAATCCCTCCGAACCGTTTAGCTGACTTGTAGCATCAATTGTAATTACACCATTCTGGTAAGAACCCTGGTTGAGATCGATTACGAACGGCACACGCTTGTTAGAGGCAACCTTGACCTCCGGATCGCTCTTGAGCGAGGACTGATATAAGAACTGGTCGGCAAGTTGAGTAGCAGACATCGTTAATTCTATGGGTGTTAGTACTATATGAGCCTCAATATAGTTCCAAAAATTAAAAAAAAATATTACGAAGGGTATAGTCGCAGACGTTAGCCTGAAGTCTAAGCGCCAGCTCATTATGGATCTTTTTTAAGGCGATCACCAGCGATCACGATCTAATTAAATTAGGGAAAAATCTCGGCATACGAATCAATGGTATTTTCGAATCATCTGAAGTTAAAAAACCTCTACCACGAAAAGGTTCGTATCTAATATTATTGCGTAAGCCTGATATGGATGTTGGACATTGGGTCTGCGTCTATGACAACGAATATTACGATTCAATGGGTGAAGGACCACCTACAGTGCTAAAAATCAGTAAATTCAACACCAAGCAATATCAATCCACGTATGCTGAATATTGTGGCATTTTTTTGTCTAGCATGGTTGTACTCAAAGCAGCATAGCATGGATTTATTTTCGAAGATGAAAGATCTGAATTTAACAATTCTTGATTAATTCTCTGACAGTAATTATATAGAACGATCATGTACATCGAATTACCAGTATCCGATGATATCAGTCCGGCTAAGCTCAAGCGTGCTTTCAAGACCGGTAAGCTAAACCTCACTAAGGAGGAACTCAATGGGTCAGACAAGGTTATCCATCTCCATCCCGAGAGTCATGAAAAGGCCCTCAAAGCTAAGAGGGCTGGTCGCGGCGTGCGTCTTCATATCACTCGACATGAAGTTAAGAAGAGCTACAAGCGAGCACAAGGTGGGTCAATTTGGTCCAAAGTATGGGGAGGTATCAAATCAGCTTTTAAGTTCGCCAAAGACAGCGGACTACTCAGTAAGGCAGCCGATTTCGCTGTTCCAGCATTAGCAACCGCTGTTGGTGCACCTGAAGCTGCTCTACCAGCTCGCGCAGCGCTCAAGTCTCTAACCGGAGTTGGTGTATATGACAGCGATAGCGATGTTGAGCTCGACAAGGGTAGTGGAGCTACTGCTGGAGGACGTATCTCAGTTGCTGATGTTAAGAAATCCGCTAAAGCTGCATTGGGTTATGCCAAGCGCAAGGGTTTAATCTCTGACGCCATCGATCAAGGTGAAAAATACCTCCTCAGTAAGTCTGATAACCCAGATCACCATGAGATGATTCGATCGGTTCGTAAAGGAATTAAGAATAGGTATGGCGTGGGTGTAGCTCCTAAGAAGAGTAAATTAGTCAAAGGCAGTGCTGAGGCTAAAGCCCACATGGCGAATCTCAGAGCTAAGCGAAAGCCCGCTGGTGGCTCTTTTAGACTTTAAGAGTTAAAAAATGCTTAACTTTTTATCACCTTACTTCTTAGGTCGGATCAGAAGCATGATCGACACGGATGTGTCTCTGAAATGCACTCGCTGATCATTTTGGTTGTAGATGGTGATCGTAATCGATGATCGAGCTCCATTGAAGCAATTCATCCACGCATACTGACTTGGTTTATAGGAGATCAATTGTCCAATGCCTGCATCACCTCGATCGAAAGCGCTCAGGATATCACCAGAAGCGACGTAGTCGTTCTTAACGAGATCGCATCGCACAATGTAGCTTGATGTTGGATGAACCATTGGAATAGTATTCGAGATCAAAGAATACGCAGTCGTTTGCGAAGCCGCCGGATACGTAGCCGTAGTGAAGCCCAAGACCTTACCAAAGGCGGCATTGTCGATGATCAAACGAGGAACGCGAGTCGTTGTTGGGAGTCCAGATCCTCCAGCAGAGTACAAACCGGTTGTAGGGCGTACGAATCCAGTTGGTAGTGAAATTGGCGTTGCTGAGCAATCGAGCTGACACGAGTAATACACGGAATTCTCACTGATTTGAATGTAGAAGACGTTATTACCGCTCGCATCAATAAGGTAAGCACCAGCCGAGACCAAAGCTGTCTGAATATACCGATTGATATCAGCATAGCTGAAGTATCCATCGGGTAGATTGACTGAAACTGTAGATGTCGTTGCCGCGGTAGGGACTTCTACTTTGAATGAGTTGTTGAAGAATGCTAACGAATCAATGTTGAACTCAGAGTTGTATAGGCTGATCGACTGAATTGCGCAAACGCTATCACTGAAATTAGCAGCTGATCCAGGGAACGAGTATTTCCATTGGGAGTTGAGGCCATCTTGGACCAAGTTAGTGCTATCGATTTTGACAAAGCTCGCCATATTAGTTGTATAACTATGGGATTATAGTTCCCGCGGATCTAAAATTTTGTTAAAATTCCATCGCATCTGACCCTTGACTCCATCGATGACCAATGCCTGACCGATATGCGATGTGCATTTATTGTATGCTCTGAATATCATCTCCTGACTCACCCCAGGTAGATTAAAATCTTTGAGAATGACCTGTAGATCACGCTTTGAGTTAGCTTTGAGGATCACACAGTATTCACTGTTCAAGCGAATCATTTTAGGTAGAGCAAAAAAGCTGTGCGCGAGCAGGATCGAACTCAGTTTGTAGTGTCTGCATCGGATGTAGAAGGTTGAGACCAACTTCTCGAGGACATGTTTGTCAGTGGTGATATCGTCGAAAATCACCAGTTCCGGCTTACCACTATTTAGCGGCGTTCGCCTGATCTGATCTACTGTAGGAGCTGTGTCAGGATCGTAGAAGGAGATGAAGCCTTCGAGCTTGTCGCGTAGGTAATCATACAAGGGCTGGTTCGGGTTGCGACAGATGACGTGGAGATAGGCATAGACGTTGGGAGAGCTCTTGACGATATGGAAGGCCATGTTAGTCTTGCCAGATCCACTCGGGGCAAGCATAATCATTCTATACAACGCGGGAATGCCTAAATCCTTAACCATAAGCGATTTTCCTGGCCTATATTGCTTAGGAATCGCTCCACCATAGTCGGGGATTAAACTCATGATCACTACTACTTTGGTTCGATACTATATAGCTAACGGGAAAAAATGAGTGGCTTCTCATATCCACAACCTATATTCGTGTCAGATATCTACAATCCAAGCTTCTACCTAACGGTCGATGCTAATGGGTATCTGACCTATGATTATGCTAAAACTATCTTCCTCGACAGGAACGACTATCGACTGGCTTATCTAAGCGGGGTTTCAGTTGGTATCGGTACTCCAGGAACCGCGCTGGTACTTAATTCATCCTCATCTATTACAGGCGGTCTGGTTGATCTCACAGCCTCTGGAACGTTTAAAGGAGCAACGATCAATGCCACGACCGGGTTTCAGTTGAATGGTGTTGCTCTGGACTTTACCAACCTGTCATATCTAAGCGGTATCACGGCTGGTACTGCGGCCGGATATAAAGCACTGATCATGAGCTCTACGCGTACGATCTCGAATATTGCTACGATTACCATGGATACGGCTGGTACAGGCCTCTACACCCCGAATATGCAATTCTGGTTCAACTCAACATGGACGAACTTCGATCACAGCATGTATCTGAATATTGTACAGGGTGGATGCGTAGCTCAAAAAGCACTCGTAGTAGATAATAATAAAGATATCAGTGGTATCAGGAATTTTGGCTGTACGGGGACATCTACGCTGAGCGGAGCCGTGAGTTGCGGTAGTATCACCACTTCAAGCACGAATACAGCCAATACTTACGGCATTACACTCGGTTTAGGTGGTATGTCATCGACAGGATCCATATCCGTGTCAGGAACCAGTACTATCTCAGCGTATGGTATCACCGCTGGTACCGGAGGTCTCACTGGAACGATCAAAACCGCTTCGCAAACCAATATCACATCGATTGGTACTCTCGGTAGTCTGACCATCACAAACGGTCTCTCAGTGGGATCCATTACTGTGTCGGGATCGGGCACTATCTCTGCGTATGGTATCACTGCCGGTACTGGTGGATTGACTGGAACGATCCAAACCGCTTCGCAGACCAATATCACATCGGTAGGAACTTTAGGATCTCTCGCGGTGTCCGGTAGTGTTTCATGTACTAAGATTGACAATGCTCAATCGATTATTACTAATGGAGGAGCTAACTATCTATCAACTACAAGTCGCGTAGATCCATATAATCTCGTTCTCGTTAGTCCAGCTGATATCGTAGGAACTGGTAGCGACATTGCCTTCTTCAATGATGGATCAGGTTCTGTTGGCTTCACAGCGTCGTCATACACACCTTCGTGTAGTATCATTGCTGAGCGCATCACAGGTTCATATGCCGCCAGTGATTTGGTATTTTCGGTGAGATCGGCAGATGCAGCGACAAGTAGTTTGAGAGAGTGTATCCGCTGCAGTCAATCGGGAATCGTTAGCGTTGGGGGCATCGCTGGTGCTCAGAATCTAAATCTTCTCAAGAATGCCTCGTGCGGCTTTCGCACAGGACACTCGGAATCATCTAAGAACTGTATGACTCTTCAATACACATATGCTGGCGCTGCCTCTGACAACAATACTCTATCCGTGGATGTGTATGGTTCCAACAACGCTCTCGTCATCAAATCCAACAATCAGGTCGGTATTAATGCCACCGCGGCAAACATTTCAGCTGAATTATATGTGAATGGCTGGATGAGAGGTACTCAGCTGATCTATATCACGGCAAATAGTAGCTCTAACGCATCGTACGTTGGCAATTGGAGCTCAAGCAATTATTGGGGCATCGGTAGTGATTCTACGGTTGGTAGTATTCGATTTGGTGTTTGTAGTATTTTGGGTGTGTGGAGTGCTTACGTACCTGTCAGAGGTGGTGCTTACACAAATGCATCGGATCGAAGACTGAAGAAAGATATTATAGATATCCCCTATGGTCTGGAAGCTGTTATGAAAATGAAGCCACGTCGTTTCAAGATGATTCAGGAGCAAACAGATCATGTCGGTTTCATCGCTCAAGAGATGGCTGAGATTGTCCCTGAAGCTGTGGCTGGCGAAGAATGCCCCAACGATACTCTGAACGAACAGGGTTTTCCTGTGGATCCAATGGGTATCGATCTGGCATCGCTGACTGCAGTGCTATGCAAAGCCATACAGGAGCAGCAGGAAGTATTGCTATCTCAGCAATCACGTATTGAGGAACTGGAGAAAAAGATCCCGAGTCTAATATAGAACCATAGAGCAGAGCTTAGAGAACTTGTTCTCAGATCTGTGATCCTTCGAACTTCGTTCTAATGGGCTGCCTATCATCCAAAGAAATTGTTTCAAACGTGAGAACGCCACCACATCAAATAGTTGGTTCTACAACCCTCCAAGCCGATCAGATCGTAGTTCTTGGCGATAGTGTGTTCTTACCCACTGAAGACCCCGCGACTGGTGAGAGCGCGATCATTGAGATTGAAGTTGATAACAAAAAAATGCGTTTATACAAGGGCTACAAAGGTAGATTGGTGAGGGAAGGCATTAGCTTCTAAGCTAACGCTTAAATAGCAAAAGTCTTTACTGTCTTCTTTTTTTTTTACCATACAGCCAGACCTGACCGCCGCTGGCAGACTCAGTCTGAGTGGATGCGTCCGAAGTCGTTGGAAGCTTGGTATCAACCCATGCCTTAGCTTGCGTTGTCTGAGGTCGTTCCCGGATGATAAGGTTCTTCATAATCGATTTAAGTTCAGTGATATTCAGATCGGCTTCGTCTCCGTACGATCCGCCTGACTGAGCGATAATTCTGGGGTTGAGGAAAAACATATTTATAGTAGGCGAGTGATAACTTGTTTGAATTCATCGTCAGAAATTAGGCGATTCGAGTACATATCCACAGTGATGACCTTCAATTGCTTGAGAATACTGGGATTGTCATTACCTAACTCGATCTCGCCCTTGAGCTTAAAATATTCGGCCTTGATCGCCTCCAGTGGATCAGCCAACTTCTCAGAGAAACTATGCTGGAGATGAGTAGCGGCAAGAATCTCCTTGAAGATTTTTGTCATCGGTTGATAGTTGATCATACGATGATTGTTTGATATTCTTCGAATACACCAGATCCTTAAGCATCTTCTGAAGCTCTTCACTCACCTCTCGCTTAGGACCGATCTTACGACGATTAGGCTGAACGATAACGAGCATTCCTGCATCGAGATCAGGGATTCGAATGTACTTGCTTCCCAACGGTTTGTAGGTATAGGCGGAGGGCGTTGCCATGCCTTGAATGTCGTTGAGATTGTACGTCCGACCTTTGCGAACAACACCATCTAACTTTGGCTGACCTCCAAGGTGAGCTCTGCCCGCCCCGCGTAGGCCTCGACCGACTACGTTATCTACCATTGATGATACAGTCCTCCCCACCTCGCGTTTAGATGCGATGTTGTCAAATTCATCAAGATCCATGTCAGGGTAGCCCTTTTTGAACAGTGTGTATTTCTTGAGTTTGCTGTTATAATTAGCCTTGGTAGCTCTCATTGCAGCGGTTGCAGCTTTGAGATTAGACTTCGCAGCCTTGCTATGTCTGGATTTAGTAGCTTGCTTTGCCTCATCATACCTTTTCATAGCTTCTCCATAATCCTGGAACGCAGCCTCGGCTTCGTCGTGTAGCAATTTTAGTGATACATATGGATCAATGCTCGTCTCCTTCACTCGAGATGTTGCCTCAGTGGATTTAGTATTCCTTTTAAGAACTCCATCAAGTATTCCGAGATTCTGAGTTAGGTTATCTTGAGCAGCTTTCTTATCAGGACTCTTTCGATTGATACCCGTTAGATGTTTGTCAAATATTTGAAAGCCATCTATCAGTGCTGTGAATGTATCCACCCAACGAATATTCGCCATGAGATCGCGTAAATCATTAGCCGAGGTAGCCTTTTTATCATCAGAATATCTGACATTGAATAGACGCTTCTGAGTTGGATTACTGAAATAGAGACCGTTCTGAACCTTCACGCCATCTGTAGTATCAATAACTGGATTTGGCTCAAATGCGAGCTTTACCTTTTGTTTGCGAAGCTCTTTAAAAATTCACTGAGAATGAGTTTGGCATCGTTATCAGCATTAGTTAGATTCTTATCCATATCGGCATCAATACCGCTTTTAATTCCATGCCGAGCCTCAGCCTCGTCTGAACTCGGTGTGTATGGATTTGGCGTTAATTCCCCTACAGTGTCATCGTCAGGCGATGTCGATGAATCAACAGCAAAGCTGTCCTCAAGCCGTTGTTTGCTACGATTTGAGTCATCATTCTTCAGTGGGTCAGATAATCGACGCTTTTTACCGATCAGACTCTCCCATACTTTCAGCGGTTCCGTAGTCTGATATCCAGGGAATACATTGGATTTTGCCTTTCTCAAATCACTGACATACTGAAGAAATCGTGGGTTTGTCTCCATTATAATCCTAATTGAGTCATATGTCGCATCCCAGTCAATTGCATCAACCTTAGCCCATTTCTTGCTCTTTGTCGTATAAATCGTGGTACCATTTTTAATTATGAATTTAGTCATAAATCGTCCGTTTTTATCCACGGGGTGTAGTTGGAGTTTATTAAACACTGGATAGATCT
The DNA here is from genome assembly GCA_030027945.1 of Phytophthora plurivora. Taxonomy (NCBI): domain Eukaryota; phylum Oomycota; class Peronosporomycetes; order Peronosporales; family Peronosporaceae; genus Phytophthora; species Phytophthora plurivora. The sequence continues at coordinate 147,807 of CP125267.1, forward strand.
TGTAAATCTTAACCAATGCTTCTTTAGTTTGCTGGTCCTCGTCAGACTCATAGTCATTTGCATCAGGTTTTACTGGAACTTCCACTGGTGTCTCAGCTGGTGTCTCAGCTTTTACCTCAAGTGAGGGCTCAGGGATTTTTGGGAGCTTGTATCACTCAGACTTTTTGCGGCCTCAACAGTCGCCGATGAGGTATCTGTTGAGGTATCTGTCGAAGCATCCGACGTAGTCTTTTTAGATAGTGATAGCGTCTTATCAGCATCTGACGCCCATTGAGTGTCTGCATACATCGAACGCTTGGCGAATGCTTGACGAACCCGTCGCTGGGAACGTTCTAACAAATCCAATCGCTTTTGCTCTCGTTGAGCAATGCTTGTGAAGTTCGGAAACATGGTTCTATCGTATATATTAATCAATTATTTTTGCTGTGGTTTTGAAAATTGATATCGTTTCTTCGCGATTCTTGGGACTGGCCCCTCCTCCCACTCGCCCATCGTATATTTATGAACGATGTCGTTTCGACGCTTTAGCATAGCATAGTACGCGGGAAGAACCTCATCGATTGGTAGATCAAACAATTCCTCGACCTGATTTTTATACTTGGGATCGGTGATTACATGCTTGTAGGCTCTGTCTTTACCTCCATTGATTCGAGCGAGGTGAAGCTTGATGTAGTCGCATCGCTGAATGTCAATGATCATATCGTTGAAGCGCGAAGTTTTCTCGACATAGAACCTAACTCTCTCGTGCATTTTTGCGAGCTCTCGCTTGTACATAGCGATTTTATAGTCCTTGTCGTGTTGCTTACAATATCCACTCTTGAGAGCGGTTCGAGAGCATTTCTCATTCGATTTCGTAGTCGCGTTGCAATTGGGAGACGGTATCCGAGGGTGTCTATAGGATCCCTGAGGGATCTTCGATCCTCTCCTTTCAACGTCGTTTGTCATGATTTTGATAAAGTTTTGGGTATATATATAGATGGGGATATTTAACTCGAAGATGAATATCGAATATATCGATACTGATCCATTCGACGCGGAGGGGGTATATGACAATCGATTCCTTGAGAAAGAAGTAAAAAAGAGAAGCCTACGCTTGAATCAAAGCGTCGTGTGCATTTTGATCTACGGACGCCCTCAACTCCGCGAATCGTTAAATGTCCGGAGGATCTGAAGTCTATCACCCTCTAAGACTCTTGTCGCGGTGTTGAAACCCCGTTCCAATACTCCTTCTCGAGTGTCGATCTTCGATTCTTATTGATTAAGCGGAGATTATCCTGGGGCTCCCAGGAGTCGGGTTCATTACCAACCCACTTCACTAAATATTTGTATTTACCAGATCGCATTTTTTGTGGTCTAATATCTTTTCGGCTTCTAAGATATCACCCTTGTTAATTGTGGCGTCAGTTGTCTTCGATTGCACTATTTTCAAATCGTTTGGTGATTTGTAGAGTGTATGACCATTCTTTGACCTAATTTCAACTCGGTACCCGTCCATTCCTACAATTGTATAGACAGCTCTACTCCATCTGGCAGCTTCCTTGTCAAATGTTCGCTTCTTAAGGCGGTAAAGGACGTTTGTACCAACTTCAAGCTCGTTTTCAATTTTTTCTGCTTCCTCTTGGTTATGTGTTATCTCAGCTTCTATAACTTTACCTTTTGCATCGTTAGGACTCATACCAATCGACCGATGAATGGTGCTATTGTAGTTTGTAATAATATCATTTACCAGTTTTTGTGTGATTCGCTTCGGATCGATTTTGGTTAATCGCTGCTTTACGGTTCTGTTGAATCTTTCGATTTTACCCATAGTACCATGATCACCAGGTTCGTTATTAAAATGTTCGATCTTTTTGGATTTGAAGAATTCTTGTGCTTGGGTGTTCATGAATTCGCTTCCATTGTCGCTGGTGAGTATATCGACCTTATTACTACGAACAAATGTTTTAAGAGATGTGAGTACAGTTGGCGCAGTCTTATTCGTCAATAGCTTAGCATACCCAAGGCGAGAATTGATATTGATAGCCGTCAAAATTGGTCGTTTTTCCCAGAACGCAAGATCCATTTGCCATGAATTGGGGTTATGAGAAGCAATTTTGAATCCATCGTATTTCCGTTTTTGCTCTTGAAACCGTTGTATACCTGTCTGGGTCGCATACCATTCCTTCACAGCTTTGAATGTGATTTTGGGGTCTAACTCCTTTGCCTTCTGATACAAAGCCTGAGCACCGACATATCCCGTTTTAGGGTCATAATATAACTTTGCCAGTTGCTGATCCATCGTACCTACTAGCTCTGCTCTATATATTTATGAGACAAAAAATATCTCTCTAATTAGTTGCTTAGATTAGCCAACTTCGTTTAAATATCCAAAGCTACGGTGGTGATACCATCCTCAAGTACTCGACGCTTGTCGTAGTAGTAATTGAGAGCTGTTTTAGTTTGACTATAGGTAATGATTGACTTAGTCTCCTTGCTGAGTCTAAAGCCTTTGTTTGTACCTTGCAGTGTGATGCGATTACGGACAACACTTTCAAAGCCATCTGGGTTGAGTACATCACTGTTCCGACCACCTCCCTGCTGCACTAACCTTGACCTTGTAAGATTGGTCAGGTAGATAGCAGATATAGTTCTTTGAAGATAGTGACACCATAGCATCACCAGACCACTCATCCTTGAACAAACCAGGTGTGCGACGATCGAACTTAGCGGCCTCGTTGTTATAGTCGCGTGGGAACCAATCATACTTATGCTGCTTGAAGTGCTCGCATAGCTCAGGTTTGATACAGTTTTGAAACGGATTTTCACAGCTGAATGCGATGTAGCCGAGTCTGTGTCCATCTCCTGGTATTGAAAGTCCGAGCGATCGAAGTAGAAGTTGATACAGTCATAGTAGAACTGTAGCATGCGTAGTTTAGCAAGCTGATAGATGGCAATCGACAAATGGATCGGATTCTTGTTCTTGAGTCGCCGTTTCTTCATGGTAATCTCACACGCACCATGAAGCTCCTCAAGTCCATGAAATGTGAAGTGCTCAATTTTGCTCTTGATGGCTTTGTCGTTAGACTCGTACTTTATCTCCTTGTGCTTACTCATGTCCATACCAGATCGACCGAAAGCGCTGTTTCCGACCAACTTCATCATTTCAGCGATCATAGCCTTGGACTTGTCAGCATCACCCTCCCGTCGAGCGTTAGAAACCGCCTCCATAAATGGTTCAAATGCTTTGTGGGAATTGGCTTTGATGAAACAGTAAGTTTTGGTGATCTCAATTCCGTGAGCGATGTACCACTTGAGCAACGGAGCATAGATAATAATCTTTTCACCAAAGTAGCTACCAATTAGCTTACGAGCTGGTTTTGCTCGGCTTTGTTTGCGTGCTTCGTTGTACTCAAACATGTGCTGACCAATTATATTCTCATCGCTGCAGTCGATTAGCGTGTTCTTGAAAATAGGGGTCATCTCACTAAAGTACTCTTTGAGATGTGGTGGGGTACGAATATCACACTCGAGGAAGCCAAATACTTTGTCATTGACAATGTCGTCGATAATACCAGGATAGGCATCAATCGTAGTCAATCGCCCACAAGGCATCTCATTACCGAGTGCCCACAGGTACAAAGCATTGGCATCGTATCCGATAATCTTTTTACAAACCTTGTCCCCGCGAATCATCGTCTCATTTCGCTTGGCATAGCGATTGAAGATGATTGAAGGACCGCCAGCGATGTTAGCCTTCATCTTAGCATAAATATCTTTCTCTTCCCTATCGATGCTATAGACAAGCTTATCCGAGTTGAACTCAAGCAACTTCTTGTAGCGAAACCCTTGGATGGACATGTTTTTACGAGCGGTGTTGCACTTCACACAGCTGATCAAGATGTTGCCATCGATATGCCCAAGCTTGTTGTTTATTCTATCGGCTGAAGCAGTATCAGCGGTCAGCTGACAGTAGCATAGACTACACAGATACTTTTGCTGTTTGAGAAGGATGTCAAGGTGCTCAGTAGTCATATTGAACTCTCTTTTAGCCTCAGCATCCTGGCTCTTGTATCCACTCATGCGTTTGGATGGGAAGCTAAATGCTTTCGCCGAATTGGTGGGGTACTGGAGACTGTTGAAGCAGGTTTGATACATGACTTTCTCTGATAGACCTGGGAGAGATACACCATCGGTAAACATATCCAGACCGAATCGCTTGAACAATTCTCGTTGAGCCTTGATAGCCTTGATAAATGGAACTACATCAAGATTGTTGTACCAAATAAGTAGGTCCTTGATCGACTTCATTCCATAGTACTTCCAGACAAACTGTACCCGCTTGTAGTCATCATCACTGATGCTGGTATTACGGAGCTCACTGTCAAAGGCTGACTGAGGAGGCACTTCAGTTTCGTTGAATACATTGAATGAGGTAATGTACTCATATGGGAAGATACCCTTACCCAGACCGCAGACGCATCGAAACTTGTCATCACACTTGCAATCACCAAGGTATGTTGATAGGTATTTAGCGTAGCTTGTACCTGCTGGTACATAGTTGCTAATGTCTAGCATTTTCATGTCCGACGTGGCGATGCACATGTAGCTTGGGTTCTTAATAACCGATTTGATATTGTCGGTTCCAATGGTAGCGAACAAGTCTGCCTTGATTAGGTTAATATCATAGCGTCCGGAGTTAAAACCAAGGACTGGTACTTGGTCCAGAGTTTGCTTGATCTTACCATAGTCCGACCGCTTCTTACCAAACCCAAGCTTGTTGTGGAAATCAAAGAAGTTGGCAAACGCCCCATATTTAATCCAAGCATCTACATCATGTGTCTTGTACGTAGTACCAAGAGAAGCGTCTGGGACCTCCATACCAGTCAACCCTTGAGCGTCAATAATCTTACGAAGCAAGTTCTCGTACTTGGAGACATTGTATTGCTGGATCTTTGCCCCAACATCATTGATATATTGGAACATATCCTTGAGTAATGCCTTGGGATCATCATTTACAAAGCATCGAACCTCCTCTGTCAAACTATCGGCTACGGAGACGGACACCGGAGTGTGCTCGTTCGTGAAGACAGTATTCTCCCCATGTTTAGTAGCCGTAGGCTTAAGAATGGCCTCAAAGTCATAAACAATGAAATGATCGATGTATTGATCAATATTCTTGATAGAGTACTTCGTCAGTAGCGAACGAATTGTATTCGACGCTGGACGATAGATAGTTGGCTCCTCAGGGAATGATTCAATATTTACGAGCTCACACTGGTTCTTCTTATGGTTTCGAAGCTTGTCGGAGCTAACATATACCATCTCACACTTTGGACATTGGTATTTACACTGAAGCATATCAATATTTTTTATGTAAAGAGCGTGGTTCTCATGAGATAGAATATTGATAGCATCAAACTCCTTATCTGAGCGTCGGATGCATTCCACATTCCCCGTCTCCACATCCATAGTGAATACATTAATGTTTAGCTGGAAGCAGTCCTCAAGCTCATCGAACTGGAGAATGTCGATTGGTTTGAAACTACGAAACAGGCTTAACGTATAATCGATGTCCTTGTACGAGCAGTACTGCTTGAATGTCTGCTTTACCAGAGCTTGGATTCTGCGCGGATCCTTTTTGGGTTCCTCCTGCTTGTGGTATGCGATGCAGTGAAATACGCACTTGTTGTTGGTCTTTGGAAAGTTGATTACGCTCTTGTTGTCGCGGATAATCTTAGGAATGACAGCCTCACTATCACCAAGTGCGTGCTCACGCTGGTAGATGAAAATCTTGAATCCAGTGATCGCCTTGACTTGGTATCCAGATTTGGGGTAGTTTAGCTTGTCGGCTAGTTCCATCGAATGAATCTCCGAAATGACCTTCTTCCGAATATCCGACCTACTGTTGATAGCAATCGGTGAGCTAAACACTGAGGTGTTGCTTAAATTTGGGTGGAAGTAGCGGGTATCGCTGTCGTCGCTACGACTGACGAGATCATATCCAAGTGCAATATTAATCTTGAAAGCAGATTTCTGGTTCGCAAGTACATTCTCGAGCTTATTGTAGAATTCGGCAGGCTGAATCCCCTCGTATAAATGAGACTCGACATGGTTTCCTTGGTAGAAGCGATATTTCGGGTCAGCCTTGTAGTCAGGAGACATGTGCTTCTTGAGAGTATCGATACCAACATTGTACTGCTTAGCTACCAGCTTCATATTTTTGGGGTTGGAGACGCAGCTGACAAATACCATCTTCCCCGTACGACCACGTACCTTGACACGGTAGCTACTACCCCATTTGATAGGTTGAATGTTTAATCTCTTAAGACCTTCGAGCTCGTACGCAAACATATCAGCTATATATGCGAGGATATATTTTTCTCGTAGAACTGACTTTATAATATTGGGATCTTGAATCAGGATCGACTTTATATCATACCCCTCTACAAAAATATCCAAAATTAATTAATTCAAATATTAGTTGTTGGAGGTTTTAGACCGGTTTCAGTCATTGCATACATACTATATATAGACTTGACTTTTTATCTTAAAAAATAATTAACTAATTAATTAAGTTCGGTTTCGTTGTTAGGTTCGACTTCACCTTCAGTTCTGGGCTTACGCTTGCGTGCTCGAATCTGGTCCCTGTTCTTGTCGTCGTACCCCTTTTGATACGACAACCGTGCGTCGCGTGTGCGCTGGTAGTAGCGCTTCTGGGCTGCCTTAATGCGCTCTTTGTTAGCAAAATATTGTTCAGGTGAGTATGCCATCCTTTCTATATTACTAACTTTTTATTTATCAGGAATAAAGTATGTCAAGAAATCAAAGTAGTACAAATTCGAAGTATTTACCTCAGGAGAGCAACATTATTCCATTCAATCGACCGCCGGGGTCATATCCCAAAAGCTTCTCCAGCGCTCCGCATTGTCATCGTGCTTCCACCTCATGCACAAACAAAATGTTTCTGGATCCTCCACGTGAACAAACGTCTTCATCATGAGCGGATCGTTCGTCGTGGTTGACCCTTCTTTCAAACGACTGAAAACGCGATCTGTGCACCCAGCGTCCAGAACCTTCACGAAGATCTCGACCTACACGCAAGTGTCAGTAAACTTACACACACACCAGAACTACGCGCTCACAAAGTACCTTGCGTCTGTTGCCAATTGATTGATTCTCTTCAACAGATCCGGGTAGCATGTTGACGATGGGAACCTCAATGCTCATACCGTCGAACCAACCATGCATATCGCGAGAAAGCGCAAGCCTGTTGTTTGAGTCGCGATCGTACTTGGCGAATTCCCGTTTGTGGTCTCTGCTTTGCTTTCTCGACACCAAATGGCAGCTTTCTGCCTTGCCGTACGGTAAGAAGAACTTCTCGTGTTCAATCCGCTGAAAACGAAACTCGTCAGTCGATGAGTCCAGATTCGAAACGCTTGTAGTCAACGATATCGATGAAACTGTATTTTGAGGAGATTCCGAATCGTCTGGAACGTAGTCGCTGTAGAAAACGCGCTGGAGATCAGTAGACACAGCGTTAGCTGATGCAACACGCGTCTCAACAACCTGGTTAGTTAACGGAGAGCCCAACGTTTGCGGTCCAGTCCTTAAGTCAGTTTCGAACAGCAAAGCAGCATCTTCTATAAAAGAAACACGAGTTAGCCCTCAATGAAGCAGTACGATGCAGCGACAACATATAGAAGCACGTACTTGTCTCGAATAAAACATGAAAACACAGTTTCTTGTCTTCATACCAGAACGCGACATTCTTGTTGCCGATGCGGCGCGTAGGATCGTAGTATCCCATGCGTAATGTCGCCATCCAGTACAGTTTGCAGCGAATTCCTTTCGTGATCAACGCGTTTTCAACGAATCCAGTGACAAGCCACAATCCAGTTTGTGCGTGTTCTTGCTCCGGAACCACCACCAGCACGTGGATTTGCTTGGTTTTCGGTTCTGGCATCCCCTCGAGAACCTCGTCAAGGCCAAACTCCCCATCAAGTTCATTGTCTTCGTGTGTCAGCCCTTCGATTAGAGCAGTCTTTTCCCCTTTCTTGAGCTTCTTCACGTCTTCCAAGTGAGACGAGAGCCACGTGCCGCCCTCCGTCTTCGCCAGGAAAAGCTGCAGTTCATCCGCAGGAAACTGATACATCTTCTCCTTCTTGATCTCCTTCTTCAGGTGGCCCACCAACTTGTTCGCGTCGATGTCCACAGGGAACGCGCTTCCCTTCACATTAACGATGACACAGTTGAGCGTCACCATCTTCCCTCGACGCAGCGGATTCTCGAATGAGAGAAAAAGAACTTTCTGTTTCTGTAGCGGGTCACTATTGGTCAAAAGTCACGACAGATTCTGACCAATGGTAATGGCTCCAAGAGGGGAATTTCCACGAAAATGCAGACCTAGCCTTAACCGTAAATTACGCGAAGAAAAAAATCGCTGTGTGATGTTTCATATCGATTAGCGAGAGGTTGTGCGGACGCTTAAGCTGCAACAGATGTCTCCTCACGCTCTCAGCTGGTCGAGCTGTCGCATCGTTAGAAATAGCTCCTCTCGCTTAGAAATGCTCGAAACCTATTCTCCTTGTAAAATAATGGTAAGAAAAAAAACTGCCGGTGTAATGTGCCAGTATATACTACTTACATTGCAGTAGAACTACAGCTTTCCAGACGGTTAGTATGGAGCCACTGAACCAATTCGAGGTCCCCTCGACCTGCAGCTCTGTCCATCGCATGGTGGGTGCATTTGGTGTCTGTGTGGATGTGGAGGAATTTAGCCACCCTCAAAGACCCAGCTGAATCCATGACGCAGTCGTCCCAATTTCTCTGTATCTCCTTTTTGTCTGTCAAGTATTCCAAGACATCTAAATGGTCGTATTCGGCAGCTTTCGTATAACCAGAACCAACATTTGTGAACCCTTTCCCCTCGTGGAGCCACTTGACAATGGGCAATTGTCCACACTGAGCAGCAAGCTCCAGAATACCTTTAGTGTTGAGCATGAGCCCACGATCGAATAAAATCTTAAGCATTTCCAAATCACCCGACTTGACAAGGTCACTGTAGAGATTACACCCGTGCCAGTTTACCCGCTTGCAGTTGTCCACAACCCAAAACATAACATCCCACTGGCAATGACCTACTGCGAAGCATACCGCAGTATCCATATTCACTAGGAATTCCTCGTAAAGCACGCGCACAAGTTCCACGTCCCCATTCATTGCGGCGAGTAGCAACAAGTCTTGAGCGTGTTTAGGCAGAATTTCAGTACGTGCACGTAACCAATGGACCACATCGTGATGGTATCTTCCCAAACACAGCTCCATCCCCCCCCCCCCCCCCCCAAATTGTTCTGCTGCGATGATTTTCCCACAGCCATTCCAGAATATGCAAATGCCCATTACGAACACCTTTTCTAACCACTCGGGTAAGGAGCTCTCCTGGCCGGTAACTCTCGACTAACCACTGTAACGTCTTCAAATCACCTTGTGCTGCCGCTTTCCCGGTCACATTGTTGAACTCCCAACGCTGGAGAATACGATCTATTGTCGACAATTCACGGCTAGTTAAGTACTGAAGGAACCGCAGACTGCCGCCACTTGTTTTGTAGGCTGCTGACAGTGAAATTGACCCCGATACTTCATCCAGGAAAGCGTCGATGATTCGAGCCACACTTTGGTCTCCATTTGAAGGAAGCCGGTGCCTACATACAACGTGGACTGCCGTCAACACCGGAAACGACAGCCACTCGTTCTCCCACTGCAAAAGCGAAATTCGACGCCACTTGAGCCTCTGCGCGGACTGGGGATGGTCCATCGACAGATATAATTGTTGTCTTGGCGCACTACTTCGATAGTGAGTGTTTCACAGTAGCGTGGCGAATAATGCCCTGCCTTTCAATCAAAACCATCGAATGATAGATTCTAAATCGGAAAATTCAAGAATGATAGATAGGAAAACCTCCTCAAAAAAAAGACTCCCGTTTTCAAGTTACTGGCAATTACATGTATTGAATCGAATTAATTTGCTGATTGTACTAGAATTTTGAGTACCCGGTTACGCACACGTTCACGAAACGTATTGTGCAGCTTTCAACTGCGGAGTTTGGTACGGAGTTGATTTCTGTGGAGAAATCTGGGGCTCGGTTGTTAATATGTTGGGCTACGACTGCTGTACCAGCACGTTACGGAAGGTCTCGAGTTCCAAGTGCGTTTCACCTGGACGATCAGCGAGCCGAAGCTTTACACAACCGCTCCACGCTCCACTACGCCACGTTCGACTACCTACCGAGCAACCGCCACGCGATCCGCGTGACGCAGCACGGCGAAATGCCATACTTCGACCCCAAGGCGGCGGTGAAGTTTGTGCTCGGGAATTCAGCCCAATAAAATGGACACAACGGTTGGTCCAGTCTACAGTAGAATTGAAACAAGACCGATTCTAGTTTGTGGAGCTTTTTTTTAAAATTGTTTCTAGATTAAAACGTATTGTTTAGCTTTTTCTTTAAAAACAAAATACGTTTAAAACTTTAAAAAGTGTCTTTAAGCTTAAAAAAGTTTAAATCTAGAAACCATTTAGAAATATTGACATTAAAATTGATGGCAAATTGACAACATAGCAAATACCGGTAGTACGCGCCGAAGCGTCGGTTTGTTCAAGCGGGCAGCATTCAATCGTCATGGTGCGCTTCCTACACCTCCACCTCTGTCTAACCCCAGCGACGTAACCTCTCCCTGCTCTGTCCAGCCAGGATACGAAGCTGAGGAGACCATCAAGCGCATCAAGAGCCACAAGGGCGTGCAGGCCGTTCTCATCGTCAACCAGGAGGGCGTCCCCATCTATTCGAGCACGAGCGACGAGGAGTTCGCCATGGACCACGCGGCGCTCATCTCGCAGTTGGCAGCCAAGGCCAAGTCCACCATCCGCACGCTGGACCCGACGAACGACATGACGTTCCTGAGGATTCGCTCCAAGAAGCACGAGATCATGATCGCCCCAGGTCTGGATACTTTCTAAATGGTTTCTAGATCTGTACAGTTATTCATTATCGTTGTTTTCTGCTGCAGACAAGGAGTACGCGCTGATCGTGATCCAGAACCCGAATCCGGGAGCAGAGCTGGATGCCCCTGACAACAACTGAGTGGGCTGGTAGTCTCTGGTAATATCACTATATAAACAACCCATGCCACAAGACGACTGTGTCCGTGACGGAACTGTACTGGTATTATTTACCAGTTACGGTCTTCATGGCCGCACAGTGCAGGCTTAAGGCCTTGAACACTACAGATTGAAGGTTTTTGTGAAAGACAACACTAAAAATGCCAATGATTTTGGACGGTTGAAGCGCTGGGTTGACAGCATATTGGAGAATGAAGCATCGCTATTGCATCGAGGACGCAATAGCCAGAACATCGGCCCCCATTGCCTCGCAGTGCCGGCGGTTGACCACGAGGCGGCGCGGATTGGGTGATCCACTTCAACTTCAAGCTCCAATAGTTCGTGGTGTCCCATTTGTTATGAGGAAGGCAAATTCTGTTGTGAAGGCCGTAGCAGCTTAACTCAACGCAACTCAGCACAATCTACCTCAATCTCAGCCTGTGAAAAAGATTTCTAGGTGACTCTACTCAATCAATCGGATATCGCAGATAACGGAATGGGTCTACAACATTCGACTAACGTCAAGATTTTGGTTGCACTGAAAGTTTTGAAGTGGACAAGGAACTACCGTAGAACATCCTCAAAGATGCGGTTGTTCATCGAAGGTTCGCACTCAAACCTCGCTAGTTGTGGTACAAGAACTTACGGTACAGCTGGCGGAGATCGGCGTATTTGCTGGCTTGAATGGCCTTCGGCAGGTTGTAAGTGTTGTAACCGAATTCTTTCCACTCCTTGAAGCGACTCATCACCAGAGTTCCGTCCAGCATTTCATCGAGCTTCGTGACCGAGAAGAGGTTTTTTCCATTACGCTCTTCTTCATCGGCATCTTCTTTTTCATACAACGCTTCATCGTCGCTCTCGTCCTTGAGTTCCTCGCTGCTGTGGTAACGCAGGGATCGCTTTTCACCACCAACGGCAGTGTCAATGGACGCAACTACGTTTGGCGACTTCATGGCGGAGAGCTCCGTGGTGCGACCGTCGGATGTGACTGCCGCGTTTCCACTTGAGAGGAGGGTGACTGCGGCAGCAGCTACAAGGAGGGGGTAGGAAAGACGCATTGTCGGTTGTTAGTGGGTTGGGTCTGAAGTGGAGACTTGTTTGGCGCGAAGAACATGGCGGAATGAAATCCGATACCTTTCGCAAATGAAGGGCCCAGGCAGGTTATTGTGGATGCTGTTAGCGCTCGTGCTCACAGACGCAAAACAACCTATGGCATCTCGCAACCGTCCCGGTGGGACAACCACAGAAAGTAGCAAAATGTAGTTCGTAAGATGCTAATTGGGATCGGCCTGACAAGCGATCTTTCTTGACATAAGTCTAAATTTAAAACGTACTACCCGTAGTACATGTACTGCACGTTTAAATTTTACCATGGTACTTAGTATGGCGTGCCGACCTCGATAATTATACAAGCTGCGTGAGATGCAGTGGTATACAGTAGTAGTATGTACGCAGCATTGTTCATCAAAACACGACTGAGTACCGGACGAGAGTTTGTGGAAAAAAAAACGTCATCAAGTTGAAAGATTCACAACAAATTCGTTACTATTTCTTCGTCCCCAGAAAATCTCATCACACGATACAGTAATTTGTCACCATACAAGAACAAGGTATGCACAGTGCATTATAGAATAACCAGGAAAAACAAGTTAATCATCTGAACTACCATGCACAGTGCATGTCGCGCAATCAATGACTACACGTTGTATGCCGAAAAGGCAAGTACCGGTGTAGTTCTTTAGCCCAGGACTAAGGGGCGTTCTTAACAGAGGTAGATTGGTAATCTATTGGTAATTGGTAATCTATTGGTAATCTGCCTCTGTTAAGAACGCCCCTTAGTCCTGGGCTAAAGAACTACACCGGTACTTGCCTTTTCGGCATACAACGTGTAGTCATTGATTGCGCGACATGCACTGTGCATGGTAGTTCAGATGATTAACTTGTTTTTCCTGGTTATTCTATAATGCACTGTGCATACCTTGTTCTTGTATGGTGACAAATTACTGTATCGTGTGATGAGATTTTCTGGGGACGAAGAAATAGTAACGAATTTGTTGTGAATCTTTCAACTTGATGACGTTTTTTTTTCCACAAACTCTCGTCCGGTACTCAGTCGTGTTTTGATGAACAATGCTGCGTACATACTACTACTGTATACCACTGCATCTCACGCAGCTTGTATAATTATCGAGGTCGGCACGCCATACTAAGTACCATGGTAAAATTTAAACGTGCAGTACATGTACTACGGGTAGTACGTTTTAAATTTAGACTTATGTCCGGCGCTTGAATGGCTACGTTTTCTCTCATAAAGTCCATTCTGGTTCATACATCTCTCTCCTCCGACAGCCCTATGCATTAACGCACTGCAGACCACTTACTCCAAATACCGGCGCTTCACTGTAAGTCGGCCGCTTTCCGGGTTCAAGTACCCTCGGATGAGGAACCGGCCGAAGCGGTTTTTCCCCTTACCGAGCACCGCATAGCGACGGACCACTGCCTCCTCGCCGTCATCTTCGTCGCTCTCGTAGCCCTCCATCTCCTCGTCCTCGTCCTCTCCGTCAGGCGGCAGGGGCAGGAATTTCAACTCCACTTGGTCTTCTCGAATCTTCACCGACGTCCCGTTGAACTGGCGCAGCTTGAAGAAGCCTCCGTACTTACCGGACACAGGACGCTTATCGTCCTTGCGGCGTGACAGCTGAACGCGTGCGCGCGAAGTGTATTCGAACGGACTCACGCTGTCCGAATTTTGAAATGCTTCGTCACTGAAGCCCCAGTGACCCACAAAGCACGCGCGGCGGTTGTTGCGCACGGAGTAGGAGCCTTTGAGGATCGGATCCGCCGCTTCAGTCTCAAAGACAGCGAACTCAGCGGGAATGACTGGCTGCGGGATCTTTCGCTTGCGTTTATAACGCCTTTGCGGCGGCTTCTCCGGCTCTGATGAGCGTACGCGCTTCTGTTTCTTGTACTTCAGTAGCTTGCCAGTTCCAGAACTTGCCGAAGCGTCGCGCTTCTTCGATGCCAGCCCAATAGCTTCATCCTCCGACGCCGAGCTGCTGCTGCTAGAAGAAGAGGAGGATCCAGACGACGACGAGCTGGAGCTAGAGCTGCTACTGCTGCTTGGGATAACCAGCGTGTCTCCGCTCCCGTCACTATTAAGGTCAGCGTTGTCGTCCAGTTTCGGTGTAACTCCAGTGAGATCGACGCCGTCGAACCCGAACACATCGTCAGTGGAGTCTGCCGTTACATCCAGTATAGAAGGAGCTTCAATTGCTGCCCCCTCGTCGTCCTCGTCGTCTCCATCGAACCACTGGTATTCACGGTTGTCAGTCTGATTAGACTCTACATCTACAACAACGTCATGCTCCGGAAGCAGCTCATGATCGTCGCCTTGGTGCACTTCGAGCAGCTCCATGGCTTCGTCAGCGCTAAGATGGGGGAGAAGCGGACTGCAGAGTATTTTTACAGTCTCAGCATCCACTGAAACGGTTTCATCCATGAAATCCACCACATTGTCCACCAGAGCAGTGACGATCTCCTCCACAGTCTTCTCAACGTCTTCAGAGGTGCTAACGACTGCAATTTCCGTCTCAGTAATTGTAGGTGAATCTTCCATTGCCATTTCGATATCTTCATGGGTATCAGCAGCTGTAATATCTTCGTTCTGGACTGTAATCTTCTCCGTTATGACAGCAACTGATACTTCAATGGTTTTGCCCACAGTCTTAAGCCCGTCGTTCGTCTGCTCACCACTGTCAATCTCCATATTGATCGATTGTTCCTCTGCTGTATCTTCATCACCCATTCCAGCCACAGGAGCCGATAGAGCTTCTCCAATTGGTGAAAGCTGCTCCTTCTGACCATTAGAGCCACTTTTCTCCGCCGTATCATCGGTATTTAACCTCGGCTGTGTCTCCTGTTCGGAATTGTCAACGTCCATCGGCACCGCAGCTTCTACCTCGACCAGTACATGGGTTGTCGTACGTCCCATATCTTTCTCGTCCTCTGATGCT
This sequence comes from Phytophthora plurivora, assembly GCA_030027945.1. Taxonomy (NCBI): domain Eukaryota; phylum Oomycota; class Peronosporomycetes; order Peronosporales; family Peronosporaceae; genus Phytophthora; species Phytophthora plurivora. The sequence continues at coordinate 162,954 of CP125267.1, forward strand.
GCCAGATCTGCTCCATCCACACTCAACGACACCTCAGTACGTAGCTGCTTCTCCTTAGTATCTTGTGCTCCATTGGTGGTCTTTGTATCTGCCTCAGATGCTGTGAATTCCTTGCTTCCTCCCGTTTCCACTTCAGGTTTTTCTTTCTCAACGTCATTACTCAGCTGTTTTTCGGGCGATTTCGACGAAACTTGGTTAGCTACGTGCGCTGCATTCTCTCCGTCACGTGAATCCTCTTGTGGGTGCTGCTCGTGCTCTTCCGCCGCAGCCATACTCACATTCCCAGAGGCCCTTGCGGCTTTCCTTTTCGATCTTCCTCTTCTTTCTTTCTGTAGCCACAAAAATAAAAAAAAAACTGGTGAGATCGTACTTAACCGAAACGTATTTCCAATTGGTACAAAAACACTCAATCTTTTCAACCAATCATATCTCAAGAACGTTATGACCCAGCCACTGGCAGTCGTCACTCGGTAATTCGCCTTCGGAGGACCATCATGATCGTCCCTGTGCGCTGCTTCACGTGCGGTAAAGTGCTGGCCAACAAGTGGGAGACGTACCTGGGTCTGCTGCGCGCCGACTACACGGAGCGTGACGCGCTAGACGAGCTGTCGCTTAAGCGCTACTGCTGTCGCCGTATGATGCTCACGCACGTGGACCTTATTGAGAAGCTGCTGCACTACAACACGGGCGGTACGGGCTGTCATTGGTCAGTTTATTATAAGACACATCTTCTAACTGACTTTATCTTGTCGATTGCAGCAATCGAGCGAGGCGACGATTGAGGACTTTTGAATCGACCGCGTAAGAGCATGGAGACCGAAGAGCTACGGCCGCTCTTGTGACAGTATTATAGTCTTCCTTCCCTACTTTAAATCGCACCATTTTCATCTTTACAGCCAGTTGTGTATTTTTTTTATCGTTCTCTGTTTTTGCTAACCCTTTTTGTATCTCTATGACATGACGTACTCAGATAAAAACCAGCTTTTCGATGATATCCTGCTCTGCGTCTCGAGGTGCATCGCTCTTGAGAAAGCCCCAGTGACGCAGAGTGCAGACGGCACGGACGAAGCGAGCTTTAATCGCTGGGTCCTCACTGGAGTTTGCTGTCTTCCGTTTCTTGCTCTTGGATTCTTCCTTCAGCTCCGACGAGAAACTCTCGTACCATTCACGAAGACTGAGACTGGCACTGGGGCTCTCTTGGTAGAACAGGAAGGCCAAACCCACGTCATGCACCCACGAAGCGTCATTGTCGGCATTCTCACCGGCATCCACGTCTTCAATTCCAGCGTCTTGTAGTACGTTTCGGAGATGGTCATGGTACTCGAAACGCAGTCGACTTTCCAGTACGTTGGCGTCCGTCAGCATCGACCAGCTGGAGACCAGAGCGTCAGCAGAATCCGCCGCGGTGGACGGTCGAGGATGCAGCAATTCAGGTATCAGGCGGGTCGTGAACACTTCCACAAGCTCCTCTCGTAACGATACCAGCACTTTAGCTGGGGAGTCCTCCGTTCTCGCGTACGCGCACAGCAGCGCCAGCTCACTCAGTGTATTTTCCAGCTCATCTGCTGCATTTTCAGGTACGCCAAACACACGGACAGACGCTCGCCAGTCCTCGATCATTCCAGAGAGCATGGCCCATCTACAACTCCGTAGACGTCGAAGAACCTCCAGAAAACAAGACGCTTGGCCCAGTCGTCCTTCCAGTGCAAACGCCAAGTGAGTCACAGTCATTTGCTCCTGTTTGTCTTGGTCTCGTTCGTTCTTGCCGTCCAGATGCACATCCAGCCATGAACATGCAGACCGGAAACACTCCCAGCCCATTCCCCAGCGCGCTTGTCGTCGGCGTTCTCGAAGCAAAGCCGACTCCAACAGGTTTATCCAGTCCCCGTCTCCAGATGAAGGCAATACCCTTGACGCCAAGTCGTGCAGCTCCAATGCACTACAGGGGAGAAGCCAAGAGGCTAGAGCGGAATCAGATTCAGAAGCTCTTCCTTGAGCTTCACGAGTTAAGCGTCGACGGTGCCGTTTAACCCACGTGGAAACCCGATACGGCACTGGTGTAGCGTCAGCAGCTACCAGGATCGGAGATTCGCTAGAGGACGATAAACCGTCCACAGCGAGAGCCAGAAAGCTCCAGGGACAGCGTCGGAAATGCGTGAACATCAAAAACCTCAACGCAAGCAGGAGACGCGGGACACTGGGCAGACGGTGATGACGGGAGGCGATAGCTCGGAGAACTTGGCCACTGAGAGCAAGAGGCAGCTTCGCTTTCACCACGAGGGACTCCAGGACGTCGTTAAAGCACTTGCGCGAGTCGACGAGCGAGAAAAACTGCAGCTCCAACCGGTTTGTCACCGTCAGATCCAGACGTCGAAGCGCTGGAGACGTCGCCGATGCCACGCCAATCACGAACCCGAGCGCGCAGCTTGTCCTAGTCCTTTGATTGTTTTCCTGCTGACGTTCGAAATGCGTCCAAATCTCCAAAAACTCGCCAAAAACTTGCTGAGAGAAAGCTTCGAGCTGCTCAATACAGAGCAACAAGAACGGCTGAGGAGAAGACGCCGGCGGTAATACTGGTTCTTCACTTTTGAGAGAATAATAATTCTCATGCCTGTACTTCTCCTTCTTGAGAGATTTCCTTCGGTCATGGACACTTGGCCTCTCGAGCGTACAGTCCTCTAGAAACGACGTGTACCGAGTGAACACACGCTGCATCATCTTTGCCAAGGCCATTTCTGTACTTCCAACGTGCACGGCAGCGGACTCTGACGCGACATTCAGCAGTCTCGCGGCTGTTTCTCGACACGCGGAGATCTTGTGCTTCAGCCACTCCACCGCTTCATCCAAACAGGCCATGCTTTGAAGGATTATATCTTCTTTAGCGTGGATCTTCCTTACCGTTGTCAACGCTTCCTGGAGACGGTCGTCCACCAATTCACCCAGCATCGCCACCAGTTCACGACTCGTATCTCCACTGTTTGGCGATAAAAGCGTCTCAATATCCAGTTGAATCGTCGTCAACAACTTGGACATCGTCCATCGTCTGTACGCCACCGATGCAACTCGCTTCTTCTTCTTTTTCTTCTTCCTTTTCCCCCACTCTCCATCATCATCACTAACTTCTGACTCAGAACTCGAGTCGAAAAAGTAATCATTCTGTTCGCCCTTGTCACTATCATATTCCTTACCATCAACGCCTGCATCTGCGTATTCCATCGCTCGCTGATGTCTCGTCACCCGCCGGCCACTGGCCTCAGTCACTGGCGGTTTATCCAATGGCAGTAAATCAAAACCATCCATTAAACCTTCCAGCCACTTATCCTCCCGTTGTTTCGTCTCTTTTAACTTAGCAAGTTTTGCAGCCAGCCACTCGATAAACTTCCGAGCAGTGGAGACATCTCGCTGCACCCGCACAGAAAGCGGGAACGTACGTCGTAATTTATGCGTCAGTGGCTCCACCCAGAGATCACTCGACGTTGCATCCGTTCCAGCGATCACTGCAGCTGTAGGAAAGGCATGGAACTCAGGAAATAGCACGGGAGCGTTGAGGTTCCGCAGCCGTCGACTCGATGGCGAAGCTGTGGGTGACGGAATCTTTGCTGGCGCTACCGATTCGTCCCGACTGCGATATTTCTCAAAGAACCTCGCTACTTGGCTATAACTTGTATCGTTATTCTTGCGTAGTAACTCCTGCACGGCTCGACGGGTCTTCTCGCATGCGAAATGGTAGGCGAGTTCTTGACACACACTGTACGCTTCCGTGTCGGCTTTGTATTGACGCTCAGAAAAGGCTGTAGAGTCCGCTGGAAACGGGAATGGGTAGTCCGTTCTCTCATTACGATGATTTGACGAGAAACTCGCAGTGGATCGCCCGGACGGATACTGAATCGACACGCCCGTGGAGAAGGCCGCCACCTCCATTAGGCTAATGGCACAAAGAGATACTACTTAATATCCACCAATCCTGATGCAGTTGACAATTGAATTTTATCCAATCATAAAACGCTTCTAGGCTAAATAACGGTCGACAAGGTCTTTGTATTGCGAAGAGTCACAGACCATGAGCTCTACACGCGTGCAGCGCAGCCACCAGGAGCGCGGGGACGGCGCTGTGCCTCTGTATCCACTGAGTCGTACAGCGAGAACAACTGGCAGTGCGCGCACAGCCCGTACAGGTCGCAGAGCGAAGCAGGAGCTGCCGGAAGAGCAGAAGAAGGAACTTAAAGAGGCTTTTGAGCTCTTCGACACGGATAAAATCGGCTCCATCGACTACCACGAGCTCAAGGTGTTGATGCGCGCTTTAGGCTTCCAAGTGACCAAGCGAGAGGTGCTGGATCTCGTGGAGGACGTGGATGTGCAGCGCAGCGGCCGCGTTGACTTCAATGACTACATGGAGATCAGTAAGAAGCTGCTGGGAAGAAGAGGAAGGCGACAAGCAGAGCTAACGCATCGTATGGCTGTGATAGTGCGTCGGAAGGTGCTGGCAAGAGACCCGGACGAAGAGATCGCGCGGGTAGGGCGTGTGGGCCGTTCGCCTCATGATCCAGCGTACTCAGACACAGACTCAGACTCGGACTAACCGTGACGCTTGCTCTAGGCCTTCGAGCTTTTTGATGAGGACGGATCGGGGACCATCACTCTACGGGTGTGTGTCTGCTGCTGTTACTTGATAATGTGGAAAAATTATAATGGAGTTGGTGTCGAATTGAGCAGAAAATGCGTAGGGTGGCCAAGGAGCTGGGTGAAAACCTCGGCGATGATGAGCTGCAGGTGTGTAAAATGCATTCGTAAAGTGTAGGTAGAAGCCTTTCTGATTGTTGCTGGCTTAATGCAGGCAATGATCGATGAGTTCGACCAGAACCAAGACGGAGAGATCGACATGGACGAGTTTTTCATGATCATGAAGCAATCGACCGAGTTTTAACCAAGAAAACTCGAATGAAAATGAAATCAAAAAGCACTGAAGAAAGAATTGTCCCATGGGATTATCGAGATAGCAAAACTGCAGTCTTCTTAAAGAGTCGACACAGTCCTCCTACAATGCAACTAATGCTTTCCGAAGAAAGACACTTAGTTGCGGTGGTGGTGGTGCTGCTCACGGGCCTTAGGCTGTAAAAAGTCAAAACAAGTTTTTGTTAGCAATACGCTCAACCTCAGAATCGTCCAAGATAGGATCGACGCTAAGGGAGCCGATGACTAGTAGACCATTACAGTGCACTGCACTGTGCGTGTGATAGTAGGTAGATAGTATCCGCTACTGATACTCCGCTTTGCACAAATGCCAGATCGAACCAACACAGCTTGAAAGCTGCGTTGGCCGACGGCTGCAATGGGTCCACCGCTCTGACCACTCGCATGGGGTCATCATCGGCTCCAGCATTGTCTCTCCATACTGAAAATAACGAGCTCATCGTACCTGGGGCACGTGCACGCCCGACAGCTTGAGGTCCAGGTGGGCCAGCAGGTCCTTGGTGTCGTTGTCGATCTCGATGTTCTCCGTGTCGATGGCCGAGACCTCCGGAACGAAGTCCATGCGGCGCTCACGCTCCTCCTCCTGGAGCTTGAGCGAGATGCCGCGCACCTGGCCGTGCTGGATGCGCTTCATCAGGTGCGTGATGTATCCGGCAATCTTGTTGCGCATACGCTTGGACGGGATGATGGCAACCTCATCGCACACGCGCTTGTTGGTGTCGAAGTCGAGAGTAAGACGCGAGTAGTACTTCTCGATGATCTTGACGGCAGAGCCCTTCACGGTCTTGGTACGGACACCCATGGCTGACTAGAAATTCTCTCTCAATTCAGAAATGACCCAAGACATCCATACTGAAGCGAGCTGGAGCCCAAAACCAACCGTTGGCTGCGCCAAAGAGATTTAATTGTGGGGAGGCTATGTACACAGATGAATCATAATACTGAGCATTTACCTTTACAAATATTCATATGCGGGATAAAGGGCAGGAAAACAGGTTTAGTATGAGGTGGGTCACACGGAATAGACTCCGTACCAAAACACGATGCAAGCCGCAGGTGTACAGCACAACGGGTATGATACAACTTGCAGCCTGGCAAATTGATCAGCAGGTTATCGAATATGAAGCAGCCGATAGTGATTGAGCTTAACGCCGTTGCACGCAACTACACTGACACTATTCCTGTGAGGTGCCGCGCCGGTCTCGGCAGCGAGCACTGAAGTCTGCCACTCATTCCTCTGCGTCGTCGACTGTGACCAGCTCATACTCAACGGCGGAGATGTTGTTGTCCGTGTTGGTACTGGGAGGCGGTGGCGGTGTAGATTCCACGCCGTCGGGATGCAGTGATAGTTTTCCCCATTGTGTCACATTGAGCCTCATGAACCCGTTGAAGATGTCGGCGTTGCTATTGCGCACCACCAACACTAGTCCGTCCTTCAGCATATCAATCTGGTCTGCAAGACAATACTACGTCAGCCTTTATCCTTCATCACCACCACTAGCAAATTCCACGCACCGTTCCTTGCAGTGAAGGTGACGCATCCCGTCTCGTCCGCCAGAACTGCTTCAGCGATGCGTGAGATGGTGCCGTCGTAGCGCTTCTTCTCCACCGTCGGCGCAATGGACACCACCTGCAGCACCAAGTTGTGACCCTGCGAGCCCGGCGTCAGGTCTTGGACCTTTACATCTGAGGAAACGGATGCAAAACAGCAAACAATCAGCAGAAACACTACCAAACAAAAGAAAAGATGGAAACGTACAGGTGGCGCGTCGGAGCTTGCGGGGTGCGTCATTTGCTGCAGCCATTTTGAGTGTGTGTTTGGATGACGAGTGAAGTCTTGAATCTCGTTGCGTAGAGCTCCAGGAGGCGATGAAGACGGCGGAACTTAGTACCGACGTCAATGAGCTTTTGTGACATCTTGTCAACCAACGAGGAAAGATCGGGTATTTCCGAGTGCGATAATTGGCTGAAATCTGATAGAGAAAATTGGTACGGGCATATGATTGGCTGAAATCTAGCATCACGACATATGCGAACAGCTATCCTGGTGCACTTCAAGGCAAGAGCGCATTGAGAAGAGGACTACACTGTAGAAGGCAATGATGACAGTGATGATGTCTGTATATGTGTGTGGATATACCGTGACTGCGGCTAGTCGAAGTGAGCGACAGCCAATAAAAAGGAATACAAATGGACAAAACCCAACCAACTAGGACGAGGAGGAGCGGATATGAACACGCACGCAGCACAGCAACGCGCGGACGTGAAGAAGCGCGATCTAAATCGATGCCGCCTCGGGTACATCGTCGCTTACTGGATGTACCGTCGTCTCCGAGCACGTGCGTTGCTCTTCCAGCTCGACGGAGCTCACCAATTCTTCCTCTGCGCAGTTCTCCTGCTCGCCTTCACTCTCCCCTTGCAACTCTTCTTCGACGTCACCATCTTGCTCGTAGGACAACACGTTTGTCTCCTCCACGGCCTCGTCGTCTTCAACTTCTTCGTCGTCCTCCATCTCGCTCGAGCCGTACATGAAATCAAAGTCAATCTCATTTGATTCGCGTCTGTGCTGGATGATGGCGTTCACTTCGGCCTCCACGGAGGCGATCACGGGCTCCTCACAGCCTGCATTGTTCAGAATAATCTCGCGCTCCTGCGGGTCCAGATATCCTTCCTCCATGTAGTTCTGCCGCCCGACGCGCCTGTAAAACGCGTTATTCAGTGTCAGCAAGATCCTACGCACTCTCCTGTGTATTCGTAGCTACTACGTACTCATTCGCGCGCTCTAGCTCAAACGAGTCTAGCCTCCGTCGAGACCGCGACCGCTCGTTCAGCGATAGCCCCACAGGCACTCCGCCCGACGTGACGCTGGTCGTGTAGACCGTGGGCTCAAACTCGACGATGTCTGCGCTCTCGAAGGATACACGTCGTCGTTTCTTGTTTGGTCGTTGCTCAGCAGTAGCGCTTTCGTCCGTAATACTGTTAGCTCTCCGCTCAACGTTCTCGTCGTCATTATCGATCTGTTCTTCCTCCAGCCCCAGATCCGCGTCCTCCACCTGGTTCAGCCCCAGATCGATCGCTGTACTCGTAGGGCTATCGGAATCAGAGGAAGAGGCTTCCTTCGTCTCCTTAGCGGCCGCCGTATCGACCGCTACACTCATCAGAACACTCTTGCTGTTGCTAGGGACCGTAGCAGGCGAGCTGGCAGGCCCAGAAGGCGGAGAGAGAACCACAGTAGTCATTTACGTCGGACTAGCGTGCAGGTGTGTAGCGGGTCGCTGTCGGGGGCTCCCAGGGCGAAGGGGGGACGGACAACGGCAGTTCTCTTCGTCTCTTCAGCAGCGAGCGGCTTTGGAGACAGAAGCGAACGGTGGAGCGCGGCGGATACCAACTTTGAAAAAATAAGGAACCGCGCGCTGATTGGTCCGTCTGGACGTTTGCTGCTGGCCATATGGCAGGCACTCTTTCGAGGGATATAGGTATGGAGGTTATTTCGTTGAGAAACGACACTGATGTCACTCGATAGAGAATTAGTTTTCACAGTCAATTTGCTGACGCACACTTATTTTTGCGTCGGATGCCCGTCTCTACGCTCTGCAGTCCCTCTCGCAGGCCAATCGGCCAATCATCACGCAGGTGATGCGCGAGGGATAGGTTGCATTGCTGGTGTGGTGTGGACCACTTCCTTCAATTTGGACAGTCACAAACGGGCATCATGCAAAGCGCGCGCGGTCTTCACCAAGTTCACGAGCTCACTTTGACTCAAAGTTTGAGCGCAGGTGTCGCGTACGCCGCCTACCTCGGGTCAGACAGGGAAGGAGGCGCATGCTGTCGTTGTTGTCGTTGCTGTCGTTGCAGCCATGTTCGCGTGTCGGCAATCGCGAATGTTCTCAGCCAATGGTGACCGCGACGCGAACATCCCCGCAAAAAGTGTGAAATGGCGCGTCCACGTGCAGTGATGCACCGCGCACAAGGAACTGGACGTCGAGATCTTGATGGGCTCATGCAGTTGTAAGCTGCGCTGGCGTTGGTGGCGTGTCTGGATCGGGACGCACCCGAGATTTGCACCAGCAAGTGTAGATCGCCGCGCTGTTGAAGTCGGTGAGCAAGCGGCGTATCCGAGTTGACAACTCCTGCTCCGTCTCGGCTTCGTGTCTCTGTTTTGAAGGGACTGCGAGCGATGTCGTGATACATATATATCAAGATGCCTGCATGATTTGTGTAGCTCGATCGCCGCTGCTTCCTTGTGTGTACCGTAGGAAGCAGAGGCGAGAGAGCTTCACGAAACATGTTGTAACCTTACCTGGATAAGCTGTTTTCGGCTTGAGACGAACGCAAGATGAAAGTCGGCTACAGTACCGGCTGTCGAGGCAAAGTGTACGTTGCCGAAAGCAGCGTGGTTGCGGCGGCGAGCAGCTCAATGCATCAAGCACTTTCGCCACCAGGCGGTGCCGCGCTGATTCCGAGCGAAAACCGAAGCACCAAGATCAGAGACTGGGCCGCGCGTCAAAGGTTCAAGCTGGTAAAGAGAGGCTGGCGCTGTCAGTGCGAGCGCAAAGCCGAGTCTGTCAAAACAGTCGTTGCATCCGGTGTATGTGTGGCAGCGACGGCGCGGCTCTGTCGTCGCGCAGCCTTCTCGGCACAATGCGGCCGTCTTGTTGACAGCGCCATGCTTTAATTGTTCTCATGGACACACCAATTCCGAGCAGAGCTCACCAAAGCTGTAACCCTTTCAAATTCAGAACCAAGGAGTTTTGATGAACGTGGCGCGATGCCTGCTTCAGTTGCTGGTGGATGCAATCGTGCCACTCTTGGTCCGTATCTCGATAGGTACGTTGTACCAGTTCCTGCTAAAGTGGATATTTTTTGGCAAAAAACCAGGCCGAGCAGTCACTTTCGAAGCCGCTGATGGTGACCATCAGCTCGGATTCGAAAGGACCATCATGGTCCACCACGGCAGCGAGTGTCGAGGATTTTGCCGCAGTTAACCCTACAGATTCGCCACACTGCAGGATTCCTGCAGCGAAGTCTGAAGTTGCTGCTCAAATCGCGCAGCTGGGCTCAGATCGCTGTTGAGATCGACGAGGAGCAACTTGGCGAGCAACCGAATGGGGGCGGGAGGCCTGACACCATGCGTCCGCTTGGCATTATTTGCTCTCTACGGTAAAACCGCAGAAGAACGCCACCCCGCACCGTCTGAATATTAGGGCTCCGTAACGACCTGCTGCGTAGGGCTAGAAGCTTCGCCCCGGAACCTTCCGAGCCTGCTGGGCGCTTGGGTCCTAATTTTCTCACAACTCCGGATGTTGTTGGGACACATCAGTCGCGATGAAGCCGACAGCGCCGTAATACACGCGTCGAAAACGAAATCCTGCTGTCGCTTGAGATACACTGCAGTCCACGTAGGTGACGGCAGCAAGAGAGCGCGTCGTGGAGAGGTAATCATCCGCGAAACTGCGCGTGTGACTGTTTGTGTGACGAGCGTCAGAAGGCGGAGTATTCACCGCAGCCGTTGCACTGCAGTCTAAGACGCTCGTCCGTTTCGAGGCGCTGGTGGCTGGTGAGCGGCGAGAAATGTGCCGTCCTAAATTGGCTTGTCCCGAATCAACAATGCCATGCCGCCGCGCGGCGATGCAAGATGTGCTAGCGCTGCAGACGGGCCGGCCAAGTGGGACTTGCTTGGCTGGACACGAGAATTCCCCTAGCCCGTGCCTCAAATTCGATGTCAGCACTGGATTGTATGCGCTCAAAACATACATACACTTGTGGATGTGTACGTTGCAGCGGGAGCTTCAAACGCGCTCTCTGGCGAGAGCTTCAAGAGTGCAAGCGAGATATAATCGGCGCCGCACTTGTAAATCATCTGCAGCGACGCGTGCCATCTACAACTCGCTCGGTGGCACCGCCATCTGGGGCGACCAGCGCCGACACCAAGACAGACTCTCGAAGGGTCTCTTCTGCCTCGCGACGCCCACCGTTTTCTGGCGCATACAAACCGCCAGTCAAAACGGCTGCTCGCTCCGTACTGTAAAACCTTAGGCTAGGGCTAGGGCGCAAGCGAGAGGGGCTTTTCCCTCCAACCTGCAACCAGATTCCCAATGGGCAACCCGATGGCACAACCACTTTCTCCCTCTGCTCGCTTTATTCTGCAATTCGCCGCAAAGATCGCAAGGCGAAGAGTGCGTGTGTGAGTGTGTGTTATCAATTAGTTGAACCCTCCGAATCAGGCCCACCCACCCATACAGAAACCCATGTCGGAGTACTCGGAGATGGCGCACAAGCAGATGGCCAACGGGTACGGCAGCGCCGTAAACGACGGCTACAACCCAGTCTACCAGCCGCAGATGCACATGCCGCCTCCGCAGCACCCTGTGCGCTTCCAGGAGCTTCCGCGCCTGCAAGTGCCGCCCTTCGCGCTCACGCAGCAATCGCCCGCCTGGAAGATGCCGCAGGAGCAGCCCGCACCGCGTATGAGCGTGTCGAACCTGCTTTCCGGCAGCTTCCGGGGTCGCGCGCCACAGCCGCAGCCCCAGCAGTTGCTGTCGCCCCCGTCGCCTCCCGCCCCCGAGCAGCAAGCCCCAGCTCCAGCGCCGCGTCGTCTGCCCAGTTTCGCTGACATCCTGGCGCGAACGAATCTCCTTCACCTCATGGGCCGGTCGAGCGAGCCCACCGAGGCCCCCGCTCCCGTCATGGAAGTGTCGATGGAAGAGGAGATGCAGATGCAGCAACCTCAGCCGGAGCAGCAGGTGATGGTCCCCGTGTTCCAGCAGCAACAGCAAATGCAGCCCATGGAAGGCAGCTACACGGCATATGCGCCTCCTCGCGTGGACACCAGTATGAGCATGGACACGTCGTCTACGATGGGTGATGATCTGCAGAGCCCCATGGGTGCGGCTTCACCTGTGAGCCAGACGAGCGAGACCAACAAGCGACGTGAACGCTGGACGGAGGACGAACACGCCCGCTTTATGGAAGGACTAAACCGTTATGGACGCAAGTGGAAAAAGATCCAAACGTTCGTCAAGACCAAGACGGCCGTGCAAGTGCGTACACACGCCTATGGCTACTTCGCCAAGCTACTACGCAACATGCCTGAGGACGACGCAATCTGGGAGCTGGCTGAAGAGATGAGCTCGCTGCCCGGCGCCGTGCTGAAGGGCCCCGGCAACGGCAAGCGCCGTAACGAACCGAAGACGGATGAGGCCGGCATGGAAGTGCTCCGCCGTTTCGTGTTCTCCAAGAAGAAGTCGGAGGACAAGAAGCAGCAACTGCCGGCGCCCAGCACCGAGGACCGCGAGAACGTAGAGATGGCAGAGTCAACGCCGTCTAACGCTAACTCGCAGGCCCCCACGGGCTCGTGGAGCTCCACGCAGCAGTGGAAGGCTGATGACTCGGACGCAATGCTGGAGATCAAGCGCCAGCGCCTGAATTAAGTAGTATATTTTTGCGCCCCCCATGAGTGAAATTGTAGGCATCAGGATAATAGGACACAAAGAGCACGAACAGTGTATAAAAACGATATACACTCGGCGACAACGATAACTTATTTATTTCAAGCATGCAAAATAGTGGAGTTGGAGAGCTGCTACATGTACTGAAGTTCATGTACTACGTGTAGCATGCAAATGCGATGTCGTTTCGGCTGCCAAATATTGGCGGAGTGCGACACCGGGAAAAGGAAACGGTCGGTCCGCCCAGAAGCATCAGAGTCTATGGGTCAGACTCTACTTAGAGCCTGTGGAAAGCGGCGCATTTGGTGTCGCCGTTGGACAGAGAATCAGGCAGAGAGCAATGCAAGGAGAACGTCGCGATTACTCCGGTACAGCGTTCATGAAAATGCCGCGTCTACTGTAAATTCCGCGTGGTACAGTGTACCTAACAATTTGAATCCAGTGCGCAGCTGCATCCTTTTGTGGCTCACAGCGCTTGATGAGGACAAAGAACAGCCGTCTGAGAAAATTTCTTTCGCGCAGCGAAACCTTTTGAGCAGGCAATTCGATGGGATTGCACTTTTCTTTCTTTGATTCTGTACATGTATAATATTCAAAAAATACTCGAACTACCGGTACATCTACATGCGCTTGTGGAAAGCGGATGTATTCATCGGTAGTTCGAGTACATGTATTTCTGAATGCGTTCGTCCCACTGGCGGGCATCAATCAAGCGCTTAGCATAACCAACGGAGACCGCGAACGAAGGTGCCGCAATCTTGACGATTCCTGCACCTCCACCGCTGTCTAAGACCAGCGATGTAACCTCTGCCTATGAGGGCTCGATCCTCAACAGGGAGCACCTGGATCGGATCATACTTGGCTACACTGTAAGTCCATGTTCAGCGTGTTAATCAACAACAGACATGATGCAACAGAAAACAAAACATTTATTTCTTCATGCCATTTTGGCAAGCGAACACATTTTGACACCTATGCGAGCTTCGGACGCTTCTCGCAGCACAAGTTCAGCCAGTTTACTCCGATCGAAGCTTGCGGTAGCCCTTCTGAGTAGCAACACCGGTATTGGCAGCTCCGGTTCCAGTAGCTGTAGCTCCCACACTCGCCTTGGCTCCACCAGTAGCAGTTCCTCCCACACCAGCACCAGCGTTTCCACCCACTCCACCGTTAGCAGCACCACTCACGCCACCGCCAACACCAGCAGTGCCACCGACTCCACCACCAACACCAGCGGTACCACCAACGCCGGCGCCAGCATTTCCGCCCACACCGCCGCCAACACCTGCCGTTCCTCCTACTCCACCGCCAACCCCGGCCGCACCACCAACACCGGCAGTTCCTCCGACACCAGCGCCACCGTATCCGTTACTGACGCCAACACCAACGCCACGACCGTAAAGACCCGCGCCGGCACCCGCTCGACCGGCTCCGTACAAGCCCGCGCCACCGTGCAGGAGTCCGAAGGTCTGGGCAGCCTGTTCTTCAGCGAATGCGCCATTCGAGAGAGCCACAACGGCGAGACACAAAGAGGCGATCTTGTTGCAGCTGAACATTGTTGGAAGGCGTTGCTTGTTCTTGAAAGTCGTAGAATGCACAAGAGCTGATGATGTGAGCTCGAGTGAGGATATTTGGAAATGAGCTTCGAACAACTCAACTCAGCGGCCACGGCTCCTGTATGGCATCATGCAGGTGCCTTGATTAAAATACACGGAGGAGTCGTTTGCCTATGATGACCAGCATTTTCAGCAGACATACGAACAGTAAAAGTCACATGGGTCATGAGCAACTGGCACGTTTAACCACTTCAACTTGCATCATACAAATCCTAGTATATTTCAATAGGTACGATTGGACTATACGGACACCGAAGGAGGTAAACAATCCTTACGCCATTGATGCCAGCTCAACGTTGCTGAGTGTTTTCTCGCTGTTTGCTAATATCCATGATATCCAATGTAAAGAAAAGATAACCATTTAAAAAATGAAATTTGAGGCCGTCATGGCGACACACCTGCCGCTGGGCATTACAGTTGAGGATCCGTGTGGCCTGCTGCCGCAATGCAAGCGGCAAGTTGGTAAACTGGAAGCTTCTCTTACTCTTCCGGCAGTGATACAAAAATTCTATAACTTGCTTAACCCTGAAGTTCATTTCCGTTCATCCAGATCTAAGTAGGCCACAGCCAAGAATGAAACGTTTCGGCTGACAAGGTCATAGATAAAGTCGTTAGCAAGAACTATGTGACATCAATGTACCTCAATGAAAAACGAAAACGAAAGCATGAAATGTTGCCTCGTTAGCTCGACAACTTTTCTTTTACCTTGGGTCCCCATATCCAAACGAAGCACAACACATATCAACTTTTTCACCTCGATACTGAAAAATTGGCCTCGGAAACTAACTTATAGGGCTGCCGATACAAGCTTTTTCCTGCAACCACTATAGGGATGTTATTGACACTTCTAGTGGATCTGTGACGTATTTGCAATCTGTAGTGTTCAAAGCCATAAGCTTGCACCGTGCAGCTATGAAGAACGTAACCGGTAAATAACACCAGCACAGATCCGTCAATGACACAGTCGCCAGACTTGTGGTATGGTTGCTAGTATAGTGATATTACCAGAGACCAGGGCTCCCGAATAATGCATACTGACATACATTAATGTACATTTTTGCAGTCCCATAATGTATGGGGGCCTCCCTGAGGATGCCCATCAATTATGTATGGCAGGGTTGCTTACATATGCATTATTAATGTCCCTAGGCCCGTTCTTAAGTTCCTTATCTCGAGTCCCAACGTCCGCACTGCCATCGTTTGGGCTCTTCTCGTCCAGCTCCTTACCGCCACAGTCTTTCTAACCAATGTGCTTGCCTTTTCACCTGCAACGGGATCACATTATGGTTATTATCCTGACTCAAATTCAGCATGAACTTTGAAGTATAAAAGTGCAGTTTGACCAGGTAAAAGAAGGCTATGCTGGGGTTCCTGTGTAGTTTTAAGTCCCTGAGTGACTCAGGGGCTCAAATGGAAGCTCAAAATAGACGGTTGTGCGGTAAACGCTCCGAAGAAGGTTTGGGATAAATTCTCTGAGTTTTAATATGGATACCCATTTTTACATTTTCCCCATTAATGTCCATAATATATGTAGCTCTCTCGCCACTGGGAATTCCATAATGTATGGGGGGGCTTCAAAACTCACCTGAGAATAATGCCATAATCGGGAGCCCTGCCAGAGACTACCAGCCAACTCAGTTATTGTCAGGAGCATCCAACTCTGCTCCCGGATTCGGGTTCTGGATCACGATCAGCGCGTACTCCTTGTCTGCAGCAGTAAACAAACGAAAATGAATAACTGTACAGATCTAGAAACCATTTAGAAAGTATCCAGACCTGGGGCGATCATGATCTCGTGCTTCTTGGAGCGAATCCTCAGGAACGTCATGTCGTTCGTCGGGTCCAGCGTGCGGATGGTGGACTTGGCTTTGGCTGCCAACTGCGAGATGAGCGCTGCGTGGTCCATGGCGAACTCCTCGTCGCTCGTGCTCGAATAGATGGGGACGCCCTCCTGGTTGACGATGAGAACGGCCTGCACGCCCTTGTGGCTCTTGATGCGCTTGATGGTCTCCTCAGCTTCGTATCCTGGCTGGACAGAGCAGGGAGAGGTTACGTCGCTGGGGTTAGACAGAGGTAGAGGTGCAGGAAGCGCACCATGACGATGAGATGCTGCCTGCTGAATCAAACCGACGCTTCGGCGGGTAAATGTTTTTGATAGGTTGCACGAAGGTTGCTATCAATTTAGAATCTGGCATTATTAATTTTAGAACTGATTTTCTAGCATAAACTAGAATTTCAAAATGGTCTTGTTCCCTAGAATTCATTGCTTGTGGAAGTAACCATACTATTGGATTGAATTCCCGAGTCAAACAAAGATTTTCACACTTAAGAAAACGATACGAAGTACCGTTTTACTTGGCCACCGCCTCGGGGTCGAAGTACGGGATTTCGCCGTGCGGCGTCACGCGGATCGCGTGGCGGTTGCCAGGTAGGTAGTCGAACGTGGCGTAGTGGAATGTGGAGCGGTTGTCCCAAATGGCCACCGCATTCTTCGTCCAGCTGAAACGCACTTGGAACTCGTGACCTTCCGTCACGTGCTGGTACAGCAGTCGCAGCACAGCATCTGAAAGATACACAAAGTTAGCAACCAATCTAAATTTCTCCACAGAAAACCATTCCGTACCAGACTCCGCAGTTGAAAGCTGCACAATACGCTTGGTGAACGCAGGGTTCACATACAGAGCACAACGTCCAGTCACAGGGTGCGTGCGGACAACCGGATGCTCAAATTCCACTGGCGGACGACGAATCACTTGTCCCTTGGCAGCAGCGGCAGCAGCTTGAGGCTACGGTATCGAATACAGTCAGCAAAAACACTCAATACAATAATTGTCCAACAAATACTTACAATTCCCGTGTGAATCGCCGTCAGACCAGAGATGAACTCTCTCATCGGAGGCGTAAGACGGTCGTACGCCTCATACGCAGAAGCCCACAACGTGTCACCACCCACCGGAGGGTTCGTCAGCACCTTGAAGCTCGTGTACGACGGCGGTTGACGCTCGTTGGACACGTCGCTGTGCCAGGCGTTGAACGGGTCGTACATCTGACGTTTGAGGAATCCCTCACTCGTCTCGACCGAGTTCTCCACGATCAACACCTCGTTGTGGTCCTTGGGATGACCCAAGTTCTGGTGCACGTGGAGAGGTCCGTAGTAGCGTCCGAGTTCCAGTTGCTGCTCCACGTTGATCTCCTGGTCACGGAAGAAGACGACGCCGCGGTGGGCGATCAACAGAGCCAATTCGTCGCGCTGCTCGTTCGTCAGCTCATGCAGTTGAATACCCGAGAGCTCCGTGCCGATCTTAGGGGACAAATGCGTCACCGTCGCGTCCTTCAGTAGGTTTTTGAACGTCGGATCAGCTTTAAGCCCTCGGTCCTCAACTGGAAGCACTGGGATCGGATCGTACTTGGTTTCAGGGTACACGCTGAGCAGTTCCGGGTGGTCGAACTTAGCGTGCTCCACTTCTTGGTTTAAAGCGTTCTTGACGGCTATGGGTTTAGCCTTGGTATCCGTCTTCGTGTTCGTATCGTTCTGGTGTTGCGGAGCCATGGTCTTTCGTGGTGATGAGCAAATTGCAAAGTGACGCTGGATAGAAAGCCACAGAGGACGGAGTGTGTCTAAACTACCGGGTGCGTTGCTTTGCAGCCATGTCCGATGGAATCGCCACGTACGTCTGGACTCCAGATCACGACGAGGTGAGTAAGTCAAGAGACTGCAGTTGTATAGCGGGATGTCAGGTTAACGTCGGGATTTCCGTCGAAGGAGATGAGCTCTCGGTGAGGATGTTGCTGCATAGTGACAAGACGTTCTTCTTGCTGTGATTGGGTATGTGAGGAGGCCAACACGCATTGGAGACCGGACTTCGTTGTAGTTGCAGTCCATAGTTTAACAGAAGCAGAGACCACCGCAATTTGAAATCCCGTTTGCTGATTGGTCACGTGACAGCGAATCATCGAGGAGGACGGTCTCACGTATCCTTTCACTTCAACATGGACGACTAGGGAGATGGACCAGTCGCATGGCCGGGAAAGTTATTGCAACGGCACATGTATGCAGCTTCGGCTTACAAAATGCACACGCATAGGAAGATCACCGCAGTCTCTGACGCCTGTTGCGTCGCTTTCGCACTTCGTATAGAGAGATTCGCAAAGCAATGGCGCGACTATAGCACTGCCGGAATGCATTTTGTCGTACGTCTAGCAAAATGGACACTTGAAACGGAAGAAAACGAGAACGAAATCTGCATTTCAACTGGTGAAAAGTATCTTGTCACTGCATTCCGATGTTAGGCACTTACAAACGAGCCTGTCGATAAGCAGTCACGCCGAGTTATTCAAAAATACACTGTACCTACGTGAGATTCTCTTCGAGTTAAAGCATTTGGCGTGGTACAGTGCCTTTGTTTCATCCTGATTCGTCTTGACTATGCAGAGAGATCACCTCAAAAGCAGGGCGTTTTCCTATCCAGGAGCTCCATTGGTCCTAGTTAGACCCGTGTCCGGCCAATGGAAACAACCAACGCGAATTACACCCCAACGCAGTGAGCGCGGACGCTCGGTAGTCGTCGAAATGGACACATCGCCGATCTCTTGAAGCCAGAAGCTGTCAGTTCTTCGCCTGTAAGTCGGCATTTCGCGTCAAGGAAATCGCTCTCGCCATTTCCAATCTTGCCCTGGCCAGCAAACATGTCCAAGGTGCAGTCACCGGCGCTCACGCCGCAATTCTCGCCGTCCGTGACCGGCTACATCAACACGAAGCTCTGGGACGAACGGCCGGTTCGGTATGCCGCCAACGTGTTGAAACACGTGTGCATTTTCCTCCTCATCCTCACGGCATGTGAGGAAGTCACGAGCTTCGCCATCGGCCAGTCACTCAAGAACTTTTTCCAGAAATTGGGCTGGTCCAACAAGGGGTCCACCTCCATGAAGCTCACGTACGACTCGTTCAGCCAGTTCATGTGCATCGTGGCCGGTTACATCGCTGATGAGCGTCTCGGCAAGTTCAAGACACTGCTGTCAGCTGCGACGTTGGACTCTTTTGGTCTGCTTTTCCTCGTAATCGCTGCGTTGCCAGCCGTCGTGAACAACCACCTGGGAGTGAGCAAGGCGATCTTCAATATCGGACTGTTCCTGGGTGTTGCAGTCTCTCAGATCTGTCTACGATCCCTCGTGATTTCATACGGAGGCGACCAGTTCTCTCCTGCCTCTCCACCATCAGAGAAGGCGCTGTTCTTCAGTATCCAGTACTGGGTGGCCAACATCGGAGCTTTCATCGGCTATGCAGTGTTCCCTTCCGTGTCGATCCACGGCTTCGGAGCGATCCCTGCTGAATACGGATACGTCAGTGTGTACCTCGTGGGTTTTGCGATGTTATTGATCTTCGTTGCGCTGCTGTGGTCCACTCGCAAACGCTACGTGAACGTCCCTCCTACTAAAGAGTCGATCGCTCTAGTCATTAAGATCGTGATCAACCACGCCAAGAAGAACTTCAGCGCTCAGATGGTCGTGCTAGGTACGGTTCTCTACATCGCCGCCTTCCTGCTTAACATCCTGGCGTCGATTCTATCGGACCATGGAGAAACTGGACACAACATCTCGTACGCTTGCGGAGTGATGATCGTCATTGCTACAATTCTCTGGGTCTACTTCGGACAAAGCTCCGAGTTCATGGAGAGCGCTAAGGACACAGTCGGTGGACGATTCGACCCGGAGCTTGTGAACGGCGTCAAGCAGGTCATCCGGATTCTTCCGTTCAACGCCTTCAACGTCTTCTGGTGGGTCTGCCAGAACCAGCGTGGAAACAACCAGTCGATCGTCCAGCAGACCGACACGCGCCTTGGCAGTGGCCCCTTCTCGTCCCAAATGCCAGGCCCCACTGTGCAGATGTTTAACCCCATTGGAGTGCTCATTTTCGTCCCTCTAATGGAGAAGGTGGTCTACCCTTTATACGAGAAACACGCAGGGAAGCCTGCGAGTCGATACGGTAAGGTGCTGACTGGATACTGCACTGCTGTTGTGGCTATGATCTGGACTGGATGCTACGAGATCATCCGTCGTAGTACGACTCCACTTACGTACGTGGACTCGAGCGGTGTGACGCAGTTCATGATCAACGACGACGGGAATCAGGTGATGAACGACATCCCGTGGTGGACGGCCATCCCTCAGTATCTGCTGGTTGCACTGGCCGGAGTGATGATCGCCATCCCTTCGTACGACATCAATTACTCAGAAGTCCCTCAGAGCATGCGTAGTACGTCCATTGCTCTCGGGTTCTTCGTCAACTCGATGGGTAGTACGCTGCTCTCCATTATTGTGCTGCTCTTCGGCAAGTACATCCCGGCCGACCTCAACAACGGCCACATCGAGTACATGTTCTTCACGTTGGCTGCCATTATGGTGGTCAACATCTTCTTCTACGTGGTGGTGATGAACAGGATGCAGCTGGGGATGATTCCTCGCGTTAAGAAGGCGGGCGAGAAGGTGGACGACGAGGAAGCCCAACCTTCAGCTCTGTAAGTTTTTTTTTAATTGTGAAAAGAGTCTTCGGACTGGAGTTTGGTTGTAAAAGTTGGTTTGAAGTTTCGAACTTGAATTCGTGCAGTTCGGAGAAGTCAGCGATCGTGTGGCGGTCGTCTCCTACGTACGATGGGCCTTCGGAAAGGCTTGTGCATAGATCCTTCTGATACCCACAACGAGGTTCAGCATTGACGTGTATTAAGGTAAATTTACCGGTAGCAAACACGTATGCAGCAAACTTCAACAACAAATACAGCATCGGATCTTCCAGTGGAGCGACTACCGAGAAAAGCAAGTAAAATGGTTTTGAACCACTCCTCGCCAATTATGTTGTTGTAGCCACTCGCAAAGGTATCTGTTGCACAACCATACTTCCAAAATGCAACCATCCAGCGCGTTGGGCGTATGCGCAAGCAGCCACTCGACAACTTCCAGCCGCGAGACTTTAAGCCTTTTAAGAGGAAAATTACGACATCCTGGGAATTCCGAGACGAGATACGCCACCTCATCAAGACGATCGGACATGTTGAGATGCCTTTCCACAGCGAACGGTCTGCGGCTCATTGATCGATTAGCATGAAGCCATTTCACCACCTTCATGTGACCGTTTCCTGCTGCCATGTCAATAGCATCCGTGGTGCAACCTTCACTTCGATTCCAGTGCAACCACTTGACCACTTCCAGATGTCCATGCTCGACCGCTTCATCCATAGCTCTTTTCGTGCATCCCTCTGAACGGTGTTTGTGCAGCCATTTCACCACCTCTAAGTGTCCATTCGAAGCAGCAGAATCCATTGCGTCGGTAGAGCACCCTCCATCGCGGTTTTCGTGAAACCACTGAAGAATTTCGAGATTCCCACGTGCAGCAGCAGAATATATGGCATATTCTACGTCGAATGTTTCAGATCTGTTGGCGTGCAACCAACGCACCACCTCTAGATGGCCTCTACGCGCCGCCCACTCCATTGTTGATCGGTAACAACCCTCGGTTCGATTTGCATGGAGCCACTTCACCACGTTGAGATGGCCTAGAAAAGCAGCTTCGTTCATTGCCCTAGTACTACATCCTTCCGAGCGGTTGGCGTGGAACCACTGAACCAATTCGAGGTCTCCCCGAATTGCTGCAGCGTCCATTGCTAGGTAGGAACACTGTTTGTTGTGGTGGAAGTGGGAGTGGAGCCACTTAACAGTCTCCAAAGACTTAGCTGCATTCATCGCGTAAGTACCACAATCTCGCTCTTTCATCTTTTTGTCGTATAAGTATTTCAAGACATCTAAATGGTCGTTCCTGGCAGCTTTCATATAGATATAGCCAGCATCTGTGATCCCTTTCTCTTCGTGGAGCCATTTGACAATGTGCAAGTGTCCACACTCAGCAGCAAGATCCAGAATATGTTCCGAATAGAGCACATATGACACCCAGGGGCGATCGCCGTTAGAATCCAGGATAAAACTCCGCGATCGACATTCAACTAAAACCTTAAGCCTGTCCAAATTACCCGCCCGGACAAGACCACTGACAATCTGCCAGTTTAACAGCTTGCAGTTGCCTGCGACCCAGTCAATAACATCCCACTGGCAATGGCCTACGGCACAGTCAACCGCAGCTTGAATATCCATTGAGAATTTCTCGTACAACACGCGCACAAGTTCCACGTCCCCACTTTTGGCAGCAAGTAGCAACAAGTCTTGAGCGTGTTCAGGCGGAATTTCAGTACGAGCACGTAACCAATGGACCACATCATGATGGCAAATTCCCTTGGCTAAACACAGTTCAATTCCTCCCCAAATTGTTCTGCTCCGATGGTTTCCCCACAGCCATTCCAGGATATGCAAATGCCCGTTATCAACAGCTTCGGGAACAACTTGGGTAAGAAACTCTTCTGGACGGTAACTCTCTACTAGCCACCGCAACGTCGTCAAATCACCTTGAGCTGCCGCTTCACCCGTCACATTGTTGAACTCCCAACGCTGGAGAATAGGATCAATTGTCGGCAATTCACGGCTGGTTAAGTACTGAAGAAACCGCAGACTGCCACCACTTGTTTTGTAGGCTGCTGAGAGTGAAATTGACCCCGACACTTCGTCCAGGAAAGCGTCGATGATTCGAGCCAAACTTTGGTCTCCATTTGAAGGAAGCCAGTGCCTACACACAAGGTGGACTGCCGTCAACACCGGAAAAGACAGCAATTCGTGCTCGGACTGGGGATGGTGCATCGATTAGTGTCTTGGCGCGCTACTTCGGAAGTGAGTGCTTCACAGTAAGCGTGGTGAATAATACCAAACTTTGAGTCAAAACCATCGACAAAATCTGAATGAAAGATAGGACTGACAGATCTAGAATTCGAAATGGCCCTGGAGCAGGCTATACGACACGACATCTATGAGCTCTCGCAAGCGCAGCTGGAGGCGGGCGTCACAATGTGGCCGCCGTGAGCAGACCTATCAAAGATAACGTAGGTGCCGGTCCTTAGATCGGCTTAGGTTATTAGGATTCTAGGAAGTAATTCAATATACCTCATCACCATCTAGAATTCGAAATGACCACATTGCGGGTCAGTCAGTACACACACATTACCCTCGATATTCTAAAGCACGACTACAATTAGCCGATTCAATAATTGCCAGTACCCCTTTCCGCTGGTAGGGTTTGATTCGGAATAGGTTTATGTGGAGAAATATGAAGGCCACGAGTTCCAGGTGCGTTTCAGCTGGACGAAGAATGCGGTGGCCATTTGGGACAACCGCTCCACGTTCGACTACCTACCCGGCAACCGCCACGCGATCCGAGTGACACCGCACGGCGAAATCCCGTACTTCGACCCCGAGCGATGGCAAAGTTAAACAGAACTTCGTATCGTTTTCTAAAAGAGTCTTTGTCGGCTCGATTGTAGCAAAGAAACAGACCGTTATTGTAAAACAAACCAAAAAGGAAAAAAAAATACGGCAGCCAAAGTTTAGTTGTAACTCTACAGTTCGTGCGGCTTGAGAGGAATGGTATATGTATAGTTTTACTTAAGTAAGCGTTAGAACGTTTAGATGCATTTGACTTCATTCGTTTCCTGAAAGTGAATGTAACAAAGCTTGTTAACAAAACAGGAAATTTAGAAATTCTTGTTGGGGCTGAAGCCTCACCATCTATCGGGTTCCTAACTGAATCGACAAGGATCCCGAGTATTGTAAGTGCGTTGAACCTGCATTACCAAGTTCTTGTACCGCCATGCGAAGGAATTTGGAGTTGAGTAGACAAGGTTCTCCAACTTTTGGGATTTGATACACCTACTTCAGCAAATTTGCCACTACCCGAACGTCGAATTTGAATTCCTCGTCCATAGGATATAGTCATTTTCATTAGCAGGCGAAACGAGTAGTGTCTAACTAGTTGATCATTTTTTTTTCCATTCAATAATAAATATTGCAATTATTTCAGTATATTGCAGGCCTTGCAGGAAACAGTTAAACGGTCTGTAGTGTAGGTTAACCTTACCATGCCGGCACACAGGGCTTAAATCCTACCGCTACAGAGAATTGCAGGTGACTGTCAACCTAGTTGGACAATTTTAAAGAACTTGAAAAAGCCAACGACGGCCCGAATGCTTTCCATCCCCTCGCCAACTATGTTGACGTACAGGGCTTGGCACAATACAATATCAGTAAAAATAACGCACCGTAACTTATTGCAATAACTAATTGGTACCCTACAACCAATTACATGCAATAAAATATCAACAAGAAGTACTAAAATTACATGTAAATGGTGTCCAGGGTCGAGCCCACGGGTTGCCAAAGACTTTCATTTGGTTAAGGAACATTTGTTGTAGTCTTAGTGCTCTTATGACCGATCGGTACTGGTGAAGTGACGGATGGAGGCCGAAAAGTAGTGGTAGAATGAAAGGATAAATTTGAGTTTCGAAGTGTTCTATGATATTGGGGTAATAAGAAAATAACCCAATTATTAATTGGAGGCACTTTGGCCTCCCAATCAATATCAAATTGAATTGTGCCAAGCCCTGTTGACGTAGCCACTCGCAGAGGTATCTGTTGCACGAAAGAAGTAGAACTTGATTGGGCAGTTTACTTATTTTCCCTAAAACCATTGGTATGTTTTTACCTGTCTGTATGATACTTCGTTCGAACAGAACACTTTTATCTCTTCCCAATGATGTTGTCGAAGCCACTCGCGGAGATGCGTCTTGAACGGCCGTACTTCCAATGTGCAACCATCCAGCGCGTTGGGCATATTAGCAAGCAGCCACTCTACAACTTCCAGCCGCGAGACTTTAAGTCTTTTCAGATGAAAATAACGACAATATGGGAATTCCGAGACGAGATACACCAGCACATCTAGGCGACCAGACCAACCGAGAAGCAATTCCACAGCCAACGGTGTGCAACTCATTGATCGATTGACATGAAGCCATTTTACCACCTCCAGGTGGCCTTTTGCTGCTGCCCTGTCAATAGCCTTCGAAGTGCAACCTTCACTCCGATTCCGATGCAACCACTGTACCACTTCCAAATATCCATACTCGGCGGCTTTATCCATTGCTTTTGCCGTACAGCCCTCTGTACGGTTGTGATGCAGCCATTTCACCACCTCTAGGTTCCCACCACAGGCAGCATAATCCATTGCGGAAGTAGAGCACCCTCCATCTCGGTTTTCGTGGAACCATTGAAGGAGATCGAGGTAACCATTCGCAGCAACAAAATCCATGGTGAAACGTAAGTCAATGCTCGAGTTGTGTTGGCATGCAACCACCGCACAACCCACGCTTCGCTGCCTCCCCCATCGTTGACCATGAGCAACCCTCACTTCGATTTGCATGGAGCCACTTTACCACGTGAAGGTGGCCGTTTTAAGCTGCAAAGCGCATTGCATCAACACTACAGCCTTCGGAACGGTTGGCGTGGAGCCACTGAACCATTTCGAGATCTCCCCGAGCTGCAGCTCCGTCCATTGCCCGGTGGGAGCATTTGGCGTTTGTGTGGAAGTGGAGCCACTGAATCGTCTTCAAAGACTCAGCTTTATCCATAACATACTTGTCGGAAACTCGATCAATCTCCTTCTTGTCGGTCAAGTATTCTACGACATCTATATGTCCGTTCTTGACAGCAGCAATATATCCGTAGCCAGCTTCTACTAGTCCTTTCACTTCGTGGAGCCACTTGACAATGTGCAATTGTCCACACTCAGCAGCGAGCTCCAGAATACTAGAGTAGTGCACTAGCCCACGATCGAATAAAATCTTGAGCAAGTCCAAATTACCAAACTGATCAGATCCATGCAGGTATGGTAACAGTTTATCCACTTGCAATTTTCCACGAACCACAAAACAACGTCCCACTGGCCATGGTGTCCTGCACACTTTACCGCAGGTTCAAAACCCATTCGAAATTTTTTGTACAGCACGGGCACAAGTTCCACGTCCCCATTCTGTGCAGCAAGTCGCAGCATTTTTTCGCCCTGTTCAGGATGCATTTCAATGCGAAAACGTAACCAGCGGACCACATCGCGATGGTATCTCTCTTTGACCAAACCCAGCTCCCAAATTGTTCTTCTCCGATGATTTTCCCACAGCCATTCCAGGATATGCAAATGCCCATTATCAACAGCTTCTGCTACAACTTGGGTAAGGATCTCTTCTGGACGGTAACTCTCTACTAGCCATTGCAACGTCCTCAAATCTCCTCGAGCTGCAGCATCTCCTGCCACATTATTAAACTTCCAACGCTGAAGAATAGGATCCGTTGTCGGTAATTCATGGCTGACTAAGTACTGAAGACTGCAGACTACCACCACTTATTTTGTAGGCTGCTGATAGTGATATCGACCCCGACACTTCGTCCAGGAAAGCGTCGATGATTCGAGCCAAATTTTGGTCTCCACTTGCCGTCAACACCGGAAAAGACAGCCATGCGTGGACTGCATCAATGGATGTATGTCTTGGTGCATTAATTTGAAAGTGATTTGTTGTCAGTAGAGCGAGCGATTAATTACAAACTGTCAATCAAAACGTTTGATTGATGGATTCGTAAATGTACACTGTAAGTATAGCACTAACATCAATTCCAGTAAACAGCGGCATCTCCAACGGTAAAACTCTATACATGTACTAGGGCTAATGCTAAGACTGGGATAGCAAAACCTTTTGCGTACGACTTTCTCGAAAAAACTGGATCAGTTCCAAATGAGGGGGCGAATCAGCTCAATCTGATCAAGCGTAAACAAATCCTAACGGATTCGAATTCGCGTTGAGCGTGCGATTGCTTGGCCCAAGCCTTGGGCCCAAGCCCAAACACAACCTCACCTCGCTAAGTTCAGTGTGTCGTCGCCACTCTCATAATTGTAATTTGTAAGGTTTGGACGATAGCGTTCCTGCCTCTGAGCAGCATGGTATCCATTCTCTCTGATAAAATTATACAGGTCTCAGTGTGGGTAAAAACTTCTCTGTTTGGAGCCCTGTTCGCCCCCAGATCTTTGGTGGTATCTAAAATCAATTATTACTAGTACAGGTTTTGTTTGATACCTGAATCAAGGAGATCGTGCTGGAGCAACAAAAAATACACAGATAAATTCGCATTTTTATGGATTTCTGTGAACTTTTTAGGTGCATATTCTGTGAATATAAGATTCTACAGGTAGAATTAAATTGAGAGGGCGAGCAGATAGATATTCGCTTATAAATGAAAGCACTCAAAGAGAACATGGGAGCTGGAAAATGCTTCAATGAGGTCGTGTCTACTACTTGGAGATCGCCGCCAACAAAGCAGTTGTCGCAATTATCAAGTCAAAACAACTGACAATGTTCACCAACCAAGCACTCAATCGAGATTCCGTTCCACCGTCGATTTGGAACTGCCTGCTGGACTGGAAGGCGCCTGTGGCTCCCGTTGCCATCCAGGTGGCCGCAAAGAAGGCAGTAAATGACGCAGCCAAGAAGGCGTCGAGCATCCGCGAGTTTGCGGCCCAGCTGCAGCGTCAAGTGGAGTCCATGGGCGAGAGATGGCACGTGCTCGTTGGCGGGGACAAAGCTTTCACGGTAGTGTAGGAAGTTGTAGAACTCGTAGGATGCAACGACTTGGATTGACGCGTGCCAGACGCGTTCCCCCGGGGCCTCCTCAGTGGCTTACCAATCTGCAAGTGAGGCCTAACCTATCTCTGGCTATCTGTGACCTACCATAATGCCTAGATTCCTTCTAGAACACTCTATATGCCCTTCCATGGGCTACTACTCTGGGGTCGTTACTTGTGCACCCATGTGCACTTCCAACAGGTAGCTACTAGGGCCCCGCGCGCCCAAGGCTTTGGAACCGTCAGCGCACGCGGAGCCCTACAAGGAGAAGAAGAAGTTGATTAGCTTGTTACAAGTCACCAATGAGCATACCACGGACCGCAGGACAGAGCAGCAGAGATGGGCTGTAGCGGCACGCTCAACGCACTCTCAACCTGCTGGGCAACCACCAAGATCTACCTCCTAACATTTCAAGAGTCAGAGCCATTTTGCAACGCGAGCCCTATTGAGGGTTGCTGGTCTTGGGTACTGTGTACCAGTTGTACCCATTAACCGGTTAACCCGAACCGGTCCAATACGATCCCGCGATGATTACGGTACGTTGTTTACGCCACCGATGATTAGACGAGTAGGATGATTGGACGAGTACAGAGTGTTGGTGATTGGATGCACCAAATGATTGGATGCAGACTAGGTAGTGAAGACAGTGTAAGCTCCGATCAATCAATCACTTTCGAATCTTCATTCTACCCCTCAAGTGGTTTCCTGCCTCCGCTCCGGTCTCGCCCAGAGTGCAGCCCTCCCTCCGCTTCGTTCAGCTTCACAGTTTCCAAGATCCATATCTTGTATCAGGTTATGAACCCAAGCACCATGTCCTCTGCCCACGATGCTTCCACCAAGGTCTCCACCGACAAGTCAACGGAGACAACTACGCGACGTGGAACCGCTACATGCGTGGCGTGTTTCTGACCAAGTCGGTGTGGCATGTGGTGAACCGGGAAACGACGCCAAGCTTCACGGACTCGCGGGCCAAGGACGAGTACGTCAAGTCGAGCAACATCGCTTTCGGACTGATGCTGCTCCACATGGACGCGGACTACCATCATGTGGTCGACGACTGCGAGGAAGCGTAGGTTGCGTGGTCGCGCCTGAAGACGCTGTACGGTGGTTCGCAGAAGGCTGGGCGCATCTACTTGAAGCGCCAACTCTTTAGCATGGAGATGTCGGAAGGCGGCACTGTCTTGCATCATTGCAATGAAGTCCTCAACATCAGCGCCAAGCTCAGCAGCATCGGCGCCAAGATGGAGGACGAGGACGTGGCGATCTGCCTGTTGCGCAGCCTCCCCAAGAGCTACGAGAACGTCGTGCTCAACTTGGAGATGAGCAGCGCTGAACTGCGGTCGCAAGACGCCGTGAAGGTGCTCACGAACGAGCACATTAAGCGGCAAGGCGAGAAGAAGGCGACGGTGAAGACTGAGAATGCGGCCAAGGCGTTCAACACCGACCGAGAGTCTCGCCAATGCACGTACTGCGGAAAATTGGGGCACACGGCGGACAAGTGCTGGACCAAGCAGAAGGACGAGAATCGGGGCCCAAGACGCGGCGGCAACGGCCGTGGACGCGGGGCCAACACTGCCCAGTGGCGAAACGACGACGACAACTACGACTACGGCTACGATCGAGTGGCGTTCGCGGTTTCACTGGAGTGTGATATTTCGACGGGCAAGGATATGCTCGGGATGTGGGCGGTCGACAGCGTCGCAACGCACCACATCTGCAACGACAAGGCCAAGTTCGCTAATTTAATCGAGCGAAACGAAGGCGAACTTTCGGTGGCCGACGGCAACAAGACGGCCATTATGGGTGTGGGGACCATCGTGGAACGAGTGGTTCTGCCCAACGGCGACGAGCGCGAGATCGAGGTCAAGAACGCGCTGTACGTGACGAGCATGAGCGAGAACCTGCTCTCGGTTCCACAGATCAACAAGAGTGGCCTGTTCCAAGTCGTGTTCGACGGCACCAAGATGCAGATTGCGCACAAGGACTCCAAGCAAGTGGTGGCGACGGCAAACCTCGTGGATGGACTCTACTGGCTGAAGACGCCTCAGCGATCGGCGAATGCGGCGACGAGTGGCAAGACTATCGACCTGCACGCGCGCATGGGTCACGCTCCGGTTGAGGTGCTTCGCAAGATGGTCGACAACCACATGATCAAGGACGCGAAGGCACCTTCCAAGTCGAGTGGACCAAGCGTGTGTCGCGGATGCCAACAAGGGAAAATGGTCCAAAAACCGTTCCCAAGCAACCGTGACAAGCGTCGCTACGACACGTTCGAGTTGCTCCACTTCGACATCTGCGGACCCATGGAAGAAGAGTCACTGGGTGGCAGCAAATATCTGCTGCTGATCGTGGACGAAGCAAACGGATGCATGAAGGGTTTCTGCCTGCGCTCCAAGTCGGAAAGCGAAGACCGCATCAAGACGTACATCATGAAGGTGCAGAAGCAGTTCGGCAAGAAGGTCAAGTTTGTGCGGCACGACGGAGCTCGTGAGTTTGCGACTAACTCGCTCAAGGACTTCTACGAAGACGAAGGCATCGAGCAGCAAACTACGGTTCCGTACGCGCACCAGACCAACGGCACGGCAGAGCGAGCCATCCGAGCTATCGTCACGATCGGCCGCAGCATGCTGCATCACGCCAAGCTGGACAAATGTTTCTGAGCTGAGGCGGCGATGACGGCCATCTACGTGAAGAACCGCCTGCCGTCACCCAAGATCGAGCACAAGACTCCGTTCGAGATCGTGTACAAGTCCAAGCCGAGTGTGAAGCACATGCGTGTGTTCGGCTGTCGGACGTACATTCTGACTCCTAAGGAGAAGCGGCTCAAGTGGGATCCCAAGGCTCGCGCCGGATTGTTCCTCGGCTACGAAGAAGTGTCCAAGGCGTATCGAGTTTATGACATCGAGGCGGGGCAGGTGGTGATCAGTCGCGATGTCAACTTCGATGAGTCGCCTTTTGGGCTTTCAGCGGCCACTTCGGATGAAGACGTCGATAATACTGCACTGGACCTTGACGCCCTCGACATCGACGATGATGGTCCACGCCAAACGAGCTTTCAGCAGGCGGGGAAGCGCAAGAACCGATCAAGTGGCAATGAGGACACTGCCAAAAGATCGCGCACCGTTCGCCACAGAGCTGGCTTAGAGGAAGCAAGTGCACCGGACGTATCCCCCTCGCACCGAGCTGAACCCGAAGAAGAAGAAAAGTCTGGGGATCAAGATGAAGACGATGATTCGACTTCTCCTGTGTTTTGGCGTGCCAGTGCCAACGCCGTCGAAGCAGCTGTGGGTTTATCGGAGCCGTCGACATTCCAAGAAGCGGTGAACGGCCCGGACCAAGTGCACTGGCACAAGGCGATTCGCGCGGAACTCAAGTCGATGCGATTGCGTGGTGTATTTCGAGCTGCCAAGTTGCCCAACGGACAGCGCGCCATCGGCACCAAATGGGTGTTCAAGATCAAGCGCAAAGCGGACGGATCGATCGAGAAGTACAAGGCGCGCCTCGTAGCCAAGGGCTTCAAGCAGAAGCATGGCATCGACTACACGGAGACGTTCTCGCCCATGGTCAAATACGTGACGCTGCGCATGATCATCGCACTCGCCAAGTACTTTGGCTGGCCTCTCGACCAACTGGATGTGGTGACCGCTTTCCTATACGGGATAATGAAGGAGCTGCTGTTCTGCGTGGTTCCTGAAGGCGTCGAACTGGATGGTGACTTCGACTGCCTGGAATTGGTAAAGGCGATCTACGGTCTCAAGCAAGCTTCGCGCGTGTGGAATGAGACCTTCGACGAATTCGTGTGCTCTATCGGCTTTCAAGTTTCGGCCCTCGGCTCGTGCCTCTACATCAAGGTTGTTGATGGCCATTGTGTCCTCGTACTGGTCTACGTGGACGATGTATTGATCACCGGAAGTTCACCCGAGTTGATCTCACACACGAAGAACGACCTCAAGACACGCTTCGAAATGACTGACAGCGGCAAGTGCGTGTTCGTGCTTGGGATCGAGTTGGTAGACGGCCCAGACGGCAGCGTGACGATGTGTCAGCGGCGCTATGTGGATGATATCCTGAAGCGCTTCGGTATGGACGAGTGCAAGGCTGTGGTAAGTCCGGTGGACATAAGCACTCGACTGGTTCCAAGCGACGCAGCAACCAAAGTGAACACTCCATTTCGCGAAGCTGTGGGTGCCCTGATGCATCTTATGACTGCCACGCGTCCGGATATCGCGTACACCGTTGGTTATGTGTCGCGCTTCATGGAGAACCCCCAAGAAGAACACTGGGTTGCGGTCAAGCGTATCTTTCGCTACCTGCAAGGCACCAAGACGCATGGAATCTGTTTCAAGCCGGGTGACAACATCGACTTTCGCGGGTACTCCGACGCGGACTGGGCTGGCGACCTCGCGGACCGCAAGTCGACTTCCGGCTACACGTTCATGCTAATGGGTGCACCAGTGAGCTGGGTCAGCAAGAAGCAGTCAAGTGTTTCGCTGTCTACGAGCGAGGCGGAATACATCGCGCTCAGTCTGGCGATCCAAGAAGGCAAGTGGATTCATCGCCTACTGTGCGAGATTTTGGCGGCTACCAACGAGACGGGACCTGAGCTGAAGATCCGCGAAGACAACCAGTCGTGCATCAAGATGACGAAGAACCCAGTGAACCACGGTCGCACCAAGCACATCGACATCAAGTACCACCACATCCGCGACGAAGTCAAGCGTGGTGAAGTGAAGCTCGAGTATTGCGAGACTTCTGTGATGCTGGCGGACATCATGACGAAGGCGCTCCCGGGACCTCGCCACACGGACCTGACGGCTGCTCTCAGCATCCACGCGTGTTCGCATTGAGGGGGCGTGTTGAGGGTTGCTGGTCTTGAGTACTGTGTACCAGTTGTACCCATTAACCGGTTAACCCGAACCGGTCCAATACGATCCCGCGATGATTACGGTACGTTGTTTACGCCACCGATGATTAGACGAGTAGGATGATTGGACGAGTACAGAGTGTTGGTGATTGGATGCACCAAATGATTGGATGCAGACTAGGTAGTGAAGACAGTGTAAGCTCCGATCAATCAATCACTTTCGAATCTTCATTCTACCCCTCAAGTGGTTTCCTGCCTCCGCTCCGGTCTCGCCCAGAGTGCAGCCCTCCCTCCGCTTCGTTCAGCTTCACAGTTTCCAAGATTCATATCTTGTATCAGGTTATGAGCAACAAAGCAGCTCGCCCCCTAGAAGAAGAAGAAGTTGATTAACAAGTTAGTGGACATGTTGTTTCCCTAGCTATGTTGTATCTACTTAGACTTCTTGACTATTGCCGGAGAATCCAAATTCGAACACTTGGTTGGGGCAAGCTTCTTGGTTTGAGCGGATCGAAACCCATGTTTTGAAGAACTCAAATCACTGCATTGCCGTTCAGCTCGAGCTCTCGCTATGTAAGTAGATGTGTTCATGGTTGAGTTCATCAAACCTTGAGCGCTCAGTCCAAGTAGCATGGAAAACAATTGCGGTGTGGAAGCAATAGTACCGGTACTTTGTGCTGTTGTTTTCAATCTGCATCTCGTGACTGCGGAAAAAGTTGGAATCGCACCTATACTTGGCGAGGCGCTTACCTCTTTTTAAGCTAGGATATCGCCGAAATTAATGTGCACCACAAAACGACGTGAAATGACGTGAAAAGCGTGACGGACACATTCGATACAAAAACTAAGGCTAATTGCAAGAGAAAGTCGAAATAATCCCAGCAAGCTGCGTAGCAGCACTTACATGCTGCTATCCCAGGATAATATTACATGTATCTGGATAGGACTACAACTTTGGTTGCAAATTTTGAATTGTTGGAAATATCGTAGAGGAATTACCTTATCTAAGTGAAAATCTACTTAGATGGCCGAACATAGGGTGTCAAAAGAGAAGTACTACTAAGTAGTTTGTTAAGTTCGCACTACCGGTAAATTTTTCAAAAGCACACAAAAATTGGGTAAGCGTATGTTTTTTCAAGATTTAAAAATAAGTTCAATCTTCAATCGTGAACTCGGCTGCAGAACGAAGACCTCGTCTACAACTTTATATGTTGAGTGTCGGCATTTAATTTATGTTGCGAGTACTCTGATCCTGGTCTTCAAGGCCCCCAGCCCGAAGTACCTCTGTTATATAGTTATATAACTCCATTACTGGAAAGTCACTCAAAAATGCAATAAAGTCTTTACAGCAATGCATGAAACAGCTCTGTACACGTATGCTTCAGCAGAGATCAACGAGGTTGCTAAAATCAACTTTAGCAAGTGACCCAGCGCCGAGCTAGGAGACTTCCAGACATTTTTACCATCTTCTTCGACGGACACGCCCCCAGCTTCGTTGACTCGAGAGACGGCTGGATGCCTTGCGCGATTCGACCCGAGCCTTTGTGCCGACGAAGGTTCACCGGGCTCCCAAATACTTTTGCGCACTTCCGTGGCTTCCGCTGCTTGGGCCTGCCGACCTTCAGTTCTTGGAGCTCCACTCTTGAGCTCGGCTGAGTTGTTGCTGCCCATGGGGCTTTTTACAGCAGTATTTTGCGTTCCCAGATCCGTTCGGATCTGTTGTACTCGACGAACATTTGAAAGCCGCACCTTACTGTAGTACAAGCTGGGACGGTATGAGTAAGTCAACTGGAGGTCAGAGCGAAGTAGTCCCATTGCGACAGCGTGTTTGACACAAACGGCACAGATCCGTTCGGGTGACCGTATTCTTGTATGGCATCAGTCGACATTGTTAGAATAGTAGGTGTAGCAAATGGAGCTGACGAATAGGGTGCAGAAGATCGAAGCAGGAGTCGAGCCCGGAAATTCCTGGATAGCCATTTTGGGCTGGCGTGCACAAATTTTACGTCTTCCTATGTTAAGTTCGCACGAACTTAAAAAAATCGGAGCTAGTAGGTCTTCACTTACTTGGAAAATACCGGTGCCGAGAAATGCAGACTGAGTAGACTACTACTCAGTCTGCATTTCTCGGCACCGGTATTTTCCAAGTAAGTGAAGACCTACTAGCTCCAATTTTTTTTTTATTTAATATCGTACATGTTACATACATGAAAACACCCACATAACCACAACTTGCAAGTTGCAACTTGCAGCGCTCCAAATCCCCGAGCTCGAGCTGTCAATGCATCTGTCATCTCGTTGACAGGCACGTTGACGCTGACATCTTGAAGGATTTGGCAGCCATTTTTGGCTTGAGCCATGCGGATCTCCATTTGCTGCCCGCAATCGCCATGCGGCAAGCAAATGAGCGGCGGGTGCTGCCTGCGTGCTACTGCGAGTCAAATACAGTAGCGGATCCCTTTGGCGTCCCTTACAGCGCCTGAGCTACATGTAAGGTTTCAATATTTGCAAGACTCGATCTCGAATGCAGCGCTGCAGGCCGCAGCCTGGAAATCCACTGAAAATGACTGCTTCCGGCACCAGCTCGGTAACGGAAGAACTGCAATCCAACGACCGTTCTGCAATGCTGCAACACCGTGGCTACTGCCACAAAAAGAAGACGCGCCGAAACTTCCACGTCACTCACTGCCAGTGACAACCACTGCAACGAGGCTCAACGAAGGGCAACAAGCCTTGTCAAGCACATGCCGTTGCGAGATCTAGGCTTAGACCTAGATTAGGGCTCTTCGTGTGGCTGTCTAGTACATGTAATGCTAGCACGTCGTTGCCGTACGGATTGCTGCGAATATCATGGCTGGCTGGTGAGACGCGTGCCTGTCGGTCGGCACGCGCTCCGGCCTCCCCACATTTCCTGTCCGCTCTACCGGCTACATCAGCGCGAGTTGTCCGGTCAATTCTGCCTGACCGTGCCTACAGAAGTATTTTAACTCCTGTTCTTTCGCTGAGTGAATCATCGTTAAAAATGTAATGCAAAGGCAACGAATTCAAGTACTGTCAACCCTGTCCTAATTAGTACCTGTACTGGCTAATATATTGTGGTATTTAATCACATCTCGGTCCACCGACTTGGCAGTCAGCATTTTCTATAGAGCTAAATTAATTCCTGTCAAACTTCAAACTTAATACCAAAATCTGGAAATATTTGTTATGGTTCTGCTGGCGAAAAGAAGCCTCGGATAGATGTCTGCTGCAGTGCTGCTTCTCGTTCTGCTCGCAGTTCCTGTCGTACACGCCATTGAAGCGTGCGGAGGCCCTCCATCGTCTTCTTTTCAACGTCTGGGTGCTCAAGCAGCATAAAAATCACAGACCGTATCTCGTCGACTCTATTTTTCTTCGTGAGGGACTTCAGAGGGTCGGCCACCGCTTCACAACATCGCACACACCACTAATAAGAAATGGTGAATGGCAAAATCATTTTTTTTAATATCTAAAAGCAACCCGTAGAGTGCTTCAGGCCAGTTGTAGTGAATGACTTGATTTTAGTATGGCGTCTAATTCTAAAAACATTAGCTGACTTCGAATTTTAATTTTTAAAATAATTCAATGAAAATCCAAATGCATTTTTTTCAAAACGTTTAATTTTCGCAGTCCTGCTTGAGTCAGTGCATGGCTACTAGTTAAGCGACAGCATGCATTTTAGACATTGCACCAGCTTCGTCCACGTCTAGAGTCTGCTGCAGTTGCCGACAGCGCTTGAACGACGAGATAATACCAGCGTCCATCCTCGCGGTGGTGTGGTGTGGGGAAATAATACGACATTCATTCATGCTTGGGGTGCCGAAGCATCGCGGGGTCAGCTGTAAATACGAGAAATACTTGTAGTCTATCCGATACGAGTCGTAGAGCGCTGCCCGGTGCTTGGAAGTGAGTTGTGTTCGTGAGTTCCCTGTGCTCTCTAATCAAAGTGTTGTACTTAATCAAACCCCCGGCAACGGGTAGTATTAATTAGGACAGGTTTAACAGTAAAAAAAAAAAGCCTCAAAACTCTGCGCTGTTGATGTCGGACCAAAAGTCCGTGGAGGAAACCCACAACTGCTCAACTGATACCGGCTGCACGTCGTCCTCTCGAGGCGGGCGCTGATCACGGTGTCGAGTTGTCGACTAGAGCCAGGCCGGCGTCCTGTGGTTCTCAAAAGCTCGGTCAGGCTTCAACCCTTCGAGCTACATTTCCCGCGTATCCTTCGCCGTTTTCAAATCTGGCATTCAAATTCGACGCCATGGAAACCTCGAGCCAATTGATACATGACACCTTGCATTAAAGCTTACTCTTACTACGCTTACACTCACTCAGCACGCACGGGCACTCAAACTCGAACGGTGTTGCTTAACCGCTTCTGTATCGTACACATCATAGCACTTAGAGCTGCAGATTGGCCTCGGGCTCGTCTTTAGGCTCGCCGTCGGTCATGGACTCCTCTGCGGACGTCTCGGCCTCGTCGTGCGCTGCCTCGTTCTGCTTAAGTGCGGACGGGAACGTCTCTACCGGGATCAAACTGAACTCGACGTTCGTAGGCTTGCCAGCGTCGTCCGAGACCACAGCAGCCACCAGGTTCACGGTCACTGCGTTGCCTCCCGCAGCCGACGACTTGACTAGGACGCTCGTGGACTGGTTGGTCTCGCGGACCTTCTTCATGATGCTATCTAACTTGTCCTGGTCCGCACACAAGTACGGCCGCAGCGTCTTCTGCTTCTTCAGTACCGGCTCGGACTGCCCCGTGTGCTTGACGAAGGCGCTGTTGAACGTGACTGTCTGCATGTCCATGTCCACGACGACACGGGGCGTTGTGGTCTTCTGGAAGACGCCGCGCACGACCTTATCATTGCCCGACGTGGATTTTTGTGCCTGTGCTCGGAAAGCTTCCGCCTGCTTCTCGGCGCGCTCGGCCTTCTGCTTGGCAATGAGCAAGTTGCTCCGCAGCATCTCAATGTAGTGCGACGCGTTGTCCAGGACCGACTGTTTGTTCTTCTTGGTCTGCACGCCAGCTTCGTCCAGCATGTCCTTGAGCTGGTTGATGCGGTCGTTGAGCTTGAACATGCGCTTCTTCTCCTTAAGGTTAAGGTCTTCACGAGAGCGCTTGGAGTTGTTTCGAGCGGATGAGGGCGTGACCACAGCGCCATTGGCGTACTCGTAGTCGGAAGACACGTGCAGCATCTGCGCACCCATCGGCGGGGGAGCGTAATAGTGACCACCGCCCTGCACGTTCATCATGAGGGGCTCAGTGGCGTGCTGCGGCGTCATCGCGTGTTGGGGCGTCATCGCGTGCTGCGGGGTCATGGCGTGTTGCGGCGTGCCCTGGTGCACCATTTGGCTGTAATCCGCCATGGCGTTGGGCGGTTGCATGAAGATTTTGGGGCGTTCGCCGCTCTGCATGTGTTGCTGCTGGTAGCCCATGGCGTTGGCGGGTGAAGGAGCGTATCCGTAGTCCGGGGTGGGCGCTAGCATAATGAATTGAGTGGGGCTGGTCGGGTTTGATCGGGATGCGGTTCGCGATGGGGGAAAGGAAGAAGCGACCTTCGACTGGACGTTTATGCGTTTTTGTCTTGGACTGCGCAGGTTGGAGGCCAATTGGGAAATGGGAATGCAGAGGTTCGCGCAAGGAGCAGCTGGCAGACGGACGATCCAATTCGCACTCCAGTTTCTTTTCCACGAGTTGCACCACGACGCTCTGCGATTGGGCGCGGCGGTGACCAGTGAAAAGCACGGTTTCTACGGTTACATAGTCAGGCGCTCTGGATTCGCAATTTCCCCCTTGCGGTTCAGTGGCACGAAAAGTACGCGTTTTGAAAACAGCAAAAACAAAAGTTTTGCCAGCGCTGTTTTCAGTGGCAATTCTCTGAGTAACCGAGATTTTTTTGCAGGAAATGAACTGACAACGTTTTGCGACGTCTAGGCCGACTGAAATCACGGTTAGAGAATCCATGCGATTCTTTTTCGGCAGTAGACTACCGTTATCCCGATCTTGACTTGCGCGCCGTGCAGCTTCTTGTTTTGTCCAGAAAGTTGCGTGGACATTAGCTATTCCTGCTTCCTGTGCAGCTAAAGTTCTTTTGGCTTCGGATCCACATTTGCACATTCTGGAACGATAATTCCGTGCAACGAAGTACATGTTTCGGATAGTAAGAGACGGCAAAGTCTCACCGCGAAACAAGCAACTCTCAGGTCGCCTGAGACCTGCTTGCTTCGGGGTGCCAGGCCTCGTGCGGTGATGGTCTATGGGTTTGTTTGCCGTCGAGTCGTGCATGCGTAGACTCGTACTCAAGGAAGTGAGGCGTCCTTAGCCATGTCTGCGCGGGAATTGGACTCCGAATCGGAGGGCTGCCCTCATGCGTCAGCACCGCTGGCGCGGCGTCAACACCGAGAAGACGGCGTGACGACCGACGTGGACAACGAGAAAAGAAATCTTGTACAGTATCCGCTGTAAGATCTACAATGTAAATGTTCATGCACGGGCCCGTTGCACAAGGCCACCGAAACTTAGCGCTCGTCATGCAGCTGGTGCAAGGGCAGCAATGAGTAAGTGCATTTCGCATTGAGGCTCAACTCGAGAGTGGTTCCAGTCTCTTCAGCTGGCAGCATTTAGCGTGAAAAAAGCCTGCACTACAACGACATTGCTGTATGGTTAAGCGCGCGCGTGCTTCAGAGCGGCAGCCTCCGGATTAAACTCGGGAGTCTCGATAAACTGCAGAAAAAGGTTCGTGAGGCGCTTGCGTAGCCCCTCGAGACTCTTCTCTTTCCGCCCACGGCTCAGCATATCGGCCTCGCGATCGATAAGCTCCACAAGTTCGCGAGTGAGCGCACAGTCGAACTCTTGTACCGTCCACTTGATATGAAGCAGCATATCCAACCGCTCGTCCACCGAACGGAGAGGAGTGCGCAGTCCATGGTACAAATCCATGAGCTCCTTGGCACGTACTGTGAACGGCGTGTGGATTTCCTTAATGCCGCCGTCACTCATCTGCCATTGCTTTGGCCGTGCCATGAATTGCAGCATCGCTTCGATACGCTGCTTACGGTTGGATTCTGTGGCTGTGAGTTTCAGCCGGTCGATAGTCTGCAGCAGCTTCGTTTCCTTGGCCAAGATGGCATCAAGCGCTCGCTGTCTCTCGGCTGGATCCATTTCTATTTGTTCGCGAACCTTCCGGCATTCCACTTGGCGCCACTTGTCCAGTTCATTGTATAGCACTTCAAAGTCGCTCACCGTGTTCGGGTGCATCCGGCGGTTTACTTCACGGCGTTGGCGACTCACGTCTTCGGCTTCGTTCTCTCGTGCTTCGATCTCGGCGAGTTTCATCGTTCGGCGGCGCGTTTCGAGGATGTTAAACACGTAAAGTCGAGCTCGGTATCCTCGCCACAGACGCTGCAAGAGTAGCACCGAGTCTTCGCGGAGACTGTCGAGCTGGTACGAGTCGAAGTACGGACGTGCAGTCACGTGGCGGTCGAACGACTCGTCCAGTTTCAGATCACGTCGAGACATTTGCGTCCCGGACTCGCGGTGAGTCTGTAGAGACCGAGTCACGAGGTTTTGGGTTTGAGTCTCGCGATGGAAGCGTACCGGCCCCATATTGCGACGTGCTCTTGATAAAATAGTCTTCATGGACAAAAGTTAGCTTCAGATGTATGAACTCAGTACTGTAGAAAGCAAACCTGAGAGGAGGCATGGTGGAATTGCTGCTGGGTTTTCCGATGTCGGAATCCTCCTAGATACGGTTTGTGGCCTGCAAACTTCTCAATTTCGACAGTAATTGTGCTGGTGCTATCGGTTTGCTCTGCAAAAGAATAACAGGTTCAGCATACAGTAAAGGACAATCAATCCAATCCCTTTACCATTGTAGACTTGGACTTGGATACGGTTCGGCATGACATAGTTGCTAATGGATGGTAATCTGGCAACGTACGCTTCCAGCAAGCACTCAGCGTTTCCCCCGGGTAGTCCGTACACTGCAAGTGTCAAGTCTTCCTCCTTCTGGTCTGCATCGCGCGGTCCACGTAGATCCGGGAAGCTCACAAGCTCGGGGTTGAGCTGCAAGTCGGCGCAGAGCATTTTCCGGAGCAAACCGAGGGAAGTATCAGCTGTGACGGTCACTCGATGTCTCACGTTG
Organism: Phytophthora plurivora; assembly: GCA_030027945.1. Lineage (NCBI taxonomy): Eukaryota > Oomycota > Peronosporomycetes > Peronosporales > Peronosporaceae > Phytophthora > Phytophthora plurivora. The sequence continues at coordinate 203,599 of CP125267.1, forward strand.
TCAGGTTGCAGCACCACGAGCAAAGAGAACTCGTGGGGCTCGAGTTGTTCGGATGAAGCTCGAAGAAAAGCCGCCATTGCCATTTCCGAGGCAGGTGACGCCTCTGCGGTGTTATCCATACCGTTCTCCGGGTTCTTTTCAATCTCCTCGTGTGTTGCAGGGTCTTCGGCCTCATCGGAGGTCACTGGTTCGTCCATAGACATATCAACCTGCTGCACCTCGTCAGCAACGAATTGTTGCTCGTCATCGTCCATGGCCGGAACTTGGGTCAAAGCGCTATTAGATTCTGGAAGGCACCCCTTCAATACATGCCCAGTCGTTTCGCCATTTGGATTTTTGGTACGGATCTTGACATTTTGTTCGTAATGTGCATCGCTTTGCTCTAGGGGTTGCTATAACTGACAGTTCTAGGCCGTACGCTGACGCTTGGCATCCTTTTTCTTGCGCATCAGAGCCGTTTGGAAGGCATTCTTACGGCCTTCGTTCGGAACGAACTCTTTGCGCTTTTTCACCTTTTTCACCTTGCCCGTGTCAAGCGTCTCATCCCAGTAGTCCTGTCGGCCGGCATTGCGGTGTTTCCACTCCTCCTGCTTCAAGGCGTTCAGTACACGGTCGTGTTTGGCAGCCAACGCACTGTCGACGGCTTCATGTGGCACTGCGTCGCTGCTGCTGGTCGTCTCAGAGGACTCCACGTCCGTTTCACCAGTCCACTTCTCCACCTCTCGACCGAACAGCGCCGCGTTCCGCACGCCAACGTTCTTAAGATGCCGCGGGTCGAACGGAACTCGAGTGGCTCCTGTCGATTTTACTGGAGCAGCAGGGGTGGCAATAGGGGCCTCAATTGGTGCCTCCGCTACTGGTAATTCCTTCACAGTTCGAGTCATCACAAGACGCGGACAGGCCTTCCAGGATGCCGGTCCAAACCTGTGCAACCGTCCGACCCGACCTCCGAAAGTAGGTGTCAACAAACGCTTGCGGGTGTTCACTGGTGTTTTGTTTGATTCGGAAGCGGACGTGACCTTGAACGTCACCACCGTCTTGTTCCGTTTGTTGGATTTGGCAGGAATCACAACGAGAGCCTTGTCACCACTGGCATCGGATTGCGAGGTCACTGTCGTTTTCAAGCTCGCAAGGAACCCGTTCATGTCGAGCTCCTGGGTTCTTGCCAGTACCGTCTTCGGTGCTGCCTCCTTTTCCTTCTGTTTTGCCGCCTCCACGACTTCTTTTGCCTTCGCTTTCACCTCCTCCTCTTCTTTTGCTTTCGGCTTGGGACGTTCCGACGGAGGCAACACCCGTGAATAGAACAACATGTACGCCTTTTGCTGCAGTACAGTGTCAAGGCTCACCCACCGCACCGTATCGTCGTTCATTTCATACCATTGGCCTGACGAGCCCTTCACGAAAGCGTAATAATGACCGCAATCGGTGGAAAACCCGGCGTGGACCAGCACCGCATGCAACTCGTACTTGGTACGTCCTCGACGACGATCCTCACACTTTTTGCTCATACCCGAGGCAATATCCAGCGAGCGAGGGAACTCGATATGCCGCTTGATTTTGCCGAACATGAGGTCGAACCTCTTCAGCTGAATCATCAGCACGTTCGGGCACTCGGCAATGGTCAGTCCCTTTTCAGCACGGCTGGGTTTGCCACAACTGGAGCATTTCCACGCGTTGCGCTCATCCAGTTTCTCGATCGCTGTGAAGTGGCGCAATGCTCCTTTGACACTGTTGACACCATTGGAAATTTCCAGTGACAAATCTAAAAAGTCGTCAAACCGTTCAGAAACGTATCCGCACTTGGCGCACTTGAGATAATTCTTCAACTTGCCGCCGAAGATACGGTGCACGAAAGTTGTGGACGCCGCCGAGTGGCTCTCACTCTTGATGTGCGCCTTACGCAGACACGACCGCTGCATGGAATCCAGCAACAATCTAAAAAACTCGTGCGAATCCTCCTGTCGTCCGATACGGAAACTCTTCGAGATATGGCGGACGTTCATCACCAACTCCTTTGGCTGCAGCACTTTGACGGCGTTGTTGCCGTGCACCGATTGCAACAGTCTCGACATGGCACGCACACTACAAAACCCGTTGCCACCTGCATTGCCACCGTTGCCACTGAGCCCATTGTTTTTGCCAAACTTTTTGCCAAATTTGTTGCCACTTGACGGCAAAGCGCCGTTGTTGAAAGAGGCAAACACCTCCTTGTCCAATAGGAACTGCGCGAAGCAAGGAGTGTAGGTCAGACACTGCAACACCGAGTTGAGATAGCACGTGTTGCCTAAATTGGCAAAACCAGGGCCGATTTTTTTCGAATATTGCCACATGAGCACTCGCTCGACGCATTCCGCACTGGTGATTTCCTTGGCCTCTTTCTTCTTGGACTTGGGTTCACTCGAGTTACCATCCAACCGGCCAATCACACGCACGTTCTTGGCCCGCACGAAGTCAATACGACGCTCGTTCACCAAGGCAACAGCCGATTTGCATTGCGCCTTGAACGGAAGCGCGCCGTTTCCACTAGAAGTGGCGGTTTCGTTCTGGTTGTGTTTAACGGGGATTTGCGCCATCTTCGCGGAGTTGAAGGCCGCAGGCGCTGGTGGCGGGGTCCTGGAAGGCGCAGCCGCAAGCTCCGCGGCGCGTGGAGCCATGACCAACATTGCGAACGACAGGAAGTGAGCTCGATATGAATGGTGAAGAGAGCTGGTGGATGAGCGGACGAGTCGGTTTCTAAAATAGGGAAAGGGGAAGAGCTAAGTGAGAAAATTTGGGCCAATCACAGGAGGAAAACATAAATTGACAAGAGCGCATTTGAACTGGTAAAGTTGCCGCTGACGCTCCCAACTTTACCGGCGCCACTGGACAAGCAGCTGGATACAGTATGGTTATGAAGAAATAAAAGTGTTGTCTGTCCTGAAACAAAATAACACACATCGGGTGGTATGTCCGTGCAAGGTTGTGATAAAAAATTGTTTCACAGCATGGAAAACAAATTATCTTGGCTGTAAAACAGAAACTCCTGTCGACGCGCTGACTTCAATGCGTTCAAACAACTACTTTTTCAATTTCATAGTCGTCAATCCGACTCGAATGTCGAGGTTTCCGGTAGCTTGGTACATGCACGCAAGTACGTTGCTGGCAACTTCAACGTGCGCATACTACAGGAAAGCTTTGCAAAATGCTTGCATGTGTTCGAGCTTGATTTGAATACGCCAAGCTTCGGCAAAGGCAATATGACCCAAACGAGTATTGCATTGCCTTTCAGATATGATACTATATACATCAGATGTTGATCCATCCAGTTAAACCACAACGCCAGTTTCTCGAAAGTGCATACCATTCGGCAGTCTCCACGTAGCATGCAAAGTGCCACAAAGGCAACATGACCCACAACGAGTAGTTCCTTCTATTACTTTACATGTATGATACCATACCTGTTGACTTTTTTTAATGATTTGTGGTATTGTGTTACTGTTCCGGGCGAAATCAACTCAAATCACTGCGCCTGCCAGGTTGTCAAAAGTCAAATCCTGGCTGGCTCCTATGCCGGCACCTTCAGACGTTGACCCATCCAGTCAATGGCGCAGCCACACCGCCAGAGACCCACCACGTTATGATGCGCGGATAGATCCCCGACGTTGGCGTCTGTAGTTCCAAGAGAGCCGTTCGAGCGTGCCGATTCGTCCATATCACTTCAACTTGGCGCATACAAAAAGCAGGATATTTTATCCTGCTTCCATCAAGTCAATACGGAGAGACCAGCGCGGTGAGACCAGGTCAAACATGCACATTTGGTACAGTATATCACCCGCTTCACTCCGACCGAAGCATGTGGCAACCCTTCTGCTGTATTAAAGCCGTACCGGCAGCTCCCGTGGCCGTCGTAGTAGTACCTTGGCACCTCCATACTGCGATGTGGACGTAGAGCAAAACGACAAGTCCACTATTAGTGGAGTGGACCACTAACTAGTTAATCAACTTCTTCATCTGCGATGTGGACGTAGGGGTGTTGCTGTCCTTCGAGGTTATCGTGGCGGTGATGGCGTATCCTCCAGCACCAGTGGCAGCATTGCTTCCAACACCAGCACCAATACCAGCACCAACACCAGCTATGCCACCGACGCCAGCGCTCCGTTGTTCACAGATCCACCGACACCGGCAGTTCCACCCACGCTGGCACCGCCATTGACAGTCGCGCCGTCGCCTGCATTACCACTTACGCTACCTTTCGCACGCCGCCGCGCACCAACAGTTTCACCCTCACCGGCGCGTCCGCCTACACCTGCTTCAGCATAGAATCCGTGATGCAGACGTCAATACCGATATGTATATTGTCAGTACATGTATTGTTTGTGTTGTTCAAAAAAGATTGGTGTGATTGCGAAGTTTTTGTTCAACGAAAAGTTGCAACTGTGACTTCTGGCTCAGCTTCCGTTTACCACGGCAGCTCCGCGACGGGGATTTGCGGGTCCAGATTGAAGAACTTCCCGGTGTTCTCGAGCGTAAGCTTGTCGACAAACGCCGAGATAGCAGCCGCGCTCTCCAGCGGCTTCACTGGGCCCGTGTTCTGGGTCAAGTCCGTGACAACGTATCCGGGGTGCACCGCCACGACCACAATGTTGCTCGCACTCAGCTCAACAGACAGAGCCCTAGTGATCATGTTGAGGGCGGCCTTGGAAGTGCCGTAGCCATAGACGGTGTCCTTGACCATGGGGTCAGATTCAGTAGTGAGTGAGCCGATACTGCCGACAAAGGACGACAGCTGCACCACAGACGCGGCACCGTGGTCCTTCTGGTGCTTCGCAGCAAGTTGCAGGTTGGGGAGCAACGAGCGCGTCGTCAGGAATGGTCCGACCGCGTTCACCTCGAACTGGTGCATGAGGTCGTCCTTCGTGATGGCGGTGAGGCCACCAAAGGCGGCGACTCCGGCGTTGTTGATCAGCAGGTCAATGGGCTGACCTTCCAATTGACGAGCGGCCTCAACAACACTAGCCTCATCACTCGTGTCCATGGTAACGATCTTGAATGGTTCCAGGGCTGCGAGCTGCAAGAAAGTGAGTTCTTTATCCGGGATATTTGATAAAAATTAAAAGTGTTTACCTTTTCCGTGTTGCTGTTGGCCCGTGCTGTGCCGATGACGTTCCAGCCTGCCTTAATGTAGTGCTCAGCGAAAGCAAGACCAATGCCACGCGTGCTGCCAGTGATAAGGACGGTCTTCTTAGTGGTGGATGTCATCGTCGGAGAAGAGGAGGTCGTTGGGAGTTTGAAAGCTTTTTCGAAAGTGAGGTTGACGAATCGGCCATTGCTAGAGAACTTGTCTGAAAGAAACAAGTTGGCCTCGGCAATCTGCACCCCCATGTTCGTCTTTGATGGCATCAACACTTAGCATCGAGGCAAGCTTTCAGCAAAAGCACAAGCTCGAAGGAGATACATGCATACGTGATCAGGAAGTTATGATATAATCATGTTTAGTCACGCCGTTTAGTCACATACAAAAAGAACAATATTGCAGATCAACACAAATAGTTCTCCCCCCCCCCTCCAAAAAAAAAAAATCAATATTGCTGTTAACTTTCAACATAGTCAACAAGGTCATTTTGTAGCTTTGTTGACATCTACCGTAGTTTGGAACAAGCATCCGTCTTCCTAAACCTGATATCAAGGGTCTTAATATCAATATGAAGGGTATGACCGCCGTACTACGACTTCTCTAGACTGCTACTGTAAGTGACCAAACCAACGCGTGACCAAACGGCGTGACCAAACCTGATTACAGTAATCTGCCTGAGTAAGGAACGCCTGATATATACTGAAATATAGGGGAAATAGAATGGTGTAGATCAAATAACCTCCTTTCTTTGTCCCACTAAAATTAGGTATGTCAGGTTATTAAGTTTTACCCCGTTCCTTACTCAGGCAGAATACTGTATTAATCTATTTTTAATTCTGCTTTGAAGTTAGATTTTGCATAAGTTGCATACATTTCTTTCACGCACTCAATCTTGACCATCAAGTACACGTTTGCAGCCTCAAAGGAGGCAGCGCGACCCAAACAACATCCCACGTGCTTTTATGGTTGGTAATGGCGTCAAACTTGACTTTTTTTAAATTAGAAAGTGATTAACTTTTTTAACACATTGGAGACGGCACCAATTTGCCGAGAAAATATGTCTCAATTTAATTGAGTGGGTTTTACTGCTTTCCTCTTCGGGTTACAGTTGCATACGTACAGACTAACCTAGTCTAGAGTACGTTCGCCTTGCGTGTGCGCCTCGTTCTGGAATGGAGTGGTGTGAGGAGCCGAAGCACAGGCAGTTGTTCAACCTTGGCGCGCGAGCGTCCCGGGAATGAAAGCATCAACCAGCTAGCGCTGTCTGCGAGGGTCAGCGACGTCACGGGGCTGGTCTGAAGTGCGGAGGGAAACTATTCGTGTTTATAGTTTACCAGCTGCCAACAACATTACTTGCGTCGTTGAGGATTTGCCAGTGACCGCTGCCTCTGTCATCACGTGCTTTTCATTATCGTTACATGTACAGCAGTTGTGTTTACCTATCAGTTTGATTATGGCAATGCGTCTGGCGACAACGAATCGCAGACGGCTTCATGACATCATTGCCATCTCTGCGGTGAGTTTACTAAAGCCTCAACTGTGTTTACGAAGCTTCTGTTTTCGTGAGCAGTGACGTTATGTGGCAATCACTAATTGTGATTGTAGGTAGGTAAAAGTTGATTAACTTTAGCTGGACTTACGTCTTGCAGACCTATGCTATTACCAGTGTCTTATGTCTAGCATCGCGGAGTCCATATTCGTTGTCGTGGGAGGTTAGGAAGAAGTTCAGTCTGTTCTGACACGAATCCCAGGCGCGTAAGCACTCGATTAAGCGCTCCGCCGTCAATATTCCAATCAGATGAATGCCGAAACAGGAAATGGCAGTGGCTTCGAAATGAAGCCTGCAAGTTAGCGATATTTGGCGTCGCCGCTTGTGTTTCGCCGAAGTAAATGTCATTGCGCAGCCGCCACGTTGTGTGAAACACTATCGCAGTGTGTATTTTCTACAGTAGCAACAGGTTCTCCTGATCGCCTCTCCATCCTCTAGCAACATCTCTGGTGGACGGGAACAGCAGAAGCTTCCACTCCAAGGTGCTTCGAAAAGCCCTTCGCCATTGACTCCACAGTGTTCGCCACATTTGCGTTAGCGCCGGACAAGTGAGAAAACAATGTTCCAATGTTTCAATTGAATCGCAGCTAAACTGTGATTGTTATGGGCGTCTACATTGCTTGATTAAGGCAGCAGGGCCTGCTTGCTAATAACATTTGCTTTATGATACCAGACAATTTCCTTCTTCGATGGGATCTCCACGTAACTATTCATTTCAGTGCAGCACGGGTGAGACCTGTGACAACTATCGTAGCTGGAAGTGTGTTCGTGCTGCGCTGTTGACCGACCACCTCACTTTTCAAAACGCTTCAAGCTTCACAAGCTCACCAAGAACCCCTCAACCATGACCTCGACCAAGAAGACCGTCCTCATCACCGGCAGCACACGCGGGATTGGGCTTGCCTTTGCCGAGCACTACATCAAGGCTGGATGGAACGTCATCGGCACGGCGCGTGCCAACAGCGATACGGAAAAGGTACGAGACCGTGATGCTGGTCATCGGTGATAGCTAGATGCAACCCCTGCTCACCCTTCTGGCTTCTACGCAGCTCAAAGCGCTCGCTCCATTCAAGATCGTCGCCATGGACACGAGCGAGGAGGCCACCATTCTCGAGGCGGCTCGTCAACTGGAGGGACAGCCCATCGACCTGCTCGTCAACAACGCCGGCATTGGTCTTCCAGGGGCGTTCGAGACTGGCACCAAGGACGCCCTCATGCGTCAGTTCGAGGTGAACGCCGTTGGGCCGTTCCTAGTGACGCGTGCACTGCTGCCCAATCTGCAGCTTGCAGCGAAGACCCACGGTTCCGCCTCCGTCGTGCAGCTCTCGTCGTTCCTCGGCAGCATCGGCAGCTACACGAACGACACGGCGGGCTTCTTCCAGCAGGCCGGCTACGGCTACTCGTCCTCCAAGACGGCGCTCAACATGATCACTCGTTCGCTTTCGTTCGACCTGCAGTCCAGTGGCATCGTGGTTGTGTCGGTTCACCCTGGATACGTGGACACGGACATGACCCAGGGCAAGGCCACCCTGAAGCCGTCGGACAGCGTGGCACGCATGACCGACCTCATCGCTGAACTGAAACCCGAGAGCTCAGGCAAGTTCTTCAACCTCGACGCGGAGATCCCCTTGGCCGAGCTTCCATGGTAAGAGGCAGCCAACACGTTTCCCGTTGCACCTCTGTTCGGTGAAGTGTATGCAGGAATCAATTTCAATACTTGATTCATCTCCAACATGCACAATTTCCAAATCGATTCTTCTTGAAACACATTTATTTTCTTACGTACAACAGGTAGCACACGTATCGACAATAATACAAGTATCTGAACGACTAACGTTTGGCCCTCCTGGAAGGATAGCTTTGGGGGTTAAGTCGTAGTAACATCACCCGCTTCATTCGGAGCGGAGCATACGGTATCCCTTCTGCTGCACGGAAGCACCCGTACCAGCAGCTCCGGTACCCGCACCCGTCGTCGTAGCCGTGGCGCTCGCCTTGGCACCCCCGTTCTGAGACGTGGACGTAACGGTGTTGCTGTCCGTCGAGGTGGTGGTGGTGGATCCCCCTGCACCAGTGGCTGTACCGGTATTGCCACCAACACCAACACCAGCTTTGCCACCGACGCCAGCACTTACACCCCCTCCGCCGTTCACAAATCCACCGACACCGGCAGTTCCACCCACGCCGGCAGTACCACCAACGCTAGCACCGCCATTGACTGTTGCGCCGGCGCCAGCATTGCCATTTACGCCGCCGTTCGCAGCGCCACTGACGCTACCGCCAACACCAGCAGATCCACCTGCACCAATGCCTCCGCCGACATCTGCAGTGCCGCTCACTCCGCCATTGACCGCGCCATTCACGCCAACACCAACACCGCCGTTTCCGCCCATGCCAGCACCGACACTGGCGGCTCCGTTCACACCACCGCCGACGCCACCTCCCACGCCCGCGCTAGCTCCGACGCCGGCCTTTCCTCCAACACCAGCAGAACCACCGACGCCAACGCCAATACCAGCGTTTCCGTTCACGCCCGCGCCAGCAGTGCCACCGATACCGGCCGTACCGCCGACGCCCGCGCCATTGTAGCCGTTGTAGCCGTTATAGCCGTATCCGTGTCCGAGGCCCGCGCCCCTCACACCAGCCCCGACGCCAGCGCCGACACCTCCGTAGCCAGCACCACGTCCGAAGAGCCCCGCACCAACGCCGACACCGCCATAACCAGCTCCGCGTCCATACAGACCTGCGCCAACACCAGCTCCGCCGTGAAGCCCCGCGCCAAGCAGTCCGAACGTCTGAGCCGCCTCCTTTTCAGCGTTCACATCATTTGAAAGAGCCACGAAAGCGAGGCACAGGATGGTGATCTTGCTTCCGTTGAACATTGTTGTGTATGGATGATCTTGAGTAGTCTTGACGCGAACACGAGTGCTGGAGAATGTGCGCTCGAGAGACGAGAATTGGAAATGAACTCTTTGGGTTTGTCCCCAGTAGACGCTCTAAGTGCTTTGGTGACTGTCAAGCGTTTGCCTTGAGGTATATGATGACCAGCCTGCACAAGAGGTATGCGGAAACTCGTATGGGGTGGTTGCTTTTACCGTTCTAACGTCATTTTCGCGTGAAGCCTGTTCCATATGAAATTCTTCGTAGCTGCTAGCTCTAAGCCCGGCTGCCCACCACATAAGCAATGGATTTACCTATTTTACTGTCGTTTTGGGCTTATTGACGAGCAGTAGAAACGAGGTTTACATGTTAATCCAGCACAGCCGTCCTTGATATCCAGTCCTTCCTGGAAGCTAACAACGCACTGGCGTAGCAGCAGCAGATGCAAACAACTACCGTATCTTCGTCCTTGTCTAGGATACTGTGGGGGCGGGTGTCGAATCCAACCATGGTGGTGCAGTGGTCTTGAAAAACGACTTGTTTCGAACACGGCTTGGACTTCAAGCCCATCAACGATCATCACTTTTCAATTCTCTTTCCAACACTCAAAGCCAGACTCAACAACAAACGATCCACGATGCTATCCTGCAAACGTTTGGTCGCTCTATGTGCTATCGGCGCAGTCTTCGACAAAGTAAATGCGCATGTCGAGAGTATCCAAACCTACGGCACAGTCGCGGATGTCGATTCCGATGACAACTGGGCCACTGCTGGAACCGGCGCCGCTGGGAAGGGTGGAGTCAACGCAGACGTTGGTGGTGGAGTTGGTGGCGCCAACCCGTGGCTGGACGGCGATGCCGACGCTGGTGCTGGTGCTGTCACTGGTACAGGTGACGCTAACGTCGGTGCTGGTACTGCTAATGTCAATGGCGCTGTCGATGCGGGGGTATCTAGCAATGCTGTTACGACGGATGTCCAAGCGGGCAAGACGGGAGGTGCGAGTATCAGTGTTGGTGCTGACAAGAACACTGGTGTGTCGACTGCGGCTGCAGTGGCTGTGACTCCATTCCCTTCGACTGGAGGCGGAGCTTCCGTGGCTGCCAGCGTTACGGACTCCAATGGGAAGACACAGACCGTATCGAAGACGAGCAATGGCCAATCTATCAATGCCAATGTTGACAGCAAGTCTGGAACCGCATCGACTGGGGCAACAGCGGATGGAACCGCTGATGCAATTCCCTCGACGCCATTCCCTTCCACAGACGTGGACGCGTCCGTGACTGCGACTACAACCGACTCAAACGGAGTCACGAACTCGATTTCTAAGACGAGCGACGGTCAAACTACCACAACCGGCGAGGGACCTACCACCCCTGCGCCGTCGGTTCCCGAAGACGTTGCAGGGGCCGCCAACACGACGGAGTCGACCCCGTCAAAGGACCAGAGTGTTACACAGAACTGAGTTCGAGGAGTGTCTCGACGCTCAATGTGATAGTTGTATCTACGTTGCGTAAGTCTTGTGTCGTTAAACAAATATTGGTGTATCTTTGTTCCTTTTCAACAATTTCATTTGATTTTTGTAGGCCTCATGTTGAAGTTGATGTTAAAGCCTGGAACTTGACGGCGGCAGCTTTTCTCCCTCCCTTTACCACGGCAGCTCCGCCACGGGGATTTGCGGGTCCAGATTGAAGAACTTCCCGGTGTTCTCGAGCGTAAGCTTGTCGACAAACGCCGAAATAGAAGCCACGCTATCCACCGGTTTCACTGGGCCATGTCCCCCGGTCATGTCCGTGTCAACGTATCCAGGGTGCACCGCCACGACCACGACGTTGCTCTCTCTCAGCTCAAAAGAGAGAGACCGAGTGATCATATTCAGAGCGGCCTTGGAAGCGCCGTAGCCGTAGAGGGCGTTCTTGAATGTGGTCGCAGTCTCGGGCGTGAGTGAGCCAATACTGCCGACCACGGATGACAGCTGGACCACAGACGCGGTGCCGTGGTGCTTTGCAGCAAGTTGCAGATTGGGAAGTAGCGCGCGTGTCACCAGGAATGGACCGATCGCGTTCACCTCGAACTGGTGCACGAGCCCGTCCTTCGTGCTGGCAACAAAGTCACCTGGGACCGCGACTCCGGCGTTGTTAATGAGCAGGTCAATGGGCTGACCCTCCAATTGACGAGCGGCCTCGATAACAGCCGCCTCATCGCTCGTGTCCAGGGTGACGATCTTGAACGGCTCAAGGCCTGCTAGCTGAAATACCCATCCAGTGAGTAACTTGAATTTTTGAAACGATAAGATAACAGCTTTACCTTTTCCGTATCGCTCCCAGCGCGTGCTGTGCCGATGACGTTCCATCCAGCTTTGGTGTAGCGCTCAGCGAAAGCGAGACCAATGCCGCGCGTGCTGCCGGTGATAAGGACGGTCTTCTTAGTGATGGAGGTCATGGTCGGATGGGGGGTCTTTGGGGCTTGAGGGCTTGAGGGCTTTTTCGAAAGTGAGGTCGCCTGAATCAGCCAGCCCTGGCCAGAGAAATCCTCGGAGAGAAGTGAGTTGTCTGCTTCGTCTTTGATGGCATCAACACTTTGGCGATGCTGCATCTACAACTAAAATGATTGGTGGCAAAGGTGGAAAGGCAAGCTTTCAGCGAACGAAAAATGGATAATGAGTCAAAAGTCCCAGTCATTGATAATGGCTGGTCTTTTTACGTTTTCAATGCCAATAAACCCGTGGTTAAACACGATTGCCACAACGTACAACCCATTCACCCCTTTTCTCCTGAAAGCCGGCTGTCCAGAACCAGTTGCCTGCCTCCCACATGTCCGTCAACGGCTACGCCTCCTCACCCAGCCACATGCGCTACGACCCGCAGCCCAATGACGCGCGCGCCAAGCTCTTCCTCCCTCCGCACGCGCTTCCTAGCGACTTCAACCAACTGATGCACGTGCAGCAGCAGCACGTCGCCATTAAGTACGAACCGGGCGCGGCGTACTACCCGCCGCCGGCGGCGCTGCACGTGTCGTCGGACTACCAAGCAGCGCACGACAATGCTGCGACCACGCCGTCCTCTGGGGCCAAACGCTCACGGGAGGAACTAAATATGAAGGAGAAGCAGCGCATGTTCAAGCTGAACGACCGCATTAACCAGCTCCGAACGCTGCTGGACGACGCCGGCGTGCAGACGAAGAAGAACAAACAGTCCATTCTGGACAACACGTCGCACTACATCGAGATGCTGCGCGGGGACTTGGCCATCGCGCAGCAGAAGGCCGAACGCGCGGAGAAGCAGGCGGAAGCTTTCAGAGCAAATGCGCAACCGGGCAGCAACGGCGTCGTTGATAAGGCTGTCCACGGCGTTTTTGAAAAAACCACGACGCCTCGGGTGGTTGTGGACATGGGCTTTAAGACCGTCATGTTAAACTCGGCGTTTGTTAAGTTCACGGGGCTGTCGGAGCTGGCTCTTAAGAAGAAGAAGACGCTGCGGTCGTACCTTTGCTCTGATTCGAACAAGTTGGACGCTATCATGGAGAAACTTCGAGAGACGAAACGGTCTATCAGTGCCGTCGTGAAAGCATCCACAACAGGAAAGGACGAGGTCCCAGTGAATCTCGTTGCTGCCATTGTGTCGGATGACAAGGGCAAGGCATTGAATGTCGAGTTCAGCTTGATCCCAATGGAGACGCAGCAGCTACAGGGACAGCGGCCACCTGCAGCAAAGCGGCAGAAAGCTAAATCCACAGTCGCAAGTGGAGAAGAATCTGCGGGGAAGAACGAGAAGGACCAACCTGCTATTTACGTGGAGCTGTGAGCACACAGCTGAACGACTGCCACAAACTGTTGTGCCAGACTAACAATGAGTCCAAGTGGTGTCTAACTGTGACGTGTAGAACGAAAAGTAAGCGTCACACAAAGCGACAAGCGGTGTACTACCAAGAAGCCAGACTTACACCACTTCCAGACTTTCTTAGCAAAAGGTTAAGAACGTTAAATGGATTTTGAGTTTTTTTTTTTCATTTGTATTTTTCGCTTAAAGACGTACAGGTAACATTACCGGTCTTTTCTAGTTGTCCTTGGGTTGATAGAACGGGAAGTCGTTGTAGCCCTTGCCACCCAGCGCCGAGTTATAGTAGACCTCGTGTCCAGCCTCCGGGTTCACCGGCCAGTCGTTCTGGAAGCGCTCGGCCAGGTCGGGGTTCGAGATGTACAGACGTCCGAAGCCCACCAGCTCCACCGTCCCCGTGCGGATGGCGCCCTCCGCACGGTCGCGAGTGTAGTTGTTGTTGGCCATGACAATGCCCTTGAACGCCGTCTTGGCGTCGAACGCAGTCGTAAGACGGCACTTGTCCGTGAAGCCGAAGCCGAAACCGTCCAGGATGGCGAGGTAGCCCAAACCGTAGGTGCTCAGACGCTCCATCGTGTACTTGAACATTTCGTAGTTGTCCTCGCTACCCATACCAGCGAAGCCTCCGTTAGGGGCAAGACGAACACCGATGCGGTGTGCCGGTACAGCCGTCTTAACGGCCTCCACGATCTCCAGAAGGAGACGTGCGCGGTTCTCGAAAGAGCCGCCGTACTTGTCCGTACGCTTGTTGGTAGTAGACTGCAAGAACTGGTCGATCAGATATCCGTTAGCTCCGTGGATTTCCACGCCGTCAAAGCCAGCCTTCAGTGCCAACTCAGCGCCGTGACGGTACGACTCCACCACGCCGGCGATCTCGTCCGTCTCGAGTGCACGTGGGGTCTCGTAGTCCTGGGACTCGTAGTTAGCGTCACGCGTGTGTCCGCGCTCCAGTCGCACCGCCGACGCGGACACGATCTCGTTCTTGGAGTTAAAACTCGAGTGGCTCTGGCGCCCCATGTGCCACATCTGCATGAAGATCTTGCCTCCTTTCTTGTGGACACGCTCGGTCACGCGCTTCCAGCCTTCGACGTGAGCGTCCGTGTAGCACGCGGCCGCACGGTACCAGCCGTACCCCTGTTCGGAGATAGCGGTGGCCTCGGAGATGATGAGACCAGCGCCGGCACGCTGTTCGTAGTAAAGTTCGTTGTCTTCGGACGGTACACGGTCGGCGTTGGCGCGGCCGCGACTGAGCGGACCGAACACGATGCGGTTCTTGAGTTCCAGATCGCCGATCTTGAGAGGAGTGAAAAGCTTGTAGTCGGCGGTGACGGCGGCCATAACTGGAGATTGAATTGACTTGGAGTCGGTGGTTTCAAGCGGCGAATTGAGGAATGAACTGCAGTTCACTTGCTGCGCACACGTGGACGAATCTTTAGGGGAGACCCTCGACACCAATGAGTTTGTCCTTGCTGACGTAAGTGTTAGCGGACCTCTTTGTTGTGATTGGTTGATCATTCGGTGATTGCTATGCAAAAGTGTCAACGAATCTGTGACGTGTGAGCATAAGAATTCTTCAGACTGCAAGCATTCCGACCCAGGACTTGTCCAATCCATTGTTCTTATCAGAGTTGCGGGTGCATACTGGTACGGTACAGCGGCGTAAAATCCCGCTGTATTGTATTGAAAACGTTAGTGCAAGTCATTGACAACTGACATGAATATGCGGAATCAGTGATCATCACTCTTCAAACGTGGTTCACACCAACTACTAGAATTAATTGAGCCCCTACAAAACCTGCTGTGTTTACGATTTGCCTTACTACATGTAGTGCAAACTTGGCAATCAATCATTGTGATTGTTATGGGCGTCTTCATTGCTCGATTAGGTACGTCAGCAGAGCGTGAGCACCCGCTTGCTTATCCCAGACAACCGTCTTTTGCAA
The DNA here is from genome assembly GCA_030027945.1 of Phytophthora plurivora. Classification (NCBI taxonomy): domain Eukaryota; phylum Oomycota; class Peronosporomycetes; order Peronosporales; family Peronosporaceae; genus Phytophthora; species Phytophthora plurivora. Next base: position 218,914 of record CP125267.1, read on the forward strand.
TGGGATACATGTATATCCATGTTAATTACAGACTTTGACTACTGCTTTACGTGAGCAGTGACGTTACGTGGCAATCACTAATTGTGATTGTTATGGGCGTCTACATTAAGTCAGCAGGGCATTCCGCGATGCTAGACGTAAGACACTGGTAATAGCATAGGTCTGCAAGACGTAAGTCCAGCTAAAGTTAATCAACTTTTACCTTAAGTCAGCAGGGCATGAACACCCGCTTGCTTATAACATTTGCTTTATGATACCAGACAATTTCCTTCTTTGATGGGATCTCCACGTAACTATTCATTACAGAGTACAGCACGGGGGAGATCTGTGACAGCTATCGTAGCTGGAAGTGTGTTCGTGCTGCGCTGTTGACCAACCACCTCACTTTTCAAAACGCTTCAAGCTTCACAAGCTCACCAAGAACCCCTCAACCATGACCTCGACCAAGAAGACCGTCCTCATCACCGGCAGCACACGCGGGATTGGGCTTGCCTTTGCCGAGCACTACATCAAGGCTGGATGGAACGTCATCGGCACGGCGCGTGCCAACAGCGATACGGAAAAGGTACGAGACCGTGATGCTGGTCATCGGTGATAGCTAGATGCAACCCCTGCTCACCCTTCTGGCTTCTACGCAGCTCAAAGCGCTCGCTCCATTCAAGATCGTCGCCATGGACACGAGCGAGGAGGCCACCATTCTCGAGGCGGCTCGTCAACTGGAGGGACAGCCCATCGACCTGCTCGTCAACAACGCCGGCATTGGTCTTCCAGGGGCGTTCGAGACTGGCACCAAGGACGCCCTCATGCGTCAGTTCGAGGTGAACGCCGTTGGGCCGTTCCTAGTGACGCGTGCACTGCTGCCCAATCTGCAGCTTGCAGCGAAGACCCACGGTTCCGCCTCCGTCGTGCAGCTCTCGTCGTTCCTCGGCAGCATCGGCAGCTACACGAACGACACGGCGGGCTTCTTCCAGCAGGCCGGCTACGGCTACTCGTCCTCCAAGACGGCGCTCAACATGATCACTCGTTCGCTTTCGTTCGACCTGCAGTCCAGTGGCATCGTGGTTGTGTCGGTTCACCCTGGATACGTGGACACGGACATGACCCAGGGCAAGGCCACCCTGAAGCCGTCGGACAGCGTGGCACGCATGACCGACCTCATCGCTGAACTGAAACCCGAGAGCTCAGGCAAGTTCTTCAACCTCGACGCGGAGATCCCCTTGGCCGAGCTTCCATGGTAAGAGGCAGCCAACACGTTTCCCGTTGCACCTCTGTTCGGTGAAGTGTATGCAGGAATCAATTTCAATACTTGATTCATCTCCAACATGCACAATTTCCAAATCGATTCTTCTTGAAACACATTTATTTTCTTACGTACAACAGGTAGCACACGTATCGACAATAATACAAGTATCTGAACGACTAACGTTTGGCCCTCCTGGAAGGATAGCTTTGGGGGTTAAGTCGTAGTAACATCACCCGCTTCATTCGGAGCGGAGCATACGGTATCCCTTCTGCTGCACGGAAGCACCCGTACCAGCAGCTCCGGTACCCGCACCCGTCGTCGTAGCCGTGGCGCTCGCCTTGGCACCCCCGTTCTGAGACGTGGACGTAACGGTGTTGCTGTCCGTCGAGGTGGTGGTGGTGGATCCCCCTGCACCAGTGGCTGTACCGGTATTGCCACCAACACCAACACCAGCTTTGCCACCGACGCCAGCACTTACACCCGCTCCGCCGTTCACAGATCCGCCGACACCAGCACCTCCGCCAATACCAGCAGAGCCACCCACACCAGCTCCGCCATTGCCATTCACACCAGCGCCAGCATTACCGCTCACGCCACCGCCTACGCCTGCAGATCCACCCACGCCGGCGCCTCCGCCGACCCCTGCAGCACCGCCCACTCCGCCATTCGCTGCGCCATTCACACTAGCACCGATGCCGCCATTGCCACCGATGCCAGCCCCGCCATTGGCAGTACCTCCCACACCAGCGCTAGCTCCGACGCCCACGCCAGCGTTTCCGCCTACGCCAGCGCCATTGTAGCCATTGTAGCCGTTGTAGCCGTATCCGTGGCCGAGGCCCGCGCCACCCACGCCAGCCCCGACGCCTCCGTAGCCAGCGCCGCGTCCGAAGAGCCCTGCACCAACGCCGACACCACCGTAACCGGCCCCGCGTCCATACAGCCCAGCGCCAACACCAGCTCCACCGTGAAGCCCCGCGCCAAGCAGTCCGAACGTCTGGGCCGCCTCCTTTTCAGCGTACACGCCAGTTGAGAGAGCCACGAATCCGAGGCACAGGGCGGTGATCTTGCTTCCGTTGAACATGGCTGTGGATGTCTGTTCTTGAGTAGTTTTGAAGAACTGCCGAATGAATGTGCACCGGAGAGATGAGATTTGGAAATGGGCATCCTAATGGTAGAGCTGTCAGCTCAGTCTACTTGTAAGCCCGAGTTCACTGGGTACAGTCATGTAGCCTTAGTGTGTGTAGAGAGAAATATTTCAACGGTAGCCTACGCACGAAGATGACCAGCGTTTTCAACAAGTATGCGGAGACCCATATGGGGTGATTTGCTCTCGCCGTTCGGACACAATTTCTTTTGAGTGTACTCTATACATCTGCGCAGCGTTTACCAGGCACCAGCCCACTTCCATCCTGCTGGTGGACGAGTGCCTCATACGACCGTCAACGCAGCCGTCGTGACTGTTAGTTCAGTAAAGGGCATTCTCCGATTCGTCTAAACTACTTCAACTTGGAGCATACGAAAGTCAGCACAATAACAGCGAGACTCGTCCATGTAACTTCAACATTAACCTTACAAAATTCAGCATGTCACGTGCGTACAGCCACATGGATCACCCCATACCTCTTTTCAAAAAGGTCATCTGTATGATGTTTGCCGCGAGGTATAATATACCTCCCGGCAAACGCTCTAAACTCACCAGAAAGAACTTTGGCATGCTACTGAGGGAAGACGAAAGAGCTCATTTCCAAATCTCATCTCTCCGGTGCACATTCATTCGGCAGTTCTTCAAAACTACTCAAGAACAGACATCCACAGCCATGTTCAACGGAAGCAAGATCACCGCCCTGTGCCTCGGATTCGTGGCTCTCTCAACTGGCGTGTACGCTGAAAAGGAGGCGGCCCAGACGTTCGGACTGCTTGGCGCGGGGCTTCACGGTGGAGCTGGTGTTGGCGCTGGGCTGTATGGACGCGGGGCCGGTTACGGTGGTGTCGGCGTTGGTGCAGGGCTCTTCGGACGCGGCGCTGGCTACGGAGGCGTCGGGGCTGGCGTGGGTGGCGCGGGCCTCGGCCACGGATACGGCTACAACGGCTACAATGGCTACAATGGCGCTGGCGTAGGCGGAAACGCTGGCGTGGGCGTCGGAGCTAGCGCTGGTGTGGGAGGTACTGCCAATGGCGGGGCTGGCATCGGTGGCAATGGCGGCATCGGTGCTAGTGTGAATGGCGCAGCGAATGGCGGAGTGGGCGGTGCTGCAGGGGTCGGCGGAGGCGCCGGCGTGGGTGGATCTGCAGGCGTAGGCGGTGGCGTGAGCGGTAATGCTGGCGCTGGTGTGAATGGCAATGGCGGAGCTGGTGTGGGTGGCTCTGCTGGTATTGGCGGAGGTGCTGGTGTCGGCGGATCTGTGAACGGCGGAGCGGGTGTAAGTGCTGGCGTCGGTGGCAAAGCTGGTGTTGGTGTTGGTGGCAATACCGGTACAGCCACTGGTGCAGGGGGATCCACCACCACCACCTCGACGGACAGCAACACCGTTACGTCCACGTCTCAGAACGGGGTGCCAAGGCGAGCGCCACGGCTACGACGACGGGTGCGGGTACCGGAGCTGCTGGTACGGGTGCTTCCGTGCAGCAGAAGGGATATCGTATGCTCCGCTCCGAATGAAGCGGGTGATGTTACTACGACTTAACCCCCAAAGCTATCCTTCCAGGAGGGCCAAACGTTAGTCGTTCAGATACTTGTATTATTGTCGATACGTGTGCTACCTGTTGTACGTAAGAAAATAAATGTGTTTCAAGAAGAATCGATTTGGAAATTGTGCATGTTGGAGATGAATCAAGTATTGAAATTGATTCCTGCATACACTTCACCGAACAGAGGTGCAACGGGAAACGTGTTGGCTGCCTCTTACCATGGAAGCTCGGCCAAGGGGATCTCCGCGTCGAGGTTGAAGAACTTGCCTGAGCTCTCGGGTTTCAGTTCAGCGATGAGGTCGGTCATGCGTGCCACGCTGTCCGACGGCTTCAGGGTGGCCTTGCCCTGGGTCATGTCCGTGTCCACGTATCCAGGGTGAACCGACACAACCACGATGCCACTGGACTGCAGGTCGAACGAAAGCGAACGAGTGATCATGTTGAGCGCCGTCTTGGAGGACGAGTAGCCGTAGCCGGCCTGCTGGAAGAAGCCCGCCGTGTCGTTCGTGTAGCTGCCGATGCTGCCGAGGAACGACGAGAGCTGCACGACGGAGGCGGAACCGTGGGTCTTCGCTGCAAGCTGCAGATTGGGCAGCAGTGCACGCGTCACTAGGAACGGCCCAACGGCGTTCACCTCGAACTGACGCATGAGGGCGTCCTTGGTGCCAGTCTCGAACGCCCCTGGAAGACCAATGCCGGCGTTGTTGACGAGCAGGTCGATGGGCTGTCCCTCCAGTTGACGAGCCGCCTCGAGAATGGTGGCCTCCTCGCTCGTGTCCATGGCGACGATCTTGAATGGAGCGAGCGCTTTGAGCTGCGTAGAAGCCAGAAGGGTGAGCAGGGGTTGCATCTAGCTATCACCGATGACCAGCATCACGGTCTCGTACCTTTTCCGTATCGCTGTTGGCACGCGCCGTGCCGATGACGTTCCATCCAGCCTTGATGTAGTGCTCGGCAAAGGCAAGCCCAATCCCGCGTGTGCTGCCGGTGATAAGGACGGTCTTCTTGGTCGAGGTCATGGTTGAGGGGTTCTTGGTGAGCTTGTGAAGCTTGAAGCGTTTTGAAAAGTGAGGTGGTTGGTCAACAGCGCAGCACGAACACACTTCCAGCTACGATAGCTGTCACAGATCTCCCCCGTGCTGTACTCTGTAATGAATAGTTACGTGGAGATCCCATCAAAGAAGGAAATTGTCTGGTATCATAAAGCAAATGTTATAAGCGAGTGGGTGTTCATGCCCTGCTGACTTAATGTAGACGCCCATAACAATCACAATTAGTGATTGCCACGTAACGTCACTGCTCACGAAAACAGAAGCTTCGTAAACACAGTTGAGGCTTTAGTAAACTCACCGCAGAGCTGGCAATCTCACTAGAAACACGAGATAATGAAATGCACGGGAAATGGCGCCAAGCACGAATAGAGGCGTCCCACGAGTGAACATCACCGGCCAATCCTCTACGACGGAAGTCTTCGGGTCAGCCCCGTGACGTCGATGACCGGAACTGCTCAGCCTCCCCCCCCCTATCCCCACGTCCCAGCTTCGCCAAATGCCCCCAGAGCGGGATACTTCGAGATATTCCACGAACAGTACAACGACCAAGACTCGCGGGATACTTCGCGCTCGCCACTCCACAAGAATAGCCCTTTCAAAACGAGGCGCACACGGAAGGTGAAGGTAGTTTAGGTTAGCTTAGTTTGTGTGAATGCGACCGTAACCCGAGCAGCAAAAGCCATCAGAAAACCCACTTGGATCGACTAACTTTAAATGTTGACACCATTCATCACGAAAAGCGCGGAAATGATGTTTGAGTCGCGCTGATTGTGTACCCGATGGTCAAGATTGAATAAGAAGAAGAAGTTGATTAACTAGTTAGTGGACTTGTCGTTTTGCTAGCTATGTTGTATCTACTTAGACTTCTTGATTATTGTCGGAGAATCCAAATTCGGTCACTTGGTTGGGGTAAGCTTCTTGGTTTGGGTGGATCGAAACCCATTCCTTGAAGAACTGAAATCACTGCATTGCCGTTCAGCGATGGTCAAGATTGAATGCGTGATAGAAATCTATGTAGTTACATTGAATGACCTTGCAACTACGACATTATTCTCAGCCTTACCACGGGAGGATGTTTCCACTGAAGTGGAAGAACTTGCCACTGTCTTCCGGGGTCGCTTCAGCGATGATCTTGGTCATGCCAGCGACACTGTCCTCGGGTGTAGTCTGCCCCGTGTGGCCAGTCATTCGAGTCACCACGTATCCGGGGTGCAGTGCCAACGCGATGATCTTCTCGTCCTTCAGGTCAGTGGCCAGGCTCGAGTTCACCATATTGAGCGCCGTCTTGGACGTACGGTAGCCGTACATACCGCCCGAACCGTTGTCGGTAATGCTTCCCATGCGAGAACTGACCTGGCCGACCGTGGCCGAGCCGTTCTTAGCTACGGCCAGCTTTAAGTTCGGTAGGAAGGCACGTGTCACGAGGAACGGGCCCACGGCGTTGATCTCGAATTGCTTCATCATTTCCGCCTTGGTGGTCTGGTCGATGCCGCCTCCACCGCCGATACCGGCGTTGTTGATCAGCAGGTCAATGGGCTGATCCTTGAGCTGCTGGGCAGCGGCCGTGATGGACGCCTCGTCACTAGTGTCGACCTGGACAATCTTCTCCACCTTGAGCGCCGTGAGCTGTTTACAGGCGAGGTGTTAGAAGAGTGAAAAATGGGTGTAGGGTAGCAGAATACCGTTGACGTACATCGGCGGCGCTCTGCGGGTCGCGGGCGGCGGCGATGACCTTCCAGCCATTGTCCACGTAGTGCTGGGTGAAGGAGAGTCCGATGCCTCGGTTGCTGCCGGTGATAAGGACGGTCTTGGCGCTCATCTTGAAGGTGAAAGCGGTTGTTGGGTACTGGTGTGCGCGTTTGGAGGCGTTTTCAAGAATGACCAGTGTTCGTTCTGGAGCAGCTTTTCGTCAACACTATTGATTGACGTCATCGTCATTTGCACTAGCGAATACAGTACTCGCAATCCGAAAAGCGTGCAGCCAATTGCCCCTACTGCTACACAGGTATACTACATGTATACTACAGGTATACATACGTTCACATCGGCCAGCGCTGTCATGGTTCTCAGGCCCAGGCGATTAAAGTGCTACACGTACCGAAGTTCAGCAGATTTTGGCAGACAGGTTAAAATATTTGTTTTTACTTTTATTCCAGTATCGTTGTTTTGTTTTTACTTTTAGCAAATATATTCAGAAACAATAATTTCAAATTTTGCATTACACTGCAATATTGAAACAGTTTTACAAATTTAACATTCCCGCTAGTGTACCAATACACTGGTACAACCTTAGCACTCTCATCTTCGTGACTTTATGCCCGCGCTTTGACCTTTTTTGCCGAGAGTCTCACGAACGCTGCAAGGACAGGACGCGGGTGCTTGCGCTCTGAGAAACGAGTTTCAGCAGGCTCGGACTCTGAATCGGAGTGCGACGGTGGAGTCGGCGCCAATGTCCAGGGAGCGAATCGAGGTTGGTCGCCGGCCTCATCGAAAGACTAGCAAGCAGTGCTGTCAGGTCGACGCAGAGACTCCATCCATACTGAAAAAACATATCTGCTCGAAAGAAAGTGTAACACGCGCGCCGGAAGTCAGTCGGCTCGACCCCTTGACAATGCTACGACGAGCTCAAAGGATCGCCATAATCAACGTCTCCGCTGTAATGTCCGACACGGCAAGGGAGATCAGAGTGATAGGAGCTCGTAGAGACTGGGCTCGCTAGAGAGCTCGCTTTCTGCCATCAGTTGCCCTCTGCGAAGGTCCGTCGACTGGTCTCCGATAAGCAGACCTCCCCGTTCATTCCTGAATTTTCCTTGTCGCTCCGAGCTCTATCGAGTTTGCTGCGGCATTGACAAGCACCGTCCGTAGATCATGGTCTGCTTCACCCAAACCACCAAGGCCCTACTGGCGTTCCTTGCCTTTCCAGTGCTTGCTACCCAGGCGGGTACCAGCTCATGCGAAGTCACGGATGCCAACGCGTGCACCATCGACTCACTCACCGCCTCTAGTGACGACGGGAGCGTCCTCATCTACCCCGGAGGCGACACGCGATGCGCCTTCGACGACTACGCGGACACCGTGACGACGTTCGCGTCCAACTCGACGTACTTCTTCCAGGTCTTCCCTGCGGCCAACCAGGACAAGAAGAAGCTGCTGCTGTTCTTCCAGGGAGGCGGCGCCTGCGTCGACAAGTACACGTGCGACTTTGCGCTGCAGTGCCAGCTCGGATCGAGCGCGCTCATCACCACCCAAGCGACTGTGACCGACACGGGCATTATGAACCGCACGCTGGACGGCAACGTCTTCAACGACTACAACATCGTGTACCTGCCGTACTGCACGGGCGACCTGTTTGTGGGCAACAAGTACCTGGAGCCGTACGAGAGCGTCTACAACCAGGCTCTGGGCAACAAACAGTGTCTGGGCCAGAACCAAGGCATGTACATGAACGGATACAACAACACGATGGCAGTGTTGAAGTGGGCGTTGGAGAACTACCCGGACCCGGAGCAGATCGTTATTGGAGGGTACAGCGCAGGTTCGTTGGCCGCTCAGATGTGGTCTGCGTACGTGGCCAACACGTGGGAGGTGGAGACGAAAGCAACCAAGTTCCAGGTGCTGGCGGACAGCTACGTCGGTGTCTTCCCTGAGTACAAAACGCCAGCAAGCGAGCTGATTAACTACTACGGAGGTTGCAGTTTGGTTGGCTTCCCTGATAGTATGGTCACTCAGTGTGAGGCTCAGACTGCGACTGCTGTCGAGATGGTGAGCTCGTTGATGAAGGAGGCTTTGACTGGGGAGTGGCTCTTTATCGACAGTATTGCTGACAAAACCCAGCGCAAGTTCTACGAGTTGGTGCTGTTGGGTATCGCTGGTTATCCGTTCACGAATCTGCTGCCGGCTGATGAGTTCTACGGCAACTTGACGGAGATTCTGGACGCTTATTCGGAGTTTATGAACGTCACTCGTTTCAACATCGACAGTGACCAGCATGTGTGGCTTACCGGCAATAATTACGAGAGTGCGGAGGATCTGGAGGGCCAGCTACTAGGCGACGTGTTGGCTGCGTGGCTTTCGGACTCGAGTAACTCGTCTAGTGGATCTGTTGGAAGCTCGGCAAGTTCCAGTGGCTCGAAGGCCTCGTCATCTTCGGCAAGCGGCAGTCAAACTACATCGCCCACTGAAACTCCAGTTAGCACGACTGCTAGTCCTACTGAAACACCAGTGACTTCGGTCCCGTCGAGTGGTAACAGCTCGGACGCGTCCAGCAGTGGCAGCCAGACGGCCGCTCCTACCTCCAGCTCCAGCAGCTCGAAGGCTTCTTCAGACTCCAACAACGGCAGTCAGACGGCTGCTCCTACTGAGACCCCAGTAGGCTCTTCAGCCACGCCGACGACGACTCCAGCCACTACCGAGCCTACTGTGGACATCCCCACCTACTGCTAAGCTGTAGAAGTATTTTGAACAACCAATATTAGCGGCAGAAGCGATTGGTCTGTAGCAATGAACCGCTACATTTCTTTCGAGGTCACGGTAGTATTTGCCTATTTTCTGTAGTGCATGTATTAATATACTTTCCTTCGGATACATATTTTACAGTATACTACTATATTAGTAGTACTATTTACTGATTTAACCTGTTTTGTATAGGTTAATCAGAACTAGTAGTAACGACAGTAGTAGGACACTCGAGGATATACCTATTGCTACTATTTAATGGTAGGTTCTCAAAGTAGTACTAGTAGTGTCAGTTTCATGTTAGCACCTAATATTTGATATATTCCGCCGAGCTACCTCACCCAGCACGCTATTCCTTCTAGCAGAGAGGGGCTTGGATGTGGAGTTGCGATAAAATGGAGCACATGAACTCCTTCAGCACCTTCAACTGCTGAGCGATCTGCTCCTGTTGCACTTGCTGTGAAGGCGTCGAAGGCTTTGATGTCGTCGGGGTCGTATTGGTAGGTGTCAGCTTTGTCGTCGGCGCAGCAGTCGTACCAGCAGGTGTAGCCGTAGTAGCCTCTGGGGTGGACGTTGGCGTGGCGGTCGTAGCTTCAGGCGTCGAGTACTCGAGCCAAGAGTTCAAGACGTTACCGAGATTCGCTCCTTCCAGATCCTCCGCACTCGAGTAGTCATTGTCGGTGAGCCACACGTGCTGGTCACTGTCGATGTTGAAGCGGGTGACGTTCATCACCAGCGAGTACGCGTCCAGGATCTCCGTCATGTTGCCGTAGAACTCGTCAGCCGGCAGAAGCGTCGTGAACGGGTACCCAGCGATGCCCAGCAGCACCAGCTGGTAGAACTTGCGCTGCGTGTGGTCCGAGATGCTGTCGATGAAGAACCACTCGGCACCTGGAGCTTCGTTCATCAACGACGTGATCATCTCAATGACAGTGGCCGTCTCCGCTTCACACTCGGTAGCCATCGCATCCGGGAAGTCAAGGAGTCCGCAGCCACCGTAGTAGTTGATCAGCTTGCTTGCTGGCGTTTTGTACTCAGGGAAGACACCGACGTAGCTGTCCGCCAGCACCTGGAACTTGGTTGCTTTCGTCTCCACCTCCCACGTGTTGGCCACGTACGCAGACCACATCTGAGCGGCCAACGAACCTGCGCTGTACCCTCCAATAACGATCTGCTCCGGGTCCGGGTAGTTCTCCAACGCCCACTTCAACACTGCCATCGTGTTGTTGTATCCGTTCATGTACATGCCTTGGTTCTGGCCCAGACACTGTTTGTTGCCCAGAGCCTGGTTGTAGACGCTCTCGTACGGCTCCAGGTACTTGTTGCCCACAAACAGGTCGCCCGTGCAGTACGGCAGGTACACGATGTTGTAGTCGTTGAAGACGTTGCCGTCCAGCGTGCGGTTCATAATGCCCGTGTCGGTCACAGTCGCTTGGGTGGTGATGAGCGCGCTCGATCCGAGCTGGCACTGCAGCGCAAAGTCGCACGTGTACTTGTCGACGCAGGCGCCGCCTCCCTGGAAGAACAGCAGCAGCTTCTTCTTGTCCTGGTTGGCCGCAGGGAAGACCTGGAAGAAGTACGTCGAGTTGGACGCGAACGTCGTCACGGTGTCCGCGTAGTCGTCGAAGGCGCATCGCGTGTCGCCTCCGGGGTAGATGAGGACGCTCCCGTCGTCACTAGAGGCGGTGAGTGAGTCGATGGCGCACGCGTTGGCGTCCGTGACTTCGCATGAGCTAGAGTCAGCTTGTGCGATGAGGACAGGTAGAGCGAGGAGCGCTAGTGCGGCCTTGGTGAGTTGAGTGAGAAAGATCATCGTGTACGAAGCTTGTAGGATGTAGCTCGGTGAAGTGTACCAGTTAGACTGGTGGTTGTCCGGTGGACAAATGAAAAGTGAATTTCTGTTAGGGATGGCGAAGGAAACCCCACCGACAGGAAGCTGAGGTCAGGCGAGACTTGGTATCCACGGCGACCAACTTGGTGAGCTGCCAAGCATCGAAACACCTCTACACCTTGCAACCTCCCGCGCCGTTGGGATCCGCTGGTGACACGACGCCCACTGTAGGTAACGCTACGCGTGTCGAGAAGTTCAGAACACGTCAAGTTTCCTGAGACCGTGCACGTTTTCTAGTCGACCGTCGCTGAGTTGACAGATTCATCGAGGGCCAACCTGCACATGTGCATGCTGCGTGCTGGTGCTTGATCGACCATCGAGTCTGACGTAGCGCTGTCATGTAAGACTGCATTAGTGCTCGACTTCAACTCAACGATCCTTGGCCAAGTCATGTGCCTTGAAGACGGCTGGTCGAGGAAAGCAGGCCTCTGATCGGAGTGTAACCTTGTCCTCACGAAAACCCGGCAGCCACGTGACTCACCACGATGTGTACGGGCATATCTTTGAGATCGTATCGTCAATTGAGTCATGGGCCACTTCAACGCGGCCTGCTCAATGCTTTATCGTGCTCACCCACCCACCAGTAACAGCGGCCACATCCTCATCTCAGCACCCAAGTCCTTGTTGTCTAACGACGTTTAGCACATTTAGTAGTGCGATCTATTGGCCTGCATTTGGCTAAACTCAATGACCGACGCTGTCAAAAGGCCTTATCAGAACCGGTCGAATGCACACGAGCTCTTTGCCAATATCTCTCTCAGCTTCATTTTTAGTTTTACCCTCGCAAGACCAAGTCTTTCTAACAACCACCAGTCTAACTGGTACACTTCACCGAGCTACATCCTACAAGCTTCGTACACGATGATCTTTCTCACTCAACTCACCAAGGCCGCACTAGCGCTCCTCGCTCTACCTGTCCTCATCGCACAAGCTGACTCTAGCTCATGCGAAGTCACGGACGCCAACGCGTGCGCCATCGACTCACTCACCGCCTCTAGTGACGACGGGAGCGTCCTCATCTACCCCGGAGGCGACACGCGATGCGCCTTCGACGACTACGCGGACACCGTGACGACGTTCGCGTCCAACTCGACGTACTTCTTCCAGGTCTTCCCTGCGGCCAACCAGGACAAGAAGAAGCTGCTGCTGTTCTTCCAGGGAGGCGGCGCCTGCGTCGACAAGTACACGTGCGACTTTGCGCTGCAGTGCCAGCTCGGATCGAGCGCGCTCATCACCACCCAAGCGACTGTGACCGACACGGGCATTATGAACCGCACGCTGGACGGCAACGTCTTCAACGACTACAACATCGTGTACCTGCCGTACTGCACGGGCGACCTGTTTGTGGGCAACAAGTACCTGGAGCCGTACGAGAGCGTCTACAACCAGGCTCTGGGCAACAAACAGTGTCTGGGCCAGAACCAAGGCATGTACATGAACGGATACAACAACACGATGGCAGTGTTGAAGTGGGCGTTGGAGAACTACCCGGACCCGGAGCAGATCGTTATTGGAGGGTACAGCGCAGGTTCGTTGGCCGCTCAGATGTGGTCTGCGTACGTGGCCAACACGTGGGAGGTGGAGACGAAAGCAACCAAGTTCCAGGTGCTGGCGGACAGCTACGTCGGTGTCTTCCCTGAGTACAAAACGCCAGCAAGCAAGCTGATCAACTACTACGGAGGTTGCAGTTTGGTTGGCTTCCCTGATAGTATGGTCACTCAGTGTGAGGCTCAGACTGCGACTGCTGTCGAGATGGTGAGCTCGTTGATGAAGGAGGCTTTGACTGGGGAGTGGCTCTTTATCGACAGTATTGCTGACAAAACCCAGCGCAAGTTCTACGAGTTGGTGCTGTTGGGTATCGCTGGTTATCCGTTCACGAATCTGCTGCCGGCTGATGAGTTCTACGGCAACATGACGGAGATCCTGGACGCGTACTCGCTGGTGATGAACGTCACCCGCTTCAACATCGACAGTGACCAGCACGTGTGGCTCACCGACAACGACTACTCGAGCGCGGAGGATCTGGAAGGAGCGAATCTCGGTAACGTCTTGAACTATTGGCTGTAAATTTAATCTCGACGGTATATCGATGAGCTTCACTTAGCATGCTTTTAGAACTTTCATTGAACCAAAGCTTAGAGATAGACTTATCGCAAGACTGGGGACTTAGTCTTGAGAAGGTGAGTTGAAAAGTGAGATACGATTGAAAGCTGGAACCTGCTAACCTCCTACGTGCTCCTTTGCTTACTAGTCTCTGCTTGCACCAGCCCTTTGTAGCAGGGTCCATGATCATGCTCACGTGCTCGGATGCTGATGCTCGGACATCATCAAGTTGCGCTTCTTCACCGCGTAGAGCTGTAGCTCCATCCTTCTCCATACAACATGTAGCGACGCCAAAGTCGAGCGGCGCCGGAGCATCATGCACGATGATGCTTGAACAATTGAATGCAGGCAGCGATTATGTTGCGAGGAAAGTCATTCAAGCCTTGCCACTGACGAAGGCTTGTCAGCCACCGCGAGTTGAGGCTTGACTAACGTCTCCACCACCACAAGACTCTACTACTTCTTTTTAGCTATCGTTCCTAGGCTTAGTTCTTCAGCTCATTCTTGGCCTGGTACGCTGGGTAGTCGTTGTAGAACTTACCCCCGAGAGCCGAGTTGTAGTACGTCTCGTGACCTGGCATCGGTTCAACGGGCCAGTCGTTCTGGAAACGTTCCGCCAGGTCCGGGTTGCTGATGTAAAAGCGACCAAAGCCCACCAGGTCGGCCGCGCCACTGCGAACAACTCCCTCTGCGGTGTCACGCGTGTAGTTATTGTTGGCAATGACGACGCCCTTGAAAGCCGTCTTCGCGTCGAACGCCGTGAGCGAGCGGCTCTTGTTGGAAAACTGCAGGTGAGAGCAGTCGCCGTCAAGCACCGCGAGGTAACCCAACTTGTGCTTGCTGAGCTGCCCCATAGTGTACGTGAACATCTCGAAGTTGTCTTCACTGCCCATGCCACCGAAGCCGCCATTAGGAGCGAGACGCACGCCAATACGGTACGACGGGAAAACCGTTTTCACCGCTTCCACAAGCTCCAGGAGGAAACGAGCGCGGTTCTCGAACGATCCTCCGTACTTGTCCGTGCGTTTGTTAGTGACGGACTGAAGGAACTGGTCGATCAGATACCCGTTAGCGCCGTGAAGCTCCACGCCGTCAAAGCCCGCCTTCTTGGCTAGTATGGCTGACTTACGGTAGTCCTCCACGACACCGGCAATCTCTTCCGTTTCGAGCGCGCGAGGAGTCTCAAACTTCAAGACGTTGTAGTTCGCGTCACGGGTGTGGCCGCTGTCGCAACGCAGAGCTGAAGCAGACACGATCTCGTTCTTGGAGTTAAAACTCGAGTGGCTTTGACGTCCCATGTGCCACATCTGCATGAAGATCTTGCCTCCTTTCTTGTGCACACGGTCGGTCACGCGTTTCCAGCCTTCGACGTGGGCGTCTGTGTAGCACGCGGCCGCATGGTACCAGCCGTAGCCCTGCTCGGAGACACCGGTGCCCTCTGAAATGATCAGTCCAGCACCCGCGCGCTGCTCATAGTAGAGCTCGTTGTTTTCCGAAGGTACACGGGCGGCGTTGGCACGGCCGCGACTCAGTGGCCCGAACACGATGCGGTTCTTGAGCTCGAGGTTGTCGCCGAGCTTGATGGGGGTGAAGAGCTTGTAGTCACTGGTGGAAACCATTTTGAGTGTAGTACTTAGTAGTGCTTTGGTGCTTGGGGTGAATTGTAGAATGACACAGACAACTTGCCTTGGTCATTGTGACGTGAGTGCTGAAGTTCACGACATCGTTTCGGTTGATTCGATTGCCACAGTTGGGTTTCTCCACTGTGATTGGCTTATCGATGTTTTAGCTTCATAAACGGGTCGATAACACGAATTCCTGTTCATGTCGACAAGATTGTCGAGTAATCTCGCTGGAAAAACTTCGTGTGTAAAACGAAGTTCTTTTTACTAAACTTTACCGTATTGCTGGTTTAGGAAAGAGAATACACTCATGATGCAGTGAATCTGCTTTCAGGGTTCAGCCGAGCGTTGGTGAAAACTTTCGACACGTCTTCCAGGTTGCCAAGCAGCTGAAGCATTGGGGTTAGCATATCTGCGCTGTACTGGATGCTGGCAACCCTCCTGGCTTCGTTATCCCACATAATGCGCGACGAACTGTTCATGACGAGCCTTTGACCAAGCAGCCTGGAAGCTAACCACGTACTCTCATCACTTCCATCCGTCAAGTGAGGGAACGCGAAGCGTAAAGTCCGTTCCGTGATAGTGTGCGTCCCTCTCGTACTAGCAATGAGAGAGCCTGCAGGGCCGTCTTCTAATCGCACGAGCTGGATATCAATGTCGGGGTGGCAAAGCGACGTCAGCTTCCAGATATTCAGCAGCGCATCCACGCCATTTCCCCCAGTACCAACGACGTCTGGAGCCATTGCAGTCTCCAAGAACTTTCGCTGGACGTGAGACTCGACTGGTACCATCATCTCCGAGTTGGCAGGGCGGCTCATTGTGAAATTGCCGGTAATACCATTGCGAAAGAGACGGAAGTACTCGGCAGCGACACCCCATCGAGTGTAGTTTGTACTCACACCAGCGGGAATGACTTGTCGCTGGAGCGTGAGTTCTTGAATCTCTTCCCTCAGAGCGTCAATGCTGTTCTCGAGGTCTGTCAGTTTGTTGTTCTGCTTCATCTTATAGCGCGCTTGATGCATTCGATTCCGTTCGCGGCGGAGCTCTATACGGTCAATAGTTTCTATCGTGGAGGATGGCTTGCTCTCCTGGTCGGCCTCCGTTGTGCGCTCGTCAGCAAATCGGGAAGTCATGTAGGTGGAGAGCGGCGGAAGGCGTTGGAGACTGGTCAGCGAACCCTCCATCCGATAGAGTGGAGTCTCCGATTCCTCCACGAGAGCGTTCATTCGGTTAAAAGGGGCTGATTGCATCGCGAGAAGAGAGTTTTGTGTGTCGTCACTTTTGAGATTGGTTTTCGGGAACTTTCACAGCTTGGGATTGGTCACTCCTGACCAATCAAGCGTGATCATTATCTCTGGCTGGAGGATAAGATCTCGGGATGGTACAGCCAACGGTGGGGCTTGTGTTGGCCGTGAAGAAGAGCTCACTGCATGACGAGCAACATTTATTGGTATAGTTTTCTTGAAATTCGGAACAAGTTCGGGCTCCTATATTTACGGGTAGTGGAAAGTTGAGTGTCGTGACCTCATCGGTTCAGAGGGCCAGTGGAAGTGCCGGGATTGGCGATGCACCAAGCTAACCACATCACCCACATCGGCTGCGAACAAAGTATCGCTTCGGGGGCGGCATGATCTCTATTCCACCAGCGAGCTGACTGCTTGGGCACTTCATGCGGTCTCCTTCTGCACGCCACTACATTGCTCCCCCTCTTCAACCTCCAAGATCTTCATGCCAATTAAAGCTGCCCAACTCGACCACACAAGCTCGAACCACGAATCGCGCTGCGCGATACGTCGGCACAGCCGTCCAAGATCTAAGAGTACTACCGTAACGGCTTGACGTTTGTGAAGATTGCACGACGGGTTGTGTTGACATGAACATGAAGTGGCCAAGCAGCCAACTCGGCTTTCGTACAACTTGTATTTCGTTCGTGTCGACGTGATCATGACCAGCACAGCGGGCATTGCCTAAACACTAGGCTGTGCCACAACCTTCTTCTGGCAATGGTCACGTTTGCTATGAAAGAGCACATCGGTGTTGCTCATTCTGCAATTTGAGCTCTCGCCACCAAGCAACAACCAAACGCCTTCACCTCCCAATGGTTTTCGTCGCCGACTACAAGCTTTTCACGCCTTTGACGCTCGGCAAGAACCTCGAACTCAAGAACCGCATCGTGTTCGGCCCACTCACCCGAGGCCGCGCCAATCCAGACCACGTACCTTCGAAGAACAACGAGATTTACTACGAACAACGTGCTGGCGCCGGGTTGATCATTTCGGAAGGCACTGCTATCTCCGAACAAGGCTATGGGTGGTACAATGTCCCAGGATGCTACACGGATGCCCACGCTGAGGGCTGGAAGCGAGTGACCGATCGCGTTCACAAGAAAGGAGGCAAGATCTTCATGCAGCTGTGGCACGTAGGCCGCCAGGCTCACCCGAGTTTCAACCCCAAGGGTGAGGTCGTGTCGGCCTCGGCTTTGCGTTGTGAGACTGGCCACACTCGTGACGCAAACTACAACGTGGCTACGTTTGTGACTCCACGTGCTCTCGAGACGGAAGAGATCGCTGGTATTGTGGAGGACTATCGTCACTCAGCCGAATTGGCGAAGCAGGCGGGGTTTGACGGCGTGGAGATCCACGGAGCTAACGGATACCTGGTCGACCAGTTCTTGCAGTCAGTCTCCAACAAACGCACGGACAAGTACAGTGGATCGTTCGAGAACCGCGCACGACTTCTTTTGGAGATTGTTGAGGCTGTCAAGACCGTATTCCCGTCGTACCGCATCGGAGTGCGTTTGTCTCCTAATGGCGCCTTTGGTGGCATGGGAAGTGAAGACAACGTCGAGATGTTCACGTACACCATCGATCAGCTTCGTAAGTACGATCTGGGCTACTTGGCCATCCTCGATGGAGACAGCGATATCCTCCGCTTTTCGGGCAAAAGTCGGCTCTTCACTGCTCTCGACGCGAAGAATTCCTTCAAGGGCGTCGTTATTGCCAACAACAACTACACGCGGGACATCGCCGAAGGAGTTATTCGCAGTGGTGCGGCTGATCTGGTTGGCTTTGGCCGCCCGTACATTGCCAACCCGGACCTGGCGGAACGCTTCCAGAACGACTGGCCCGTTGAACCGATGGCAGGCCACGAGACGTACTACAACTCGGCCCTCGGGGGTAAGTTCTACAACGATTACCCGCCGTACCAGGCCAAGAACGAGCTGAACAACTAAGGAAAAGCGGAACGGAGGTAATTCTAGGAGATGATAACTTCCCTTGAATTATATTTTCTTTGAAGTGCATCAACCGATAACTTACGATCCGTTGCTTACGCACCAAGCAGCGCCAATGATTGGTCGATTTGGTGCGTATACGGTCTCCGCAGGTTTACGCATGAACATCCAACAAACAACAGACAAAGCCTGCAAGGGGCAACGATCCTCACTTTCGAATACTCTTCCAACCACGCACCTGATTCCACCCTTCACCACCAATGTCGTCCACCAAGACTGTTCTCATCACGGGCGCCACGCGCAGCCTGGGTCTCACCTTCGCCAAGCACTACACTGCGGCTGGATGGAAGGTCATCGGTACGGCGCGCAACGTCGACCAGGCCCACGCGCTCAAGGCGCTCTCACCGTTCAAGATCGTGCAGCTGGACACGACCGACGAAGCTTCCATCGAGCGTTTGGCTAAGGAACTGGAGAGCATCCCCATCGACTTGCTCATCAACAACGCCGGCATCCTGGAGCCAGGCTCGTACGACTCGGCCAGCAAGAACCACTTCATGCGCCACTTCGAGATCAATTCGGTGGGTCCGTTCCTCACGACGCGTGCGCTGCATAGCAACCTCAAACTGGCTGCGGACGCGCACGGTCTCGCTATTGTCGCGTCCGTCACGAGCATCCTCGGCAGTATCGAGGCGAATCTGGACGGCGCCTTTGGACCAGTGAAGAAGGTCTACTACGAGAACCACCCGCTGCCCAACGGCGACATGTACGGCTACCGTGCGTCCAAGGCGGCGCTGAACATGATCAACGCTAACCTGGCCATGGACCTCAAGAAGGACAAGATCGCGGCCATTGTGCTGCAGCCGGGATATGTCAAGACCGATCTGAACCACGGCAATGGAGCCGTCGAGCCGGAAGAGTCCATCGCTGGCATGACGAAGATTCTGTCCGCTGTGTCGCTCGAAGACACGTCGAAGTTCTACGACTTCCAAGGCCCCCAGCTTCCCTGGTAGACCACGCACTTCAACACGAACTTAAGCTGGCGTGAATCCGAACTTAACCTATCATCTCACTAAAGTGACACTCCTTAACTTGAATGACATCTTCAACACGAACTTAAGATCCGAACTTAACAATTTCCTCGCTATAGTGACATTGTATTTTCTTGAACGACATGTTCATTAGCGATTTTTCACTTCATGGCCGAGCAGGGAGCGCCGTCCATCGAGACGCTGGCCAGCGGCGCCATCGCTGCCGGCTGCCTGCAGGCCGTCATGAGTATGGTGCACCCAGAGCTGGCGAAGTTCGTGTCTTTCCAGAAGGAGCGCGTGGCCCGCACTGACGCTCAGCGGCCTGCCGTGACCACAGCTCGTCACTCTCGCCGATCCAAACCTGAAGAGACCGAGAATCTGAGCCTGGAGCAGCAGACGGACCTCTCTTTCCAGCTTAAATACTTAAGACGCCACTGGCACAGCCACTTAAAATACTACGGACTGGATCCGGAGCTCCCGGGCGTCGTACAGCATGCGCTCATGTACCGGAACAAAGTGTCCCATCAGAGCCAGATGACTTTGACTCAGTATGAGGACGCTATTGCTACTTTCGAGAGCTTGGCTGACATTATTGAGTGTAATGCGCTGGTGAGGCAACAAATTAGGGACCTGGTGACCAAATTATTGTCTTTCTCCCCACTGAGCAAGACGCAGGAGAAGCAAAATGAACCAAAAGAAGTGAAGATCCAAGTGAAGGAGCCCAAAAGAGAAGAGCCGATGCCTCCCACGGCTTCTTTGGACCAAATTCTGCAACATAATTACCTTTACGACGGAGAGGAGGACGAAGATCCGCTGTGGGTGGACTTGAAGCTCATCGGCAATGATTACTTTAAAGAGGGGAACTATACCGAGGCCATTGAGGCCTATTCCCAAGGCCTAGACGTGGCCCCTAACCAAGCAGTTCTATTTGGCAACAGAGCCATGTGCTACCTCCGACTGAAGGACTTTGAGTGTGCTCGTGAAGACGCCGAAGATGCGCTGGATGCAGACAATTACGAGAATGTCAAGTACTACAGGCTGTTATCGGAGGCGTTGATAGGGCTGGAGGACTACGACGAAGCCAAGGAAGCCTGTGACGATGGACTGGTGTTCGACCCGCAAGATGCCACTCTTTTGAAGCGGAAACGCACTGCGGAGATGATGATTGAGAAGGAGAAAGCTGCTGCTGAGAAGGAGAAAAAGAGACGCGAGAAAGAGGAGCGAGCGAGGGTTGAAGCAGCAAACGCCGTGGCAAAAGTTGAGAATCAACCGAAACCAAAGAGCAAGGGCAACAAAAAGAAGAACAAGCTCAAGCCGAAAGCTCCGGAGATGGAGCTGGTGCCGATGATTAACTACCAGGACGTCCCACAGAAATGGATCGAGGTGCACACACGCG
This sequence comes from Phytophthora plurivora, assembly GCA_030027945.1. Lineage (NCBI taxonomy): Eukaryota > Oomycota > Peronosporomycetes > Peronosporales > Peronosporaceae > Phytophthora > Phytophthora plurivora. The sequence goes on from CP125267.1 coordinate 239,624, forward strand.
GGTCCCGTCGACTGGAGATGTACGAGCAAGGTATGGAGGGGCTAGTTGTGGCCGCAAAGGCTCTTCTTCAGGTCACAGACAGCATTGGAATACCAGGCAGGTCGAAACTCCCGTTGAACCAGCTTGTTCAAGACGGGATGGCTCATCTCCGTAAGTCAGGCGAAGCTGGAGTGGCAGAAGCGTGGTTTCGCCTTGGAGTGCTTTACAGCAGCAGTGTAAGGAAGGGGATGCCGCTGACGGCCGACCCGCACAAGATGATGGAATGTTTTAACAAGGCCGCATCGCTCCGGCCATTCATTAAACCGCCAGGAAATCGAGTGTTCCCGCACCAAGGCGTGGCTGAAGCTGAGAACGAGTTGGGCGTCTGCTATCGAGATGGCAAACCGGCTCCTATCGTGGAAGTTGATCTGAAGAAGGCTTTTCAGTTCTTCCTGAGATCCGCAGAGCATGACTATCCGCTTGGCCAATACAACGTGGCAGTAGCTTACTCGACAGGAAGTGGCACGCCTTACGACCCTTTTGCTGCGCGGATGTGGACGTCTCGCGCGGCGCAACATGGTTTGCCTGAGGCTCAGCAGTATTTGGCTCAGTTGTTTGAACAAGGCTTTGGAGGGAAACGCGACGAGAAACAGGCTCGAGAATGGTCATTGACAGCCAGTCAGAACCGCCTTACAGACCTGGTAATGAGTCATGGCTTTGCCGACGTGGGAGTCCACGCAGTCAGCGGGGGGAAGATCGTAGAAAAGTTTGCGAGTAACCCTGCGGCTTCTCAGCGTGGGAAGGAGGTCTTCCAAGAGCTGTATGACATGTATTTGGACCAAGCGAAGAACGGCAAAGCTGCGTTGGACCTTGGAGTCGACAGTGACGGGGAGGAGATCAAGATTACCAAGGTGAGCTCGTACACCCGCAGCGCTACGTCTTCCTCGGACCACATGGGTTGGATCGGCATTTACCGTCCGCCTTCTGCTGTGATTGATGCGGAGATACAAGCGCGTGCGAAAGCTGGAGGTCTCACGGCTTGCAACTATCTGTCATCTGAGAAGTTGCTTCAAAGCGCAGGTTTACTGTTCACTGCTGCTGACATTAAAGGCGCGCTGAGAGACCTGAAGAAGGCGGATTTAACCTGGGAGCGGCCCAAAGGCGCGTTCACGACGGCTACAAGCACTGCGGATCTCCTCCCGACGGTTCTTAAGGAAGCTTCTGTGAGTCTTCAGATTAATCCGAGGGATATCGACGCAGCTTATGTGGTTGGCCGATGGGAGATCATGAGCGACCAGGACATCGTTCAGCACTGGAAGCGATGCGCGAAGATGCATCCGAACGAAGCGTGTTTCCATTTCTATCTGGGCACGGCGTACATGGCACTGCAACGTTACAGTGAAGCGATGGACGCCATGGACGCTGCTTTGGCCATTGAGAAGAAACCGGATTGGCTGTACTGGTCTGCTGCCCCTATGATCGCATTGGGAATGATTGATTCGGCTATGTCTGTCTACCAAGAGTACGTGGACTCAAATCCCCCGGATGAACGCTTCATACCCGACGCCTATTACTCGATCGGCGCTTTGTACTTCAAGAAGTACGACAACGCGATGGCTACAGTGTACCATGAACTGGGACAAATGGCCGAGTCTGTGGCCATCCGCTTCCCTGCTTTCCACCCTCACGTACTCCACGATATTCCTAAGGAAACGCTGCGTTCAGGTATGAAGAAGAATGGCTACATGGATCCGTCAGTGATTGCGAGCGTTACAGCGCAGAACATGGTCGAGTGCGGCTACTGCAAGGCCAATATCAAGCCGACGCAGCTGCTCGTCCACAGGTTATCTAAGTGTCCACGCCGGACTGTGGTGTGTCCGGACTGTAACGAGCGAATGGTCTTCGATTGTCTGCAGCCCCACCGCCAATCGCAACATCCTGGCTCGACTAAGTCCAAGAAGAAGAAGAGCAAGAAGAAGAAAGCATCTCATCCCACTGAGACCAAGGAAAACGCTCCAGAATCCTCAAAGACAAACGGTATCTTACAGGAACTGACATCACCAAAGTTCCACTTCGCTGGTGCCATTCTCAACATCACAAAGGGGAAGAACAGCAGCACCGTTTTCTCCTTGAAGACGGTTATCGGCCAGCGTTGGACCCTCCGTGTGCTTCCCAGTTCTTCGAGAACAAATGTCGCGTTTGACGCTGTTAAAGCCATTGCCGAGGCCGAAGTCAACAACTCTATGCTGGTCTTCTGGCGCTCGTCGCCTCCGCTGGAAATGATCGATCGCAAGGCTCTCACGGTGCCGATGGAGGGAGAAGTTTACGGACAGGATGTAGCCATTTACATCTTGAAGTGCTCTTCTCAAGTCTTGGGCGTTGAAGTGTGTCAACTGCGGCACAACAAGTACATGGAGAACGGATCGCTTTGTTCTGGCTGTGGGATCCCTCCTTTTACTGACGAGGGTCTCTGTGCTTGTAGCGCCTGTAAAGCGGTCAAGTACTGTACGCGGGAGTGTCAGAAGCTCCACTGGAAGCGGATCCATCGCCACATGTGTAAGAACGCGCTGTTGCTGAAGTTTTGCAGTACTTTGAGTGAAGACGTGACTCCAGACGAAAGACCTGGTATCAAAGTGGACGTACCGACCGGAAAGAAAGGGAAAGAGGGCAAGAAGGAGACTGTGACCGCCAATATCAGCTACGAAGACGTGGTCTATGTGGATAGTATGTTGGAGATCCTAGAGGACATCATGGAGACTGCCAAGACGAAAGGAAACGGTTCGGAGGTCGCTGAGTACTACATGCTGCCTCCTCGCGACCCGAGACACCCTGGAACCATCGAAGGCAGCGTCCGTATCTTCTCTCGGGCCAAGGAGTTCGTTGCGGAGTTCTGCGTTGGCTACTTGACGTCGACACCGTCGCTTCTCCAGCAGCAAGAACTGCAGTATTTCTTCCAGATCCCGCCGCACAACCCATTAAAGCTCACGTGTGGCACGTCTCAAGTGTTTCTGGGGAAATGCAAGGCCCTCAGCGATGACGGGGGTTCCAGGGGCTACCGACTTGCGCTGGAGATGCCTCTCAACACGTACGCCCTTCCAGACGTAGCAGAAGTGCTGGTCTACCTGCTTTCGACCACCAACAAGTACCTGAAGTAACAAGAAACATGAATCAAGGTGCGATCGGTTTGTCTTTGGCTTGTTCACTAACCTTTAGTACTTTAGATATCGATTCTTTGCTTACAAGTAACTGTTGGCGATCGCATTTTGCGCCTCTTGTACTTCTTGCTGTGCTAAGTTCCCACTAGGCAACATTACCGCTTCTCGAGCCATTTTAACAGCAGCGTCTCGGTCTTGAAGCAGTGTCATGAGTGAAGAAGCCAATTCTACCCTCGACTCCATCTGGAAGATCTGTCCGTCCACGCTGATATGAGAGAAAATGGTGAAGTGGAAGCTGTAGGTCTTGCCGATCAAATACTGCACCAGTTCCTCGTCCGTCAAGATGTAAGGGAAGATCTGCTCGAGCGTCAAGCGTGAGATACGCAGCGTATTCACTCCCGTGCTCTTCACAACATACACAGCTTCATCCCGGTCCCGTGCAGCCAACGACGGGTACGTTTTGGCTGCTCCTTCCATTGGAAAAAGCTGTAGGCGGTCAGCTCGGAAGTCCACTTGAGCGTGCAGCCTGGAGAACAGCTCCCACTGCTTCAAGAACGTGTTTCGACCGCTTAACTCCGGGGTGACGATGTCTTCAGCTATGACGGAGATGAGGAACGCCTGGAGCTGGTCGGAGTATCCGTGCTGGAGCTTGTTGTGGTACGTGGACACGAGCTTCAGTGCGTTGGCTTCGGCTGTGAAGCGAGCAACAATCCGCGACGATCGAGCCAGCACCATGGCGCGCTCCCATTCTTCAGCTCGTCGTCGTCGCTCTTCTCGTTCGCATCGACGCCTAACAGCCGCGCGACGGGCTTTTCGGATGTTGCTGCAGTTCCGTGACCGCACGACGACCGGGTCGAACCGGTTGCGAGGCTGAGCGATGGCGCCGTACGGCACCTGTTCTTCATCGCTGCTCCAGTTCTCCGTCCTGAGCTGAGCACGGCGTTGCGCTGCACGTCCGGCACATACGAGCATGGAATTGATACGGTCTGGCCGTGGCGAGACGCTAACTGGGCCGGTAAAAGGGAAATGAGCCGTGGCTGAGGCGGCAAGTTAACTGACCACCTTTGGCTCGCTATAGACACGAGCGAAACGCAGTGGAAGAGCTGCTTGTACTGCCGAGAAACGCTCGGATGGCAAGTGTCACGCTGGCCCCAACTTGCTCCCGTCGCTCAGAACCGTAAGGCTTTCGGTCTCCGTCTTCCAGCGCCAATATTGTTAGCGCCAAAAGTATTCCAAGCCAAAGAAGAACAGGAAGGAGGACGACTCGTCCGACGAGCTCCAGGTAGAACGGTACCGTACGGGTAGAACATGGACTCATCCGAGAGATTACGCGACGGGAGATTCGGCAGGCAAACACCAAGTTTTTTTCTCAAGTCTCCGTCACTTGACAATTGTCGAAATGACCGCCAAGACCGTCCTCGTCACTGGCAGCACGCGCGGCATCGGCCTCGAGTTCGCCTCCCACTTCTCCAAGGAGGGATGGAACGTCATCGGTGTCGCCCGTGACGGCAGTAAAGCGGACAAGGTACGTTTTTAGCGGAGACTTCTAACCAAATCCCTCTCAAACTCGCCGTTTCTATCAGTTGCGCGGGCTGTCGCCGTTCAAGGTCGTGAGCTTCGACTGCACCGAAGAAACGTCCATCGCACAGGCGGCAAAGGAGCTCAAGGACGTCCCGATCGACCTGCTCATCAACAACGCAGGGATCTTCATGGACGGGGGACTTGAAACGACCACCAAGGAAATGCTCATGCGCCAGTTCGAGGTGAACACGGTGGGGCCGTTCCTGGTGACGCGCGCGCTGCTGCCGAACCTCAAGCTCGCGGACGGCGCGCTGGTGGTCACGGTCTCGTCTCAGATGGGCAGCATCGCCGGCAACACGAACGGCGGCAACTACAGCTACGGCGCGTCCAAGGCGGCGGTGAACATGGTGAACTCCAGCTTGGCCATTGACCTGAAGGAACACAACGTGGCGGCTATTGTGGTGCACCCGGGATACGTGCAAACGGACCTCACGGGCGGACTGGGCGACGTCCGTACGGACGAAAGCGTACGTGGAATGGCTGCTGTGATCGAGAAGGCGACGATGGCTGACACGGGCAAGTTCTTCCACTTTAAAGGCCACGAGATGCCGTGGTAAAGGAAAAGGCACGAGGATTTTAGCATTTTAACATTCTGGCAGCAACTAGGCAGCGGAGGGTTGATCAATGGCGCGCCTTGTTAACAACAAGAGGAAATACACCACATGGACCACGAGGCTGACGATGGCTGTCACAACGGAAAACAAGGCAAGATGGAGACTGTGTTGTCGTTGCTTCTCGGTAGTGACGTCTTCACTCGAAGTACTGCAGAACTTCAGCAACAGCGCGTTCTTACACATGTGGCAGTGAATCCGATTCCAGTGCCGCTTTTGACACGCTCGCGTACAGTACTTAACCGCTTTGCAGGCACTACAGGTTGAGAGCTCCTCGTCAGGCGATGGAGGGGTCTTACAGCCAGAACAAAGCGATCCGTTCTCCATGTCCTTGCTGTGACGCAGTGGACGCAGACACTCCCGTATACAATACTTGGTCACTTTGCAGGCGCCACAAGTAGAGAGCTCCTCGTCAGTGAAAGGAGGGATCTCACAGACAGAACTAGACGCGCCGTTCTCCATGTACTTGTTGCGCCGCAGTTGACACACTTCAATGCCCAAGACTTGAGAAGAGCACTTCAAGATGTAAATGGCTACATCCTGTCCGTAAACTTCTCCCTCCATCGGCACCGTGAGAGCCTTGCGATCGATCATTTCCAGCGGAGGCGACGAGCGCCAGAAGACCAGCATAGAGTTGTTGACTTCGGCCTCGGCAATGGCTTTAACAGCGTCAAACGCGACATTTGTTCTCGAAGAACTGGGAAGCACACGGAGGGTCCAACGCTGGCCGATAACCGTCTTCAAGGAGAAAACGGTGCTGCTGTTCTTCCCCTTTGTGATGTTGAGGATGGCACCAGCGAAGTGGAACTTTGGCAATGTCAGTTCCTGTAACATATCACTGCTCTTGATAAGTTCTGGGATGTATGCCTTGGTCTCACTGGGCTGTAACTCCTTCATTTGGATCTGCACTTCTTCTTCTGGTTCAATTTGTGTCTCTTGTGTCTTGTTCAAAGCATTGCACTCAAGAACGTTGCTTTTGGTCTCTTTCACTTGGATCTTCACTTCTTTTGGTTCATTTTGCTTCTCCTGCGTCTTGCTCAGTGGGGAGAAAGACAATAATTTGGTCACCAGGTCCCTAATTTGTTGCCTCACCAGCGCATTACACTCAATAATGTCAGCCAAGCTCTCGAAAGTAGCAATAGCGTCCTCATACTGAGTCAAAGTCATCTGGCTCTGATGGGACACTTTGTTCCGGTACATGAGCGCATGCTGTACGACGCCCGGGAGCTCCGGATCCAGTCCGTAGTATTTTAAGTGGCTGTGCCAGTGGCGTCTTAAGTATTTAAGCTGGAAAGAGAGGTCCGTCTGCTGCTCCAGGCTCAGATTCTCGGTCTCTTCAGGTTTGGATCGGCGAGAGTGACGAGCTGTGGTCACGGCAGGCCGCTGAGCGTCAGTGCGGGCCACGCGCTCCTTCTGGAAAGACACGAACTTCGCCAGCTCTGGGTGCACCATACTCATGACGGCCTGCAGGCAGCCGGCAGCGATGGCGCCGCTGGCCAGCGTCTCGATGGACGGCACCCCCTTCTCGGCCATGACGGTAAATAGCAGTCTGTCCCGTGCTCACAACGAGCACGGGGGTGGTCTCTGGGGGGCCGTGTTCTCCTTCTGTCCCCCTTTCTCCCCCGGGGCCCCGGGAGACCACTGGTCAGACCAGCGGATAAAGCGAATCCGACGAACACGCTTTGCGTGAGCTCCAGTTTGGCCATTGACCTGAAGGAACACAACGTGGCGGCTATTGTCGTGCACCCGGGATACGTGCAAAGGGATCTCACAGGCGGGCTGGGCGCCGCACGGACGAAAGAATGGCCGCTGTGATCGAGAAGACGACGATGGCCGACACCGGCAAGTTCTTCCACTTTAAAGGCCACGAGATGCCGTGGTAAAGGAATAGACACGATGCTTTTGGTGGGGATAATAGACTACCTGGTAGATCTTTAGTACAGGTACTTCAGAAGTAGGTCGGTTGAAATGTTGATGAAGGCCATACATGCAGTGATTATGAGGACACTTAATTGTGCTGGTCGGTTCTACAGTATGCGTAGTCCCTGCGAACGGCATGAGAGCTTTTCGTTCATTCCCAAATACGCTCCGTTCTACTCACGATGGCGCCCAAGACCGTTCTGATCACAGGCAGCAACCGTGGCTTGGGTCTCTCGTTCGCGAAGTTTTACATCAAAGCTGGGTGGAATGTCATTGCCACAACACGTCAAGGAGCCGACCTCACTGACGTACGAACTCCAATGTTGGAGCTTTTTTAAGGTTTAAACTAACGTTTTTATTCCGTGTAGTTGGAGGCAATTTCCCCTTTCAAGATCATTTCAATGGACGTCCGGGACGAATCCTCGGTGGTTGAGATGGCTCGGAAGCTCAAGGACATCCCTATCGACTTACTAATCAACAACGCCGGCACGTTTACAGGTGGTGGCAACATGTTGTCGACCACGAAGGACGACCTTATGACGGAGTTCGAGGTGCACGCTGTTGGTCCCTTCCTGGTGACGCGTTCTCTCCTCCCCAATCTGACACTTGCCGCTAAGAGGAACGGCAAGGACGGAGCTCGCGTGGCGCATTTGTCCTCTGTCTGGGCCAGTATTGAAACCGGCAGCGGACCTTACGCCTACGCAGCTTCAAAGGCAGCTCTGCACATGATCAACCACCGGATGGCCGACGAGATGAAGCGCCACCACATCGTTGCCGTCCTACTGGATCCAGGATACGTCGCTACCAATTTGCCTCGAAGCAGCTACGAAGCGGAGGCGGATCGCGTCGTCAGTTCAATGGCTCGCATCATTGAGAAGGCGAAGATGAAAGACACTGGAAAGTTCTTTCACTTTGAAGGGTATGAAATCCCTTGGTGAACGCGACACGAAATGAAACATTCACGTTGAACTTTTACATGTAATTTCTATCCACTTGACCTGATGATGGTTCATGTGAGTCACTTGATGATGGTTCACATGAGGCTTCATAATCCACGACTGCATATACTTTTCAACGCGTTGCTTGTACCTACATGCAGCCCACCAATGTCCCATTGTCCAAAATACACGTAAACGCACGAGCTCCAAGCAACGATGCCCGCCAAGACGGTTTTAATCACTGGAAGCAATCGCGGTCTCGGTCTCGCGTTCGCCAAATACTACACGAAAGCTGGCTGGAACGTCATTGCGACCACTCGCAAGGACAGCAACTCCCAACATGTATTTAATTCGCCTCTACTGTGAAATGTCGGTAGTTTTTCGAGCCTAAACTTGTTGTGTATTGTAGCTGGAGGCTCTTTCTCCTTTCAAGACGCTGACAATTGACGTTCAAGACGAATCGACTGCGCTTGAAGCGGCCAAACAGCTGACAGGCATCCCGATCGACCTGCTGATCAACAACGCCGGTATTTCTACCGGCGGGGACGGTATGAAGTCGACGTCCAAGGAAAACATGATGATAGAGTTCGAAGTTCACGCGGTGGGGCCTCTTCTGGTAACCCGCGCGCTACTTCCGAATCTGAAACTGGCCGCTAAAGGCAAGTATAATTGTGCCCACGTTGTGCAGATGTCAACCATTTACGCCAGCATTGAAGGCGGCGGCGGGCCGATCGCCTACTGCACGTCCAAGGCGGCACTGCACATGGTGAACCACATTATGGCCAACGAACTGGAGCGCGACAACATCGCGGTCATCGTACTGGACCCGGGTATGGTGTACACGAACATGCCACTTCGCAGTTACGAGAGGGAAGCGGCAAAGGTTGTCGAAGAATTGGCGACTGTGATCGAGAACGTAACGCTGGAAGACACTGGAAAGCTCATGGACTATGAAGGGACGGTGCTTCCCTGGTGAGTACGGTAGTACAATAAGGAGAGTGTTCTACACAATCTGTATTATGAACATAAGGACATTTACTACTTAGTATTCTACGCGGTGCTGTTCCTGATGTAGTACGGTTCGTCCTGGAATGCGGCCGAGCAGTAGGGGAACATGGCGTCGTCATCGTCGTCCGGGTTGAAGAGGTTCTTGCCGGCGTAGATCATGACGTAGACGCCGCAGACAGTGCAAATGGTAGCAATAGCGACGCACAGGAGCTTCTCCCACGCCGGGATCTTGGTCCAGAAGACCTTGATGTAGAACACCAGCGGCACAATGAGACTCGACAGGGTGATGAACGTTGCGCCCGTGAAGTCGACCAGGTCGAGGAAGTGCGAGCGCAGTAGAATCGACAGGACAACCAGCACGGTGATGAGCGCAATACGCATCGTAATGTAGCGCAGCACGTTGCCACCGCCCGTGTACTCGGACAGGTCCTCCTCGGCGATCATCGTGTTGGTGACAGACGGCCGGCCGGACACGCGCGGACGGGAGACGCGGTGCTCGTTGCTCTCGAGGTCGGGCACAGCAGGCGAAGAAGACGCAATGTACGACATCTTCTCTTCGGCGTCGGCGTCCAAGTTGGCCTCATCCACTTTGTGCATGCCGAGGATCATGCGCTCGAACATGTAGAAGGCCGGGTGCAGGAACGTCGAGAAGGCGATGGACAAGTGCATCTGCATGAACAGGTACGCCATCACGACAGCGCCGCGGTCGGCGAGGAAGCCGAGCGTAGTGACCGAGTACGGGTCCGACGTGTTGGCGACGGAGAAGAGCAGGTTACCGGACATTTGGCAGCCGCCCACAGCGTAACCGGCGATGGCCACGGCGAAGAAGAAGGCGGAGGCGATGCCCAAGCTCACCATGATGACGCGGGGCATGCGTTCAGGCTGCGAGTGCTGACGCTGGAGGTCAGGGATCACAGTAGCCGCAGCATACGCAAGCGACAGGTTGCCGAACGTCGTGATGACCTGGTGCAGCGTCACGTCAGCCGTCGGCGGGGACGGGTGGCCGCGCTCCTCGTAGATGAGGATAGCAATGCCAATGATGTCGGCGACGATCGTGCCGAGGCATCCAGCCACAGCCATGCCGGTGCTCTCCTTCATGGTGGGGATCAACGCGACGGGAACGACCATGAGAGCCATGAAAATGATCCACACGGACTGACTGAAGCAGTCCGGGAACAGCACGTCGAGCAACGTGCCACCAAGCACCAGGAAGGCGCACGGCAGCAGCAGACACACGCCCATTTGGGAGATCGTGACTAGAAGACGACCGCCTTTGCCAGCGACCCACTCACCCAGATCACCGTACGTCTTCACAGTAGCCGGAGCGACGAGCAGCACCTTGGACAGCACCACGGACGAGTAAATGTTGGCGATGGCCATGAACAGCAGAGCGATCGTAGCGAAGACCCAACCGGCACGCGCGTAGTTGGACGGCATTCCGAGGGATCCGATACCGCAGACGCAGCAGAAGATGTTGAACGCCGCCTTGGCATCTTCGAACGTGAAGATGGCGGTCGAACGCGATGAAGAAGTCATTGTGAGACCGACGAGGTAAAATGGCTAATGAGCTCATGCACCGGAAGACTCGATACCGGTGTCTTGGCTCATGCACCGACACACCAAAGCTACAGTACGATACAGCTCAAAGACACGTTTCGCCCATCGCCAATTCCACAGTCAAAGTCTGCATCCGTTGGCCAAGGAGGATCGCGTTGCTCCGTCTGCGCGCGTGGGAAATAGTATTCCGGACTGTAAACGTCCCCAGCCGCTCCCTTGGGGACTCTCACAATCTTTGGCGATCCTATTTTTTAGTTCCTCGACTCGAGATCCGGTTCTGATACTGCCGACGTCGAAGTTAAACCTACAACTTGAAGCCGAAGCCAGCGTCGTTTGTCAGTTGCCAGAATGTTTCTTCAAGGCTCATTTACGCTAGAATTGAAGTTCACAGGCTCTTTCCTACTTGACTTGAAGCTGGCAAAGCTTGGAGATGGCGTTACACTTGGGCTTCATGAATGAGCCATGAGCAAGTTTGGATGAAAGTGGACTTTCTATTAGAGCTCCAGCATAAACAGCCAGATTAGATGAGGACATGCTCGAACTGTATAGCTCCGGTTGCTTCCTGTCTTCAAAGGCTTCGCAATGAAATCCCTTCAGGACTTCAAACAGTCTCCAAGCTGCCGTTCGACCAAGTTCCCAGTGCGCATGTCAACTGATAACTCAAATGTCATGTCGAGATGCTCTGGAATGGGATGCTCAAAGCTGAATAACCATCACCTTTAATCAAAAACTGAAGGATGCGCCCAACTCGGATGGAACTGATGAGCGAAACTCGTTCATCAGTCAAATCTTTCATCTAATCATTCAACAACGCGTTGCATCCCATCCTAACAGAACAGCAACCGTGTTTTAACGGTGCAGAAACTGTATTCACCCATAACGCGGCCAATTTTAGGCTTTTGGGGACACTCGCTGCTCGCGCCCTCGTTCCACGATAAATTTCGGTCCCCAACACTGTCCCCAAGCGCTTTTTTGCTCGAATTCTCAAGCTTCGACTCGATCGACGATCGCCGCGTCAGAGCTGAGCTCCGCCGTGTTCAAGCACTGAAAAATGACAAGGACGTGCAGGTTGCCGTTCGTGTGGCGAAAATGCCGTTCGCTCGAAGTCCTTGGCTTCTTCTTCTTGGTACACCTAAAAGCGCACATGTATATTGGCCTGCCTAGAACTTCTACTAGGCTAGAAGTAGGCGTAAGCTTCGTGGTCGCTCTACAGCTCAATGCAGCAGCAATTTGCTGCCAGCAAATCGAATGTGGGAACACCTAGAGCCGGCTGGAGATTGACACACAGCGCATCACCAGCGGCACCAGCAGCGCATCCCCAAACGACAATGCAAACCCGGCTTGCCCGAATACGTACAGCACTGCGGATCCAAAATGTGTGGTTTGTCCAGGCTCAAGATTGAGATCAACGATGGATTGCCGGTTTGAGTACAGTACCGATGTGTGATGTCACGTCACTGCGTGTGAGAATGTGGCTGCGAGCTTCGTGAGCGCGTCCGTTTACGTGTACAGTTATGTAGTTATGTAGTTCTGTACACGTACGAGTAGCAGCTACACGTACATGCGCCGTATCAGAGTTCATGTATTCCGCAGTAAACAACAAACATCGCCCTATGCAGCTACATGTAGCGTCTTGGCCCGGTCTTTCGCGCATCATCACCACTCACACTCGTCTCGGCTCGCTTCTTCAGCAGCAAGTGCTCGACGATAGGCCAAAGGAGACGGCGTCAAACACAAATATACTAATCGACCAAAGTACGAATCGCGATTTAGGCACACTACTCGATAGAGCCGTGTCTTGTGCTTATTTTGAGCCCCTGTACGCCTCGAGATATTCAATAGCCGAGCTGCAGTGCTCATCTGAAAAAAATATCTCCATATTCAAGGCCTCACATGTTTGGGAAAGTTGTGAATGCAATATTGCTCGGTTTTTTGTTCTTTGTATATTGTCGAAAAGGCCGTGTAGAAAGCAATTGAATATGCGTAGTTTAACGCTTTTTACGAGTGATTTTCGCTTTCAAAATTTTAATGTTCGATTATGTACGAATTTTGATTGGTCAACTTCAAACGCGATTATCTCGATAACTCTAAATGGTGGAGAAGTATCATTTTGTTCGCCGCGGTCTCAAATGAAGACCCAACACTTGGCCACTCGACAGTGGCGGTCCAGGTGGGTTTGTCATGAAATTGCTGATTGGAACGTTCCAGCTGAGCGGACGTCCTCGGATTGAACCACGCTAAGTGAGGCGTAGTCAACTCGGGATCCTTGCTGGAGCAGAATATCGACGAGTTCGTGCGAAATGTTCGCACTAGCTTTTAGAAATGCGGTTTGCATCACATCTGCACGCCTCGACCAGAATGCTTGCAATCTTAACAGACTCGTCCCAAGCGTCCGTGGTAGCGTGTTGCGCAGTATAAATGAGCGGTGCCTTGCCGTTTACGTCCACTGCGAGCGTTGACGAGCATTTACACAGCGTCAGGTTGTAGTACTTAGTAGCCATGAAAGCAGAAAACCTGCCTCTATACAACAGTAAACTGGAGCACTGGTAGCAGTGCTAAACTACGGTAGAGCGGATTGAGTGGGTTCAAGAAAAATGACAACGTGGCTAAGAAACTGTTTTGTAGAATCTCAACTCGACGTTTCACAGAAGACTCGTTTGGAGGAAAGTTTTGATTGCAATACTTCAAACAATACAATACAATACTTTCCCATTCAATACAATACAAAGTTTTATTGGCAATATATTGTTTAGTAGTCGCACATTATTGGCTGATAATATGTCCAACATGTTAATCATGAAATCCAATTTTGCCCTAGAGGTCTGTGATTCCTACGTCGCAGCACGGCATGAAGTCCTCTATCTCGTTAATGGAAGCAGCTAAATGTGGAAACTCTAAAACGGTGCGAACGCTGATCTACGCTGGTACTGACGTGAATTTGATCAACGACACCAATTGGTCAGCACTCATGGTCGCTACTTGGAACGGGCATTCTGACACCGTTCGGATGCTGATCGACGCTGGTGCTGACAGTACAATAACTTGGTCAACAGGAGCAATTGGTCAGCACTTATGTATGCTGCACGGTTTGGACGATGACGCAATGACATCGTTCAGACGCTGGTCAGATCTGGGTCGGGCTTAAATTTGGTCATGCTTGCGGCAGAATATGGACACACGGACACGTACACGAATGTTGATCGATGCTGGTGCCGAGTTGAATTTGGTTGACGAGTACAATTGGTAGGCGCTAATGTTCGCTGCAAGACATGGACACACGTCCATTGTTCAGATGCTGGTCGAGGCTGGCGCTGATAAAAATGCCCTCAGTGTACTTCCGCCTGGTACTGGAGTATTGCGCTGAGTCGCGGCTGCGATCGCCCTCCCAGTTCATGAAGTGGAAGGTTCAAGCGACCAAAGTGAACGTCGAGAGTGCCGAGTGGGTCATGGAGCTCAAGAAGCACGTGAATGAGAACAGCCATCGACTTCAAGTAAACGAACAGGCCATTGGAGTGGTGGTACAAGGTATTCATGGCGTACATTTGGAGGTTACGGAGATTCGTTGCGCGATTTTCGACATTAACGACCGTGTAATGCACCTCCAGAGTCAAGTGGAAACTGGAGAAAAAGTTCTCAAAAGCCTCGTGGGATTCACCAACCAGCTCGCAGGTAGTGTCAGCAACCGGTTGAGCCAGTGCTAATCCAACATCCAATCGGTTGCTTCTCACCTGCAGACATTCTAGAATGGCTACAAGCAGCGCCTGGGGCAAGAAGAGCGACTGCGGTATATCAAAGCGACCTGTGGTCTTCTCGCGTCGGTTGTTGGCTTCGTGTTTGCGCCAATGCTGAAGACTGCGTTCGACAGTTTAATCGACCTGGCAAACCCGATCAAAATATTCAATCACGCGTACCAGGAGACGGATATTGTCGACTTCCTAGCGGATAAAAGCTACGAAGAGCTTCTCAAACCCGAAGTCCAACGTCAACTGGAGAGATACGCTATCCCTACCATCGAATTTGAGACGCTTTTGCGTCAGGGGGTCATTGCGACGAAGCCAGAGCTCGCTGATGAGTGTGAACGCAGAGGAATGACGCTGGCTGCTGTGGATATGAACTACGCTAATGAAGTTCCTGCCCTGCTTAAGTACGAGTCCAAGTTGGCGGATACCATGAAGGAGTTGGACCTTGTGTCGGCAACACTGAAAGCAGACACTCGACGACCGTCGATTAAAACCGATTCTAATGGTCCAGTTTTAACTGGACAATTGGACAATTCATCTAACTGTGTCGACCCGAACGAATGGACCGTCAAGCGCTCGTCGACAGCAGCTCTAAGTAAATCTACCGAGGAAGACGCAGGAGCAACGTCTCTAGCTCCAGAAGAAACTGGTTGGCAACTGGACAATAACGGCAAAACCCATACCCTCAGCGATGGGGAGGTAGTGACATTCGTAGAGGACTTGGAAGCGCTACCGTACCACCTCGCAGTGATGGCGAGTCATGGCGACCTCGGTGAGTTTCAAGACCTGTCGGACGTCATTGATAACAATTTGGATTGTGTGAACGCCGTCACGGAAGTGCGCCGAATCAAGCAGCAGACTCAAAACGTCACTATCAACGCGGCAGAATACGCTCAATTACTGGGCGACAGTGAACTTGCGAGCTTTATCTCGTCGCAAATGGGAACGTCATCGCCACCTCCAATAGAACTACAGGCGTCGGTCATGTTCTTGGATGACATTGATGCGTTTCCGTACTTGCTCGCAGTGCGAGAGAGTGACGGAAACGTGGACGAGTTCAAGCAGTGGCTCGACGTGCTTGAGTGCAAAGATGGCAAGATAGGCAACAAAGTGCGCGCAACGATCAGTCGAGAAGAGGTCATCGTGAAAAAGTGGTCGCCGGTTGAATTGGCTTGTCATTTGGGGTACGTGGATATCGTCAAGTACTTACTGCTGAAGAAGCGAGCTAAAACGGGTGAGAGAAACATCGCGGTGATGATTCGCGCGAAAGACCGGGCAAAGACACTTGCTGCACAATGTGAATAGGGACGATGTTTGTTGATGTACATTGAACGGGATAATCGTTCTTTGCACCAAACCGACGAGGAAGCTACATATACTGGCGAAGCGCAGGGAGTAGACGTAGTCAACGCCATTTCTTACAGATCATACATTGTCGTCCAATTACCTTTTAAGTTGTGAGCCACAGCTAATGTTAGTGTTGAAATTTGCATTCCCCAAAACTTTGGAGCCTGGTAGCGGCTTAACGTACAATTGCCCCCTCCCCCCCCCCTCGGGGAGATTTTGTACATCTCGCATCCAGTAGTTAAAGGGAGATTTTTTTTGTTTTCGAGTGGGGCACATCGTGGTCACTTAGCATGATCGATTGAGAGGAGGTTCAGATAGGAGAAATGCTTTTAGCGAAGAGCATATAAGTAACAGTAATATTACATGTAGTCATAGCATATTTCGACTCAAAAAATGTCAAGCCATATCCGCTCAGTTGCGATTTCTGTTCCAAAGAATCTCACGACACCACATACCGAGGGATCTTGTTCACCATCTTGATGTTCGCAGGGGCCTTGAAGTACTGCACCTCTTGCTCCCAGTACCTCACCGCCCGTGCCCAATTCTCCCTGTCCTTTTCGTCTTTCACCGCAATTTTTCCGTTTTGGAACTCATCAATTTTTGCCTCCAAATCTGCAATCGTTTTCACATTGTACGTCGCGAGGGTCTTCACCGTGCCTGGCCCAATGTCTGGAATTTCACCAATATCCTGGGGAGATGTGTCACTTGAGAGTATTTGCTGTCGTTTAAAGTCCTTCGACCCAACCGCAGGGTGGAAGAAGATCAGTGCCGCGTGTTTTGGGTTGGCCTTGACCAGATCCAGCAGGCCAAGCTTCTTGAGCAGGTAAATGATACCAGACGCACTCACAGGGTCATCCCTCGACTCAGTTATTATCTGGAAGAGCAAGATGCGCTTGTCCTTCTCATCCATGGATGGGGCCTCTCCAACTGGTAGAGTTGGGAAGTAGAACCCGTCGATCGACGCCAAGTAGCTTTTCTCCTTCGGCATGTGGTACGGTCCGTTGTTCAGAAGCGCAGCGATCACTTCGTTGCTCTGGAAAATGTCGATTTCAGCACTTTTCTGAATTTTAAATCGCATTCTCTGCTCGTTAGGCACATCAAGAAATCGTGCGACCAAAGTACGTCCACGCTGCAGCGTTGTGTGCGCGTGAACTTCAAAAATCGATCTGCGAAGTGCATCGGCGTCCGGAACTCCCAACAGCACAGTTTGGACTTGATTCATTCTGCCTTTGATGACGGAGAACAGCCTCTCAGCCAGATTTTCTCTAACCATGGCAGACACAATTCTCGTGTCCCATAGTCTTCCATCCCCTTTCGGTTCGTAGTGCAGAAAATGATTGCGTCTGAAGTCCTTTCGGCTTCCTACAAGCAACTTATGGAACTCTTCACGACAGGTAATTGCTTCGATCGGTTCCGTTAGCCTCTTGATTTCGTGGCGAATCCTCTCAGGGCCTAACACGAAGCAATTCCGGGCCATACCGCCAAAATTCCAGAATCGGCTCTCGATCTCATCGTCACTAAGCGGATATTCCAGAACGAAAGCAGCTAGCTGAAGCTCTTCCAATGTCCATGGAGGCATATAGTAGGTTTGGCCGTTGTTTGTGGAAAACCGGGTCCAGATTGTGCAAATTATGTCCGATTTTGTTGACAGCCACGTCCAGAGGCACTGCCAGCGTCTTCTGGTCTTCTTCAAATGCGTGTTCCTCGAAGAAATAGCGGATCTTGTCGCCAGATTCGAGGAAATACTCGTCGTTCATGCGCCGCGTCTGCTCATTGGTCGTGAAGATGGAGCGGTGCTCGTTCACGTCGCATTGCGCCGCGTACTCCGCTGCTTTGGCACGTAGTTCGTCGCATGTGGAGGGTGATAAAGCGCCAGGGATGACCAGGAAGCCGTCGCGCTTGAAAGCCGCGAGCTGCTCGGAAGTGAGTCCCATCGTGAAAATAGGGGGAATTGAGGAATATCCTATTATCAGATGGGCGTACCACCGAAACCTTTACGAATAGATATAGGTGCGCTTTGCCCACTGGGTCGTTAAAATTATCACTAGTGGGGTTCCTGTAATAATACATTTTCGTCGTAAAAACGGTATGATACAAGAGCAGCATCTACATGTTCACTCAGAAAAATCCGGGCTTCTTCAGAGTTCAAGTTTCCTCCAGAGAAGCAGAGAGCGATGGCAAGTGGCAAGCGTCCTATCGCGGCGACTGAAGTTGTAGAGGAGGAGGAGGAGGAAGGCGAAGAAAAGGACGAAGGACAACAGCAACACCAAAAGCGACAAAGGCTGGCGACAAACACATCTGACAGCGACGACGAAGCAAAGGCAACCAGCGAGGAAAGTGACATCCCCGTGAGCGTCAAGGCCAAGATGCCAGACGTGCCGCTTGCGGATAAATACACAGGTGGCGAGTTCTTTTTCGTGCGTAAGTGCTATGCGGAGTATTATTTGAAAGTGGAAGCTCTTCTGGTAGAGAAAGAGGAAGAGTGTGTGACGGTGACGGGTACGCCGGGTACGTTCGTTATGAATGAGTATTCTTTGTATATAGATATTATAGCTGTTGACTCACAAGTACGTACTGTACTTGTTGCAGGCATTGGAAAATCCCTGTTTTACGCTTTTTTCGTTGATCGTTTCCGCAAGACTCATGCGGATTGGACCATCGTCGCATCGACATATGCCAAGGACCGCAAAATAATGCAGCTGACTGTGTTCGAACCTAGAAAAAACCCCGAAGTGTACGCTCAGGCAACCCAAAGTAAGCTGGAGGAAATCATGTCGCGGCTACATGAGGGAGATATGGAGGCAGGACAGCCAAACGCCGAGGTGGAGAAGAAGGTACTGTGGCTTTGCGATGGACCACCGCAAGTAAAGCGCCGACAAATGGTTGTGTTTACTAGCCCAAACGAATGGTTACGTGTGGCCAAAAACGACGGCCAAACCTACTATATGCCTCCATGGACATTGGAAGAGTTCCAGTTAGCTATTTCCGTACTGGGATACCCGTTTACTGACGATGAAATCGAGAGCCGATTCTGGAAGTTTGGCGGCGTGGCCCGGAATTGCTTCATGTTCGACCTAGCGAGAATTCCCTCCGAAATCGACTACCTAACGGGACCGATCGCAGCAATCACTGATTCTGGAGATCTCCGGAACTTACTGGTAGGGACACCAAACGACGACACGCACCATCGTTTTGTGCAATACGACCCGAAAGGAGATGGAAGGCGATGTAACACGGAAATTGTGTCTGACATGGTTCGTCAAAAACTGGGCGAGCAGTTGTTTTCCGTCATCGAAGGCAACGTGAATGAAGTCGAAGCGTCTCTTAAAGGAATACCTCCTGCCGCTTCCCTTCGGGGGTGGATTTTTGAAGCTCGTGCGCACGTAAAGCTCCAGCATACAAGTTATTTTGATGCACGACCTCTTGCTGCGCCTAAGCCGAAAAACCTGAAAAACGAGAGAATCTTCATGCAGCCAAGTGATGAGATTGATATTTTTCAGGGAAACGCCATTTCCCCCGCGCTTCTGAACAACAATCCGTACCACAAGCCCAAGGAAAAGAACTTCGAGTCAATCGACGGGTTCTTCTTCCCAAAGCTACCCGTTGGAGAGGCTCCAACCATGGATGAGAAGAACAAGCGCATCTTGCTCTTCCAGATGACTGTTTCACTGGACCACCCTGTGCGTGTGTCTGGCGTCATTTACCTACTCGAGAAGCTTGGTCTACTGGATCTTGTCAAGGCCAACCCAAAACGCGCGGCACTTGTCTTCGTTCGCCCGACGGATGGGTCGAAGGACTTTAAAAAGCAGTCAATCCGCTCAGGTGGCACGCCTCCCCAGCAAATCGGTGATCTGAATGGCATTGGACCGGAAACGGTGGATATTCTAGCAACGTACAATGTGGCATCGATCGACGACTTGGAGGCTAAGGTCAATGACTTCCTCACAGGACGTATTGCGCCGACAGCCAAGAAACACAAGGCGGCTTGGGCACGTGTTGTGAGAAGCTGGAAGCAACAAGTGCAGTACTTGAAGGACCGGTCGAACATCGAAATGGTGAAAGAGATCCCCCAGTATGTGTATCCGTTAAAATAGCTTGGAAACATTCATCACGACGATGAAGAAACTTTCTAAATCGATGCCAGCTATGAGTAATACATGTTCTTTTCTTGAGAAACAGTATCTTCCAGATCAAAAATCCGCTTTAACTAAACGTCACCTTTCAGCTGAAGTTATAGAAAACGAGGACTCCTGAGGAGCCAGAACTAATATTGAGTCCTGCGTCCGTGGAGGTCGATTTCGCTGGTACACTACATACCAAATCCGCCTGAGTTTACAATTCCAGGAGTTTTCAGAAGTGGTTCGGTATTTTGAAGAGGTTTTAGAAAGCCATAAAGAAACCAACTTAACTCTCGTACATGGGCTTGAACGGAACGTTGCCCGTCGTCTGCAGCCAATTGTCCACTGGATACTCCACCTTATCACTTTCCACAACGTGGATCGAGTACGCGTGGCGCGAATTGGGGGATCGGTTGGCTTCACTGTAGTGTACGAAGGAGCTATGTAGCAACACCAGGTCTCCTTTCTTCGTGAGAAGCGGCTGACTCTTACTGATGTCGAAAGGCTCCACTTCTTCCGGTACATTCTCCAGCAACAGGCCTCCATTCTCTTCCTGCTGCTCTTTAGTAGTACGTCTCAACCGCTGACGTACTGGCTCCGTTAAGTGCGAGCCTGCAACACCATGCAGACATCCGTTCTCGAGCGTACAGTCCTCCAACGCCCACCAGAACCCCACAACGGACTGTGGCTCAGTGTAGAGATAACTCCCGTCTTGATGGGGCTTCACTTCTCCTCCAATACTGGGCTGCTTGAAGATGTACATGGACTGCACAGCCATAGGACGCGTATACTCGAGGGATTTTAGGATCTCCTGCACCTCAGCAGCATAGCTGACTTTGTGGAAAACCGGGTCCAGATTGTGCAAATTATGTCCGATTTTGTTGACAGCCACGTCCAGAGGCACTGCCAGCGTCTTCTGGTCTTCTTCAAATGCGTGTTCCTCGAAGAAATAGCGGATCTTGTCGCCAGATTCGAGGAAATACTCGTCGTTCATGCGCCGCGTCTGCTCATTGGTCGTGAAGATGGAGCGGTGCTCGTTCACGTCGCATTGCGCCGCGTACTCCGCTGCTTTGGCACGTAGTTCGTCGCATGTGGAGGGTGATAAAGCGCCAGGGATGACCAGGAAGCCGTCGCGCTTGAAAGCCGCGAGCTGCTCGGAAGTGAGTCCCATCGTGAAAATAGGGGGAATTGAGGAATATCCTATTATCAGATGGGCGTACCACCGAAACCTTTACGAATAGATATAGGTGCGCTTTGCCCAATCTGGCGCATAGAAATGATGTACAATACACCTGTAATAATAACTTTTGGTAGTAAAAGCGGTACAAGAGGAGTATTTCTCAGCATCCACTTTCACGGGGAACGTTTGCTGGCCACACGTTAGGAAACTGCCCAAAGAGCATGTTGAAGTAGGCGAATGTAGCCATGTTCAACAAAAACGGCTTTGTTACCAGAGCTGTGGGTAGCTTTTACAGCAGTAGCAACAGCTCCTGTTCGTCCTCTGTGGGCTCTATACGAACTCGTTTGTAGTCCTTTCGACTTTCCGCTTTCTTTCCGCCTTTGACGTTGAGTTCGCCGGTGGAAAAACAGTTTTATCCGAGCTTTCTAGCGGCACCAACGGCTGTAAATCGGCACCGGATAACGGCAACTGCTTGAAGGGCGGGCCGTGACTTGAAGGCATGAATTAATGCTTTCGGCCCGAGTCAACGGCGCATGGGATCGTAAAGCTTATCCCTTGTCCTAGTGACCGGCGAAAAAGTGCCGTTTACTGCTCTCTTTTCAGCTAAAAAGCACTAGCAAAACAACGTCAACTTCGTTAGTGGCGTGTGCATATGAGAAGCCACGTCGTATAGTGGTAGTAGGAACAGAAAGCCCGTACTTTATAGTGAAGACAGCAGCTCCAGAGGCTCCAACGGCTGCAAGTCGAGAAAAATCCCATAATGTCGGTGTAACGAACTGAAGCGAAACGGATCGGCCACAATAATGTTGAGAGGGAAATGAAGTACAAAAGTACCAAGGTACTCCAACTTGCAGGCCATTTTTCCATTGAGTCGTTTCAAGTTTCACTGCGCTTGAAACGCGGCCTGCGCTCATGGTCGAGTCCAGCTCTTGGGACGGCGCACACACTCGAAACTTCCCATCGGAATCCTCAACACTCTCGAGCTGCTTGCACCTTAAGCCTCTCACATCCGAACTCATCGTCTACGTGCTGCTTCTATCACCGAAAAACGAGTAAAAGAAACAGGAGCTGGATAACAGAATAAAACACGATGGTCAGTGCAGCGTCAAGTGCCCGGAAGAGCTCTCAAACGCTTGGAGCGACAGTCCCCGCTCCGATCCTGCTATCTCCGATTTCCGTCGCTCACAGGGTGCGTTGTCCAGTGTTTCTTGTGGGTCTTTGACGGTCAGAAACTCATATAAACATTGTAGAGTCAGATGCTGGAGGCTGAAGTTTCAACGCCGTCGACAGGGAACGCGATCAGAGACCAATGGGTAGCCAACTTACAGAAGAAGCGCATGGCTGCAGCAGCAGGAACAGGAAACCCCATAGGAAACGGCAATCCGTTGCCCGCAGGAGGCACTTCGCAGCCCAATAGCAGGTCCAACAGCAACAGCAGAAGCAGTTCAGCAAAGAAGAACAGTCGGAGTCGCAGTGCCGCGTCTCGAGCAGCCAAGAACAGAGGACTCAGCGCTGCCGCCCTGGAAAAGAGTCTGAACGCCCACCAGCGCAACGCCCACCGTCACAGTCAGTTCGCCACCATGTCTTCCGGGTTGATAGTGGACAGTCAGATCGCCATGAGTGAGGCGGACGCACTGGCACTTGGTCAGTCTTCGCTGTTCGGCGGTCTTGGCTTCGAGCTGGAGTCTCCGTCGTTCTCTCGACTCATTTCCTCTTCGATGGACGGCGATTTCACGTTGAATTCTCCTAAGAAGACGAAAAACAGGTCAAAACGACCTAAAGGATCCAAGAAGCGTCCGACTCACTGTTTAGCGCTTGATATCGACCAGCCAAAGCCACGCACTCCACGTCGCAAGTTAAACTGCGGATCTGCCACGTTCGATGACTTCGATCTCGACTACACAGTCAGTTCCTGCTCCCCCGGCTTTCCAGGCGTCGGAACCCCGTCCAATTTCCGCGTAGATGCCTCTACTAGGCATCTCTGGGGCCAGGATCTAGACTTGACAGGCGCAGGAGGATACGCAGACACGTTCCTGGACTTACCGACGCCTCGATTGAACGAAATGACCCTCATTACACCCCAGTCGAACACCAGCACCGCTAGCAACAGCAGTAGACAGTCGAGCGACGATGAAACGGCGAAGCTGGACCATCCGCGTCTCATTCGAACCAGCAGCATCGAACAGGAAGGCTTGAGCCACTTCCTAGAACAAACAAACCTGGACGGAAGTGACGGTGGCCATGGCGATGAGCTCTATCAACTGGCAGCGATGCCTCCGACCAGCGCTCGTAAGTCGCCGTTCCAGGGCGGTTCCTTCTTCACCAGCACTGTAACTCCACGCACTGCGGCGGCAGCTGCAGCTGTAGACGAATGTTTCGGTAAATCGGCGACGTTCTCTTCGACCTGGCCGCTTCCGTCTCCACTTGGTTCTTCCGCTCCCTCTCGACTTGGAGCTTCGATGGGACGACGTCGTGCGCCTCGGGACCAGAAACACCCCCCAGAGTTCGAGACCCTAATGGATGAGTACAAACTTACCGACATCGACCACGAGCTCGACAGTTTCTACCTGGACACGATGGAGGCCATCGGCAACGACCTCGACCTCATGTCCAACTAAAACGTCCATCGTAGAGTAGAGCCGTACGCAACGCATAACCTTATGATAAATAGAAAGGAAACAACTCGCAAAAAGCACAGCAAGTTGTGAAAGTTACCCAGGCTTTACACCTCCGCAGGGATCTGGAGGCATCGAATAACTCCAATCTTCTTTAGCTAAAAGCTTCTGCTTGTGATGACAGCTTTTCTATGACATAACGCGCTTGTGAAGGGCCTTTCCGCGGTGGTTGAACACGTGGAAGTCCGGGCTCGAGATGACAGTGGACAGCGACCTGCAGGATCAAAAATTAGTCTCTAAACCTCACAAATTCTCCAGTTTTAGCTGCCGAACCTCGAGTGCAGTGCGTCGTTGGATCGAATGGGAAGAAGCTCTCCTGACGTGAGCAAGACACCAACCAGAGAGATCAAGAAGGAGGCCACGAGCTCTACAACGACCTGTAGGAAGCAAATACATATTTATATCCAATCAAAGTCGGCAAAAAGAGATTTCTCCCTCCCTGATTGAACAATATTGTACCTCGAAGGGCGGCATCTGCGCGTCAGCAGTCTCGGTCAGCTTGACATAGGACTCGTCTGGACATGGCAATTACAGCACGACTACAACGTTAAAACACATGAAAAGAGCTGCGTTAGATTAAGCAGACGAAACTACGTACATTGCACTGAGTAGTAGCCAGCGTGCACTAGCAGGAGCGTCCCCACAACGATCAGAAGTTTCCCGAAAAACGCCATTTCTCCTTTTTCGATCTCAAAACGAGGTTTGTCAAAATGCACAAAAACAAAACCTTTCGTATCGCATCCCAATAGAACCTACCTTACAGCATATTTCTGATTCCTGACTCAGATATCCATTTCCATTCTGAAGCACGATGATGTTCTGGGGTCGAAGTGGTGGTGGGAAATCCGCCCCAACTTCGTCTACAGGCCACGTAGAAGGATCTCGCTGGTCGTCTCAAAACACCGATATCACGGCGATTCCAACCGTACCAGCTGCTCCTTCCTACGTTCTCTCTGAGCAGCGTCGTAACGAGTTATTGTTGGCTGCTCGTACCAACCGTGTAACATGGGTCGAAAGCGTCGATTCCCGCGATGAGAAGCCGCTTCCAGTCGGTGTGAATGGCCTCCCAGAGACTTTAGCAGCTTCGTCAATCCCGATCCATTGTCGCGAGGCGCTAGAGGGCGTCAGTGAGGAGTTTTCCGCGCTTTTCTCGAGTCTGGACGAGCTCAAGCACAAGATTTTAGCCAACGACATTCAGCTGACGGACGAGGAGCCAGAAACTGCTGAAGAAACTTGCAGTAGTAGCAGACGTTATCGCACATTGTTCCAGGAGCTGAGAGAGCAGGAGACGCTGCTGGATCAATGGCAGAGGTCCCACAGTGCTCGGACGAAGAAGTTGACTGGACATGATCGGGAGATGGCGTTTCTCGTGGGGTTCCGAGAGCTGCTCGCATTGTTGAAGGACGCACAAGCTGCGGAATTAGTGTACCGTATCCAGTCGTTCGTGAAACGAGCGGATCTGTGGGATCTAGCGCAGATGCTGAAAGCCATCGCCACTAGAGACCGACCGGGAGGTAAAGTGCAGGACTTCATCAAGAAGCTGGTGGAGCAGATCAAGCACAGCAACAAGTTAAGTGGCTTATTAGACGGAGATGGGCTGAAGTTTCTCCACGTACGAGACGCATACGGCGTTGATATGCTACATGAAGTTCTGGAGGCTTTCTTGATGGAGAAACTGTACGCCAAGACGCTGACTCCGTCGCCTGCAGCAGACACACAAGACGAGGCTTTTCATCATCGTATCAATTTGTTGGGCTTCGTCACGTTCAAGCATCTGGACTTGCCAATACCGAAGACCGACGAGCAGCAGCAGACTTGGATTCGACTAGCGAAACAGCTTAAAGCCATGACGCTGTGCCCCACTCCTCGTCGTAAGATGGACGGTGTATTGCGTGTCTGCCAGGACCTGACGACGTTCTTAAAGGCGCAAAACGGTGGTCGATTTCCCTCTGCTGATGAATTTCTACCAGCTCTGATTTACGTCGTGCTGCGAGCCAACCCACACGAACTTAAACGCAATGTGGCGTACATCTTGGAGTACCGGAACCCGACGAAACTGGTATCAGAGCCAGGCTATTTCTTCACGCACTTGGTATCAAGTGTGGCCTTCTTGGAGGAGGTGAATGGCTCAAGCCTCACGATTTCCTCCGAGGAGTTTGACGAAGGATTACGTCGAAGTAAAGAGAGTGTACGGTTGAGTGGAGTTCGAAGGGAGGTCGACCACGAAGTCGCAAGTAATGCGAGCAACGGTAGTTCAGTTCTACAGAGGGAGAACCAGAAAGAAGAAGAAGTGGAAGAGTCTTTGCGTCTGCCGACTGTGCTAGAAGTTCGAGCAAGACGTTTAGCTCTCGTTGAAGATAAAACAGTTTTTTAACATTTAAAAATGTCGAGCGAAACTTTTTACGTCCTTTCTTCGAAAATACTCGCTCCGTCTTCACTTCTCAAGGCGACAGGAAGCAGAAACAACGACGTACTGGTACGATGTCGACTGGTAACAGCGAGATCTGCGTCCTGGGCGACAATTTCGCCGAGCCATACAGAGAGAATCACCAGTCGGAGGGTTCAGACGAGAAGTGCGTACTACATGTACTGCGCTTTGGAGGCGGCCGACGTGCGTTTTCTCATCGTCGTCGCCAATTTTTGCAGTGGAGAAGCCACACAGCTAGCGGTGCAGTGAACGCCTTCGCAACGAGTGGGTGTAAGACCACAAAACGCGAACAACCGCAGATATCTATCCCATCAAGTAGTGCAATACGCAACAACAGAAATACAACAAACATTTCATTTCACTGACTGACGTTACGACAAACACATCCGCACTATGTGCACGTAGAACCGGTTTACTCCGATCGAAGCTTGCGGTAGCCCTTCTGAGTAGCAACACCGGTATTGGCAGCTCCGGTTCCAGTAGCAGTAGCTCCCGCACTCGCCTTGGCTCCACCGGTGGCTGCCCCACCCACACCTGCGTTTCCTCCAACACCAGCAGTTCCGCCCACTCCGCCGTTAGCAGCACCACTCATGCCTCCTCCAGCACCACCAGTTCCACCTACACCAGCACCAATGTTTCCACCCACTCCTCCATTCACAGCCCCGCCAACACCAGCACCAGCGTTGCCACCGACTCCGCCACCCACATAAGCAGTTCCAGCCACGCCGGCACCGGCATTTCCGCCAACACCAGCCGTTCCGCCTACTCCACCGGCAGCACCACCAACCCCTGCGCCGACACCGGCAGTTCCTCCGACACCAGCGCCGCCGTATCCATTGCCGACACCAACACCAACGCCACGACCATAGAGACCAGCTCCTGCACCCGCTCGACCGGCTCCGTACAAGCCCGCGCCGCCGTGCAGGAGCCCGAAGGTCTGGGCAGCCTGTTCCTCCGCGTATGCACCATTCGAGAGAGCCACAACGGCGAGGCACAAAACAGCGATCTTGTTGCAGCTGAACATTGTTGGATAGAAGTCGCTTGTTCTTGAAAGTTGGAGAGCTGATGAGTTGAGCTCGAGTGAGAAGATTTGGAAATGAACTTCGGACAGCTCAACTCGGCGGACACAGTTCATGTGCCTGTTGTCAGCACACCTGTGCCTCTAGTTACGGGGACGAGTCCTCTGCCTATGATGACCAGCTTTTCCAGCAGACATACGAACAGTAAAAAAAGCCACATGGTAGCAACTGGCACGTTTTAACCTTTTTACGCCACTTCAACTTGTCTCTTACAAAACCTAGTATGTTTCAAGAGATGTAGTATGAAGATACGGACACCAAAGGCGGTAAACATTTATCTTCAATCCTTACGTCACTGCTAGAGCAAAGAAACGATAGCAACGTCCGATAGACTATTGCTATGCCAATGGTGGTCATTAGGGATGAAACAGTCATAGCCCCGTGTGGCTACTGCTGTACGCTGAAATGGTTAAACTGGAAGCCATTATCCCGCAGTTTTTGCTTTCATCAATCGGTTCGAACTTAGCAGAGAGGTCCACCGCAAGAAGCAATAGGCCTGCTGGGCCAGCCTGGCACGGTAGTGGACTGTAACAATAGACCACCACGAAGGTTCCAACTCAAAAAATCTGTTCTAAATGACGTGGTGAGCTTCGTAAGTCGTCCGTGATAAGCTGGTTCCCTCTCTTCGTCATAGGTGCAGTGTTGAGTTGGTAGATGGCATCTTCGCCGTCTTGAACAGATCCTACAGCATGTCCAACCTATAATAGTCCCAACGCGATAGATCTGTACTGGCGACTTGAAATCTGACGTGGTTGCGTGGTATCCACCTACAGTCTTTGCCGTCGACGACTACCCAGCTTGACGGGCCGAGCACTTGTCCTCCTAAATACTTAGGTCCTTTATAACGAAGGTCGCTTAGCCTGTAGCAATAAGGGCCAACCATCTCGAAAGCTGCTATGGATAACGCGAACAAGTTGCACTTGGAGTGATCAAATTTACTGTACATGGATTCCGGTCAATTTTTTTCAAATTGTCAATTTCTTGACCAATCATCACCTCCTTAAACCATACATGTGTATCTTTATCGAATCACAGCGCCTACACTCTAAATTAATATTTGCAGCAAAACCAGAGGGAGTCATAAAATTTCTCCCGTCAAGCACAGAATAAAACTCCTGACCCCCAGACGATGAAGTTTTTCGTGCTCACGAATCCCAATTCGCTGCTAAACACTCGGCCATGCAATGACAACAGCCAAACGCCATTACGTTCGCGTGGTTTCCCGCTTCAGCCGCCTACAATTGGCCCCAAACGGCCCAAGAACTGCCATCCCAAGTCGAAAAATTGCGCAAACAGGAAGAAAACGGCAAGGAAACAACGGGAAAAGGAGATAAAAGCAGCTCAAGCCCAAATTCACCAATTGGACCGCCAACTGGCGCTTCTAATCGACCGACAACTGCATCGAAGTGCGCAAGATGCAGCTTACCTCACCTTGAAACTGTATTTTCACAACATTGAAAGTGGAATCAATCCCACCAAATTCCCCTCTCAGGCTCAAGCCGCCAAGGATTTTGTGCTCTCAAGGTTCGATAGTCAACTGAAGAGTCCAGACTATACTGGCCTCGACCAATTCCTCCAGCAATGGCAGCTTTTGTCCGAGTGTCACGAGTCTATCAAGTGCCAAGTCTCGAGTATTAAAGTGTACCCATTCACAGACGAAGAGAAGGTGAATGTGGTCAAAACGTACGGCATTACAACGCTGCAGATCTCCCGAACGACAATCGAGAGAGTGTTTCCTAGCATTTTGAACGATGAGGAGCTTGTGCAGTGGCTCATTGGGAAGAAGTACAGTTTTTCCTATCATTTCGTGGCGTACGTGGATGTTAGAACTGGGCTCGTGTTCCAAATCGAGTCTAAAATCGACCTCACTTCGGCTTTGTTGGATTTGCTACACGACCCCTTCGCGACTGTCAAAATGGTGGAAGCCTCCAAGATGACAACGCACGGGAATTTGCTGCTGACGAGTGCTGTTCGCGAGAATCAAAACGTTATTGAGAAGGGATTTCTCTAAACTTTTCAATAACAGAATATCTGCTTGTTTTTAAAAAGATACTTCGATTAGCAAAATTGTACCTACATCAGGACTTTGCTAGCAGCGTCGTCCAGCAAGCACCCTTGTTATATCAGCAAAATGTATCTGAATGAAATCACCATGAAAAGCGCCAGATCGGGAAAAGTTGTGTCTCCGTAGCCATCGTAATAGCCTAACTCCAGCCTGAGAAGACGTTCCAAATGCCGTGCCAGTAGCTGCTGTCGTCATTTTCGCTCTGTATCCCTCTTCTCTCGCTTCACCAGCGCTTCTTCTGGGTCTGACGCTTGTTCTCTTGCTGTACCGGTGTCTATTTCCTTCTTCAGCTCTCCCACCTCTTTCTCAAGCTGTGTCACTTTCGCCTTGTAGCCGTTTGATACTGCCTTCTCGTGTGCTAACTCTTGTGCTAATTTCTTGAGTTCTCCCACCAAGTCCTTGACCACAAAATTGCTGCTCTGAGTATCTGACTCGACCTTCTGTGAATATTCCAACTCTTCTCGCAAGGCACTTGAACGCGACTTTTCCTCGGTCAATTCCCCTTGTAACTCTTGTACCCTGCTCCCTTCTTCCTCCAGCCTCGCTTTTAAACCCTTCACTTCCTCTTCGAACGAAGCTGAAATCCTCGTGTAAATGAATTCAAACTCTTTCTTCATCTTCTGTTTTTCCTCCTCTGCTGCATCCACGAGAACCAAAAGAGTCTTGTTTTCCTGCAATTCCCGTTTCAATTCTTCCTTGGTATTGCTCAACATTTTCTGTATCGATTCCAACAGCTTTTCGAGCGTAGCGTTCGTCAACTCCTCTTTCGCCTTTTCTTTCTTTAGAACCTGCATACAATTCCTTCAACAGAAACTTGTGGTGTGCTTGGAGCTCCTGTGGATTGCCTTTAAAAGCCTTGAACTGCGTTTTGGTCGCCAAAACGGCGTAGTCCACGTCTTGATTCCTTCTGCGCGCAGCCAGATAACGATCCACCCACAGGCGCTTCTGGTAGTTTGCCAGCTTGAACGGTTGAGCCATGGAGCGCCGGTCAAGTTGTCGACCCGATTTCTCCTCGTACTCGGTAAGACACGCTTTTTGCATTGCGTCGCATGACTTTTGCAGGAAATCAATCGGAACTTCTGGTACGTATGTCGTAGAAGCCTCCGGATCTGGCTCCGTTTGTCTCCTTCTCTTGCTATTAGAGCCACTGGAGCACTCAGCAGTGACTCTCTTGCGGTTCTTGACTGACGACATGCCCTTGATCTGCACGACTGTCGACTTGGCCATCGCCCCCTCGTTGGCTTTGGCCTGGGTAGCCTTGGTTTTTATATTCTCCGCAGGTATTATCTTTGCCGCCTTTTGCTGTTGTCCAACACAGGTTTTTATTTTTGTGTAGAATGGAATTTTGGGGAAATGAAGACTTTTCACTTTTACATACGGCGATTTCTTCGTTGAGTGTGGGTTATTAGGTAGTGCGATCGCAGCAGGCGATACTTGCACAAGGACGAATACATCGAGTCGCTGGAGTGATCCAAATGTTGTGTGTTTGAGTACTTTTACGTCTGTTTGAGTTCTTACTGTCTCAATCTTTATCCAACCTTTCGCTCTATGACGCTGTGACCCACGTCGCTGAGTAGCATCGATATCCGTACAGTCAATATTCCAGTCATCCTCGTACAACTCAGCACTGCGCTCAGCAAAAAAGACCATAATTGGTTTTCCAAAATCACTGTTTTGAAAGTTGTGTGATCATAAAATTTTATGTTTTGAGCCAAAAGAACGTTCTTTCTGTTTCTTGTCAATCGTCGAAGCGATGAGTCTTCTTACTTCTACGGCAAGCGGTAAGAGACCACTGGCAGTGGATCTGGTGGAGGAGGAAGAAGAACATGAAGAAGGACTGCAGCAAAAATGTAAAGTGCAAAAGCTGATGATGAACAGCGGCAGCAGTTCCTTAAGCGACCACCAGAATAAGCCCCCAGATGTGACTAGCAAGACAAGCGCCATCCCCGTAAAAGTCAAGTACAAGCTCCCAGACGTGCCGCTTGCGGATAAATACAAAGGTGGCGAGTTCTTCTTCGTGCGTGAGTGCTATGCGGAGTACTATTTGAAAGTGGAAGCTCTGCTGGTAGAAGAAAAGGAAGACTGCGTGACGGTGACGGGTACGCCGGGTACGTTATTCTTTGTGTACAGACATTATAGCTGTACACGCACTGATACGTACTGTACTCGCTGTAGGCATTGGGAAATCCTTCTTCTACGCGTTTTTCTTTGATCGTTTCCGCAAGACTCATCCCGACTGGACCATCATCGCGTCAACTTATTCCAAGGACAGCAAAATCAAGAAGATGACTGTGTTTGAGCCTGGAAAACAACCCGACGTGTACGCTAAGGCAACCCAAATTGAGCTAGACGAAATCTTGTTGCGGCTAGACATGGACCAGATGAAGGCACGACAGTCAAAACCCGAGGCAGAGGAGAAGCTGCTGTGGCTTTGCGATGGTCCACCGGAGGTAGACCGTGGGCAAACGGTTGTATTTACCAGCCCAAACGAGTGGTTACGTATGGCCAAAAACAACGGCCAAACCTACTATATGCCTCCATGGACATTGGAAGAGCTTCAGCTAGCTGCTTTCGTTCTGGAATATCCGCTTAGTGACGATGAGATCGAGAGCCGATTCTGGAATTTTGGCGGTATGGCCCGGAATTGCTTCGTGTTAGGCCCTGAGAGGATTCGCCACGAAATCAAGAGGCTAACGGAACCGATCGAAGCAATTACCTGTCGTGAAGAGTTCCATAAGTTGCTTGTAGGAAGCCGAAAGGACTTCAGACGCAATCATTTTCTGCACTACGAACCGAAAGGGGATGGAAGACTATGGGACACGAGAATTGTGTCTGCCATGGTTAGAGAAAATCTGGCTGAGAGGCTGTTCTCCGTCATCAAAGGCAGAATGAATCAAGTCCAAACTGTGCTGTTGGGAGTTCCGGACGCCGATGCACTTCGCAGATCGATTTTTGAAGTTCACGCGCACACAACGCTGCAGCGTGGACGTACTTTGGTCGCACGATTTCTTGATGTGCCTAACGAGCAGAGAATGCGATTTAAAATTCAGAAAAGTGCTGAAATCGACATTTTCCAGAGCAACGAAGTGATCGCTGCGCTTCTGAACAACGGACCGTACCACATGCCGAAGGAGAAAAGCTACTTGGCGTCGATCGACGGGTTCTACTTCCCAACTCTACCAGTTGGAGAGGCCCCATCCATGGATGAGAAGGACAAGCGCATCTTGCTCTTCCAGATAATAACTGAGTCGAGGGATGACCCTGTGAGTGCGTCTGGTATCATTTACCTGCTCAAGAAGCTTGGCCTGCTGGATCTGGTCAAGGCCAACCCAAAACACGCGGCACTGATCTTCTTCCACCCTGCGGTTGGGTCGAAGGACTTTAAACGACAGCAAATACTCTCAAGTGACACATCTCCCCAGGATATTGGTGAAATTCCAGACATTGGGCCAGGCACGGTGAAGACCCTCGCGACGTACAATGTGAAAACGATTGCAGATTTGGAGGCAAAAATTGATGAGTTCCAAAACGGAAAAATTGCGGTGAAAGACGAAAAGGACAGGGAGAATTGGGCACGGGCGGTGAGGTACTGGGAGCAAGAGTTGCAGTGCATGAAGGACCCAGAGAACATCAAAATGGTGAACGAGATCCCCCAGTATGTGGCGTCGTGAATTTAACGCAACATTTGTGATGATGGTGATAGAATCTTTTGAGGCTGGCCAACCGCCAACATTACAGAATGTTAATTTTTTTTTAAAAAGATACCTCGATCAGCAAAAGCGC
Source organism: Phytophthora plurivora (assembly GCA_030027945.1). Taxonomy (NCBI): domain Eukaryota; phylum Oomycota; class Peronosporomycetes; order Peronosporales; family Peronosporaceae; genus Phytophthora; species Phytophthora plurivora. The sequence continues at coordinate 272,788 of CP125267.1, forward strand.
ATCTACTTCGCTAGCAGGAACGAAGCAGCACCGTCCAGCACCTTTGCCACATCATCAACGTGCGTCTGAATAACTTCAGCGCTGTCATGGAAGGCAATACCGTCGGCCAGACCGGGAAAAGCTGTGCCTCCGTAGCCATCGTAGAACCCTGGGCCGAACACGACGTGTTTGTACCAGTTGCGATGCGGTAGACCTTTCTGCATAGTGAGATGACGCTCCAAGTACATGAGTTTGTCGTTCCAGTAGCTGATATCGTCATTTTCGCCCACTCTTTCCAGTTTTCCGTGAAATTCCTTTACACTAACATCGAAATTGGCAATAGCGCGACGGAGTTCTGCGAATTTGACGGTATCAACACCAGGATAACGTTCCGCAGCGATTTTCAGTTGCTGTTCAAAGGAGTCAACAGCTTCGCTCATGACAAGTCCATAGGTTGAGAACTCGAACGGAATCAGAGTATTGTCAGCTAAACGTAGAGCCATAAGCCCCCACCAGCGTCCAGTAGTGACGTGGGAAGTGTAGTCCGGGTCTGCATACAGTTCCGAGTACTTGATACTGTCCATTGTGCTGTGGTAGGTCCCATAGCTTCCAGGTAAAGTAAAACCCAAATTGGCCGAAACAACGCCTAAATGATGGCAAAAGCCTCCGAAATCGCTCCCCGTGCCTAAAACAGTGAGAAGATGATCAGGGGCAATTGTTCCGCTCGTAGCACCTCCCAATCGATACGCTTCGGTCTGTGTGAGCCATTGTTGGTAAAGTGTCTTCTCATTCGCAGTAGAATTGGCGAAATTGTTGGTAGGAATAGTGTTCGCCACTTGAAAAATCAACTTAGCAATTGAGGGTGAACCACCAGCAGCAACCAATGAACCGAGCGTTAAATCCACGTTGAGGTACGCAATGGCTTGTTCTTTCAGTACATCCGCCTTCTCTTCGACGTATTCAGTGCTTCCAAGAAGACCTTGCTCTTCCGCATCCCAAGAAGCCAACACGATCGTTCGTTTCGGTCTCCAGCCGGATTTTAACATCGTTCCGAACACTCGCGCGAGCTCCACAAGCACTGAAGTGCCACTGTTCGGGTCGATTGCACCACAGACCCAAGCGTCCCGGTGGTTTCCCAGTATCACCTGCTTATCCGGTTCCTCTGAGCCTTCGATTGTTCCGATGACGTCCCAAATAGGTCCGATAGAGTTATCCATTTCCAAATCCAGGTTCACTACAGTCGAGCCATCGCCGATATGATATCCACCAGGGAACGACAGTCCTCCTTGCCAACTATCAGGTGCTTTTCTCCCCTTTAAAGCCTTTAGAATATGTTGAGCTTGGCCGTAAGACAACGGCAGCGATGGTAAGTGCGGGATCGTCTTGACATCTTCGTATTTCAGGTATTTAGCACCAAGAACAGACACCCACCCGGGGGTTAATGGGTCACCGCACTCGTTGTAGATCGATCCACGCTGGAACGAGTTCTCCGGTCTCCAGGGGCCATCAGGATACACCGGACCTCGAATGTAGCCATCTTCTTGCGGGTCAGAGTAGATCAACACGCCCGCCATTTCATGTTCCAATGCAGCCAGCACCTTCAGACCGCGGTAGTTAACTCCATAACGCACCAGTGCAATCTTCCCGTTGAGGTTAATTCCCTGATCTACCAGCCATTGGAAATCCTCCTGCGATCCGTAGTTCGCGTACACCACTGACGCCGTAACGTTCCCCGATGGAGAATAGGCCAAGAACGGAGGCTCAGCACTTGGATCTGTTGTACAGGCGTCACCAGGTACGGAATCTTCCGTTAGATTGAGCTCTTGGGCAGCTTCCAGCGGTTTTAGAATGGAAAGACGACGACGAACGGGGGTGGACAGTAGAGTGTAGTACTCCTTGATCTCCGTCTTAATACCGAAGGATTCGAACTGCTCTACCGTGTACAGAGCCGTCTCGTAGTCCGCCTTGGACCCAGCGATGTGGGGCTTCTTGGAGTATTCGTGCAAGAACTTCTGGATGTTTCCAGCGTCGATTCCAGCCACGAGCTGCTGCTCAACGTCGTTTAACTGCGTCTCCAGAGCCACATCATGGTACAACGGACCGGTTTCAGGCTTTTTGCTGAGTTGCACAATGGATTTATCGCCTTGCAGCGACTGAAAGCTACTGGAAGCCGCATACAACGCGAGGGACAGAGCTGCAGCCACCCCAAAAGCTCGAAATACTGTCGATTTAGGAACTTTTCGAGCCGAAATCGATGGCGAAACTTCGTCATGGACCGGACGACCTTCAAAGGTGCCGTAGATGTCGCTGGATTGCTCTGAGTCGCCGCTCATGCCGAACGTAAAAAACTGTGGTGGACGATTGCAAATTCAGGAATGACCGGTTGATACATATCTTCTTGCTTGTCATGGAAACACTCATACGAATCTTTTATGTCGAAAAGATGCGCAATCGAAAGATACTGTCGTTTAAACAGGATTAAACGAATCGTTTGGGTTTAAGGTTTTACGATATTAAAATAGCGTATCTTTGAACGGCAGTTTTTAGTGGCATCATTTTCTTGCGCATTTGTCCTTAGCACTATGATTGAGTGACTGCATTGCATCAAGCCACCGGCGTTGGCTACCCTATCTTGGTGAGCTACGTGTACACTTATTTTGAAGAGCTATGATTCCAATGTGATTTCTATAACGACACTAACGATGAATTTCACACGGCCATGCTGTGGGTGCTGTAAAGATCTTTGTGGTGGGCGTTTCAAGGTAAATTATTCTGAGTGAGTACTCACTCTACTGGAGCCTCAAAACCAACTTCACTCCATCTCTCCACCACAAACCTCAATAGCAATGGGATCTGCTCCACCGTCGCCTTCTCACGCTTCGATGCCGCGTCCGCCTGTGGCCAAACACCCCAGCTCGTCGACTCTTCTAAAACAGTTGAGTTCGAGCAGAAATGTCCACAAAATGGACGAGAAAGCGGCGAACCACGACGCAATGATGAAGAAGTTCAATCTCCGCAAGATGTCGGACAGCTTGGGCATACCGTCCAAGTTCAGTCGGGGCAGTGGAGTGGTCATTGACAAAGCCATTGGGCGGAAATTGCAACGGAATCGCCGCTTCTCTCTCGGTCGCTCCTTACGTTCGATAACGGGAGTTAAAGCTAGACGGAACATTTTCCGCATGGTTACGTCCCCGATCACGCCTAAAAGCTGGCCCTCGACATGTCATGGGATTTTGATGCTCGCAGTATACCACTTCCAGCTCATCTATCTGCCTTTCTTCTCCAGTTATTTCCCGACTGGGTCTTTCGGAACGACAATAACCGCAATAGCCCTGGAATTCGTGTTTTTATTGGACTTACTGCTAAATTTCAACACTGCATTAATGGAACAAGGCGTTCTCATCACTTCGCGGTCAAAAATTGCGTGGAATTACATCCGGACGTGGTTCGTCTTCGACCTGTTGTCAGCCTTTCCACTCCAGTTGATTTTCTACGTTATGACTGGAAAATTCACACAAGAATCAGTACGAGGCGTGCAAATTACTCTAATTGTCCTTCGTTTACTTCGAGCGACTCTAATTGAGAGAGGAGTGCTAGTTAGTCGCGTTATGAGGGTGGCAACTCGGTTCACCGAGTGGATCCGTTACTCCCGATACTCCCATCTTCTTGGAATTGCCAACCTGATGTGGCTCGTACTACTCATCGCACACTACATGGCGTGCTTCTGGCATGTCGTTTCCGATAGAGAAAGTGTTACTTCACAGTCTCAAAGTGTTGGGGAGAAGTACGTAGTCGACTACTACTACGCTGTGAGTCTCATCCAGGGCCAGGGCAATGCTGGAGGCACTGTAAACGAGAATTTATTTTCCAGTGTCGCTATCATTGGGGGGTCAGTCATTCTGGCGATTGTCTTCGGTAACGTCGCGATGCTTGTATCGAACTTTAACGCGAATACTACCAACTACCACCGGAAAATGGAGGCTGTGTACGAAACAATGGAGAAAATGGATCTACCCTTGAGGCTACGGGAAAGAGTTAACGAATACTACAAGCACGTGTGGCTGGAATATGAATCTCTCGATGGAAATATTAACAAGTTCCAAAAAGAACTGACCCACACTCTCGGTATCGAGATCGGATTGTACAAGCACATGGATTTAGTGGTTCAAGTGCCATTCTGGAACAACTGTACCCCAGATTTCCTAACTCACATCGTTCTAAACCTCGGTGTACGTGTGTATATGCCGGATGACTACGTTGTTCGACGTCGGGAGATCGGAAGCGAGATGATGATGATCAACAGAGGCTTCTGTAAGTTGTACAAACCCTCGGGAACCACGAAAACGGAGGACGAAGGAGCCTCAATGAGTAGTTTGATGCACAGTATCTATCAAACCGAGCCGATGGATTTCGATGAAGTTAGTGAGTACGAGGACGGCAGCAGTGACGGGTTCAGTTCGGACAACGAGGGGCAGGAACATATCAACGCTGGAATGTTCGGGTCCTCAAGCTCCAAACGCTGGCCCAAAGACACAGTGGGGGCCTATGCCAACACTAGCGACTTCACGGACGTCCGGCGGTTCCGAAGTGCTCATCAAAGACGCTTGAGTTATCCGGAAGGAGCTGAAAAGAAGGCGAAAACGTACCACGAGTACATGCATCCAGGCCAGGCCTTTGGGGAAATGAGTCTCCTGATGAACTACAAGCGAACGGCCAATATTCGAGCCATTACTTTCGTTGAAATGTGCATTTTGAGTCGAACAGACTTCCAGAATATCATTTCGCGATACCCGGAAGATCGTCGACGGGTTCTGTTGTCGATGCTGGAGAAATGTATCGAGACAAAAGTGATTCCGTTCCCTTGGGAGAGCATTATCAAGGCGGCGATGGCCAAGCGCCGTACAAGTGGCAAAAAAGACACCACCCGCGCGAATGTGGTCTCTACGATGACAGCAAAAGAGGCTGCGTGCATTCTAGTAGAAGCCATCGACATTAACACGCTAGACCAGTCGATAAAGTACGGATTTCAAAACTCGGACCAGGAATTCGTCGCCGATTCCTCGTTACGCCGCACCAACTCAATCGACGCTAAGATCAACGATACACTAAATCGAAGAAGAGGAAGTGTCCGCTTGGAGAAAAGCTACACGCGCCACGACTCCAGGTCGGAGGAGAACGAGGAATCGACTGCGAATTTAGTAGCTGAAGCCTCCAGTGGTGAATCTGATCGAGCACTGCAAAGTCTGATAGTACTTGTCCAGAACTTGACAGATAATGTCAAAGAACTTCAACAAGAAGTAAGGGATCTAAAGCAAGAGATTCCAAGGTGCTGCAGGTGTGAAGAGGGTTCCAAACGTCCCGTTGTTAGTCCTCAGGAACCGTCCCCCCTCGTCGTTCCTCCTGCTGGAACTGTAGATTATCAAGTCCAAATTCCCCGGAAAACGTCGCTTACTCCCGCTGTTCGACCGTCAGTATTGACCAAAACGATGAGCACTGGTGTTCCGATGGCAGTTTTAAGGAGAATCCGCAGTAAAATGACTCAAGAGGTTGAACCAGCGCTTCCACCGAAACCGGACGAGCCAATTTCGACTGGAGATGGTGACACACCCGGGGGATACGCTGAGCGATATCCTATCAACCTGTCTGGTCGTTCACGAACAAGTCGCGGTGAAACCCTCGCGGATCAGTTGTGGAAAAGAAGCAACACGAGTGGCGATATGCTGAAACACACCGACCAAGAGCGAAACGCAGCCAGAATACGACGTGGAATGCGATCGCGCCTCAGTCTTCCGTCTGAAGTGACGATAATGCAGGATGGAAGTCCTCTGGGAGGACACACCGATCCTACCGACACCGATCCGAACACGAAATTCGTATCTTGACTTGGAACTTGACGATATTGAAAATATACAGTACAAGTAAGTTTTGATTTCTGAAATTGATAAATATGCAGTAGCATCATACAGTATACAGTATGCAATTTTAATTTTCAGAATTGTGAAACTGGTATTGAAAAATCATAATTTCAATTCTAACGTAACATTGCACTGAAAAGTTTCGATTATCAGAGCATTACGGTCAATTTTCAGGTTAAGCTCCTGCCAGTTTGTTCTCGAGCTTTGCCAAACGACCTTGGAGAAAGATGAGGTAAAACTCGTAGTTCGTTGCCTTCGCGATCTCAGCGGGAGTCAAATTGTCTAGACCCAGCGCAGCTTTGGCAAAGGCCCTGGATCTGCCTGTTGCCACCCAATTTGCAGCTCTCACGGTCTTTTCCGCCCACGTCAAGCCGTCGCTGAGCACTGGAATCGGCGTTTTTGCCTTGTTAGCCTTCAGAATGACAGCGCTGTCGTACCGTTCCAAGAATCGCGTGTACATTTGGAAGGCTTCGGAAGGCTCAACTGCAAGAATGTCATCGATTGTGCGGACGTTGCCCAGTCCTGACGTCCTCCAGACAGTAGAAGTGGAGGTTTCAGCCTTCAACCACGCAGTGATTTGATTCGATTCCTTGACCTTCTGGAACTGCTCGAAGTACTTGTAGTTCTTGTTCAGCTTGAGTCGTCCTCCCATTAGTCCCTTCAATTTAAATGCCTCCAGCACAAACTCGTCGGTCTTTTGAGCATCTGCCCACCTCACAGCTTGCTTCTCCTTGCTGGAAAACTTGGTGATGAGATCGGACAGTTTGGCGGCCAACCCAGCTCTCTCCTCATCATTTTCTTCCTTAGTGACGCGCAAGGCCCTTCCGCCGTTGGAGTTGAGACGAGGAGCAGTCGATGCCGTGATATCAGCGCTGACGAGGAGCGCGAGCGCCGTCAGCAATAGAAATTGGCAGTAACGCATGATCAGGTAAGTGTTTGCTGGAAAATTGCGGACTGAGCACGATGCTTGATCACGGCAGTCATGAGAATGAATGGATAGCTTCCCTCCAGGAATGCTCGGATGATATGCTGGGCCAGCACACTAATAGGGATGAAACTATTAGGATCTGAATAACTTTTTCATGACAAAAAGTCCTATGTTCAAGGACTGGCTCGCTATTGCGATCCGACTATAAAATTTCGACGCGGCTTACTCTCAAGTACTAAGTACATGTAGTACATTGTACTGCATGTGCGGTAATATATAAACCCATTTCGACAGCTAAAGAAAGTATAACGGACTGAATGAAGCCAACACAGAGATTTCCAGCGTACATCGTATCAACAATATCACACCTCTTGAGTAGATTGGTACCAAAATCTACAAGTGAGATCCAGACTGGATGTGAAGATTGATCATCTGTTTCGAGTGTGATTCCATGATCCTTTTGGGGATTGTACATGTACTTCCAATTTGGAAGTTCCAAATGAACAGGGATTGTCATCAGTGCAGTGATCCGGATACAGTGCATGCACGACCCCTGTTCAAAAAAAAAGCAAAAGCAAACTCTACTATTGGATACACCTGCTCGAAAGGAGCATACCGGTATCCGCCTGAAGCCCGAAGAATCGAGCCAGCAGAATGAGATAGCGAGTTCTAGTAAATCGTTTTCAAACAAACTTTTATTTTTATTTTTTTAAAAAATAAAAACATGTTGCTTTAAATAAAAACATGTTTAAAAAAAACATGAGTACATTAAATGATTTTTTTAATGAGTTCTGTTCAAAATATTTTGGAGGGCATTATTTTCTTTTCTGTCTAATTTAGACACAAAATGCATCTACCCGTATATGGCCTCACTCTCCTACAAACACCCGCTCAAGCGGACGTCAGATACGCCGCCGCTTTGTTGATGACCGCAGCGACATCGTCCACGTGGGCCTGAATCGCAGCATTGTCGTCCTCGAACACGATGCAGTCCGAAAGTCCTGGAAACGCAGCTCCCTTATACCCCTCGTAAAATCCTGGTCCGAAGATCAGGTGCTTGAACCACGGACGGTGGGGAAGTCCAGCGTCGGAGATCAAGTAGCGTTCCAGGTTCACCAGTTTCTCGTTCCAGGCTTGACGCTCCGCCTCGGCCTTGCGCGCTTCTTTCTTCTTCTTAGGGTGGGTCTTCTCAGCAAACTCAGCGACGCGAGCTTGGAAAACTTCAGCGTTACTACTGAACTTGTCAATCGCTTTGTGAAGCTCCGCGTAGTCAACGGTACGATCCATTTCGCTCGAAATCTTTTCATATCCGGCCAGATCTTCCTTCATCACGAGACCGTAAGTGGAAAAGTCGAACGGCACGATAGCGTTATCCACCAACCGAAGCGTAATGAGACCCCACCACTTGGCCATCGTAGTGTGCGTTGCGTAGTGCGGATCGCCCACAGTTTCCACATACGGAATGCTGTCCATGGTGCTGTGGTACGTGCCATACATTGCACTACCAACAGTGTAGCCCAGATTGGCCGAAATGATGCCTAAGTGCTGGTAAAAGGCCGTGAAGTCGGTACCGGAGCCCAAAAACTGGATCAGGTGGTCCGGGGCGAGAGTCCCATCATCAACACCAGCGGCGAGACTCGATCTTCGGATAGCAGTCTGGCTTACCCACTGTTCATACAAACTCTCCGTCACTTCCACCCCGTGGAATTGGTTACCAGGGATGAGTTGAGCTGTTTCCTGCAGGAATTTGGCGATAGAAGGAGTGCCACCAGAACTCACGAACGGACCCACGACGTTGTCCACATTGACATAAGCCACCGCTTGCTTCTTCAGTAACTCGGCGTGGTCCTCAGCGAACTCAGTACTGCCAAGCAAGCCCAGCTCTTCGCCGTCCCATGAAGCAATGACAAGTGTACGGCGTGGCTTCCACCCATCCTTCAGCAGATCACCCAAGCCCCGAGCGATCTCCAGCATGACAGCAGACGCACTGGACGGGTCCACAGCACCACACACCCAAGCATCGCGGTGGTTACCGATGATCACCATCTGATCAGCCTCTTCCGTGCCTTCAATTGTGCCGATGACGTCCCAGATCGGACCGATGCTGTTATCCATCTCCACGTCCAAGTTCAGGACCATATCTCCATCGTCACCCACAAAGTAGCCGCCGTTGTCGAGGTTGAGAGCGCCCTGCCAAGACTCAGGAGCCTTCTTGCCTCCCAGCGACTCGAGAATGTACCGCGCCTGACCGTAAGAAAGCGGAAGCGCAGGGATGTGAGGGATCGTCTTGCACTCTTCCTTGCTCAGATAAGGCTCACCGGGCAGCGAAGGGAAGCCGGGAGTAAGCGGGTCCCCACCATAGATGGAGTTGTACTGCACAGATCCACGCTGAAACGAACCCTCCGGTCGCCACGGTCCTTCCGGATAGACGGGACCTTGAGCGTATCCGTCATCTAGCGGATCCGAGTAAATCAGTACACCTGCCATGCCGTGCTGCTCCGCCAGCATCACCTTGAGTCCTCGGAAGTTGCCTCCGTACCTCACAAGAGCGATTTTCCCTTCCAGAGTGACGTTATTGTCCTTCAACCACTGGAAATCCACTGGTCTGGCGTAGTTCACGTACACGACCGACGCTGTGACGTTGCCTGAGTCTGAATATCCAAGATAGGGTGGTAAAGCGTCCTCGTTGCTCGTGCACGAGTCCCCCGGCACAGAATCTTCGGACAAATTCAACGGTCTGGCTGCTTCCGGAGGCGATACAATGCTCAATTTGCGATGAATTGGCAGAGACAATAGTGGATAATACTCCACAATTTCAGCTTTGATGCCGAAAGACTCGAACTGTTCTGCTGTGAACAGTGCCGTCTTGTAGTCCTGGTGGCTTCCTGCCGGGTGAGGGACACTGGCATAAGCTCCATGGTACTTTCGGATCTCGGTAGTGTCCACTGAGTCCAAGAACTTGGCTTCAAGCTTGGAAAGACCATCACTCTCGTTCTCCTTCTCCTCCTTGTGCTTGTGACTGAGAGCAGTAGTGTCTTGAACGTGTTCCACCTGATTCTGAGTCTGTTGGGCCGCTTCAGGAGATGGTAACGAACTGTTTGAGCTTGTTACGCTTTCTCCTCGCCCACTGGTAGACTCGTAATGGCTCTGCAGCAACATATAGCTCGCTAGAGCAAGAAGCAGCGTCGCAAAGCCAATAGAGCGCCATAGTTTCGATGATACACGCGGTCTCTCGCCGATATCGGGCACCACACGGCCATGGAAAGTGCCGTAAACCTCGGACGCGTTCTCCATTGACTCCTGGACCTCGTAGTCGCCGCGGTTCGACGGGGAATTCGCTAGTGGCGTCGACAGCGGCATCATGGTCGACTGTCTCCTTCACGCCCCTTTACAGACTGATACACTCATACTTGTTCGGAGCAATTGTCTCAAGCCATTTGATTGGCTAAAGAGAATCTGATTTTCATGTGGTTTACCAAACAAAATGAGGTGTTGGCACACCATATTATGGAATCCACACCAACTTGAGGTTGACGTACATTTTTGCGTCAACCATTTTGAAGTCGAACATCTTGCGCGTCATTCGGTGAATTGATCTCCACTCCCTACGAGAATTTAACCCGTTTACGAAGGAATTAGACATGTCGGTGCGGGACGAACTGGTGCAGCAAGGCGTGCGGTTTCTGCAGCATCCGAAGGTGCAGGACACGCCGCTTTCCGAGCGTCTGCAGTTCCTGGAGAAGAAGGGGCTCACACCCAAGGAGATCGCAGCTGCTCTAAAGCTCAACGACGAGAAGAACGCGGCGCGTGCAGCTCAAGCCGTTGCTTCTGTGGTAAACGATCCATTATTTGCCAATTAATTGGTGTTATTTGTAAGTTATTAACAAATTATTGTTGTTTTTGTGTCGATAGACGAGTGGCAAGAGCGGAGAGAGGCTGCAAGACCGCGTAGGTGTCGTGGTGGGCGGAAACGTGGGTTTGGGGCAGCTCATTGCAGTCAAATTGGCCAAGGAAGGAGCTAAACTCGCTATCATTGGAAGTAAAGGAGCAGATGCACTGAATTCCCCTCAGACGAAGGGTGTGGAGGCTCAGATTCAAGCGCTTGAAGGGGCAACACCTGCGAAGATTTATGAGGGAGAACTGCAGCGCTGGAGCTTTGTCGACGCCACGTACGCTGCTATTGCCAAGGACTTTGGACGCATCGACTTTGTGGTCAACTGCATCCCAGCACCGAAAGACAGTGGCGTGAAGCCCACGGCTCTCGTGGATGTGGACGCTGCAGCGTGGGATGAAGCCATGGGAGTCTCCGCTAAATCTGTTTTCCTAAGCTGCAAGCGAGCAGTGCAGCAGATGATGGCACAGGACAACGGAGCTGTTCGTGGACGTATTGTGAACATTTCCTCTCTGTACGGAATGGTGGCACGCAAGGGCCACTTTACCTTTGGAGTGGGGAAGGCTGCGATCGTGCAACTCACGCGCCAGATCGCAGCGGAGTACGCAGCAAGTGGAATCGTTTGCAACGCTGTAGCTCCAGGCTTTATTGATGATTCCATCAGCCGTGACGACTGCCTTGCGCCGGCTTCTAACAATCGAATTCCAGCGGAAGAACCTGGCAAGGCCATGGACGTGGCTAACGCTGTCACTTTCCTCGTGTCGGACGATGCTCGTTACGTGCACGGAATCAACCTGCTCGTGGACGGCGGCTACATGGCGTGCTAAAAACTCGTTTAAATTCTCCTCAAGACAATAAATCCATCGTTGATGTGTGTCGTTTGTGTATTATCACGAGAATCTTGATTCCACCTAAAATTTGCCGCCCGTGAAGATGTTAATGGCGTACGAGAAGGCAGCAAAACCTGCGCAGCCAAGACACTGCGCCTGAAAGCCCTGTCCTGCTGCAAGTGCCGCGCCTGTAGCACAACCTGCCACCAGCTCGTTGCCCACGTCATGTCGTCCACGAACCTTCTCTGACGCGCACTCCAGTCCGGAAAACATGGCGGAAATAACGAGGAAATTGTTGCCCCAGTAGCGGCATTTACCCGCCGTAACTCGCCAAGATCCTGCCATCTACAATAAAGTACCAACATCAGTCTCCATATCAAACTACCAGGTAGTTAAAACAGCAAAAGCCGTACCGATTCACGCCATGGAACTTTAGGCAGTTCTCTCTGCCCAGGAAGCGGCACAGGCGGTGTGATACCTTCGTAGCTGCCCAACACCAGTCCGAAAACGTTGCCCATAACGTATCCTACATAGCATAAAAGTATCAGTTATAACGCTAATTAACCTTTGCAACTATCAGATACGAACCCATAGCTGCTGAGAGGAAGAATTTGCCAGCACAGGACTCTGTGAGGGGATTGGGCTGTTGCCACTGCAGGATCTGGGGCGGATACGCAGGAAGGAACGGGTGGATGCCCACAGTGTCGTGCAGCAGGTGCATATTGAGGAAGCTGCGAGGGAACAGGAACGGGTTGGGCGGCGTCTCCTTGCTCAGGTCCTCCACGTGCACGCCCAACCGCGCGTTGGCATCGTCCGCTCCATTGGCAGACGCCATCGTCTATTGTTTGCACATCAAGCGTACATTATGTACACAAACGTTACATAAAGTATGTGTAGTTTACATAGTTCAAACGAACCAATCACAAACATGTTGAAGTGAACAGCCAATGAGCAGCATTGAACCTTATCCAACAGGTTACGGGCACTCTAGTTCCTACGGCAAATTGACAGGTGACGGTCGCATTAGATCTCTATGACTCTATTGTCCGTCTACTCCAATGTTCTACGATGTGGCATTCTAAGAAGTCAAGGCGCCATTTCCTCTTTTCCTGCCAAGTGACATCCAAGATGAAGTTCTCCGTTGCGTATTCCGGATTCCTCTCGCTGCTTCTGGCCGGTCATTCCGGTATCAACGCGTACAGCGAATGCTCGGACGTCCACGTCGTCTTCGCTCGCGGTAGCATGGAGCTTCCTGGTCTCGGGATCTGTGGCGAGCCCTTCGTGAGCAGTATCACCTCCAACCTCGACGGTCCCAGCGTTTCCTCGTACGCAGTGGACTACGAGGCGTCCGCAACCCAATTGAGCGCTGGATCAGGAGCCACCGACATGACGAACCACGTCGTGGCTGTTGCCCAGAATTGTCCTACCACGGTCTTCGTGCTGGGCGGATACTCTCAAAGTGCCAGTGTCACCGACATCGCCATTGGGATCGACACAGTTCTTGGGCAGGGGGAGGTCATTCCAGAGGCTTTAGCCCCGCAAATTAAAGCTGTCGTGACGTTCGGTAACCCTCTGTTCCTCTTCGGTGAGACTATCGAGAGTTCCAGCCAGCTCTACGGACCCAAAGCGGTGGAGTTCTGCGAAGATGGCGATCCGGTATGTGGGAACGGCATCAATCCACTCGCCCACATCATGTATCCGTCGGACGGCAGCGTCGCCTCGGCAGCGGAGAAAGCTGCAGCATTGGTGAAGGGACAAACAACACAATTGCGCGGGTCCTAGGTCTAGTGATAATAAATATGTGTTCTTGTGTGAGTTCTCCAATTGCATTCTCGTCCTCTTTCTCGTCATCAGCCAACCGATGTTCGACTAAACGAGACTTCAACGCCAACACTCATCCAAATGACGCCCTGCCTCTGTGTGTTTGACGACTGGGCATGATGTGTGTACATGCACCTTGCCATTGTTTGCCAATCACGAACGAACGTGCGCCGCGGAAGCCATGCTCACTCTTCAATCAGCTCCTGAAGCTCGACATCGTTCGGTCTCTGATGTCGTTCGCTCCATTGAAGACGTACGGTACGTCGCCTGATGGCCAAGAACCCCCCGTTCCAGTCAACCCAGCGGCTACTGAAGCTCCAACAAGGCGTTTTGGTGATGCAGTTCGGGTCGCAGGACTCGTTGGGACCTTGGTCTTCCTCGGTAGTTACCTCTTCACGCTGCAAACTTGGACTCCGACTACAATTGAGACTGGAACAACTGCTTCACTGTCGAAAACGGAGGTTCCGGCGTTGAATACCGTCGAAAAAGCGTTCGTGGATGGTGTGGAGCCCAAGAAACTCCAAGAGTTTCTACATGCGTATGCCAGTGTACCTCACACCTGCGGCACCGAACAGGACTACGAGACGGCTCTGTATACCGCAGAGAAGTGGGAATCGTACGGGCTGGAAGCCGAGATCGTAGAGTACTACACTCTACTCAGTTACCCAGTGCACCGTCGTCTGGCCATTGTTTCACCCGAACAAAGTGCTCAAGAGTTGAATCTAACCGAGGGATCGGTAGTCGACGACGCCTGTACTACCGACCCTACCGCTCTACCACCATTTCTCGCGTATTCGGCAACTGGGAACGTCACCGCGTCGGTTGTGTACGCGAACTTCGGTACACAGCAGGATTTCGAGTGGCTCGCGAGCAACAACGTCACTCTAAAGGGGAAGATCGCTTTAGTGCGTTATGGTACTAACATGCGTGGGCTCAAAGTGATGGCGGCTGAAAAGTACGATATGGCTGGAGTACTGATCTACTCGGACCCAAATGAAGACGGATTCGCCCGTGGACCGGTTTATCCGGAAGGGTTCTACCGCCCCGAGGACTCCTTCCAGCGTGGTTCGGTAAACTACATCCCGTTCTACTCTGGTGATCCCATGACTCCCGGTTGGGCCTCAGTTGAAGGTGCTTCCCGTCTTACATACGAAGAAGTAACCAACATTCCTCGCGTTCCGGTACTTCCGCTATCGTACGGTCAAGCTCGTCGTATCCTCAATGCTCTGGGTGGACGAGAGGCCCAAGCAGCCTGGCAAGGAGGCCTCCCGCTTAAGTACAAGCTGGGAGATGATGGCTCGCTAGTGCTGAATCTGGACGTGGTCATGGACAACCACGTGGGTACCATTTGGGACGTCATTGGCACCATCAAAGGGTCCGAAGAACCGGACAAACGTGTCATTCTAGGCAACCACAGGGATGCGTGGGTGTGTGGTGCAGTAGATCCCAGTAGCGGCTCAGCCACGCTAATGGAGATCGCTCGCGGCCTCGGAGATCTACTTGAAACCGGGTGGAGACCTCGGCGTACGATTGTTTTAGGCTCGTGGGATGGAGAGGAGTACGCTCTTCTAGGTAGTACCGAGTGGGTCGAAGACAACGCCAAGCAACTGAGGGAAGAAGCTGTGGCCTATTTGAACGTGGATCTACTGGTTGGGCCGCTAGTAAGTGCGAGTTCAGCTCCTTCCATCGCGAAATTCGTCCAAGACACGGCCAGTCTGTTACCTGCCAACCCGTTCTACGGTGACAGTGAACTTGACGGTTCGTCGAGTCTGTTGGACCAGTGGACGAAGCAAATGGAAGCTTCTCGTTCTACCTTTGGGGGTTTACCTGCTCCTGGCTCCAAGACGGACCTAACGTTGGCTCCCGACCACCTCATCAACTTCATGGGATCAGGCTCGGACTTTACTCCGTTCTACCAGCACTTGGGTGTAATATCCGTCAACCTGGCGTTTGGCCTTACGTACGCTTCGTACGGCACGTACCACAGCTCAATGGACAGTCTGCACTACATGGAGACAGTAGGGGACCCGCACTACGCCTCTCACGCCAGTATGGCGAAATGGTGGGGCGTTCTGGCCTTGCGGTTGGCCAATGACCTCGTAATCCCCTTCGACTTCTCCTCGTACGCTCTAGTCATGCATGACGGACTTCAACATCTCGAACAGCGCTTTGCGGACGCTGGAGTGATCGTAAACGTGGCGAAGTTATACGCTGCTATCGAGAACTTTCGGGTTAAAGCGGATTCTTTCCAATCTACTGCTCGAGAGCTTTCATCGATCACGGACGTCTCAGCTGTCCGCTTGTGGAATGACAAGGCTGTCCAACTGGAGCGACACTTGCTCTCGAGGGACGGTCTGCCGCACCGTCCGTGGTACAAGCACGTGATCTTCGGACCGGGTTTCTATGAGGGCTACGCTGGCGCCGCTTTCCCCGGAATTACGGACTGTTTGGCGTTCTACGACGATGCTGCCACGATCCAAGCTCATGTTGACGAGGTCACCCGCGTCGTTAACGCTGCCGCTGAGTTTTTCGTCAACAACTAAAGGACTTTTGGCAGCTGTTTTTCAGGAGAAGCCATTATTGCCAATCCTTTGTCTAAACGCAACGTTCGACGGCGGAGGTTTCTCACCGCCATAGAATCCATTCATACATGTAGTGAGTTTCGGAAACTGTTTCCTTTGCCTGTTCTCTTCTTTGCTGCTATAGCCGGATAAAGGAGATTTCAACGTAGGATAAGTCTACACTTCAATCCAAGCTCTGCAGTACAAAAGTACTGTACCTCCAGGGAACGAAAACAACTGCACAATCTCGCAAGCATTCGTTTGCCAGATGCCAGAATTGATGGCAAACTTTACCGCAAAGAACTTTTTGTGATTTGAACAGGCCGTCATCCGAGGCTGTCATAATCCTAAGCATGTTGTTCAATATTTCTCCACTTCAGATTTTCCCTCCAACTTGGAGTCCAAGAGCACAGCATCCATGCGGTTCTCCTTTATTGTGTTGGCTGCCGTAGTCGCTCTCCTGGCGGCGTTGGATGCTTCTACGGTTCTCGCAAGCAACGGAAGGTCTTTGCGCATTGCCACGACCCGGGAGAACGACGAGGAAAGGGTTGGTCTATTGACGAAGATTCGCGCTACTTTCTCCAAGAAAGCCAAGGTTGATGCGTGGGTGGAGGCCGAGAAGTCGGACGATTTTGTCAGGAAGGCGCTGAAAATGGAAAACGTGGCCGATAATAATCTCTGGGCAACGAAAAACTTCAAGTACTACCAGCGATTCATGGAGAAGTCGGAGGCGAAGAAAATCAACGACTGGCTCATTGGAGACGTCCCGACTTACAGCGCCTGGGTCAAGTTGGGCTTGGGGAGTTTCGATGATATCGAGAAGGCCAAGAGTACCGGTGCCTTTAAGACGTACGCGAAATTTGTGAGGGAGTACGACGACCAGACGATTAGCATGTGGAGGGAGTACAATATCCCTGTACCTGTGGCCAAAGCGACTTCATCAATAGAAATGAATGTGCGAATGGACATTTTAGCTGCAGCGAAACGAGGAGACGACTATGCCATGCAGGTTCTGGGGCTGGACAAGCTCACGGGGACAGCACTGACGTCGCACCCGAGTTACCAGTACTTCCAGCACTACCAACGCACGGCAAAGAGACTGAAGACTGGGGACAAGACGCTCAATCGACTACCCACAATTACCGAACGTTAGACTGGAAAAAGTAGAAGGTGAAACATGTAGAGAAATTCGTTGAAATAAAAATATTGCCGCGGATTTTTACTAAGTCCTGTAAGGTTACTCACAAGAAATCGTTTTATGCTTTGGCATGCCTTCCAAACCCCACTACAAAATTGTTGACACCTTCAACAATGCTCAAATCTGAACGTCGACTTAGTCTTCATAGGACTCAAATGCACGAGGTAGATTCACGATTCGTGAATCACGAATACCCGATAAATGTTTGTTGCTCGTGATCTTGAGGTATGGATAGTTTTCAGACATGGCAAGGAGGAGATTCCTATCCATGTACTTCATGAGGTAGCATCAGGAGGCCCGGAGCCCGCTGAAAAGTAGCGGGCAATCGTACATACTTACCGCTTGCTTTTGAGCATGCATGCATGCATACGAATGTATACGGATGTAAGTTCCTAAAAACTTTAGCTCAGTCGAATACATTTTCCTTGTTGCCCGATACGGTTATTTCACTAAAGTCAAACCACAACTAGGAAGTTGGCTGCATCGTTGATGATGCGTGCAACATCGTCCACGTGCATCTGAATCGTAGAGCTATTGTCTCCGAACGCAACGCAGTCCGAGATGCCAGGGAAGGCAGTTCCGAGATAACCTTCATAGAAGCCAGGGCCGAAGATCACGTGCTTGTACCATGGACGATGGGGCAGGCCGGTCTCGTCGATGAGGTGGCGCTCGAGTAGCACCAGCTTCTCGTTCCAGCCACGCAGAAGCTCATCACTGCTGCTGTCGTTCGCAGCCTCAAACTTGTGGATATTCGCATGGAACGTATCGGCGTTAGCAGTAAAGCTCGCGATTGCTGCGTGCAGATCAGTGAAGTCAACAGTACGATTCATAGCCGAGATTTTGTCTTCAAAAGCTGCGAGGTCCTCCTTCATCACGAGTCCGTACGTGGTGAAGTCAAAGGGAACGACGACGTCAGTGGCCAAGCGCATGGTCATAAGGCCCCACCACTGCGCCATGTTGGCGTGTGTAGCGTAGTGCGGGTCTCCCAGAGTTTCCATGTACATTAGGCTGTCCATGTTGCTGTGGTAGACGCCGTAGACCGCACCGTTCAGTGTGAAGCCCAGGTTAGCCGAGATCACACCCAAATGCTGGTAGAAAGCAGTGAAGTCCGAGCCAGAACCCATGAACTGGATCAAGTGATCCGGCGCCAGCGTGCCATCGTACACGCCGTAAATCTGCGAACGATGACGCGCAGTTTGAGCGGCCCATTGGGCGTACAGACTGTCACCGGGTTCATTGCGCGAATCGTTCTGGCCGAAGAACTCGTTGGGAGGCACAGCCTTCGCAGTGTCCTCGATGAACTTGGCGATCGACGGAGTTCCCATAGCGAGAGCCAAAGGACCCACAACGTTGTCCACGTTGATATACGCCACCGCCTTCTGCTTCAGTTCCTCCGCACGTTCTTCTGCAAACTCCGTACTACCAAGTAGACCGAACTCTTCACCGTCCCAAGAACCGAGCACAATAGTACGACGCGGCTTCCAGCCCTGCTTTATGAGGTCACCCAGACCTCGTGCGATCTCCATCATGACAGCAGAACCGCTGCTAGGGTCCACCGCACCGCACACCCAGGCGTCACGGTGGTTACCGATGAGAACTTGCTGATCGGGCTCCACGGAGCCTTCAATTGTGCCGATGACGTCCCAGATCGGACCAACCTTATTGTCCATGAGCACGTCCAGGTTCAGTACGAGGGATTCGTCGTCACCAAGACGGTAACCTTCAGCGTACGTGAGACCTCCCTGCCAGACATCAGGAGCCTTTTGACCACCAATTGAACGCAGGATAATATCTGCTTGCTCGTAAGACAACGGGAGCGCCGGGATGTGCGGGATACTGTCGACGTCCTCGTACTTGAGCTGCGGAGCGCCTTGAACAGAAGCCCAACCAGGCGTGAGTGGATCGCCCGATGCCAAGGACAAGTACTGCAGAGAACCACGCTGGAAAGAGCCCTTGGGACGGTAGATGCCCTCCGGGTATACCTCACCCTGGACGAATCCGTCTTCCTTCGGGTCCGAGTAGATGATCACTGCCGCCATGCCGTGCTGCTCGGCCAGTGCGACCTTGAGGCCACGGAAGTTGCGGCCGTAGCGCACCAGCGCGATCTTGCCCTTGAGAGTGACGTTGTTGCTGACCAGCCAGTCGAAGTCACCCTGCGTGCCGTAGTTGATGTACACCACCGACGCCGTCACGTTACCGGAGTCCGAGTACGCCAGGTACGGAGGCAACGCGTCCGAGTTGTTAGTGCACGCGTCATTGGGCACCGACGTCTCCGTCAGGTTGAGCTCGTGCACGCTCTGCAGAGGCGACACGATTGCCAGACGACGGTGGATCGGGTACGACAGCAGCGTGTAGTACTCCTTGATCTCAGCCTTGAGTCCAAAGGCGGTGAACTGCTCGGCAGTGTACACCGCGGTCTTGTAGTCTTGTTCAGTGCCACACGTGTGCGGAACGCTGGCGTACGAGTGCAGGAACTCACGCAGTTTTTCAGGCTGGACACCGTCGATGAAGGTGCGCTCTGAATCCGTCAATACGGCGACATCACTGGAGGGGTTACCGGTTACGGAGACTTTGTGGTCGATGGGCGTCGACGGGCTCTGGAACAGCAGGAATCCGCCTACAATTACAAGCACAACAGCCACCGCTCCACCAACGCGAACGCCGGTCGATGACAGGAGTTTCTTCCAGTGGGTTTGGCGGGGCGACGGCGCCGATGCCGCAAATGTGCCGTACGCGTCGGACATGTTTGGCCAACACGGTAAAATGCGGAGTGAAGACTCAAACGCCTTCGCCGCCTTTCATCAGGAAGGACTCAACATGCCACGCACGTTTTCCAGCTGGAGCGTGCCACATGATGTGTCCTCGTACAGACGGGTCGAAGAGGGCACCACTACTGAGACTGGTTATCCGGGAAGCAAGCTGCGGTGTGTCCTGGGCAGTGTCCAAGGTCAGACATCCAAGGCAAGGACACAGCACTGTGGTGACCGCCACACACATCCATCATCGAATCTGTCCAAACCTTCGCCGTCGGATATACTGTAGCGCACGCGAGTGAAGAACTCCTGCTGCGTTGCATTAAGCTCACGCGCTCATTATCTGTGCTGGACACTGCGATAACATACTTGACGCTGGCAATCGTTTATACAGCGTTGTGGATCTCTTTGATGCAGTGGCTATAAATCTACGATCAAGTTGAAGTTCAGTTTACGTATCCAACACAATGACTATCACTCTTGGTCACTCAAGTGATTCCCCCTCCACTCATTTACTGACACCCGCATCCATTTACCATTCCGCTCTGACGTTCAACCATGGGGAACGAGGTGAGTCGCCCCTCGGAGAACGTGAGTCCGCAGAACTCGGGCGTGGTGCCTCCACGCTCGCCATACACGCCAACAGGAGGGTCCTCTCGCCGTGCGCAGAGCTTCAATGCACGCTCGCCGTCTCCTTCCACGAGCGGCAACGCTCCTCCCCCGCAACGTCGGACAAGCAGTAGCTCAAGTCTCGGGTCTAACCCTAGTTCAACCCCCACTTCAAACCCTAAGAAGGAGCGCACGATCCAGCGCATGGACAAAGCCATTCGCAGGCGGGTGAGAGGCGGCATCACATACAACATGAAGCTGCTGGTCCGTGGAGCCAAAGGCACAGGTAAGACATCGCTGTTCCATCGCCTCAAGGGTGAACCCATCCCAGAGACCCACAAGTCCACCCCACAGCTTCAATCTGCCACAATTAACTGGAGTTTCCGTCAAAATCTGGAGGAAAACGTCAAATGTGAGGTGTGGGACGTCGTTGACAAGGGATTTATCCCTGTGGACGACGCAGAAGAAAGCTCGAATGTTGCTAGCGGAGAGAAAGCAGAGAACGGAGGTCTACAGAGCGGGGGCACTCTGTCTGCTGAAGTTACTGCCGCAGCTGCTGCGGCTGCTGCTGCTATGCAGAATGGTACCCACTCGGTGGCCATTGTGGATGCCTCGACGGTGGACGTGTACCATGAAGCTCACGGTGTAATTTTCCTATTGGATGTCACGAAGTGGGATACGCTGGAGTACGTGAAGCAGCAACTGGACAATGTCCCGGTGCATATTCCGACGTTAGTATTGGGAAACTTCAGAGATCAAGGTGCTCAGAGGAAGATCTTTAAAGAGGATATCCAGGAATTGCTCTATGGATCGAGTGACAGGCCACAGTATCAGCAGTGGAGACGACCGATAGAGTTGCTGTATTTTGAGTGCTCGTTGCTCAATTGCTACGGACTCAAGTCGCTGCATCAGTATTTCGGGATCCCGTTCTTGCAATTGAAGATGGCGACTATCAGACAGCAGATGCGGATTGTGGAAGGCGAGTTTGCTCATTTGAAGCACGACGTGCAGGCTACGATCAGCGAACAACGTTATGCGGAGTACGTGGAGCATATCAAGGCGACTGGATCGGATATTCGGACAGGTAGGCGTGGCTCTGGAAGTGGAAGCACTTCACCAGCTGTATCGAGAAGTAGCTCAATGAGTGTATCTCTCAAAGAGAACGGGCAAGCGCAGCAGGAAGGCGTGGATGACGATGTCAGCGTGGTAGGTAAAGAAAATGGCGCAGACACTCCTCCAAAACCAGCCCCTCTTGCTACGGCGGTTGCTGAAACCGAGCAGCAGGAAAAGGATGTGGGTCGACCTCAGGACATCGAGGATCTACCTGAGAGAAACAGCAGTGCAGTAATTCAAACCGCACCCAAACTGGTTTTCGAGCACAAAGAAAGTGTGGCGTCGATTGCAGAGGATGCCCCACAAGATAGCGCATCAAAGGTTGAAGTCAAGTCCGCTGAATCTAAGGGGCACAAAAGCGAGATTTTGGCTGCAAGTGGTGCCAGTCCGACACGACGCAGGAAAGCTTCGGCGGAAGAAGTGATACATCTGGAGGACTTTCAAGTACCGAAAACGCGTACTAACGATTTAGATGACTTCTACTCGGAGGATGAAAGTGACGAAGATATGGGCGAGGACGACGAGGACGTGGTCGTGGCACCTGTCGATGGGTCGATGAAGGCAAGTATCAGCGGCGTTTACCACAAGCAACGATTCCTCGATTCGGATTCTTCGGATTCAGATGAAAGTGAACTAGCTGGGTCTCAATGGAGACAAAAGGGAAAGAAGCCCCGCCGAGGCTCTCCTCGCCGCACAGCAACAAAGCAGGCAAGTTCCACAGGGCAAGCAGTGGACAGACCTCTACATCCTTCGCCACCTCCCCAATCTCCGCACCCACCAGTATCATTAACTCGGCCGAAACAAGGCAGTAGGCCTGGGTCTCCAGCACGATCGCAACCCAGCAGCCCAGCACGCGAAGCTTCAGCAAAGGAGCTACAGTCCTCTAGCCTAGCCGGTGGTGTAGTAGGTGTTGTGACCCCGACACCTCCCCCGGCCTCTTCGATCCGACATTCAAACCCAAGAAACAAGGGCGAGAATTCTGTTGTGTCGCAAGGTGGAAGTGAAGTTAATCTTGAATTGTCATCAGACGAGAGATCTGAGTTGACAGGAACAGAGGTCGGTGTGGAGCATATTAGCCCCACTGTACACAAGCACCAGGAGAGTCCCATCGAAGAAGAGAACTTGAGGAACGCGGGTGATGATGATACTACCCGCATTTCTTGTAAGGATGCAGATTATGATGGTGTCATTGTTGACAGAGTGGAGCCTCAAACGACCAGCGTTGAGCAAATAATTCCTCGAGACGCGTCAATTTTAGCTGAGGACGGCGAGTTACAGGATGCCGTTCATGACCCCACACAGGACGAAGAAACTAGCCAACGCGAAAAGGAATACGAAGGAGCTGATAAGGACGAGTTGGACATTGCTGTCCCGTCCAACGAGTTGGATAGTTTCCTGTCGGGTGATGAAAGCGAAGAAAACGGTGACGGCTACGCCCCTGCAGCACCACAGAAGGAATCAGTGGTGGCGCAACGTTTGGATACCTCGCGGACGGAAGTGATTGCGAGTGATGATGAGAATGGCAGTGACTCAAACGCTAACAGTCATCGCGCCGATATATCGTTATCATCGCTTCAAGCTTCTTTACCAATCCCTGAATCATCGGCACCTTCCCCCGCACCGGTCCCGTCAACTGCAATGGGATCGACAAGCGAAGGCGGAGAAGTGGCGTTAGGACACTATCACAAGAGGAATCTTGGCGAAGGTGGCGACTTCCTTTCCTTATCGACCCTTCAAGCATCACTGCCGTTGCCTGGCGAGACTGGTGCACCGTTGTCATCGGCAATTCCTTCCAGCGAGTTCGTCGATAACTCTAATGGTGGCAACGGCGCCAAAGCAGAAGCAGCTCTCCACTTGTCGGACCTCCAGACACCCGGTGAGGTTGTACCTGATTTTACAACTGTTGTTCCAAGCAACGACCTGGAGGTGTTTTTGAACGAAAGTGACAGCGACTCGGAGGATGCACCACCACCGCCTTACACCGAGCCAACTGGAAGATCTAAGCAACGGGGCGGACAAGGAAACAGCAGCAGAAGACCTATGGTTGAGTCGAGCGATGACGAGGATGAAGGCGAAGCAGACCAGGACCGTTTTGCGAGTTACAGCATCAGTAAGAAAAGCAGATCCGAACGGAGACGCCAGCAGAAGGAAGACCTGCGCCAGCTGAATGTTGCTCTCGACATGGATAACGATCCTTTCGCTCCTACGAACCGTGTGGCCGCCTCTGACTCGTCTTTTGGAAGCTCGGACGTGATGGAAGCCATTCGTAAGGCACAGGAAGAGGCGATGCGTATGCTTCCAACGGAGCCAGCGGCACCGGCAGATGGCAATGATTCAAGGTCGTCGAAGAAGAAGCACAAACATAAAGAGCACAAGCACAAGAAGCAAGAGAGAGAGAACGGCTCCAAGGTGAAGAAGAGCCGAAAGTCGCACTCAAAGAAACGCCGACCCCACGTGCAAGATGACCTCATGTAAAACGGCCCGTTTTAAGTGGACAATGTCAGGTGAATGAATTGATCGAAACGACAGGAAGTACGACCAGCAAGATGCTGAGCAGTTTGCAACCGAACATAATATAGAGCAAGCCGCGCCACTTCTCCAACGAACCCACAGCTATTCCAGTCTTCCAGATCCGCTGGGTCAGACAGTAAGGTAATCTGCGAGTCAGTGGTGAGCTGGCCCTGGCACCGAGCCGACGTGCGTTTTGTATGGATGACCAACGGAGCCTGTCGTCTGCCAATCGGCGGCTGAACACGTCTACAGGCGACTTGAATTTGGCTTCAGATGCTAGACTGTTGTCAACAAAGGAAAGTTAATTATCAAGCGCTGTGTGCCTTCAAGGTGGCAGATCTCGTCAGTTGTGAAACGTTTTCGCTGCTCGCCCCCTTCATCGCATGACCCCTGTCAGCACGTACCCGATAACCTGAGTACGGTTGCCGTTCACTCTTGCTGAGACTATTGACTCGTGCTCTCATTTCACCATGTCAGTGCGGCGCTCGATGAGGCAGAATCACGCGAGCGTTTTCTGGATTGACGTCGGAAAAGTGCTGGCCGCTGAAATCGCTGAGCTTATCGAAACGCACGCCGCGTGAAACGTCCAAGACGACTCCGCATCCCTGTGCCATTTTCGGTTTTGCAGGGCTAACGCCAACGTCACACCTGATCCCACCTCGGTCAACAAGCATGCACATGCTGTTCCAGAGTAAAGCGGCTTACCGGCGTCGCCGCGCCTGGATGCCCCGCGAAGTGGATGAGGCTAACACAACTACGCTGGCTGTACGACCCAACAACGGCGCCGTTATGATCGGTCCTCCACGACCGCGAGTTCGAGGAAAGTCGCGCAGCTGTAAGATCACGCGAAGAGAGGCCAAGGTGGCGAAGCGCCGTGCGCAACGTCATCAGAAAAGCGAGCCGGAGATTGAAGAAGACAGCGGCGGAGAAGAAGACGCAGATAACCAAGGTGAAGAAGACCAGGGACCATTGGCGCTGCAGGATGAGCTGCAGGCTATGCAGATGGAGATTGAGATGCTGCAGCATCGACGACTGCTGTTGGACTCCGCCATGGTCAACGCTCGTACCAACGCAGTGGCGCACGCCATCGACCTCACCAAGGGCTTCTACGTTCACTTCTCCAACGGCTTCGACCCACTAATCCACCCCGAGCAGTCCAGACAAGCAGAGACATTTCTTCGAGGGATTATGAGGAAGGACGTCATCTGCACTGAATTCCGGGGCGTCGACTTGTTCTTGAACCAGTACAAGCTGTGCACGGAAGGCCATGCCTCCATGCGCGTGTTTGTTCACGATATCATCGTCACCAACGAGGACTTGTCGTCGAAAGATGGCGCCATTCAAGTCTTGGCAAAGGCTACAGCACGCTGTCGTATTAGTCGCACGACGCTGGAGAAGTTCTTCCCACGCATCATTGACGACGAAGAGCTGGCTCAGCAGTTAATCGGCAAGGAGTACGTCATTCAATATGACAAGGTGTTCCACTTCAAGCACGGTCGCGTGTTCCAGCACGAGTCCCAGGTGGATTTCTGCAATAGCATGTTGGAGATGGCGCAGAACCCGTTCGTAGCGATGAAGCTACTCCAAGCTTCGTTAATGACCAAGCACGGTCACCTCAAGGTAGACAGCGACATCGAGGAGGACATGAACCAACTCGAGAACACGGTGTTGTGACCATTGGTCCAGAAAAGAAATGTATTATCCAAGTAAGAATTGAACGTGTAATTCAAGTTTATATAAAAACGTGAATCATCCCTAGCTACACACTACTGACGAAACTTAGAGGATGGCGCTCACGGCGTTGCCCACACCCACTAGCGTCGCCACCACGCCCACTCCAAAGCACAACGAACGCATCGGCTGTTTCGCCTTCGCGTACGCGTACGTGTGCAGGCAACGTGCCGTTGTGAACGCGACCATGGCGCGGCAGTGGACATTCGGGTCCGCCCCAGCCATGATACCTGCACCGAAGATGAAAAGTCCAAGCGGAATGGCCTCAAGGTCGCTCATGACGATACTCCCCCAACGACGCGAAGCTTCGAGTATCTCGGGTTCAATGGTCTTGTCGAAGCCGAAGGTCTGTTTGCGCTTAGCGGTTGGAAACTTCGAGTCCTCAGGCGGACGTTCTCCCGCGACGAATCTCTTGGAGCCTTGAATCATCGTAGCGGTCAGGAACTTCATGTAGAGCACCGACGAGCAGCACACGTACACCTTGACACTTCCGTTCACCATTACAAATCTTTTGTCAAACTCTTGAACTTGGTGGGTTGTCGGTGAGAAGAACTATGAAGAGATGAAACCACGACGAGAGCACGCGGTGGCTGCCGAGTTGAAGCAGTTAGATGAGCACTTGGTTGTCTCAAGCAGAGACTTTCAACGGATAACCAACTTTTGTTGGGTAGGTGAACGGACATCTATGTTTCTCTATTTCAATTCACTATTTACGATAACGCTAAACGCACTACAACCATGCGCGAAGAATCTACTTTAGACGTAGGTGACGGTGCTGGGCGAGTACTTGCAGAGGTTGCCCGAGGGACCGGCACCGGCCTCGTCCGGCTCGCCACCAGACGTGGTGCCGTCCGACCACGAGCACACGTTGATCTTCTTGCCCTTGATCTTGATGTTCTCGAGGGTGGCCTGGTCGCCCCAGTTCTCGTTCACCGTCACGAGACTGACGCGGCCGTCGACGGCGTAGACGTTCTTGACGTTGACCTTGAGGTTCTTGAGGCCGCACGTGCCGCACGAGCGGTAGAGCTTGCCGAAGTCCTCGACGTAGAAGCCCTCGATGGAGACGGTGCCCTGGCCGTTGTGCTGCACGACCTTGTCCTGGGCGTGACGCGCGCCGCCGCCGATGACCTTGGCCACGCTGCCGGACGAGCCGCCCTTGATGCTCAGTGCGTCCTCGCACACGTCGTCCCACCAGACGTTCTGGATCGTGCAACCGCTCTGCTCGCAGTGCACGCCCTCCATTTGGTCCTTGCCGATGATCACGTTCTTGAGCGTGCCACCGGGCTCGACGCGAAACACGGCCGTCTGCCAGCCGCTCTCGCGCTGGCCGGCACACTTGATGTTGGAGCGCTGGAACGTCTTCATCTTGCCGTCGTAGACCTCGCCGGACTTGACGACGTAGGGCTCGTCGAAGAACTCGTCGCCCTGGCTGGTAGGCCACGCTCCGGTGGGCATAGCGGCCGCTTCGGAGCGCATGGATGCACCCGAAGCGATGGCTGCCGTCGCGGCAAGTGCAACCGATACGAACGAGAAAGCGTTGACCATGGTTACCAGGGGGCAGTGGAGGTGGGTTGGTGGTCGGTTGGTTGCTGCAGTGAGCGAATTGAATAATGAGTGACAAGACTCAGTAGGTTTTGCAGCCTGCTTGGAATGGCTGCATGTTGCGTCTAACGTAACAGCCAGCCAGCCATGTACAGTTGATCCGAGGCAGCCCCGCCACCGCAAATCCTGTCGTTGATATCGATGTCGTCGAGCAGGCTCCGCGTTGCCAGATGCTGGCGCACATACAGGTTAGGAAGAGGTTGTCCGACAACTTGTCGGTTTAGTTCGAGATCGAATCGCTAGGACGGTGGCGTGATGACCACCGCTGCTCTGCAAGGGCTGTACATGTACGTGGAGGCCAGATGCTGGCTTTACGACGACGCGATCCGGTGCGGAGACTAAAACCGTCAATTAATCTGAGACCATTCGTAAAGTTCATACTTGACTAAAAGAACGTAGCGTTTTTTGGATCCGGATGTAATACATGTAGTGTATAAGTACAAGTACAACCGCTATGGTTGGGACCTTATCGGATCGCCCGCGGCGCGCAGCACTGCAAGATTCCACCCGAACTGGCGGACATTCCGCGCCGATGTGCACCAGGTGGCGACTACAGCAAGACCACAAATTCGCAGACGAAAAGGTGGCAAAGCAGGCGTTGGGCAGCAGAGAGAACGGACGGCGGAATGTTGCTCGATCGCTCTTGACACCTCTACATGTAGCGCCATTGACGTGTGATGAAGATTTTGAGTTGCTCATTTTAAAAATAAATGAATCATCTTACCGGCCTGCTATCGATCAACAGGTGACCGTGATCGCCTCAGCGTTTATTACGGAAGTTTGTGGGCATCAGCGACAGCGAACGTACAGATGGCTTGTGTGAACGCTGGGCAATGCTGTGAGTCAACCGGTTATCTGCACTTCTGGATCTTGATCTAAAAACGTTTCGAGGACGCCACTGCATATTCTTGTGGTACGGTCAGTACGTTACAGCTCAAGAAATGCATTGAATACCTTTGCGAGTTTTGTTGATTCGTAGGAGATTAATGAGAGACATCCACTGCAGTGATCGAGCGACTAACGCGCCGTTGCATCGACAACGATAACGATGTGCAAGATACAAAACAGCGGGTCTTCGCGAAATGGTCGTCACCAAATTCGGCATTTAGAGGCCGTAATCTAAATTTACCCGGGGTCCTTGGCCGAACGTATCGGTGGGCCACCGTAGCGCACGACGGCGCCAAAGCGATCGAGCAACATTCCGCCGTCCGTTCTCTCTGCTGCCCAACGCCTGCTTTGCCACCTTTTCGTCTGCGAATTTGTGGTCTTGCTGTAGTCGCCACCTGGTGCACATCGGCGCGGAATGTCCGCCAGTTCGGGTGGAATCTTGCAGTGCTGCGCGCCGCGGGCGATCCGATAAGGTCCCAACCATAGCGGTTGTACTTGTACTTATACACTACATGTATTACATCCGGATCCAAAAAACGCTACGTTCTTTTAGTCAAGTATGAACTTTACGAATGGTCTCAGATTAATTGACGGTTTTAGTCTCCGCACCGGATCGCGTCGTCGTAAAGCCAGCATCTGGCCTCCACGTACATGTACAGCCCTTGCAGAGCAGCGGTGGTCATCACGCCACCGTCCTAGCGATTCGATCTCGAACTAAACCGACAAGTTGTCGGACAACCTCTTCCTAACCTGTATGTGCGCCAGCATCTGGCAACGCGGAGCCTGCTCGACGACATCGATATCAACGACAGGATTTGCGGTGGCGGGGCTGCCTCGGATCAACTGTACATGGCTGGCTGGCTGTTACGTTAGACGCAACATGCAGCCATTCCAAGCAGGCTGCAAAACCTACTGAGTCTTGTCACTCATTATTCAATTCGCTCACTGCAGCAACCAACCGACCACCAACCCACCTCCACTGCCCCCTGGTAACCATGGTCAACGCTTTCTCGTTCGTATCGGTTGCACTTGCCGCGACGGCAGCCATCGCTTCGGGTGCATCCATGCGCTCCGAAGCGGCCGCTATGCCCACCGGAGCGTGGCCTACCAGCCAGGGCGACGAGTTCTTCGACGAGCCCTACGTCGTCAAGTCCGGCGAGGTCTACGACGGCAAGATGAAGACGTTCCAGCGCTCCAACATCAAGTGTGCCGGCCAGCGCGAGAGCGGCTGGCAGACGGCCGTGTTTCGCGTCGAGCCCGGTGGCACGCTCAAGAACGTGATCATCGGCAAGGACCAAATGGAGGGCGTGCACTGCGAGCAGAGCGGTTGCACGATCCAGAACGTCTGGTGGGACGACGTGTGCGAGGACGCACTGAGCATCAAGGGCGGCTCGTCCGGCAGCGTGGCCAAGGTCATCGGCGGCGGCGCGCGTCACGCCCAGGACAAGGTCGTGCAGCACAACGGCCAGGGCACCGTCTCCATCGAGGGCTTCTACGTCGAGGACTTCGGCAAGCTCTACCGCTCGTGCGGCACGTGCGGCCTCAAGAACCTCAAGGTCAACGTCAAGAACGTCTACGCCGTCGACGGCCGCGTCAGTCTCGTGACGGTGAACGAGAACTGGGGCGACCAGGCCACCCTCGAGAACATCAAGATCAAGGGCAAGAAGATCAACGTGTGCTCGTGGTCGGACGGCACCACGTCTGGTGGCGAGCCGGACGAGGCCGGTGCCGGTCCCTCGGGCAACCTCTGCAAGTACTCGCCCAGCACCGTCACCTACGTCTAAAGTAGATTGTAGTGTAGCGAAGAGTTTCTGGATGTGTAAGTGCGAGTACAGTATTAAGAGTTAACCCTTTATTTCTTCTTTCTACATCGGAATATCCCTGCAATCTGGGTTGATTCGCGCGTGTTTGAACACGTAGGACACGTCTTCAAGTGACTCCAGAATACGGAGCATGGGGGTGAGCATATCCGCCTGGAACTGCATGCTCGAAATCTTTGCGGCATTTTTATCCCGTGTGAACCGCATCCTTCCGTCAACTTCTAACCGGCGGCCGAGAAGTCTCGTTGCAAGAGGAGACATCGTGTCTCCATTGATCAGGTGTGGGAAAGCGTACTGAATCGTGCTTAACGACACCGTTGTCGCTCCCTTGACGGTCGCCTCGATAGTGTTCTCAGTATCCCTTTCCAGTCGTACGAGTTGGATATCAATGTCCGGGTGAATCATCGAAACTCGCCTCCACTTGTGCAGAATGGCCTCGATGCCGATAACCGTATCGTAGGCGACATCTGGCACCATCGCGAGTCGTAAAAACCCTTCTTGGACTCCACACTCGGCCCGTGGCGGTCCGATAGAATGCTTCAGTCCGTTCCGAAAGAGACGAAAGTATTCCACAGCCACACCCCAACAGGTCGGTGTTGTTACTCTAGTTCCAAAAGGAGAAGTAGTACTTGGCTTCCAAGGCAACAACATTAAGGATGAGCCAGTGTTCTGGCGAAAAGACGCAAGTGTAGACCCTTGTATGTTGCGATAAAGTGCCTCCAATTGCTCAACACTTTCTTGTAGCATCCCCACGCCCAGGCTAAGCGAAACGATGCTGTCTTGTTTCTTCTTTCGGTACCGCTGTTGAGCTGCACGCCGTAGCTCTCGAAGATGCAGTGTTCTGGAGACGTCCTTCTGTGGAATCGTAGGGTTTTCGAGACTAGTTGTCTTCTTCCTCTTTCTGGATGGAGCGTCATTGTTCGATGGACGCGGGTACAGATCGGTCTCTCTCGACTGCTTCTTTTGCAGTGCTGGTGTGGTCGAGGGGCCGTTCTAGCTCTGTCGTTTCGAGTCTTCGTGGCGGATCACGGAGGTGCTCGACACGTGTTGCATCCCTGTCGGTGATGTTGCTGCTTAGTGTCGTTCTCGATGCCGAGATGAGGCAAGTTGGGAAATGAAATCGACACACATGAGCATACTGCATACACTTATGACTCATAAGTTATGAGAGGTCCTACAGGTTTACGCTGACGCTATCATGAGAGAATAATCGCCACTTTCACTTCGCACTGCGAAGTTCGCAGTTCATGCAAATAATGATTTCGATGTCGCATTGACCTGCGGGAGTCGATCATCATTGTCATTGGGTACCTGTAAATTACTCAAGCTAGTCATCAACTTCTCTTTGGAGTCCTGTGCAAGAACCGACGCTGATGAAACAAGCAGATAAAATGGGTTAAGGGTTAAATCGAGTTCTTCTTCTCTCTCTCTTCTGAGTGTTGTAGATCCTGTGCCGGAGGAATGGGTAACGTACAAATGCCGTTTGTGAACATTTGCCACGGTGAAAATCTTGGAACAGCAGTTGAAGACTCATGCATGACAACTCCATCTTGTCTTTTGTTCGAGAGTCACTACTCAGTACAGAAGAAGAAGTTGATTAACTAGTTAGTGGACTTGTCGTTTTGCTAGCTGTGTTGTATCTACTTAGACTTCTTGATTATTGTCGGAGAATCCAAATTCGGTCACTTCACTACTCAGTGTGTGTCAAACGTGGCCTCATAACGAAACGGTTTGGGTCGTGAATATTCCGCAACGACAGAGTGATATTGCAAGCATAATTTCTGGCTGCCATAAGTGCTATCTTCTCTAATTTAATTTTTCTCTACAGACAATTTTTGTCTCTCAAAACTATTTTGGATTTACGCACAATATATTGTATTGCATTTGTATACAACTATACATGTACCACAGTTTGCGTACTGTATACCAATTTGGTTTTCGTGTTGGCACCGAACATCATCTTGCTTCTTAACAAAAAGTAGAATTCACTTTGCAGTATCCAGTCGACGCAGGTATAATACGTGTTCACGAATGCAGCAAGCTGTTGTTTTCGCTGAAACAGTATGCGCTTCAACGCTGGCTAGCAAAAGCCCGGTAAGATCGTACATCAAGAAGATTGCGGTCAGCCAACTTCCACCTTCTGAACGTGAAGAAGGCAATATGGTCGCGCTGCTTCAAAAGGTAGAATGCTCATTGTAGATTGCGGTCAAGACGCTACCGTCTGGGGCAGATATGACTGCTTTCCCGTCGCCGGCTGGCAGGAGTTTTTAGTCAACTAAACATCCTGGAGCGGAACAAACAGGCAACTTCTTTTGCTGTTCGCCTTTAATCAACCAGTTCATTCAGCAATTTCTCGCATCCTGCCAAAGACCCCATCGACTATGCAATTCGCTATCTCCACGATCCTCGGTTCTCTTCTGCTGATGCTGCTCAACCCCATCGTTACCAGCGCCGAGTGCTCCGATGTCCACATTGTTTTCGCTCGTGGTAGTGGCGAGATGCCTGGCCTCGGAATCTGTGGCACCCCTCTCGTCAGTGGCCTCAAGTCCAATCTCGCTGGCTTGAGCGTCTCGTCCTACGCAGTCAATTACCTTGCGTCGGTATCGCAGACGAGTGCTGGACCAGGAGCTACGGACATGACGAACCACGTCACTTCGGTGGCTCAACAGTGCCCCAACACGGTCTTTGTGCTCGGTGGGTACTCGCAAGGCGCCAGCGTCACGGACATCTCCATCGGCATCAAGACAATGCTCGGTGTTGGATCAAGTATCCCGGAGTCTCTGGCTCCGCGTATCAAGGCGATCGTGACGTTCGGAAATCCACTGAAACTTATGGGCCAGACGATCAAGAGCTCCAGCCAGTTGTACGGATCGAAAGCAATTGAGTTCTGCAACCTTGGCGACCCTGTGTGCGCGAACGGCTTCAACACGATGGCTCACATCACGTACCCCATGGATGGCAGCGTGACGAAGGCAGCTCAGCAAGCAGCAGCTTTGGTTAAGCAGGGGGGTCGCAAATTACGCGCTTAGAAGTGCGCTCCTTGGACTTCGGAAGCTCTAGATGGTAGTGTTGTTGCTTTGTGTGTTGTAGCTGTAAACAAAATGGCGAGCAAATACAAGTTCGTGATGTATGTGCAGACACTTTGTGTTGTAGTTCCGATGTTACATTGGAATAATGAGCAAATACAATTATTGTATTTGCTTACTTGTCCAATAATATTGTGCACTTCTGCAACAAAAGCTTACAAAAATTGACTTTTGTCCAAATCTTGGAGGAAAATCTAGTCATAAACAGTGCTAATTAACCAAGCACAAATTGAGCCAGAAAAAAAAACAGAATATTCTCGTGATGATGACGAAGGTTTGCTGTTCCTACGAAGTACATGTACATGTACAGGTAACGTTTACTACATTACAAGTACACCGAAATGCCCGTAAGCTCAGTCGACGCAAATCGTTGGCGAGTTGGAGCTGATAAACTACAATAATCAACTACAGAGCTATCTATCGCTTGATTCTTTCAAAGTCCAGTAGTACTTTGTCATGAGACGATTCTCAATCTACATTTCGCAGCGGAACACTTAACCACCAACTTTTGGACAACGAGTTACCGCCATGAAACGTTTAAGCTCTACGCTTGTCGGTCTCGTACTTTTTGACAATTTGAGCCACTTTGGCACCTGTGCAGCCTTCCCGGACTCTGTCATAGCTGTCATGGATTCAAGTGTCGATCCTTGTGACGACTTTTTCCGGTACTCTTGTGGTACGTGGCTCAAGGAAACCCCATCAATGACGGAGACGGCATGATCGACTACGAGAACGGTCTCATGGAGAACCAAACCACTGCTGTGATCACAGAAATCATCCACGACAAGAAACCTTTCATCACGGAGCTCTGGGAGTCGTGTATGGATACTGACACACTAGATGCTCTCGGCCCCGAGCCCCTGCAAGAAGTACTCGACAAAATCCGAGCTGCTAGTTCCAAAGAGGAATTGTTTGTGGTTGCTGGTGCGTTGGGCCAGACTGGACTTGGATTCACGACCAAAGTTGATGTATACGCCGACGAAATTGACGCCTCTACGAATGCCGTGTCCCCTCGCTGACCCTGGATCGATCGTACTACGACAATGCAACGTTCGCTGGGATCCAGAGCGACTACCGGAAGTACATTTCGACCATTATGCGTCTCTCAAGGTATCTGGACGACGATAACAGTAGCAGTGACAGGGCAGAGAACGTCATGCAGTTCGAGCTTGCAAACGCAACGAATGTCGCGAATGCTGGCGAGGAGGGCCAATACCATCCACTTACGGTTAACGACGCCCTTGACGCTTATCCACTCAGCTTCGGACAAGTCGCTAAAGGCCTCGGGATAGTGAGGAACTCCAGCCTCATCCACGATGCCAAAGTCATCTTTAGCTCGTTGGACGCGTTCGACTTTATCGAAGACTTCATCAGTCGACAAGAGCTGGAAGAACTGAAGCTCTATCTCGCGTACGTCTACGTTGATGCGTCGGCTACTCGGTTAAGCAAAGAGTTCTATCAAGCGTACTTCGACTTGAATGGTAGAGCGTTGGGAGGAGAAACAACGATGTCTCCACGCTCGAGCACGTGTCTTACAGTCGAAACCTCTAACCTCCCAGAGCTGATCGGCAAGTGTTACGTCCAAAAGATGCTGGACTCGACACAAGACGAAGACATCTATCGCATGGTACGTCTGATCCGAACTGCACTGCGAAATCACATGAACGAGCTCACGTGGCTTGATGGGCCGACCCGCAAAGCAGCTCAAGGAAAGTTGGCCAAAATGGACGCCATGATAGGAGGTCCGAAGAAGGACAAGTCGTACTCGTACACGCTCGACTCTCGCGCATTTTTTGAGAATGTCAAGACCATCGCGCTTGATTCGTGGGCCACAAGCGCTAGAAAGATCGGGAAACGGGTTGATCGGTCGGAATGGACAATGGCAGCGACCGAAAACAACGCATACTACTCGCCATCCACCAACCAGATCGTGTTCCCGGCAGCAGGACTGCAGGCCCCAATGTACAGCACATCTTTCCATCCGGCACAGAATTTCGGAGCGGTCGGATCCACGATCGGCCACGAACTCACACACGGATTCGACAGTACCGGTCGTGAGTACGACGGCGAGGGAAACCGCGCCAACTGGTGGAGCAATCGATCGAGTGAACAGTTTGACGAGTGCGCACAGTGTTTTTCGAGTCAGTACAGCAACTTTGCGGTGGTTAGCGCGAGCGGGTTTGTCTTAGGCCACGTGAACGGCGATCAGACCATCACGGAAAACATTGCGGACAACGGCGGGTTGAACTTGGCCTTTGGGGTCTACCAAGCCTACATGAGGAACGTGTCACTCACTGGTAAGGCAAAGCTGTCTACTCCTGAGGGGGAACAGCTCTTTTTCATCGCGTACGGGCAGTCGTGGTGCGGGAAGATGGATGACAGTATGATGCAGTATATTTTGACGTCCGATCCGCACTCCCCTGCGAAATGGCGCGTCAATGGTGCGGTCATGAACAACCCAGACTTCGCTGGTGTGTTCAAGTGCAAGGCCGGCGCCAAAATGAATCCGAAGCACAAATGCGAGATGTGGTAGATTTTGGTGTTTAGCATTGGTACTTACAGCACCATAATAGAAACCCTGTAATTGTACAGTATTTGCTGGCTTCCATGGAACCGTGAAACAAAAAGCTAAAATAGCTTTTGAATTATAATAGAGATGGACTGTTGGCTACTGTTTCAATATTGAAGTGCACTCTGCCACAAAAAAGATCCCAAATTTTTACTTTTGGGCAAATCTTGGAGGAAAGCCAAGTCATAAACACAAACATGTGTAAACATGAGCTGCTGTATTGAGCCGGACGAAATGATGAAGGAACGTGGTTGGCAGTTATGCGCTCTGTACCACAGAATATTCTCGTGATGATGACTCGCGTTGCCAAGGTTTGCTGTTCCAACGAAGTACGTTTTCACATTCTCCTCAAAATCAAAACTACTTTATCGATCACAAGTTGGCAACTTCTACTGTACACCAAGATGAAAACCGTTTCCGAGGACCAGCCCTTGCTACCTACGACGTCGGAGGTCGATAAGCCACACGCGCTTCTTGGTATGGCGTGTGTGGCACTGTCTGCCGTCTCCTTCAGCCTGACCACCACCGCCGTCAAGTACCTCACGTACTCGATGTCGTCCATGGAAGCGATTTTCTGGCGTTCTATCGTCGCAATCTCTCTCAACCTGGTACGTTATTGAGGATCAATTGGACCGCACACTGTAACTCTAAGTACTGTTGTTGTTTTTGCAGGTTTGCGTCTGGTACAGTGGCCAATCGCTGCGTGTCGCCCCCAGTGATCGTTTCATGCTCTTTTGTCGCTGTTTAGCCGGGTTTTCCTCCATTTCTTTCGCATTTTACGCGCTCTCTCAAATGGTGTTGGCAGACTCCAGTGCGATCGTATTTACTTCGCCAGTCTTCACCTTCTTTCTCGTAAGTTTTCGAGTTTAGAACCGTACTATATCTTCGAGAGCTAAATTTTGTTTTATTTTTTGCCTTGTAGGGGGCCTGTCTTCTGCATGAACACATTGATAAACCCAGTTTTGTCTACGCAATTCTCTCTTTCATTGGGCTACTGTGTGTCGTCCGCCCTAGTTTCATCTTCGGTGCGACTCACGCTACCGCAGACACGGATGGCTCGTGGATTGCGATCGGATCAGCACTACTAGGCGCAATTGGCCAGGCATTCGTGTATATCTCAGTACGGAAGTTGACAGAGATCCACTACATGGTCGTGGTGTATTATTTCCTTCTCTTCAGCATCGTTGGCTCGCTCTCGTATGTGCTACTTGTGCAACAAGTAAGTATTTTGTGTGTGTGTTTTTTTTACGTGGCGCGAGGTATTTAACTTCTTATGAAAATGCAGGCATTCGTTATGCCGTCGACCATCAGTGTTTGGGCTGGGGTACTTGGCAGTGGGGTGTTCACCTTCGTGGGCCAATTACTGCTCACCAAGGGATTTCAGCTCGAGAAGGCGGGCATCGCGTCCGTCATGCGCTACTTGGACGTCGTGTTTGTCTTCATATGGGACTCGCTACTTCTGGGCGAGCGAATTAACCACTGGAGCATTGTCGGAGCCATTATCATCTGCGCGTGTACCTCCGTTATCGCTCTTCGCAAGGCACGTTCGACCTGAACAAGCACAACAGTGGAAACTGTAGTAGAACTGCAAATGAGCGACATTTAACCCTTACGTTCTCATGACTCTTTCCGCTTCTTGATGAAGTACATTCACCTTTACACTATGGCAACAAACGCATTGACAACTCCAACGAGCGTGGCGATCACACCAACAAACCAGCAGTTGGAGCGGTGGGGCTGGATCGCGTTCGCGTACATGTACGTGTGCAGGCAGCGGGACACCGTGTAAACGATCAAGACGCTGGCGTGCACGACGTCGTTACTGTCTGCCAGAACGCCACCACCGAATACAAACAGCGCGAAGGGAATGGACTCGAGGTCGTTGGCGATGATACGTTGCCAACGATGGACCTCCTCGCGCTTCTTGACCACAGCGCTGTCGTCCGTCTTGGTCAGTCCGTAATCCTGCGCACGGCCTTCAGCCATCGCTAGCCGGGCGTCTTCAGGCGGACGACTGCCAGCCTTGAACGACAAAGGCCCTTGGATGAACGTGACCAGCAAGAACTTGAGATACAGCACGGAACTGCACGCGACGTAGAGTTTGACGTTGCCAGCCACCATTTTGTCTGCGTTTTGCTCAGGATTCTTGCGCGTCGTAGCTGTCCACTTCGATTATGCCGCCGATTCACGGCCAAAACTTGTTCATCGTGTTGATCAGTCCCAAGCTACGATTAGTTCCAGGCCGGTTAAACCTACCTACACCTCAACACGGCTGGACTTCCTCACAATCTCTTTATTTGAAAACAAACCAGCTCACTAGCAAACGCTCCTACAGGATGGCGGCGATGGCATTGCCAACGCCCACGAGAGTAGCAAGCACGCCCACGCCCCAGCAAAGCGCGCGGTGCGGCTGCATGGCGTGCGCGTACACGTACGTGTGCAGGCAACGCGCGACCGTGTAGACCGTCATGGCGCCGGCGTGCACCGTCGGGTTGCTGCTGGCCAGGATGCCGCCGCCGAAGATGAAGAGCGCGAACGGGATGGACTCCAGGTCGTTGCTCACGATGCGCGTCCAGCGGTGCTCGGCCTCGCGGGCCTTCAGCACCTTCTCGTCGTCGGTGTTGTTCAGGCCGTACGTCTGCTTGCGGCCCTTGCCGATGGTCTTGGCCAGGCTGAGACTGGCATCCTCAGGCGGGCGGCCGCCCGAGCGGAACTTCTTACCGCCCTGCACGCCCGTGGCTAGCAGGAACTTCAGGTACAGCACGGAGCTGCAGGCAATGTAGACTTTGGTGTTGGAGTCGACCATGATGCAGGCTTTTTCGGTTGTGACCTGCCTGCCACGCACTAGAATTCCGACGGCTGGGACGCGTCCGGCATTGACGCGTTTGTAAACGTTTACTGAACCGTAAACTGGTCGCAACCAAGCCAAAACCTGTCACAGACTCTATGGCACATCAACAACGTGAGGCGCTGCAACGCTCAGCTCAACATGGTCTGCATCCTACAGTGTACCTGTAAGGCACAAGCGCTACGTATATGATGGCAAATGCCTTACTTCTTGTCTAGTTCAGAATGGCTACGGCGGCGTTACCGACGCCCACCAATGTGGCGAGCACGCCGATGCCCCAGCAAAGAGCGCGGTGCGGCTGCATGGCGTTCAAGTACACGTACGAGTGCAAGCAACGCGCAGTTGTGTAGACTGTCATGGCGCCGGCGTGTACAACGGGGTTGCTGCCGGCGAGGATACCGCCGCCAAAGATGAAGAGCGCGAACGGGATGGACTCCAGGTCGTTGGCGATCACGCGGAGCCAGCGGTGCTCCACCTCGCGCGCCTTTAGTACGCGTTCATCGTCCGTCTTGGTGAGACCGTAGTCCTGCTTGATCTTGGTCATGCCGAGCTTGTTGTCCTCAGGCGGGCGACCACCAGAGACGAAGGTCTTGCCGCCCTGGATCCACGTACACGCCAGGAACTTTAAGTACAGCACAGAGCTGCACGCCACGTACACCTTCACGTTGCTGTCGACCATGGTAGCTGGAGAGATTGGGCTGGAGGTTGTGAGGCAGGTCGCGAGTCGGATTATGAGGAACGAGCAGTGCCGTGCGCAGGCGGCGACCTTGACGCGGCCGCGTCAATTCGGACGGGCACGGTAGCGGGGATTTGCTGTCCGACGTTGAATGACTCAACCAAGTTGCCGACCGTTGAGCGGCTCTGGGCAACGGCAAGACCATGAATCGACAATGGAGACGATAACAAGCGCATGAAGTTCATTGGCGATTCTGGTTAGCTATCTAGTTGGAGAAGGCACCGTACAGCGCGTTGCCGGCGCCCGTGGTGATGAAAATGACTCCGAACAGCCAGCACAGCGCGCGGTGCGGGTGCATGGCGTTGGCGTACGCCACCGTGTGGAAACTGCGCACTGCAGTGTAGCCGACCATGGCGCCAATCTGCACGGCCGGGTTGCCCTTGGCCATCACGCCGGCGCCAAAGACGATGAGCGCCAACGGAATGGACTCGAGGTCGTTCTGCACGATGCGACGCCAGCGCAGCTCCGTGAGCTTGGCCTTCTGCAGCTTATCGGCCTCCTCCTTGGTGGTATCGGGCGGCGTGACCAGGCCGTACGTCTGCACGGGGTTGCCCTTTGCCAGCGGCAGCTTCTTGTCCTCAGGCGGGCGGCCGCCAGCCTCGAACGTCTTGGTGGCCTGAATGCCCGTGGCCAGCACGAACTTGACGTACAGCACGGCGGCGCAGGTCACGTAGGTCTTGAGCTCGGTGGAGGCTGACATGGCGGTGGTGCTGTGCTTCAAAGGAGAATTGCAGAATGCGGCGTAGTAATGATCGGAGATCACGCGTGACGCACTAAGGACGAATCACCTGGCATTCCCATCCCGACGACCAGGTCTCCTGTCGGATGGCGTGAAGGTCGCGTCGATCATTGGTCGACTGCAACATGAAAGCCGGATTGAGTAATTTCTCGACCATGTTGACCCAACAGAACCCAAAATGTTTTCAAAATGGCAAAAATGTTTTAGTTTTCTTGTGCTACCTAGTTGAAGACGCCAACGATGGAGTTGACACCACTAGCGACGATCATCAGGACGCCGATACGCCAGCACCAGGCTCGGTGCGGCTGCAGCATGTTGGCGTACGCGTACGTGTGGAAGCAGCGCACGAGAGTGTAAATCGCCAGACACACGACGTAAAACTCCTTGTTGCCACCAGTGAAAACGCCTCCGAGGAACACCAGCAACGCCAACGGAATGGACTCCAAGTCGTTCTGGATGATGCGCTTCCAACGGTGCTCGATCTCACGGGCCTTCCTCAGCTCTGCGTCGTTCTCATCGTTGAACAGTCCGTAGTTCTGTTCGCGACGACCTTGAGCAAGCGCCAAGTTCTTGTCTTCGGGCGGGCGGCAACCTGCGTCGAAAGTTTTGGTAGCCTGAATGCCCGTCGCAATGACAAACTTGAGGTAGAGAATGAAGGAGCAGATGATGTACGTCTTGAGTTCCGTAGACCCGCTCATGATCGACTTCTACTTGGTGTTAAATGCGTTATGCTCGAGCCATTTCACTACGTCAGAGTATGCAGGTTTACGTAAAGTGCAGCATTTCAGCCAATTGGGAAGAATGTTACGAAACGAAACCGAAAAGTTCAACATGTTGTGGCAAATCCGGGGTCAAGTGCTTCGACTCCGAACCTTTGGTTGCCACTGCAACTGTTGGTCAGTTGACTGACGTCGTTTAGGGTATTCGACAGTGCAGAACATCAACCGAAAGCAAAATGGACACTGCACCAGGTTGGCATGAGTTTCAATTTTGCGTCGATTACTCCGATCTACAGCTCCTGTTTCCTACGCGTACACGCCGACCACCGCGTTGACTGCACCCGCAACAATGGCGACAACACCGAGGCGCCAGCACCAGGCTCGGTGCGGCTGCAGCTTCTTAGCGTAGGCAATTGTGTGGAAGCAACGCAGCACAGTGTACGTCGCCATAGCTCCGATCTGCACGGTCGGGTTGATGCGGTCCTCAATCGCCACGCCAACGCCGAACACTACGAGGGCCAACGGGATGGACTCCAAGTCGTTCTGCACGATTCGGCGCCAGCGGTGCTCCACCTCGCGGGCCTTGAGGATTTTCTCGTCCTTCTCCGCCTCCGGGTCCATGCCGTAGGTCTGTTTCGGCCGGCCCTTGGCCAACGGTAGCGCCTTGTCTTCCGGTGCACGACCGCCAGCTTCGAACGTCTTCTTGGCTTGGATCATGGTCACGCGCAGAAATTTCAAGTACAGCACGCTCGTGCACACCACGTACGTCTGCAACACGGAGGGTCCCATTGCGATTGTGTTCTGTATCGGACGTTGAAGCCACTTGTGCAGGACGAGGACGATTCGGAAGTGATCAACTGACAGAGGTTGCCTTTCGTACCCCTGTAACCCAACTGTAACCCTATTGCGTAACCCCTCACAATATATTGACGTGGCACAAAAGTATGGAGCTGCTCGGACTGCTGCTACGTCTTGGTGGGATGCTGCTTCTGGCGGCGGTGCTGCTCGCTCTGCGCGTCTGGCTGGTGGTCGTCCCTCAGCGTGTGAAGGCGCCGGTATCCAGCTACATTAAGCCGCTTTTCCACCACGAGAACGCGACGAGAAGCAAGAAAAACAGGAGCCAGATCCGAGTCATGGCCGTTTTGGGCTCTGGAGGACACACAACGGAGCTGTTAAAGCTAATGAAGAGGATGAAGAGAGAGATCTACACGCCGATCACTTTCGTGGTGGCTGAAACGGACAAAACTAGTCAAGAGAAGACCGAACTGGACTGGAAGCCCACACAGAAGGACTCCTTCGCCATTATCCCGCGTAGTCGAGAGGTTTGTCAATACTCTCCAGTGAGATCTTTACGATGGCTAACACTGTGCGTGTTGTACTGTATTAGGTTGGGCAATCGTGGTCGTCTACGGTCTGGACTACACTGCGCTCGTTCAAGTCGTGTCTTGGACTGGTCTACAATAGGCGTCCGCAGTTGGTACTCTGCAATGGACCAGGTACGTCAAGGCCAATTAATGTCTTGCTGAGTGTCTTGAGCTAATGATCGGCCTCGTACTGATGCTTCTAGGCACTTGCATTCCCATTTGTGCGGCGGTTCTACTGTTCCGCGTGTTAGGCATCCAGACGGACTCGAAGATCATTTTCTGCGAGAGCTTCGCTCGCGTGCAGCACTTATCCCTCACTGGCAAAATTGTCTACTATGTGGCGGACGAGTTCGTCGTGCAGTGGCCGCAGCTGCAGACGAAGTACCCGCGTACCAAACACTTGGGTGTCATTTGCTAGAGAGCAGCAATGTACTGTACCCGCAACGATACCGCCGCGACTACGAGAATGCGCCATCGTTACACATGGGAGGGCAAGGCAAGGAGGTCCTGCTAAGTGCAGTGCGAGGCAATGCGCTGGCAAAGTCACTCACTACTACTTGCATGCTCATGTCAAATTCTAACTTAAGTTAGTATATGTGTGGGTTAAATAACTTATAAAAGTGTTTATCGACGTAATGTGCTATCAAAACAAGAAACCCAATTCTAAAGCACTGAAATAGCACATCTCTCTAGTATCATCGGTCGTGGGGTCGCGCAAAGCACGCAACCTCTTGCCTTCACTATGGCCACATACAAAACGCAGTACCGCCGCCTATCCAAAGCCATTGTCCGAGCTATCCGCTCGCCGCCAAGTCGCTCTTCCTGCTCTCCATGCACGCCTCCGTGGGCCGCGTCGGCTCCTCCACGGGCTCGTTGGGCTCCAGCTCCGCCAATGCCGGCACCTCCGGCTTCAAGGCGCCGTCCACCGCCGTCGAAAGAGTAAAAAATCCTTATCGTAGCTGCTCATCCCTTGATACACTTTTTCTTATTTGTGTCTTATTTGCCCCCAGATTATGACGGTAGCTGCTACACAAATGAGCTGTGGCAACCCAGAGGAAAACATCAAGAAGGCCGAGTCGCTCGTTCGCATTGCCAGTTCCCGTGGGGCTCAAGTGATTCTGCTGCAGGAGCTTTTCCAGTTCTCGTACTTCCCCATTGAGCTCAACGCCGGCAACTTCCAGCTGGCTACGACGCTCGAGGAGTCGGCGCTAGTGCAGGGGATGGCTCTACTGGCGAAGGAGCTGCACGTGGTTATCCCCATCAGCTTCTTCGAGCGGTACAAGAACTCGTACTACAATTCTTGTGCGGTTATTGACGCGGATGGAACGGTGCTGGGTGTTGCACGCAAAATTCACATTGGTGGTGCGTTTGCAGTGACAATTGAAGCGGTGGTTGTAATTTACTAAGTTGGTATTTTATTTCTTCCAGACCGACTGGGATACAACGAGAAATACTACTTCACGCCGTCCGACGACTCGTTCAAAGTCTGGGATACGGTAAGTAAAACGCAGCTACAAAGAGGAGGAAGATATTAACCTTACTTTACCGTTTGTTTGCAGCGCTACGGTAAGATTGGTGTGGCTATTGGCTCGGACCAGTGGTACCCAGAGGTAGCGCGCAGTTTGGTGGTGCAGGGTGCGGAGCTCCTGCTGTACCCGAGCGCCATGGGCAGCAACCAGTACGACCCCAACTTCGACCCACGTGACCAGTGGCAGCGTGTGATGCAGGGCCATGCGGCGTCGAGTATGGTGCCTGTCATCTGCTCCAACCGCGTCGGCGCGGAAGTCGTGGACGGCATCCAGGTGACGTTTGTTGGCTCCTCGTTCATCACAGGCCAAACGGGTGAAATGGTACGTTGAATCAAGAAGTTTCGAGAAGATTGCAGCTCTCATTTTTATTTTATTTTACCAACAGCTCAAGATTGCTGACCGCGAGTCGGAAGGAGTGTTGGTGGAGAGCTTTGACCTCGAGAAATTCCACGTCCGACGAGCCAGTTGGGGCCTCATTCGCGACCGTCGACCCAACTTGTACGGAGCTTTGATGACACGTGACGGGACCCAGTAAGAAACTCCTCAGCACTGAGCTAGCAAGAGGATTATGGCGAAAGAGCTTCGAGGGTCAAGGACTGACTATCAACCTACAGAAGCGTAGAGTGCGTGTGCCTCTAAATGTAGCAGTGTGCCAGAATTGACGTGGTGTATTTTTGCACTACATGTAGTGGTTGCATGGTCTACAAGCCAGTTGCCATTTCTCCTTCGCTCTATCCATGAGTACACAGGTTACGACCGCTTCCAGGCCTGGAATCGGCCGTCGAGGCA
Organism: Phytophthora plurivora; assembly: GCA_030027945.1. Taxonomy (NCBI): domain Eukaryota; phylum Oomycota; class Peronosporomycetes; order Peronosporales; family Peronosporaceae; genus Phytophthora; species Phytophthora plurivora. The sequence continues at coordinate 317,318 of CP125267.1, forward strand.
ACGCTTTGTCTGCTAGCAGGTTACGGGAGAAACTGGCAGCTCGCAATGGCCCACGACACTCGGTGTACTGGGTGCAGCCCAAGAAGGGCGAGGCTCAACTGCCGAGTTACGCCAATGTCATGGAGGCTACCAACATGGCTGCAGCTGCTAAGAAGATCGAGTACACACTGTTAGGCAAGTACACTGGAGACTGGAAGGACGGCCAGAAACATGGCTACGGTGCTCTGCTGTATGCCAATGGCAACAAGTACGAAGGAGAATGGGAGGAGAACAAACGACAGGGGCGTGGCGTCTTCTGGGTCGAGGAGAAGAAGAAACTGCGCAAACAATACGCTGGAGAATGGTACAATGACCATCGACACGGACGCGGCACTTTTTTCCATGAAGATGGCGGCAAGTACGAGGGTTTGTGGCTCAATAACAAGCGACACGGACATGGTCGTATGGTCTACGGGGAAGATCAGTCCGTCTATGATGGAGAATGGGTGCGAAACGAACGCTCTGGGCGCGGGACTTTAGTTCTGGGTAAGTTTAAGGCACTTGATGGGCTTTTAGATAGTTTACTAACGAGTTTCTTGCAGCAAACGGCGATCGATATGAAGGACACTGGCTCAACGACAAGAAAGAAGGTCCTGGTCGGTACTTCTATAAGACCACACGCAAGATGTACGAAGGCGAATGGGTCGATGGAGCACCTAAATGCGGGACGTATCACGACGACACAGAATTTAACCTGCACGACGACGATCTCGATGACGACGAGAGTCATAACGCCTTTCAGATGCCAGAGGTATGACTGCTATCAACCCGCAAAGGACATCTTACTCACTTTATACTGTGTTTCCAGTTGGAACTTGCACATCCAGACCAGGTACTAAGTGAAGGAGTAGCTGGAATTCGACAGGACCGAGTGCGAGAACGAGCCTTCCACACTGACGATGAAAACTTGGATACGGATGCTGCGCCGCATCATAGCTCCGTGACTGCCACGGAATTGGAGCCTGGTGTCGTCGTGTTCGACGAGCAGATGTTACGTGCCATCCAGAGCGAGTTCGCTGCTCTTTTGGCAGTGCAAAGTGCTGAATTAGCCGAAAGTCCCGACAAAATCTCAGCTAAAACCCGCAGCGGCTGCATCCCGTGCTCGCGTCTACCTGGTCTCATCGACGTGCTGCAACTCGACGTCTCAGAAGATCAACTGCTGGATCTACTGCAAGAAATCGGCGCTACAAATGACACCCTTGTGTCCTTCGCCGAATGCGTCGACATCCTGTCCCTGCTCATGGAAAGCCAAGAAGCGATCATCGAAGAAGAAGACGAAGACAACGACAGTGAATACTGAAATAGCAAGAAACTCACTCTACCCGTTGACTTGCGTTCTATCCTGCAATCTCCTATGCTGTCATTTACCCTGTGTAAAACAGGATAACATGACAGTTTAAGAAAAACGGAGACCCAAAGCCGCCACCACTTCACGGAACTTGTGCAGGTCCTTGCGACGCAGGTACTTGAGCAGCTTCCGTCGCTTCTCCACCATGGCAATAAGGCCTCGTCGAGAGTGATGGTCCTTCTTGTGTTGCTGCGCGTGCGACGTACAGCGCAGGATTTTCTGCGTCAACACGGCGATCTGCACCTCGCTGGATCCAGTGTCGCCCGGGAAGCGCTGGAACGTCTCGATGGCGGTGGCCACCTGCGCCTTATTGAGCTCGTGCTGCGACGCGTTCTGCAGACTCAGAACGGCTTTCAGTCGCTCGAGCGCCTTCTCCTCGTCCTCGTCCTGCGGCTTCACGTCGTCCAGCTTAAGTCCGAAGCGGTAGGTCTTGTCGGCCGACACGCGCGGAGGAGCCACGTACGACAAGCAGCGAGCGGCGGGCAGAGAAGCCGCGGGGCGCGCGGCGCGAGCGAGACGAGAGAGCGCGAACATGGTCCGAACTTGGTAACTGTGAGGCCAGGAATGGATGGAGAGCTATTGGGCAGGTATGCATTATGACAGGAAAGGGTTTGGAATAATTCAGTGGTCACAAATAAGTTCAGAATAGTGACGTAAGATGGCTACATGTACATCAAGATCCTCGGACGGTCTCCACGAGCGCATGAAAGTGTCTCCGATTCGTGGACACACCACAACCTGCCCAAGACGACCGCTATCAGCCAAGCAGTGCTCAAAAATTCACAGCTTGACGGACTGTTCGTTGCATCTTGAGCCACAGGCTCCATGTCTTTGCGTAGAAGCTGCTCGAACAGCATCTATTAAAAATAATGACGACGGTAGCCAACGCCTCGTTGTTACCGTTCGCATGCGGTCCCGGCTCATACAAGGAGAATCGGTTGCGGCACTCGCAGATGGATAAAGCTTGCGCTTCGTATCGCCTTCTCGAATGAAAGCAGCTAGATTGTCCTGGACAAGGCTCCTATAATTAAGCGTTCAGTGCGCCTGGTCTCACGTCAAACGTGTCCTACGGCCCCGTGTTTTTGCGTGATCACTCGAGGCACTTTGAGTAAACCGTAGTCGTGGTATGAACCACCAGAACGAGTCCTGTCTCAAAAGCACTCGACCTCATTCTCCAATTCTCTTCGTAAGTTGTAGACACCGCCACAATGTCCACTGGCACGGAATCAGTCGCGTCGCCGCGTTCGCACTACGTTCCGGTGCTCGAAATACACCAACCAAGTCTTCCGATCCTGTCGGGAAGTCGAAGTTCCTCCGTCACTGACACGCCGCCAACTGCCGCCAATGTCCATCTACAGTCGCCAGACCAGTATGCGGCACTGCCAGCTCCAATTGGGAACTTGATTCGTTCCTGGCTGGTGCTTCGTTGGCGTCTATCGCGCAACGTCTTCTCCGCCCCCGTGCCGTTCCTGACGCCTCAGTTCGACTTCAAACTGGGGGATCTGATCCTCACGACACCTTTAAGTCTGATCTTCATCGCAGTCACGGCACTACAAGCTAAAGACCGAGATGTTTCAAGCTCCGGAACGCCCCCGACCATCGCCATGTTGTTCGTGTTTGCCTTTGCAGTACGAAACAATTCCGTGCTATTGGCACTGACAGGCATTTCGTTCGAGCGAGCGCTACTGTACCACAAGGTCGCAGCTCTCGTCACTGTCACCCTCACGGCGTTACATGGTCTGGCTTATCTGTTGGCACGGGATCACGATGAAGAAGCAGATCAAAGTGGTAGAGCATTCACAGGCATCGTAGCCTTTGCAGCTATGGTCCTTCTGCTGATCTTCTCTATTGGACCTATTCGACGCAAGTTCTTTGAGTTTTTCGTGCGTTTCCACTGGATCCTCTTCATTTTGGTGATCGTGTTCGCTGTTATCCACGGAGCGGCACTTGCCCTAGTGGGAATTGTGCCATGGCTCATCGATATGCTCTTCCGTCTGGTATATCGCCCGAGAATTTATGCTAAAGGCTCGCTATTCAACGGGAAGAAGACTTCTGCACCTGAATTTCCATCCAACGAGGCCATGAGTAAGCGTATGGGCGTCATCGCACGCGATCAGATCTCGGTCTCAGCTCTACCTGGAGACATTATCCGGATCCAGTTCCCTCGTGTTCGTAAAGACACAGGCGAGGAGTTCAAGTACGAGGCAGGGCAGTACGCTTTCCTCTGTGTACCGGCAATTTCGAGTCTTCAATGGCATCCGTTCACGATCTCTTCGTCGCCGCATGAACCACTTGTAACATTCCACATCAAGGCACTTGGAGATTGGACACACAAGTTGAGATCGATCAGTTCTGCAGCAATTGTCGCCCCTTTTGACGTCCTCGTTGACGGTCCGTATGGCAGCATCTCCATTGATATCCACAGTGTCAACACGTACGCACACTTCGCACTGTTTTCGGGTGGGGTCGGAGTCACGCCCATGCGGTCGATAGTCAATTGGTTGCACCACCAAGTCAATCAAGGACGTACTATTGACCGCGTCCATTTTGTTTGGGCTGTTCGATCCCGAGACACAATCGAAGCTTTCATCGGAGACCAAGGTCGGGAGCCTGGTGAGGCCAATTCCTTCTACTTTCCACACGAATTGGGGGTAGATCAAGGAGGGGTATTCTCCACTGAGTTGTACTTGACTCGTGGGGAGCGAGACGTTGAAAGCGCGTGGGTGGATCAGCAACTGGAAAATTGTCTTCGGTTCAACTGCCGTCCGGATATTGCAGCTACACTTCGGAGCCTCGGCGAGGAAGCCAAGCAAAGCGGAAAAGATCGCGTGGCGGTGTTAGTTTGCGGACCTGTAGCAATGGTACAGGAAGTGACGACCACGAGTATGGAACTGTACAAGCAAATGAAGGTGAGGTTCGACGTGCACAACGAACTGTTCGAATTCTAAGAGTTAGCGAGTTAGAACTCAATTGAAATTCATTTAAAGTTTACAACGATAAGAAAAACTCGAGCAGCAACGGCAATGTCAGCTTCGCTCATGGAAATTTGTTGGCCTGGAAATCTTGGATCCATACTGTTAGAAACGGTGACATGAACCACTTACCATCGTTCGCCAAAACGTGTAGAGTGTGCGTTCCATCGTTTCAAGTGAAGATGCGTGCTCCTAGTATGAGCACAACGTAGTTGAATGATCTCGAGGAAAACTTGTGTCTGCAATACGTCAGAATGCCATTTGATGTACACCTTTTACCACTCAATAAAATAATCCGTGAATGACTACGCACGCTGCACTTACGATGACATTGACTCGACGCTGAGGGCTGAGTTTTGCTGGTGTCAGCTTACGTGCCGTTGTAGCGCGATACAAAATCGCCGAATCCGGGAACAATATTCTCCGTCTGGGGGTCCACTTCGCCATCTATTCCGCCCGTGATGGTCTTCACCTCTGGAAACCAAAACGAGAGCTCATTAGACCATAAGGAAAGCTCAGTCAAAGCTGTGGTACTTACGCGGGAAGCGGCTACTGATGTTGACAATCCCGTTCGAGGCCACGAGCATCGCGACTAGCGATATGCTGCTTTTGTCGCATCCGACACTGGCCAGGGCCTGCCCACCAAAACAAAGTCAGTTCTACATCAACATCCAGTCAAATCAAGTTTGACGCACCTCGATCGCCTTGCATTCTGCATCGCCCGTACTGCACGTTGCTGAAAAGAGCAGGACCTTGTGCTGGGCGATGTTGGCGGGCAAGTCCATGTGATCCAGACGCCAAGTCTTTTCGCCTTGCTTGTCCGTCCCTGCTTCCACGTAGATTGAGCCCTGAGGGGCATCGGGCTCCATTTGGTGGAACAAGACAAGAAACGGGAACCCTTCGGCCCCAATAGCCACTCCGCAAAACTGGTACTTCATCTCCAAACCACGATACAGATGACCGGTACCCGTTATCACCTCCACACTCTCCGTTCCCAGCACTGCAAGGGCTTCCTCCAGCAAAATCCTGCAAGAATGAGCACAAATTGTAAGGCACAAAGCCAAATGAAGACGATAAAGTTGTACAAACATGATCAGACGACCAGCCACACGCCGGAACGTCGCTCCATTCGTCCGGTTGTCCCGCAGCATCGTCATCAGCAGCAACACGGAGTTCGCACGCACTTCATGCACCATCATGCCCACGCCTGACGGTCCGGCAAAGATCTCGGCGCGATCCCTGCATAAAAAGGTAGTCAGCCAACTCAATTCTTCAGAACAGCTCAACCTCAGTGCCGTACATTTCCTGGGCCGACTTGACCAGCATATTGTAGCGTGAGAGGATCTCGAAGCGGTTCTTCTTGATGTGGCAGATGGCCGCTCTCGTGACACCGAATTCCCTTGCAAGCGCCGCCTGCTTCTCCCCGTTCTCGATGCGTTTGATGATGTTGCGTCGATCTGTGTCGCGCAGGTACCGCACGCGCTTCTTCTTCTTCTGTCCGTCATCCTCCACGTTCTCCTCCTCGTTCTCCACATCCTCAATAATGGACGTCTGTTCCCGCTCCGGTCTGTCACTTGAAGCAGGCGATTTCCTCTGCTCGGACGCTGTTGGCATGGGAATTGGCCTCACTCTCAGCTCCGTCCGGATCCTTTTGCCCTCGTCGAAGCCCTTGCATCTGTCTAAGACCGAAGAATTAACTGTCGACTCCATAGGCGTCACTAACTGCGCTGGGGGATACGACGGAGCTCCGTAATGCCTGTCCACGACGACCCGTTGTCTTTTAGCAGGTTCCTGCACGTCTCCAGTGTAGCCATTTGCCCTCTCGCTAGTCGCTGCGTCCTGCCGCCTCCAATTTTCGCTCGGCTGCAGGTTTTGGCCGTAAAATTCACGCGCGAGCCTCTGTCTGTGCGTTAAATTACGGTGACGCTCTCTCAGTTCCTCGTAAAAGGCCTCGCGGTCGTTCCCCGCCTGTTCCTCGTAGCTGTAGCGCCTGTCGTCCGGCGCGTAGTGAGGCGTCGGACGGTCGAACGCGCGCCGATCGCTGGCAATGGGCGCAGAAGCGGGGCTGGCATTGCGCCATTCTTGGGCTCGAAGTGCCGCGGCGGCGCTGGCTAAGCTGCGCGCCACGGACGCGTGAGAGGGAGGCGCGGCCGAACGCGCGGGGGGCGGCGCCATTATCAGTTAAGTTTAGTGTTTTGCCAGTTGACGTGTGTTTTGCCAGAGGATTTCTTTTTGATTGCAATTTTTGCGGTGTGAGCAGTCTGGAAAAGGGGGCGTTTGACTTGGAGTTTGTAAGAAAGGAACAAGTGAGTTGTGTTGCAATTTTGGCGTAAAGTGCGAATGAGCGGCGCAGAAAAAGGAGCGCACTGCAACAAAAAAGTCGGAGGAACCTCAGCAAATGTATATCGGGGGGTTAACGGCTGCAATGCTGGCTCAATGTGGCAAGCTGCGAATTTTATCAAGCCTTTCGCTAATGGAGAACCTATTAAAGATTCTACGGCCACCGGATAGATCTTCATGGATGAGGATACATTACGAGGGGTGACACCAGTCATGTCGGCTCGTATTACGGGGCGCTGGTGCGTTTACATTTCACATATCACCGGTTAAATGACGCGTGCAAGTTGTAGGCTTGTCGAGCAAGGGAAATCTAGCCAGCTTCCGCCTCGCAACTGAATCGATCGCTCGGGCTTTTGCGTTACATGGCAATTCGTTTCATTTTCGCTGGCAGTGAGTGAGTCACTGGTAATTCGCACTTTGACTTGCCGTTCTTTCGCCTAAAATTGGAGGCACAAATTTGGAAAACTATCGCCCTTTGTATCTGATAAACGTGCCATGTGCTGCTTTTCTGTCGCGTGACTCGCGTCAACGGTCGCTTCATCTTTTGACTTCTGCGTGCGTGTTTTCGTCGCGTGGATAACGCTCGCGGCCATCCATGCAACTTGCAAGCCAAACGGTTGCAAGGTGGCAAGTGCGCTGCACTCATAGCGCAGTTTGAAGCACGTAACATCCACCAATTGTTGTAGTTACAGCCCAAATCACAAAATCCGCTCGCTGCCAGCGAGTCGCTAGATACCAATGAAAAAAAGTGATCAATGCAGTAAGGCTTTTCTCCTCCACTCCAGCGGATCGTTGAGCTGTTGCTTAGCAGGGATGGATATCGTTGTGTGAACCCTACGAAAGGCTAAGTTTGTGTTAACGGCTTGAGACTGGTCACCTCGACAAATGGTCCGCCGACTATCCCATCCTGAGGTGCGTGTTTTTGCTGCCGACGCCAATCGCGAGCCTTTGGCGCCTCCTGTAGCAAGTGGCAACATACACGGCTTTCTTGCGCTCACATCGGAAAACGCTTCGGGGGGCCGAAGGAAAGCCCCAGCGCCATCGTTGGCAAACGCGTGGATCGTCGCGGTCTTGGAAGTACTTTTCACCCCGATATCAAAATGGCTACACGAGAACGAAACACTCGGTCGTCCCACAACGACGACGAGCTGCAAGTTGAAGCTCGAGACAACCCGAGCCTACCACTGCAGCAGGCAACGGAGAGCACCCAGACAGCAACAACAGCGAGTAAAGAGGACGAGTCCATGGAGGAGGAGACGAAAGCCGAGGACAATGATGCTCCTCAGCAAAAGCAGAAGAAGCGCGTCCGTTACTTGCACGACACCGACCGCCACAATATCATTAAACGCATCGATAAAGGAGAGAAGCAGGCGGCGTTGGCCAGAGAGTACGGTGTCACGCGAGCAGCTATCTGCCACATCAATAAGAACCGCGAGGAGATCATCACGCGCTACGAGTTGCTGATCAAGCAGACGCAGGAGATTAATCGGGCCGAGAACGTCACCGATTCACCTGAAGAGAATGCAATGGTCCGAGAGATCCGATCAAGTTCCGTGCTGCTACTCATGACGACGCTCAGGGACAGACGATCAGGACCGGAAACCTTCCGTCGTGTCACTGGGCGGCTGATCATGTACGGGTCGTGACTTTTGAGGTCAACACTTGCTAGGCAATAATGGTTGTGTTGGTTTATGACAGGCTGTTGCTGGAGGAAGCGATCGCTGTCACCAACACACAAGCAGTCGAAATGACCACAGCCACCGGCCACACGACGCACGGCTTGCAGGGGACGGGCGAGTTTTGTGGCGTAGCGATCGGCTCGGAAGGGTTTCCGTTTCTTGTGTTATTCCGCCAGATGGAGCCGGACGCGGCGCACGGGTCGATTCGCGTCGAGCTGGAAACCGATCAACACGGCGAGAGTGTCTGGCGATTGGAGCACCTGGACTTGCCGCGCAACATCACGCAGTACCGATTTTTGCTCTTCAGCTCGACAGTGAACACTGGAGGCGCCGAGTGCAGAGCCATTGAGGCGCTCTGCGGTCTGGGCGTTCAGGAGGATCACATCACGCTTGTGTTCATCCTGTGCTCGACCGACAGTCTCATGGCTATCTGCAACCGCTTCCCATGTGTGCAAATCATCACAGGCGCCATCGATGGCCAGGTCGACCCGCAGACCCAGGAGATCATCCCGGGCCTCGGGGATTTTGTTACCAGATACAACGGCGAATGAACAGGAGACTGACTCATGTGTCTAATGTGCAACAATAGCACACTTGAATGTCCGTGTCAGGTGGACGAATGAAAGCATTTTTATTGTGTTGTACTCTTATACTTGACATTTGTATGTGATCAATTTAGGGTTCGGGATAAAAAAGATACCAAATTGAAGCGACTGCAGGAAGATCGCAATGGACAACGGCGACAACATCGTGCTACTGCAAGCTGTTGCGGGGGTTGCACGCGCTGTACGATCGCTCTACGGGCCCAAGAAGCTGCGGAAACAGGTCACCGGTACGTATGTGTATGGTTTTGTCATGGTAGCGATTGTTGAGACTCGAACGCTCTGTGAAGACGACTTGGAGCAAACGCTTTTTACTGCCGACGCGTACACGGTGGTGAGTACATTGCAAAGCCAGAATGCCGGTACTGCTATATTGCAGCAGGCACTGGACCAGCAGCATAAAGTGTTTGGCACGGTACGTCGATTGTTTGCTGCAATAATTGTTGCCATTTGTTGACACCGTCCTGCATAGGGTTGCACAACCATGGTGACTTTGTGCGGAGTACTGGCGGAGGCTACACTCCAACTCCAACGACAGGGAGTACCAACGTAAGGCTCCGAATAGCGATCTAAAGGGTGTTTAAACAATGTTATGACGAGGTTTTCAATGTTGTAGTGACATTACTCAACAGGCATTGTCGTCTGTCGAGAGATGCTGTCTTCAGGTCAGTGGGCTTTTGGCTTGTACTGCAATTTGCTGAGAGTGACAACGTTGTTTGGATACTATAGACAGCCAAATACATGCGAGTGGCATTGACTGAAGCCATCCCTTCCTTTCAAGAGTTAGTGTGGCCTCGCCAGGTTGCGAATTTGGGGCAGACACTTTCAATTGGGTGCGTGCTGTGTGCTCCTTGCAATGGGAACTACACGCTAACATCATTTTGTTCATGATAGATCGGTCGCGACGTCTTTAGCTGTTAAAGTGGTTTCGACTCTCGATCCGATTCAATTCTGCGTGGACGATATATCTCTTCTTGACCTAGTTACAACGCACACGGTGCTCGGAGGCGCAACGTCGGCAAGTAGTTCCCAAGTACTTGATGGAGTGCTGCTTCCAATTGCAGAGGCTTCCTCTCGTGATACTTTACGCCGCATCTTCTGTTCAGCTACAGGCATGATCGTAGTCGATGGAGGTGTGGCTGTTGTCTCTGGAGATCTGGAAATGGTCGATTTCTCAATGGAAACCTACGTTCAGGTCATTTTTGTCAACGGAGAGATCGATTCCAAGATTATCGATGTATCAAACCCAAAGACCCCTCTCTGCATCCCAGTGTCATCGTACAACTCACTGCGCCTGATCGCCGAGATGAGCGGCGCTGAAATCATCGAGTCATGGGACGAACTACTGCCTAATGCTATCGGTCATGAGAATCTCCAGCTAAACGCGCTTGAGCTCTCGGCAAGCAGATGCCAAGAAGACGAAGAGGATGAATCCGCGACGTTCTTCCTCCGTGTTGAGCTGCCTGGTATTAGCTATCAACCACACGCTTCTGTTGTTGTACAAGGGCCGACCAAGTCTCTAACTGTCGAACTCCGAAACGAGACCCACAAAATGATCTGCCGCCTGCGTAATACCCTGCGCTCGGGTTACGTGCTGCCTGGGAACGGAGGTTTCTGGTGTGCCTGTGCTGCAGCCGTCGCACAAGAAGCGACATCAAACCAGGAGCTTTTGAGTGTTGCCACAGTCAAATTTACTGACTCGTTGCTCCAACTGGGCGTCATTTTGCTCGAGAACTCGGGCAATTCAAACGACAACGACTCATTCTTTTCCAGACTGGCTCAAGTCCAAATGGTGCAAAGGCGTTTTGCTCGTAGTGTGGAGGACGTGGGTGTTGGTAAATTCTACTCCCGTTACTACGACTTCCGAAGCGCCGAGTATGCCGTACTCTCACCTAAAGTTGCCGAGCCAGAATGCGAAGACGGTCGAATTTCCCACACGATCGAGTACAATAGCACAAGTGCCGCTATTCGAGGGGGCTTTAGGGTGATCCAGCTCCTACTGAACATCGACAGACACCAGATTAACTAAGATGAGGAGGTAATCCTCGAAACGACAGTGTATTTTGAGGTTGACGTGGCTTTCATTTTCGTCGTGGAGGTGATAATGGCAACCTCTGTTGCTTCTCCTAAGAAACCCGGCATGCCTCGCCGCCAGGCTGCTCTCGTGCCGCTGGATTACTCGTTCATGGGGCTCACGTCGCTCTCAGGTTTGTATGGATTTACTGCGTTAAGATAATTAACGCTTACGCTTGCTGATTTAGAGATGCAGCAACATGATCCTGTGGGTGGCACGAAGAAATCGATTCCTGTTGGGAGCTTGACGACTCGATCGAGTGTAGAGGAACTTACATCGCCAACAAGTGTCGATGCTTCAGCCTCAACGAAGAAGCGGCAAGTGCCGGTGTCGTTACGTGTGAATAACAACAGGATTTCCCATTTAGACGACATTCAGGAAGCTTTACGCGCCGTGTTCGACTACCCAGGGATGTTACAGTGGCTGGACATCTCGGGTAATGAATTGGAGAACATCCCACCCGACGTTTTCTCCGCGTACCCGGACCTTTTCACTCTACATCTGCACGGAAATCTACTGAGTAAATACTCCGACATCGACGCACTTGCCAAGTGTCTACCACGTCTACACTCGATCACACTGCACGGGAATCCGATCGAGGAGAAGAAACACTATCGCAACTACGCCATCGCAGCATTCCCGAACCTCAAACAGCTCAACTTCAGCTCCGTGACGCCCGGAGACCGTGACAAGGCTGAAACCTGGGCCAGAATCTACAAGAACGCTCGCAATGGCGGCAAAAGTCGAGAGGAGGATCTATAACGTGCCAAAAAGGATGAGTGCAGCTTTAGGTAAAGGAAAGAATGGCAATGAACGTGAGGAGGGGCACACAAGTACTTCGAAGAATTCGGGCGACCTGTATTTGATATAGGTGATCATCAATTCTTGCCGTATGAAAAGATGGCCGCACCGAGACAAAGCGTTGATTTCCGATGCGCCTGTCCGTCTGGAGGTGATACTTGAAGTACTTCAACAGCTTCAACTAGCCGGTCCACACGAGCCAGTCCAAAAGATCGCGAGGAGGAGTTCATGTCGAAGTTGCGGATGTGGAATCGTTTGCAGCATCACCCGTGCGACGTCCCGAATTGCATGACGTACCTAGCCCCGAGCTCGTACAGACAGCGAGTTGCACCCACCGTGTGCGGCGACAGTTTTACGCCGTAGTCATCAGTCATGGTCTTACGTACATGTATCAAAACACAGAACGTGTACATGTATGAGCTAGTATATTTTAGTGATGTTCTCGCGAGCGAGATCTAAATCACCGCCTTGAACTGGTTTCTAAGACTAATTGAAGATTCTGTGCCATGATGAAGATGGCTACATTTGTTTTTTGTTGTTGTATTCCCTTGATGAGTTTTGTATATTCTTTAACATAGGTAATATTTGCAATGACTCAGTCGGAATATTGAGTTACGGGAGCTCAATCGACGGGTGCATCCACGATTTCTTCCTTCGCCGTCTGCGTCGCGTTCGCAGCCGTGTCCCTGTACATCTCTTTCCTTCGCACGTGGCTTACCAGAGTTCTGCTGGAGGTGGCGCCGCTTTTTGAGTTCTTTCTGCGTGCTTCGGTGGACGCCTACGTGGACTAAAGGAAGATGGACGCGAGTCTGAAAGAGACCGAGTATGATGTGCTGCTCTTAGGCACGGGTATGGTGGAAGGCATTTTGGCAGGGTACGTTTAGGCTGGTGCTAAGTTTTTCTACTTGCAAAAATCTAATCTGTGGTTTGATTGGCAACAAATAGGGCATTGGCACGAATTGGCAAGAAAGTGTTGCATCTCGACCAGGTGTGGCAATATGCAAATGTCTTTTTTTCCATCTTGTTGCCTTCATCTAACACTTTATATTGCAGAATGACTACTACGGCAGCAACTACGCGTCGTTCCCGTTGGCTCAGTTTCTCCGGTGGACGAAAAATGACACGATCGCTCCTCGCAACTTCGGTGATGAAGAAGAAAATAGTCCACTTGAGCTCAAATCTGTTGCAGTTGATGATGAAAAGCAACAGGTCCTGCCGATGAAGAGCTCGTTCGAGTGTCAGTTGCTGGAAGAGGGATTTTCAGATGAAGCCACAAAAGAAGATATGATGAAGCAGTCGTCGTCATTCAGTATCGACGTGAACCCGCGTCTTATGCTGTCATCTGAACAGCTCGTGGAGACTTTGATCACGTCCGGTGTGGGTCGATATCTCGAGTTTGCGGCAATTGAACGAACGTACGTGCATCTCCAACCGACAGCGTCTGGTGCTAAGACGGAAGAAGGTCAAGAGCCGGATACGGTGTGGGAAGTGCCGTGCTCCAAGAAGGACGTTTTCCAGAGCAAACTACTGGGTATGGTGGAGAAGCGTCAGTTGATGAAGTTCCTCCAGTTTGTCGCTGACTACGGCGAGACGCACATTTTGCACGAAGATGTGAAGACCAAGAACGAGCGGACGTTGGCACTTGGTCGAGCACTTAAACGACCGCAGAATAAGGCTAGTCAGGCCGACGGAGACGCTGAACTGGCTGAATATCTCGACAAACCATTCCAGGAGCTGTTGGAGAAGCACTTTAAACTCTCCTCCAAGTTGCAACAGGTAGTTGTGTACTGTGTCGGTCTCGCGAGTTTCCCTGCCACGAAGAACCAAATGTCGGCTCGGGACGGACTTGCTGCGGTATATCGCTACGTGGCGTCCATCGGTCGGTTCACAGGAACGGCGTTCTTGGCTCCTTTGTACGGTATTAGCGAGCTCGCTCAGAGCTTCTGTCGTCTCGGCGCTGTGTACGGCGGTATCTACGTACTGCGAGCTCCAATCGATGGATTCGTACTGGATACAGAGACGAAAGAGCTGCGAGGTGTGCGCTGCAGTGATGGAGACGTGATTCGCGCCAAGCACGTGGTGACTAACGGCAGCTACGTTGATAATCTCCGTCTCTCGGGTGAGAAACCAGTTCGTGCTCACGGTCAGATCCTCCGTGGCGTGTTCGTTTTAAAATCTTCACTGCGCGAGGACATGAACCGCATCATGATGGTCATTCCACCTGAAGACAGCGAGTTCCAGAACCCGTTTGCCGTTCAGATTGTGCAGCTCGACGTCGGAGCGTACGCGTGTCCGAAGGGCTACTTCCTCGTGCAGATCTCGATGCCGTTGCCCTCGGATTGGTTCCAGCAAGAGGAAAAGCAGCGCGAACTGATGCAGACTGTGATTCGACGTCTGATTCTGAGCTCAGTGGCTGAAAAGCAACAGAAGCAAGGCAAGACAAAGGTAGAGATAGCTCCGACACAGTCAGAAACCGATGCTGATGCCGAAGTCGAGGCCAAAACCGCAAGTTGGAGCGACCGGATCGCCTGGAAAGCCCTGTTTACTATGGATCACCTGGCTTCGGGCGACTTTGATGCAAGCACAAAGACTACCGACATCCCTACGAACGCCTGGATGTGCGAAACGTCCATGGAGGAATTGGAAGCGGTGAGCCCTTTAGAGATCCACCTGGAGAGTGCAAGTGCAAATGCCCTCGCCATCTTTGAAGCATTGTGTCCCGGCGAGCCATTTTTGCCCAAGAGCGCTAGCGCCGAGCAAGCTGAGCAGGAAGAGCAGGAGAGCGAGGAGGACGCTGTTCTACGAGCTGCGCAGAAACTGGTGCAGCAAACGCAGGTGGTTGACGGACAAGCGCAAGAATCGACCACTGTTGATTCTGTGGCGGAGATTCAAGAGACCAGGAACAAGGAAGCTGCTGATACTAACAGCTAACTGCTCAGTAAGGAGCTAGACGTCCCCTGATCTGGCCGAACAAGTGAAAAGTATCTTGTCCGAACTTGTGGACGGAAATCCACTGTTTTTTGTCTTAGTCTCTGCGTAACTTGTTAGGGTGGACTATTCCTAACCATGCCACTGGGCTGCAACTCTGAACTGAGCGCGTGTGTCTTCTTATTCATCTGCGCCACGTGTCTCGCGAAAGAAATCAGCTCCAAGACGGTGATTTATATCTCGCTCGCGAGAACACCACTAGCATGTACTAGCTCATACAACACTTTGCCATTGATGTGTGAGACCATGTGCTTCTCACTGTTGGCTACAGCAGAAACCATCGCCGCATACGGTGGGTGCAGCTCGCTGTCTGTACGAGCTCGGGACTAGGTACGTCATGCAATTCGGGACGTCGCACGGGTGATGCTGCAAACGATTCCACATCCGCAACTTCGACATGAACTCCTCCTCGCGATCTTTCGGACTGGCTCGTGTGGACCGGCTAGTTGAAGCTGTTGAAGTACTTCAAGTATCACCTCCAGACGGACAGGCGCGCGTTGCTCCTCCGCGACGCCTGCAGTCGTCATTGTGCCGTTTTACAGCTTTGTGTGTCCATACGTTTGGCAGTTTGCTCTGCTTCGACCCGAGAACTGGCGAGTTGAGCATGGTGGCAAGCGATATGGACAGCGCTAATAAGACGCCGGCTGCCCACATGATCAGATAGATCGACGCTGTTAGCGGAGACCTACGCTTTCCGTCTCGGTGTGGACATCTATAAGACTCAAGTTGATGATCTTCTTGCCCTGGTGCATCTCAACAACACAAATACACAAATACACAAGCAATCGGGCAACGTAAAAGCCCATCGGTTACTAAAGCGCTAAGTTACAAAATGCGACTTTGACAGTCATGACGGACTTACCAGATATGCAAGACAAATTTGCTCTTTGCCTTGCCTCCGTTTCCGATGGCTAAAAAAAAAGTCGCCTCGGCAATGCAAGAATTTCCACTGTGAATTCGTGGGCAACGTAACTTGGAAAAACCTTCCCAAGGGAAACTTGCAACGACGCCGAATTCGGTCCATCCACACACGTCGTCCGGTTGCCATGCGCTCCATTTTCGAAGAAACATGTTCGTCTTCGTTCATGTCATTCAAATCAGGTGGCAACCGTGTTTAAACAAAATATTGAAGAAACCTTCATTTTAAACGGTTGTTAAAGCGAGGTGTAATTCGCGATTGATTTTCCCTCCATTTTTGTGGCGCACACAAAACTGTACTCCAAGGAAGTGCTCCGTCTGCCGAGCCTTTCATCGCCGTTTCACCTCCTCACACGCACACCGGGCAAGGGCAGGGCAAGCGTTGCGGCCTCTCCGACGGAGACCGACAGTCTCCGACACACAGTCACCGACACACACAGCCGGTCGTCGATAAGCCGTGACCACCGTCGGCACTTTCCAGTTTACCCTGCAACACACACGCACCTAAAGCGAAAGGGGGTTAGTTAAACCACTCCCTTTAGGCAACGAAGTGGCAAAATATCTCGTCCATGGGCAACAAATTATCACCGACAGGGGAGCAGCGAGTGTCTCCAGCCAGCAGATTCTTTAAACCCAAGCGCCGGTCCCCGTCTCCGCGGTCTTTTCGCCACTTGGTGTCTCCATCTTCCCCGTCGCTGCAACAAGCAACTCGCTTTAAGCACAAACGTCGCTCGCGTTCACAAAGCGAAGGAGTGACAAGTGACTGCGGCACGGCGGTTTCCACTACGGACTCGCAGCTACCCAGGGGTTCCGCCTCCAGTGACAAAACAGGGGGTATGCCTCCTTCCTTGTCAGTGCCGCTGGACCCCACCACCGAGGAGGAAGAGCTCTCGGCCAGCAGTAAAAGGAGTGACCAATTGGCGGATCAAGCCAGACGAATCCGAGAAGCGGAGAAAATTCTATTTGAAATTGCAAAGGAGTATGCGGCCAAGAGAGCGGCAGGACTGGTACCGACCAAACCGGTACCTGCACGGACGTTGCTGTGGGAGGAGATGGAGAGAAGAGCGCAACGCGTACGATCGGGTGTCGGTCGACGAGGCACTTGTCTCTTTGGTAGGGATTCCGAAGACGGACCGTGCGGCTGCTCGAGTTACAAGAAGATGAAGAAGTTGCCGGACGGACGGGAAAACACCGGAGGAGTGTGCGAGTGTTGCAAGCACGGAGCTCCTTGGCACCGACTAGCAGGAGGAACGATGGCTGCCACTGGAAGCGGCGTGGCGAGTATGAGTATGACAAGGTCTTCCGCACGGTCTTCTATGCGTTCACGAGGCAATCGCAGTCGTGCCAGTAGCCGCAATAGTCACAGAAGTGAGCAGGCCCCGATCGACAGCTCCATGTACTCACTCGGAAGCGACTATTACGATGACTATGACGACGAGTACGACAGCGAAGAGGGAAGTGATGAAGATGACGAGGATATCGCCAATGAGGTGGCCAGACCGTACGGCATGATGGACGACCCCACGCCTCCGCTCATGCACAGTCATGCCCGAAGCGAGGGCGACGCTCTGGACCGCAGTTCGCTCTTCTCGAACGGAGACAGCTTCGGCTTGCCGCCCAGACTTTCAAGCACCAGTCGGCATCTGGATAAACTGCTGAGTGCAATTGCTAAATACCGAGCCTTGGGTTTATCTGAAGACGAGATCGAGATCAAGATCCGAGAGGACTTCCCACCCACAGAGCGACTCTCGTACAGTGGCGATGCTCCTCGACAAAGTCGAGCGAGTCGTTGAGCGCTAGACAACAGGCCAGAAGCTGTATAACACTGTAAATGACTGTAGATAATCTGGCATAGTCGGACTCAATAGAACTCGTCAGTTTTGCTAGGAAAAAAAAGTATCTTGACGTCAACAAATTGAAGTAAAAAGCTCATGAGTATGACTCAACATGTCGGAAATGTTTCCAGCAGACCAAGACGTTCACAGACCAGTGGTTTTTGGTCGCTCAGCTGCGACGCATGGCCTTTGTGGACGAGCTGCAGCACCGGGAAACGCGCACTGGCAACAGACAGGTTAAACACAAATGAAGTAAAGTACTATTACTGTAAATGAATCAATAACTCAGTGTCTCTCTTTGCTGCTGCTCTAGAGCTCGGCGCTTGACGTGTTCGCTCGCCTTCGATCGCGGCGCGGATCGAGCTCTCCACTTGACTGCGTTGTGGCTCTACATTTTGATCTTGTTCTCGGCGATCTCCAGCTCCTGGTTCTCGAAGATGGAGGTCACGCGCATGACGACGGACCAGGTGATGGCCTGGCCGGGCGCCATCCTTGTGAGACGCGGCAGCAGACCCTTCCACAGAGCACCCACGCCCTCCTCCTTCGAAATGACCTTCATGGCATCGAAGAAGCCCTTGTACTTGAGCTCCTGGCCTGCCACCGTCTCCTGAGCCATTAGCCGTGTCTTCAGCACGTCCATGGGCGTGTTGAGCATGGGACCGAGCGAACCAGCAATGAGGCCGTTAATGAACGTGGCGTAGGTGGGCAGCGTCTTGCCATCTCCGTCCTGCTTGTCCCACACGTGGTGGTTAAGCCACGCGAAAGCCATGAAGTTGAAGGCCTGGTTGCTTCCCTGTCGGGCCATAGTGGGGATGTTGCCCTTCCAGAGCGCACGGATGCCCTCGTTGCGCACAATGTGGCGCGTGCAGTCGATGGGTCCGTTGAATCGGCCCACCCCGACCTCCTTCTGCATGCGGGTCTTGATGACCTCGAACGGCGTCACAATGATGACCGATTCAATGCAACCAGCCAGCAAACCGGCAGTGAAGTTGATCGTGGGGGTGATGGGCTTGTCCTTGCCACCGGCAATTTGCTCCTTGAACCAGGCAAAAGACCCGAAGCGAAGCGCGTACTTGAGCACCATATTGGTCACGAACGGCGTGAGACCCTTGTAAAGAGCGAGTCCTCCTTCGGTCTTGTAGATGGTCTGGCCGCAGTTCACCATGCCCTTGTACTGGCCCGAGCGGTCCAATTGCAGCCGGGTCTTGGTCACGTCCAGAGGCTGGAGGATGCAAGCTTCCGCCACGCCACCGGCCATGCCGGCCATCATCTTGACGTAAACGGGCACCTGCCGCTTCTTCATGTCGGCGCCCATGGCGTCCTTGAGCGCGCTGGTGGCCAAAACGTGGTCCTTTGTCTGCATGTTGACGAGCGGCGTGTTGGGGCTCTGCATGGCTGCGGGGTAGAACGGCGAGGTAGAACGGCGAGGTAGAACGGGGCAGTGCGGCGCAGCGAGGCAAAAGGAGAATGACCGGGGACTACTGATGTGGCAGGCGGTGGAGGACGAGTTTTGCTTGCTGGTCTGACACGGTGGTGCTCCATAGTGAAGCCAAGTGAACAAGTAAAGGGATGGGGGCTCAATAAAACGTTTTTTTTGGCTTTGATTGCAACATTTGCGCTTGAAACGATGTTGAAGTGCACAGACAGGACATCAACGTTGCGAGGCGCATGTTGACGTGCACTTGGACTGCGACTGTGAAAGATTCGCAAGGCCCATTTTGGAGGTGCAAATTGCGCTTCAGCTGGGATTTGGCTCTGTCCAAATCGTAGAAGTGTGCCGGACCATTGTCGACGTGTCATAGCTCGAAGAGCGAAGAATTCCCCGACGCCGAGCAATCGAAGCCGCTGCGGTTGATATTGCGACAGTCGGCGGGGTAGAGTTCAGAGGGCGGATACTCTGAATAGGTAAATACTGAAGTCGGTTTTTCCTGCCGTTTCGACGTGCATTTCTTCGTCGGCCGCATGGCCAGCGTGAATAATTTCTTGTGGCCGGATCGGAATGGTAAACCACCTGCGAGAGAGACTTCAAGCGCGTCACTGGAAGTTTCAAGTTCCAGTCTAGTGTGACACGGGCAGTGCGTCGCCAGCTAGTTTTGCGCATTATCCAATCAGATGTTTCATTTTCGAATCCATCTTCATTTCAGCTAATTATCGGCTATTAAACGAGCGTTGCTTTGAACGTCCAATTGGCGTTTGATTGAACTTCCAGTGTCGCTTATTTAACGGTATTGATGTGCAAGGCCTACGAAGACGGGCTCTCCTGCGTCCAAGCACGCGATGACGATCGCTTCCCTCGCACTACGTAGACAACATGCGATGCACGGAGTAATGTAGTCATGGCAAAGTGCTGAAAAAAAGGCAAAGGATCCGCTGCGACTAGCAAGTCAGTGCAAGCAACAACAAGTATCAGTATCAGATCCCAGGCAGAAAAAAACTCAATCTCCGAACCAGTCTATCGCTGTATTGCTCGACCAATGTGTACAACCCTACGCGTTAAACCTCTCATCGCCACGTCACACGGCCGATCTTGGCTGATCCCTGTTGCGTTTCCGGTGTTATCCGCCAAAACTGGCCGGTCGCCATGGCTGCCTGTCAGCGGTCAATTGAAATCCTGGGCATACTTCTCCTTGGCCTGCTTCTCCATGTCGGGATTCACTCGGCCAGTTGTGGGGTCCGTGCCCAGCGGACGTCGAAATAATAAAATGTGCGGCTCCGGCCTGCAATCCAATGCAGAAAAACAGGAGCAGCGAAAACAATAGACGAGGTCAATACCTTCAGAAACACCCAAGCAGACCACATAATAAAGAATCTACAGGCCAGCCTGGTCTCAGCTAACTATAGTCAGGCCAGCGAATCTTTTTCACGGACGTACTTGTGGATGGCGTAGTGCACCCAGCCGCGACTCTGCTGGACGCCCAGTTGACGCCACTCCGTCTCAGTCAGCAGGCGGTCCGGCAGACTGCGCTGCATCTCCTTGGGCAGGATCACGTGTCTGTTGGAGCAATAGAGAGCAATCACGCATTAATTGTTAGTCGATATGTCAATTACG
Source organism: Phytophthora plurivora (assembly GCA_030027945.1). NCBI lineage: Eukaryota > Oomycota > Peronosporomycetes > Peronosporales > Peronosporaceae > Phytophthora > Phytophthora plurivora. Next base: position 337,963 of record CP125267.1, read on the forward strand.
TCTTTAGAAAATCACGTCGGCCTTTTAGTTCAGTTTCTCGGCGTTCTACCGACACTCAACGATATAAACGCACCTGTACTCGTGGGTGTCGTCCACGTACTTCTCCGAGTACTCGATGCGCGACGACAGATCATGCGTCATGGCTGTGAAGTCCCTCAAAGACGGCGGCTTGAACCCCTCGCTTCGTAGTCTTCACTAGTGCGCTTCTCAGTTATCAACTGAAATGTTCTGATTGGCTGAAATCAGTCGTACCTAACCGAGAATATGGTTTTTGCTACTAAGTACGATATGTTCTTGAAGCGACGCGGATACGTCTGTATCAATTGAGACGGCAAGAAGTGCACCATGTCGCGCGAGAATGGCAAGCAGATGGAGACGGACAGTAAGTCAGTGTTAATGCATTACTATTTGTGTATCTACGCGGTGGCTAATTCATTTGTTGATTGCTAGTGGACGAGCACGGGGACATGAAAAATGACGCATTGGCACAGGCTAATGTGGCTCTGGAGCAGTTCACACAGGAGAAGGAGATCGCCAAGCACATCAAGACGTGGATGGAGGAGAAGTACGGCCCTACGTGGCACTGCATCGTCGGTTCGGAGTACAAAACAGCCTTCACGTACGAAAGTAAGAACTTTGTGCGGTTTAACGTGGGCAAGAAGTGCATCACACTCTTCCGCCACCCGTAGACGTAGCTGTCGAGGTAACAAACACACACAAAATGTGTAAAGCTGCAAACGTTTAGATTTGTTTACTGGGACTGGAACGCTAGAGGAGCAGATCGCAAGCGGAAAACTACGCCTTCATACGACATTCTAGTCCTAGGAAATGCCACCCTTCCAGCGACGGCTTAGAAGGAGGCGTTGCCCGGCCATCGCGGAAACGGAATCACGTCACGGATGTTCTCAATGCCAGTCACGTAACGAACGAGGCGCTCGAAGCCCAGACCGAAGCCAGCGTGCGGCACCGAGCCGAACTTGCGCAGCTCCAGGTACCACTTGTATTCCTCCGGGTTCGCGCCAGACTCACGGATGCGAGACTCCAGCACGTCCAGTCGCTCCTCACGAGCCGATCCACCGATGATCTCACCCACGTTAGGCACTAGCACGTCAGCGGCCGCCACAGTTTTGCCGTCGTCGTTTAGACGCATGTAGAAGCTCTTGAACTCCTTCGGGTAGTCAAAGATCACCACCGGCTTCTTGTACACCGTCTCTGTCAGGTAGCGCTCGTGCTCTGAGCCGAAATCCGTGCCCCAGACGGGCTTGACCGAGAACTTACCCTTCTTCAGGTGCTCCGGCTTGAGCAGCAGCTCCACGGCGTCCGTGTATGAGATGCGCACGAACGGGGAGTCCACAGTGGCGGCCAGACGCTCAAGCAGTCCCTTCTCCACATTCTTGTTGAAGAACTCCAGGTCTTCCGAGCAGTGGTCTATCGCGTACTGCACGCAGTACTTGAGGTAGTCCTCGGCCAGGTCAATGTTGTCCTTGAGGTCCGCGAAGGCGATTTCCGGTTCAACCATCCAGAACTCGGCAAGGTGACGCGAGGTGTTGGAGTTCTCAGCACGGAAAGTCGGGCCGAACGTGTACACGTCCGAGAGAGCACAGCAGTGGGTCTCAACGTTGAGCTGACCCGACACACTGAGGAACGACGGGCGGTCGAAGAAGTCCTTGGTGTAGTCGATCTTGTTCTCCTTAGTGAGCGGCAGCTTGCCGTCCGCGTGCTGGCTCAGCAGCGTCGTCACGCCGAACATCTCGCCGGCACCTTCACAGTCCGACTCCGTGATAATGGGAGTGTGGATGTACAGGAAGCCGCGCTGGTTAAAGAACTCGTGGGTGGCAAAGGCCATAGCGTTACGCACGCGCATAGCGGCGCCGTGGATGTTGGAGCGAGGACGCAAATGCGCGTGCGCACGCAGATGTTCGAGCGTGTGACGCTTCTTGCTCATGGGGTACGTGGCACTGTCGGGGATGCTGCCGTACACCGTGACCTTAACGGCCTTAACCTCGATCTCCTGTCCCTTAGCGGGGGACTTGACCACGACTCCTTCCACGCTGAACGAAGCACCGACACCCCCTGACGCGACGGCGTCAGCGAAGCCCTCGGTCTCCTCCTTGTTGATGACGCACTGCACGCCAGCGAAGCACGAGCCGTCGTTGATCTCCAGGAAGGCGAAGGCGCCGGCTCCGGCCTCACGCAGCGTCTTGGCCCATCCCTTGACGGTCACAGTCTGTCCCTCGAGCTCCAGGCCGCTGCCCAGCAGCTCCTTGACGCGGATGCGGTTACGGCGGAAGAGCGTGGGGGCCGTCGTCTGCTTGGTGGCGGGTACTACAGCGTCCATGATGCTGATTTCTATCGGGATTTCTATCGGAGCTCTTGAGCGCTAATTATGAAATGACGCAGAGGTGCTTGGATCGGAATGACTCGGGCATAACAAGTGTGATTGGATGAATCTGGTCGTCTTTTGTCCGAAGAAGACATTTGGTTGGCTGAAAAGAAGGAAGAGAGTTCTTGTGGCGAATAGAAACACGTACTTAGTCGAGGAAATGTCATGCTGCAGGTCGTCGGGGTGCGCGTGCAAGCTGCTAAGGCTGGCAAAGTCGTCAAGAAGCTGCAGAACCAACTGCTGAACCTGCCCAAGCTGCGTAATGTGGTGCCTGATCCAGCAGCCAACGGGATGAAGCTGGTGCTGCTTAATTCGAGCATCTGCAGCTCAGAAGCACTGCAACCTTTACGTGAACAGTTGAGGAGCTTCCTGCGTGCTGGGAGCTTCAGTTTCGTGCCCCACGCAGTGCAAATTGACAGCGTCAACGATGCAACGGAGAGGGAAGCAGAGATAAATGACAGGAGAGCTGAACATCATGAGATGAAGACACTGCCAATTGGGGACGTGATGTTCCGTCCTGTTGACGCTGGCAACGTGCAGCAGCTGGATGACATCAATGAGAAACTGTTCCCAGTCAAGTATGGCGACGCGTTCTACGAGTACGTGACGGATGCACCGGAAGGATATTGCAAACTCGGTACGTGATTGCAATGTGAAGAGAATGAAGAATGAGATTCTGAAGGTTTTTCTACTTGCAGCTTATACAGTTGACGGAACCGCTGCTGGGGCAGTATGTTGTGAGGTGGAGAAGGTGAAAATATCGGGCAAACGCCGTTTTCGTCTGTGCATTTTGACAATTGGCGTACTGGAAGAGTATCGTCGTTCCAAACTAGGTACGTCATTGCTCTCTCTTTCCGTCAGTAGCCGAGATACATCAATTTACAATGTGTTGTCGTTGCGTGCTGCTTAAAACTGCAGGTACTTTGCTGCTCGAGAGCGTGATCGCACAGGCTCGCAAGGACAGACTTGCGTACGTGTATCTCCACGTGCAGAGCAGCAACACGGCCGCCCAACGCTTCTACTTCGCGCACGGTTTCGAAGTCACCAAACTCGTGCGCAACTACTACACGCAGCTCAACCCTCCACACTCGTTCTTACTGCGGAAGCAGCTCACTCTTCCAATTATGTATCCCACCTGAAATTTACGTCTTCCACATCATTTCCAATGGCCATCAGTTTTTTTCAAGTAGCTCCATTGTTGCACCATGTCCAGGCCTTTGCTCGATAAGAACCTGTTCAAGAAGACCCTGGAGGTCGTCGGTGTACGCGTTGAGGCCAAGAAGATCGGTCGCGTAGTGAAGAAGCTCCATGGCCACTTGTTGAATCTGCCGCGTCTGCGTAATGTGGTCCCAGACCCGACCAATCCGGACCCGTACAAGAACTCGAGCAGTAAACTCATTCTGCTTAATTCTAAAGTGAAAGACATGGAGACTCTGCAACCTCTTACTGAGGAATTGGTCACTTTCCTTAAGGAAGAAAGTCTGGCTTTTGTGAGCCACGCTATTGAACTGGACTATAGCTATTTCGCTGTGGATCAAGTTCTAAGCGAACTTCTGCCCAAGGGAATGGACATCCCCAGCTCTTTCGAGACGGTGGGACACATCGCGCACTTGAATTTGAGAGACAACCAGTTGCCGTACAAGAACGTCATTGGACAAGTGATTCTGGACAAGAACGCGCAGATCCGGACCGTTGTGAACAAGACGGACAACATCGAGACCAAGTTCCGAACGTTCCCGATGGAAGTTCTGGCTGGCGACGACGATATGGAGGTGGTGGTGCATGAGAGCAAGGCCACGTTCCGCTTCAACTACGCAGAAGTGTACTGGAACTCGAGGCTGCAGCAGGAACACTTGCGGATCATCCGACAGATCAAGCCGCACGATGTGGTGTGCGATATGATGTGTGGCATTGGACCCTTTGCCATCCCCGTGGCTCTGAATGGCAGTAAGGTCTTCGCGAACGACTTGAACCCTCGTAGCTTCCACTACCTGAAGGAGAACATCGTGCTCAACAAGGTGGAAAAGCTCGTGACGCCATACAACTTGGACGGACGCGAGTTTTTGACCAAGTTGTTGAGCGAGAAGAAGCAGTTCACACAAGTGTTAATGAACCTGCCAGCCATCGCACTGGAGTTCCTCGACGCATTCCCGGGACAGTTCGACCACTGGGAAGGAGAACTGCCGTACATCCACTGCTACTGCTTCTCCAACGCCGAAGACGTCCAACTGGACGTGAAGGAGGTAAGAATTGAGAGTTCTTGTCGTAAAATTCTTGTTCTCATGTTGTTTTCTACTGTTATAGCGCGCTGAGAAGATCATGGGAGGCAAATTGGATCCGGAGAGGACGTCGTTCCACCTCGTGCGTGACGTGGCGCCAAAGAAGGTCATGGTGTGCATCTCGTTCCAGCTGCCAGAGTCTATCGCGTTCAGTTCGGAGCGTCAAGAGTCCAAGCAAGACGATCCGAAGCGACGGAAGCTCGAGGAAGAGGCCTCCGCTTAAGACACTGCAATAAAGATTTACAGGACAAGAAGAAGAAGAAAAAATCATTCGCCAGTCGCAAGCTTTAGAAATCTACGGCGTGAGCTGTCTGCGCAGTACGTAGCAGTCCGGCGGCTCAATGCGCTTGTAGTAATTGCGCAGGATCTGCGTGACTTCGAAGCCATGTGAGAGGTAGAAACGTAGCGCTGCGGTGTTGCTGGTCTGGACATGGAGGTAAATCTGCACAACGCCGTCCTTTATGGACTGTGCGATGGCTCCTTCCAGCAATCGACTGCCTGTACACATTAAAGAGTGAGCTGTATGGTCCAAAACCGTCATTAGAAGTCCATTGTCTACCGATTCTAGCACGACGATAGCTTTCCAGCACTCCGAGAGTCATGATGTACGTGCGCTCAAGACCTACAGGCCCTTCTGCCACTGGTTCTCGTCGACAACAGATCGCTCCGACTGCGTAACCTCCGACGCATGCTGACGTACACCATAAAAACTTAAATTTGTGCGTCATTAGGAAGGACAAAAAGAGCTTCGCACCTAGCTGCGCGTAACCTTCGGAGCAACTCACGACCTCTTTGTAGAACGCCAAGTTGTACCGCACAGGGAAGAGCTGCAAGTTGAGTTCCCGCAGTCGCTGCACGTTGCTCTTGTCCACTGGTCCGATCTCCACAGCCATTGCTGGCCTGGTGTCCTTCTCCATCTTGCGGACAAATCGGTTGTGGTTGTCCGAGAATGGGTTTCGCGTAGTAACGGCGCAAGTTGAAGTGGATCCAGTGGTCACACTGCGATCTTCCACGCGTCATTCACTAGCTAGGGTCATCATGAAGTTGCATCTCCTCCTCGCTCTAACCCCCGTTGTGTCCTCAAGGAAGCAGCAAGGAACGCCGCACCCTCCTCCTCAGCCTGGGATGCCCACGGCTGACGCGTTGGCGGCGGCACTGAACCAAATGAACCCCGTATTGGCGTCTTCCAATCTGCTAGACAGTCACGACTTCTTTGTGTGCGGCTCCAATGTGCCTGGAATCAATGGACACTACGTCATGCAGCCGTCCGAAGTAGTACAGTCGGATCCAGACACCCCCGTGTATTTCCGAGAAGATGACGAGGAACAAGACTCGACTCAAGTGGCTCTAGCTACAGACACAGCGACGGACTTCCGACTCTTTCGACACAATGGATTCTGGATGCTCGCGGACGTGGAGCCCTGGCCACCCGTGACCCATTTCCGCTGCGACCCCACCAAGACGCAGGTGATCGGACTCGATGTCACTGAGGTGTGTGGATTGGGGCAGATCACGCCACCTCGGATCGGCTACTCTTCTGCAAACCCCAAGCTTGGAGATGTCTCTCTTACTCTGCAACGTAATGCGTGTCAACTACAGATCGAGGCGAGCAAGAGCAACTTCTCGGACGAACTCTAAAGTGTTTTTAATCTGAAAGTTTCACTTTCTAGTTTCTAGTTCCATATGACGGCGAGATTCTGCTTCTTAATCGCAAACACACAAGCTAGAGGAAGGTGATCGGACGGACAATGAGCGTTGGGGAGCCATCCGGAAGCTCGACTGGCAATGTTAGGGAGGATCGGAGCCGCGCAGCCAGGGTTGTGCTTCACCCATTCGATGTCTTGGACACTAACGGGCACGCGGACGTCTTGGCCCGTGGCTTCGAGTTCCTCGAGTGTTGGGAGCTCAAGCAGTTGGAACGGCGTGAGCTGCCCCGCCGAGTGGAAAATGTAGTCAACAGTACCCTGAAATTTGTCGCTTGAATATGTGAGCTCAGGCTCGCTCATGTATTCAGCATATGCGCCGTACGCACTCTCCATCATCTCGTTGTGCACGAGGAGACTGTCACGATCGGCTCGACGTTGCAGAGTTCCGGTAGCATAAGGCAGGAGAGGGCGAGGACATACCAAAGAGTTGACTATCGGGTTCCCCTGCTTTGAATCACTGGCGTATCGAGGCGTGTGCCCTGATCCGAACGAAATCTCGTACGGTTTGACGTCTGGAGGCACATCTGGAGCAATAAACTCAGCCTTTTCACCCGAGAATCTTTTCCTAGACGCACCAGTTGACTCTAATGTGGTTCCAGGGGTCGAGGGTTGACTCCAAAAGCCCCAGCCATGCTCATTGCGGGCCATGACTCGGCACTGGTACGTCATATCGGCACTAAGAGACGTCACGATGAACGAGTTGACAGATCCGTCTGGTACGGAGAGTTCATACAGGAAACCCGACATCTTTCTCGAACAGTTTCTGACCGCGATCTTGTACTCCAGAATGGGAACGGAGGGCGTAAGTGACGTCAACGATGGCTTAGAGGACTCCCAGGATATCCGCAAGGATGAAGGCGTAGGATCATCGATCACTGGGCGTCCAGGAGCTGCTGGAGCCTCTGGAACAGGTCGTCGACGGCCTGTAAGAATTGTGTGATAGACGTCACTGCTCGGAGTGGCGTTGAAGGTCCCAGCCAGCACAATGGGCAGCTGGAAATCGGCGTTAAATACAGCTAGTTGACGGCACAAGTACTCAGTTTGAAGCACTCGCACAGTCTCCATCCCTTGCGTGAATCCACTTGCCAGTTGCGTGTTGACTACACAAACCGCGGAGGGTAATGCAGAAGTCTCCCACGGTTGCAAACTGACCAGCAACGCCAGTTTATCTTGCTTCGCTCTGGCAGCGAGGTTAGCAGCGTTGATATTGGCGCACAAGTCGTTTAAGTGCACTTCGGAAGACCGGAACAGTTGAAAAGTGCTTTTCCGGAACGCCGTCACTAAACCTTCGTCGATCTCATTTGCCACTGGGACGGAATCTGGAGCTGCAGATGTGGCGTAAATACTGTCGTAACCAGCGATGGCCAGTTCTGCGGCCCACCAGTCGTCATATTCGTCGACTTCCTAGATGCCGATCATGTTAGTGTTTATTTTTTTTCTTTATAAAACGTCAATGGAATTGTTGCTAACCTGTAGACACATGATATCGGCATCGTACGAAAGCATTTCTCTATAGAAATTCAACAAAACACGCGTTAAATTAGCTCCACAAGATTTCAAATGCAACTCAAACGAACCGCAGTAGTTTTTCTCGTCGATGTCGGATGTTCAAGATGGCTGCACTAACGTAGCTCTTGCCTCGCTGCATCCTTCTTGTGCCCATTTGCGACAACACATTATACGTCAATACAGACACCTTCTCCAAGTCCGCCAGCTCCGCCAAGTCCGCTACATCCTTCTTAGCAGGCACAAACGCTCGGAACTCGTCCAACGTCGAATCCATGTTTATTCAACATGGCTACATCTTTAAATAGACACATGGCTACACAACTTTTCATACCTGGTAGTCACATAATCTACACACCAATACTACCTCATTCTACCTGGTAGTCAAGTCTCACTTCCAGTCGTTGTCTTATGGCCAACAGACAGCATTTGCCACTCCATCAAGCATGACCGAGAAGCTGGACAAGGAACTGGAGCTGCTCACGCCTGCGCCACGGGCCGCCCAATCCTTGAGACGCCCAGGCCTCGCGTCTCCCACGCTTTTGTACTCGTCCGACGGTCGCTACGTCTTCCAGCGCCAGACGCACGTGCTTCGTGTGCTGCACGCCAAAAGCGGTCGCGTCCTGCACGAATGTGTGCGCGACGGCAATCGCAGCCCAGTGACTGCTCTCGCTCTGCATCCTCACAATGCGTTGCAACTTTTGGCTGCTTATAAAGATGGCTACATTCTGGTTTGGGATTTCGTGGAGCAGAAGCCATTAGTGGAGCTGGAAGTCAAGTCCCCCGTGTTGTGGATGGCTTCAAGTCGCACGAGTCCGTCGCAATTGCTTTTGGTCGTTCAGACGGATCCTAAAATCTGGAAACTGGTGGAATTTAGTCTCAAGCTGAAGAAAAAAGGTCGAACGCTGTTCCAGAATTCCAAAGCGCCGTTCAAAACGGCGGCGTTGCAGAGCTACTCAAGTCCTCAAGGCGAAGGAGACCAAGCTTCCATTGGAGACTATGTGGTTCTAGCCTCTAAAAACAAATTGGTCGCAATGTGGCTCTTTCCCAAGCCAGGCGCAGAAGATTCCAGCAACCGGAACCTCAGAACGCACAAGATCAGACACGTTCACCCCGTCACGTGCGTTGCAGTGAGCCCCACGCAGCGTGAATTCTCCACCGGTGACGAAGAGGGACAGATCCACCGGTACCTTTACCAGAACCAGAGTGATAAAAAGTCGATCTTCGCAGCTAAAATGCACTGGCATTCCCATGCTGTGCACTGCCTCCAGTACGCAAGCGACGGCCAGTTCTTGATGTCCGGTGGTGAGGAGTGTGTGCTGGTCTCGTGGCACTTGGAAACCGGTCGTCGCGCTTATCTTCCACGTCTTCCGGCTGCTGTGGAGGTCATTGCGGCCCGACAGGACGGCGGCGTGTACGCCGTGGCTCTTGCGGACAACGTTCTGTTCCAGTACAACCCGGTGACACGTGAGCAGGAGTGGGAAGCGCGTGGCTTGGCGCGTGCTGGCAATTCGGCGTCGGACGCCCTCCCGACGCGTCAATTGGTGGTGGACCCGTTGACCAAGTCGCTGGTTCTCAACGGTTCGTCCGGTGCTGGTGTCCTACAGTTCTACGAGCCGTTTTCCGACCGTGTGTTGCAGACGCTGCTGCTGTCGGAGCGCAACCACATTGCACGCACGGAGGACGAGAAGCTGCCGGTTCTGCAGGCGTCGCACACCTGTTTCAGCGCCCGTGGAAATGAATTGGTGACGCTGCACGCCCCCGCGACGGCCAAGTACGGAGACAAACAGGCGCTGAGGTTCTGGACGCGGCGGGTGGACGGCTCGTTCTTCGTGAACACGTCGGTGGACGCGCCGCACGGCCGCGCGCGCGTGACGAGCGTGGTGTTCTCTCCCTCTCCGAACGGGGACTGCGTGGTGACGGCGGACGACCAGGGCGAATTCAAGGTGTGGGAGAAGCGGGTGGCGGAGGCCAACAGCGTCTCGTGGCACTGCCAGTCCGTCGTCCGGTTCCGTGACGAGCCCGTGACGGCCGTGAGCTTCGCGCGCGATGGTTCTCTGCTCGCAGTGGCGTACGGCTCGAAGCTGACGCTTTGGGACGTGGCGACACACTCTCTACGCCGCGTGATCCCTTCAGCGGACGGTGAAAAGATCACTCAAGTCATTTTCCCCGGTATCAACTCGCCGTACGTCGTGATGGTGACCAGGGTTCAGTTGCAGGTGTGGAGCTTGCTGTCACTGTCGTTGTGGTGGCGCTACCTCGTTCCGAGAAGTTGTGTGGTGGCTGAGGACGCTCTGCACGAGCGCTTCCTGGTCTGGATGAACACGTTCGACAAGAACACGGAGGAGAAGAAGAACCTGGTGCTGGTCTTCGAAGCGCAGTCGCCCGTGCCCACGTGCGTCCGTGTGTTTAACGTTGGTTGCAGAGTGTGGAGCGCCGGTTTCCACCCCGGTACTGGAGATATCGTGCTGCTTGACATCAAGGGAGCCGTGTGGAGGCTGGACGGCCCCAACGCTCGGTCGGTCGATGCCCTACGTCGGAAGGAGGCGCATATCGCAGCTGTTGCGGCGCGCAACGCCTCCAAGGACGGAGAACAGGAGGCCAAGGCACTAAGCGACATCTACAGTGCCGCCCGTGGCGGTAGCGTCTCGAAGAAGAACGGGAACAAGCACGCTGGTCCGAATGGCGTGGCTGCCAACGCGTCTGCGGCTTCCAGTCTGTTCGACGCGCCGGCCCACGTGTTGCCGTCGATGACGGCGCTGTACAGATCGTTCATGGACACGATGCTGCCTAAGCCCCACCAGGTCGTGGAGGAGAATGAGACGGAGAAGAAGACACCTGGTGACGCATCGAAGAAGAAGAACAAACGCAAAAAGAAGCAGCAAGCGTCAACTGAATCGAACGCCAATGAGAACGGAGAACAGCGGAAGCGCACGAAGCGACAGGTCGAGAAGGAGCTGGCCAACACGGAGTTGCAGCAGAAGACGTACTCGAAGCTACTCGAGACATTTCGCAACAGTAAAGCGCGTCGGGCGTAAGTCTGCTCAATAGATTTACATGTTTTTAGCTACTTGCTGGTGGTTAACTTAAGGGTTAATTCCTGTCTACCTTAGTTGGAAGTGAAGAGGTTCTAGTGGCGACTGCATCGCGTTGTACTCGGGACTGGGGATGTTCGACACCTTGTCGTTCTTCGGGGATAACTCCACGGACACTTGGATCGGCTCGTCATCAGCGAAGAAACTCTCGTGTAGCGGGTGCGTCTTGGGGTTAAACACGATGCAAAGCACCAAAGTGGACGAGTTGAGCGTGACGAAGAGAATGTTAGGCGCGATAATGATCCAATTGGTCATGAGGAGGCCGTACGTGAACCACATGATGTTGTTCGTTAAACTAGCCATGACCATGTGCACGTTGATGAAGATGGCCGACTTGTGCTTTAACACTTGGAACAGCTTCTCCATCGGCGAAGCATACAGGCAAATGGCCGTGAAATCTCCGATAAAACCGATAGTTTTAGCCGCTTGAGCCCGCGTTTGTCCCGTGTAGCCTAGACCCGCGATGATAGCGTAAATCGACAGAAGAGTGAAGACCGTCATGGTGACAGCTACTACCCGACCGACGTAGCGACGTTCAGTGGTGTATTTCCAGTAGATTCCAACGTACGTCAAGGCCGCGAGATCGCCGAAGACGTAGCAGCTGAAGATAGGGAAGTAGTTTTCAGCCAGGTACCCGTACATCATCCAGACGTGGGAATTGACCACGAGCATGACGAGCGGAAGGACGGACGCGACGCCCACGTTTTTCTGCTTGTGGATCTGCCGCATTAGAATGGACGGACTGCAGATCAGAGCCAAAGCACCGAAGGCGGCGAAGATGCGGACGACGAGGAGAACGGTACTGTCAACCATTGTGGAATGTCTTGTACTTTTGTTGTAGATGCACTCGAGTAGTTGAAGGTAAATTGCAAAGTGAGAGTTTCTAGAAGGCAAGTGAAGATACAGTCCATGTAGCAACCAGCCAAAAGCTGAAGTTAACAGCGTGGTCTGTCTCATTGCGCTTCATCATAACGAGATGATTAGATGCAGCACCGGAGCAAGTGAAAAACCCATCTTTGTGCACATCGAGAGATCAATGCAAAATGTACGTTGATGCAGTGACGGCAGCAACGTCACGCTTTATAGATTTGTCATACACTATTTTTTTTTTTTCATTCAGTTCCTTATATGTACATGTACAGGTATTCATCCGCTACATGTATTACGGCACTTACCACCACCGATTTAGTATTTTAGTGTTTCAGTTCTTGAGTTCCGGAGGAAGTCAAGACTCGAAAATTGCTGCCAGCAATTTGCTGGAGCTCATGTCTTTGCGTACCATGTGCATTTATATGGGGTTGAGTCAGTCGGTGCACGACAGTGTTGGCCTCGTACATGGATCTGTTGATGACGACAATGATGATGAAGTTTGTCATCGAAAAGGGTTGCATGACGAATCGGATTTCTATAATCTATAGGGCGCCCGCCGCATAGCCGCTCAAGATCGAAGAGAACGCCACTCAATTAGACCACTCGAACACTCGACTGGTACTGCACACTACCGTCGAAAGTTCTGTAACTAAAACTGTAAATGGATTTTAGGATTAGGATACTCATAAAATTTGACGTGCCAACTTTCTACCACTCAAACTTTTCTATGAATTCTGGAACACACAACCAAGCTGCAAATCAACGTGTAGATTGTATTACTAGTCCAGTTCGTAGAGAAGTTGATTTTGGAACTGAGCAGCAACTGGAGGAGGTGCGGGCACGTCAAGTTGTACAGCGGTCTGGTTCTCCGACATTGGAGTTACACCGGTAGTTTTCTTCTGAAGAATGACCACCATGTTCTCACTTGCCACATCAAACTCAGCAGTGGACGGATCGGCATCAATCGGAAGAACTGCGATTCGCATTTCATACACTCGTTTCTCCTTGTCGGAAAACTGAAGGTACAGCGAAGAAGTCGACGGGAATGTAAGTTTCACACTCTTCGAGTCAATACCAGCCACAGCCACAATGTAAGACAGACACGCTGATGACTCGTGCGTCTCGAACGGAGGCCTGATCACTTCCACTGATTTTGTAGCCTCCGCGTCAATTGGTAATGTCTCCGTTTCTCGTTCCACGTCAATTTCGTCTTCTTCGTCGCTGACGCTCTCAAGCGGAGGCAAATCATCGTAAATCTCGTCCTTGATAGCCGATGGCTCAGTTACTGCAGGTGGCGGCACTGGGGATTTAATCTGAGCTTGCGTTTGCGCCTCTCGTTGCTTGTGTGCCAATATCTGCGGGTCATGTGCCACCATCAGAGCTGTTTCTCTAAGCATACGGAATTCGTCATTGCTCTCCTTCTTCGGCTTTGGTGCAGGAACTACAGTCTCTGGTGCTGGTTCACACTCCAAAGATTCTTCTTCCTCCTCGTCTTCATCCTGGACAATCAATGAAACGGACTGCGGCTTCAGCTTAGGTGGAGGCTGGACGGGTAACGTTACCACCAGTTTGTGGTTCTTGCGGTCGAATTTGGCACTGCCCTTGTCCTCAATCACCGGGAAGGGAAGCGCCAACTCCAATGGCTCGTAATTACCAGGTACACTAGGACCAGGCGAAAGACGCAGCATCCGCTCACTGACGTCCAGATCCAAGCCTTTGGCGCTGGAAGAAAGAGGGAAACTCACCTCAACCACCAGCTCTTTAGGACGGTAACGATCCTCAGGCACCTGATTGCCTGGATCCGCTTGCATGTGGTGGAGAAGCTCGAATTGGCCACGATAGATCAACTGATGCTCCATCTTCTTCTTCTTTGGCTTTGAGTCGATCTTGGTACTGAATAATTCCTTCAGCAACGGAGAGCTCTTCTCACTCTGCTCAACATGACTGAGTTGGTTCAGAACGGAGTCATCTTTGTCCTTTCGCGTGATCGTTTGAACCGGTGGCGTGTTCTCCTTGTCTCTCTTGGGCATTTTAGCCACTGTCTTGGGTTTAACCAGCTCTGGAGCTTCACGTTCCTTGCTCAAACACATCGTAACTGGGTCGCCTGACTTGTAGAAAACACCTTTTAGAATGTGGTAGTTCCTCGCCAGTAAAGCCTTGGGTTTGCGTCTCGAATCCCTTAAAATCGGCTCAACAGCATCCAAGCACGTACTGATGACCATGTGTCTGTAATCTGCCCTTGCCAGTGCGAATTCAATGACTTTAGGGTGGAAACACACGTCGAACGTTGGGACACTGGAGCCTCCTTTGTCAGGCTCAAGTCTCTCTGGACCTAGTGAATACGGGAGATTCCAGGACGTTCCTTGCTTCCCAGTGGCCATTTTTGTACTGGACGGTGGCTGCAGCTTATCGCTACTGCAAACATTGACGAAAACTTTCTGCGTAGCTTCCCACTTGGTTTTAACCACGAAACCTGGTTTCGGCTTGACGAGCTGCTTGTCCATTGGCACTTTTTGTTCATTTTCCAATTGGGACAGATATTTCTCCGTTTCTGCTCGATTGCGAGGATCTGAGATCTCTTGCATGTACTCATTTAGTAGAGACCGGAACTCTGGGTCTTTCATAGCGGACAGGAACTTCTGCTGTTCCTGTGGAGTCACTTTAGGATCCGTTCCAGATTTTTGAGTGTCTCCCTGTTGACGCATGGCTGCTTCAAATAGAGCGCCCATCTCCGCTTCACTTGGGACGTCCTTCTCCATTGAATTGTTGCTGGGTGCACCGGTATAGCGCGGTTGAACGCCTTGGACACCTGCCACCATAGTCGCAAAGTGATGGAATCCGCACCAAGGGACACAAAAGGTTTGTGGTGTGTGCCACATTAGAATCTAGAAATAGCTACCTGAAAAAAAAGAGAAACTAAATTTAGAAGATGGCTAAAATGTGTTGAAGTGGCTTCATTGTGGAAAACCGCAACATGCCGCAGCATGAGGAACTTGGTACGCTTGGCTGTGAGTTATTGTGGTTTAATGGTATAAACTGACTTTATTGATTCGGTAGAAGGACGGTTTGTGCAGGCGTTGAGTTTCGATGAGGACCAGCAGAGAGAAGATGGCTACATGGATGACGAGGGCTCAGGTGACGATGAAGCACAAGAGAACCAAAGACGTCGACCTCTCAGTCGAACGTCTTCTGCAGCGTCACGTTCGACTGTATCATTTGATCAAGAGTTCGATGATGGTCCGATGCTGTACTCGGATTCCGCTGCTATTCAGTCCAAGAAGTACATGGAGAGGGATCAGGTTCGACTGGCACTGGAGCAGGAGGAGCGTTCTCGTCGACTGAACAAGATCCGTGCACGTCGACAACATTTGGAGAAGTGGACGCAGAAGACTGCGCGATCTCCTTTCCATGTGAACCTTGTGGCCGACAACGAACGTCTGGATGAAGAGCATCGTCTCCGCATGATGGAGCGTGCTCGTAGGGAGCGAGAGCTGGAACGACGAGCTAAAGAGGCCAAGAGTGAAGTGATCCTGAAGGCCTTGACGGAAACATCGGATCTGGAGCTGCTGCGTCGCGAGAAACGCGCTATTATTGACGAGGAGAAGCGACTCAAGGCGCTTCTGGACCTGGAAAAGACTAATTCTCACCGTAAAATGGACTTACTAGCAGCTCGGAACGCTGAGAAGCGTCGTCGTCAAGAGAAAGAAGAGTACCGACGTCGTCAGCGTCAACAGGAGCTGCAGGACCGTGAGCAAAGATACAGACAACTCCTCAAAGAGAAGCTGGCATTGGAGGATTAAATTCTCCTCGCGTTTATACATTTTCCCACCAACAGTGCATTTTCGTCAATAGCTCCTCCCTTTCCTCTTTACTCCTGAGCAGCGCTGCGCTTGACCACGTAGACCTGTTCGGCATCCAGCGTTACGACGTAGTCGTATGTAGGGAAAGTAACTGCATAAAATACCCCCATAAAGCATTAGTATCTCTTCAAAATGATACAATACCAGAGCAGTTCGTACTGGTCATTCGCTGTAGCTCCTCTTTCTGGCTGCTGTCTAGCACACTGCTTGAGTCCTGCAGCATCGAGTAGATGGTCTCAGCTGCGATCTCTCCGGAGGTTCCACGTAGTTCCCCCGTGGCTGAGAGGACTTGACCCTGGATGTCCAGCACCAAAGTGCCAGTCTGACCGCTAACTGCCCTCAATGCGCCGGCGTCCTGTGAAGCCGATAGAGAGAATAGAGAATGGAGATGTTGGTTAGATATAAACAGGCATTTAGGAAAGAGATAGAAGGTGGTTCGGTTGAGAGAGGGGCTCTAGAGATGGAGATACAGAGATTCTCCCGACACACACCATGTTTGTTGTCCTAGTGAGGAATTGAAAACAAAAAGCAAAACCTTTCCGTGTATATAACCCTTTTGACTATACGTATACTAAACAATTTTTTCAAATCAAAGTTTGAGGTTAGGGATACTATTGTCGTATTTGAATGCCAACTTCAAGGATATAAATACTTGCAAAGTTCTCTTCCAGAGTCACACATGAAGAAGGTCAAGGGCTGTTTGGTAGTGCCGCAAGATGAGCAGTGGTTGGATTTACAGCAGCCATTGCGTTCGCATAGCCCGAGTCCGCCGTTAGCTCTCGAACCGTCCAATTCTCGTCTTAGAAGTGCCCTAGACACCGAACGTGGCGAACTTCTGGCATCCTCTCGAGTTATGCGCGACACGCTGATGCATGAGATGGAGGATATTGCGCTGCAAGAGGCGGAACTGGGCTCTGCGTTGGAGCTGCTCGACTATACGAGACAGAAGTGCAACCTAAAACATGACGCCATCGTGCAGCGACTTGAAGATTGCGAAAAAATGTTGCGAGTCTTGGAGGGATCAACCACATCAGGACCTTGCAATGTTCAGAGTATTTTGAACGATGAAGAGCGGGCTAGATGGCAGCAAACAAAGGAAATGGTAACGACCATCCTGCCCGAAGTTTTAACGAGACTTGAAGACAACATCGAGCTGAACAACGTTAAGATTCGAAACGTCCGCAATAAAATGGAGGGACTTCGCAGTAAGCGGTTGGCTCTACGGGAAGAAATCGCTGTCAAAGAGGAAGATATCGCACTGATGCTCGATGATAAAAACCCATCTATTGAATTGTAAAAAAAAACTTGCGTACCATTGTGAGCTTTTTGCGTATGATCAACATTTCGATCAATTGAAGAGATGGTGCTTGTCGCGCTTGCGCTTCCGTATTTTCTTCTTGGCGACGTCGATATTGCGGTCTTGCCACTTGCTCTTGCTGAGTTTCACAGGTCGGTTGCCAATGTATTTCCCGTTCATTTCACGCAGAGCCTTGGCACAGTCGAACGCGTCGCCGAAGCTCACGAATCCATACCCGCGTGACTTGTGCGTCAGCTTGTCTCGCACTACACGTGCACGCTGGAACGACGCGTACTTGGAAAAGCTGTGCGCGAGCAGCTCGTCGCTAACTTCATTGCCCAGATCTCCACAAAACAGACGGAAGTCATTGTCCGGCCACTCCTCCAGCGTCGGGTCCTCCCACACCTGTCCGCCTGCAAGTCTCAAATGTCGCTTCTGTTTGTGTCCTCCATTCTTTCCATTCGCAGCGATACTAGCAGCAGTTCGCCTGGGGTCGTACTCGTAGACACTCTGCTGTCTGTTCATCATATCCTGCTCCTCCATAGACAACACTTGGCCTGTCTCCATGTCCACGCGAGGCTGCATTGACCTGTAGGTTGAACTCCTAGAGGCAACTGTAGCTGCGTGTTCCCCTGTCGTGCCTTCTGGGAATCCACTGAGAGCTCCCCGATGCGCTGCCACGTCCTCCAGCGTATTGAGCAACCGTGGTCGCCCGTCAGCTGATTCCGCACTTGTTTCAGTAAAATCTCCACCGGATTGAGGTCTTTTTACCGGTGCAGGGCGAGGCGGAGCCATGTAAATTTTGGGTTTAGTCACGATCACGATAGGCTTGGACGGAGCAGTCAATCCTCCCGTCTTGGGCTTCTTTACAGCGGGCTGTTCATCCTCCTGCACGTTTTCTTCATTCTCCTCTGCGTCTGGGGCCTCGGCCTGCTGCTCCAGCGACTGGATCTCCGCCTCGAAGCGCGCGAACTCGTCGTCCAGGTCCGCCATGAAGAGCTCTTGGGAATAGCGTTCAACACTTTTGACTGGCTGAATTGAGATAGCATTTTAACTAATCATATTAAACCAAAGCTTCAATGAGACGGGCGAGGTCTTCTAATAGGTTGTTTTAAACATATGCCTAGAAGTCGGTAAGTTGGTCATTTTATTTTCAACGAATCATAATTATCTATGAGACGGGACGCTCCGAGTTTAGGTTTGTATTTTAAAATCGTCAATTGGATGAAATAATAAACGATTAATATTCGCTAAAACTCAATAATTATTCTTATTGGCTGTAAATAGTTTTTCGCTTGGGTGGAAGCGACGTAGCCCGTATTAGGAAAATTACGGGCAGACAAAATGGACGACATGGAGTACGACGACGCTGGCCACCGCGACATGGAGGACGAGGAGGTCCCTGAGGAGGAGATGGAGGAGGAGGTCCAAGCTGAGGACCTGTACGAAGGCGGCGAAGACGGGGACCAGGATAACAAGGTGCAAGTGCTGGACGAGTCCCACAAGCAGCCGAATGCGCACCGTATCACCACCCGCTACATGACTAAGTACGAGCGAGCCCGTGTGCTGGGAACGCGTGCACTGCAGATCTCCATGAACGCTCCAGTTATGGTGGACATTGAGGGCGAGACGGATCCGTTGAAGATCGCCATGAAGGAGCTGCGTGAACGGAAGATCCCCATCATCATCCGCCGGTACCTGCCCGACAACTCGTTCGAGGACTGGAGCATCGACGAGCTCATCATTGAGTAGATGCAGATAGAAGAGCAGGAGGACTCGATACACGTACGTACATACACTACATGATCTTTTATGGCACAATTTTTGCTTCCTGGAGTTCTTTTGAAGAAGAAAAAATGGTGATGGAAAGCGTATATTTCGACGAGGAGTTAGCGCTGCAATGCTGGACTAAACTGGGCACTGCATTCAATGTGCTGATCGCAGTGAAAGTCCCAACTGCGACGCTTCCTGGTCTTAGTTGACGGTGGTCTGCGAGTCGCAATTGGTGCCGTAGTAGCCCGGGAAGCACTCACACTCGCCGGTTTCGTAGTTGCATTTGCCACGGCCTCCGCAATCACGACCCTGGTTTTGACCAAAGGCAAGCAACACGTCGTCGCCACTGGGGCATTCCTTGAGAGAGCAGTCTGGACCACGGTAGCCCTGGTCGCAGTAGCAGCCCATGTGCTTGTCGGCATCCCACGCAGCGTATACACCGGGGTGTGTAGGGCCAGGGGTCTTAGCGGGGGACGCAGCAATGATCGCCTTAAGCGTGAGGCAGATACCGCGACTGTTGCAGTCATTGGGGCATTCCGTTCGCTCGCAGGCTTTTCCTTCGTATCCTGGGAAGCATGCGCAATGGCCCGTTCCATAGTCGCAGGTGCCACGGTTCGAGCACTCCTTTAGTTCGTGGGCAACATTAACATCTGACGGCACTTGGACCCACGCGTTTCCGAACGGACACGTCCGCAACGAGCAATCGGCGCCCTTAAAAGCTGGATACTTAATGCTTGGAGTCTCCTGATCCTGTCGCTCATAGCACGTGCACTTATCGTTCTTGCCGCAGGTTCCTTGCGCGTTGCATCCGTTGGGGCAGTAGGCGCTCACGTCCTCGGGCATCCAAGTCAGCAGCGCCATTGCGCTCACGCAGAAGAAGACCACCTTGGACACGCCCACCATGCTCCAGTCCTGCTAGTCGTAGCCGATAGATGTAGTGTAGCAAAGTGGCAGCCTTGATAGGGCTCGTGCAACGCGAAAGATCCCATGGTGGCGCCTCAACGGACGGTCGCCGATGAATCGGCGCTTGCCCGACCCTTGGTATCTTCGTACATCTGCGACGTGGTGCACAATGTAGCCATTATCTACCTGGTACAAAGTACCATTTTGGTAAGCCAATCATAGGACAATTGCTATCACCCAAGAAACGAGAAGAACTACAGTACTGTACGGCTCTCTTAGCATGGCAGGCAGTGACAACGTGACGGAGATATTCGAGTGCGAGGGCAGCTTCTCCTTCCTGCATGAGGTGCATCGCTTTACCTTCCGAATCCACGGCGATAGCAGTCTCCACGTTGACGTTAAGCCGGTGGAATCGTCTACGCGGATACTTCCAGATGCAATTGAGCAGGACTTCGTACGAGGAACCATCGAAGATATTGACGACGTAGAGGAAGAAGATGATAGAGAAGCACTGGAAAATGTTGCTGACGACGTTGCAGAACCAGAGGATGCATCAGAAGCTCAAGATGAGACCGAAGTCAAGCTTTTAGCGTACGACGGTAGAGCATTGGTGGAGATGCCGCCAGAAGGACGACTGGATGATACACAACCGTTGAGCTACGTAGTGCACTTCAAGATTGTGCAGTGGGGTCGCGGTGCGCAAGGAATGTGGTCGCAGATCGTCAAGTGTATCGCTCACCTTTCGCAACAAAATGGTTTATCGGGACGGTTTGTGAAGATTCAAGAGCCCATGGAAGAAGCTCAAGACTTTGAATTGAGACCTATTGAACACAGATTAGAGCCACTGGAGAATCCTCTCCATCCATTGACTCCGGGAAGCTATGAGCTGCGAGGAATTACGATCGCAGAGAACGCTTTCGTCTACGAATGTGAGGTGAACCTCACCCTCCAAGCGAATGGAATGATGTCGGGCACGTCTCGTGAGCTTCCATTTACTCAGGAATGCCCACTCGCTGGTATGTGGACTCGAAGTGGACTGAACTATCTGATGGAGTACGAGATGCACGGCAATAAGCACACGTACATCTATTTCGGCACTCCGCTTCGATCAGGTTTGCAGGGCACATGGCAGAACTCCGAGCTGCGGGTGCTCGGAAACAATCTCGACGCTCACATCAGCCGAGCTGAGCGCGGCATCTTAGAGTTTCAACTGGTCAAGGCCGTTCGCGTCTGGAGTGAAGCGGCTCACAAAGACTACCCAAAGGCGTTCAGGGAGTGCGTGAAGCTTCTGCTGCTTGCATCGCACCGAGACGGAATTCTACCCAGCCACTTGTGGAGCTCCATCGTGTCTTATTGCGGCTACAATTGGTTCCCCAGCGACTTACAGAAGTCGTTGGTGTCTGATGTCACGAAAGGAGACGGTGAAGCCATGATGGTGCCTTGAGCAACTTATGTAGCCATTCATATTTTTATCCAATCAGAATATATAATTATCAGCGAATCGTATTCATCCATCCGTTTCTTAGTCTCATGCCCATTCACAATAATGGCGGAAACGTGGTGCACAGGGTCACATGCAAAGGGCTCTAGCTCCTTTCCTACAAAGACTGAGAGCTTCTCCTCTCACGATCATGGAGGCAAGAAGTATACGATTCCATTGATCCCTTTGGAGCGCGTGTACGAGGGCTGTGTAGGTGGATTTTTAGCCGAAACGAGTCGCATCCATCTACGCATTTCGTCCGACGGCTCATTACACGGCGAATTCCGCCAGAAGCAGCAGCAGCACGCAAAATCACGGACTGTATCCAATGGGAAGAAACGTAAACGTCGAGTAATTGCTGACCATCCAGACGGCATTGTTATTGCCCATGTAGTAGGCAATGCACAAGTTGTGCCGGTCGGGGAGACGGTCTTGTCAAGTTCGTCGACCTTAGGTACTGCAGCGACGGATTATTGCTGTGCCTTTGAGATCACCAAGAGACTGAACCACGTGGATCGATACACACTCACATGCCATTTGCACGTTCCAGTGGCTCCTGATGCCCAAGCTATGGGCACTTGGAGGTTTTACTGTGCTTCCAACCGGGATTTACATCAACTGGACTTGTCGTCATCGGCTTCTACTGCATCAACGAGTGAAACTGGATCAGTGAATGAGGAGAAGATCGGAGAGGACCAGAAGCTGTTCCAACTGCAACCAGTGCAAAGGTACCAACGTCAACAAGAAGCGGAGGAGGCTGAGAAAGAGGCGGCGATGATGCAGTCCAGACCACCGTCACTACTGTATCCGTTGCGGCCTGGGAAGTACGAGTTTAAAGGCTTCACGACGTATGACACACCGTCAGTTGCTGCTGCTGTGGTGCCGAGACAGAGAAATGGCCGACGAGGGCGTCCTCGTCCGGTCATGACCACGATAAAGGACGAATGTTTGGTCACTTTGCGACTATTACCTGACGGCACGCTACTTGGGACTTCTCGTGAAGTGGTTCAGCCACAAGTTTGCCCGTTAAAAGGTCGCTGGCAGGCCAACCGAGTTGCGTACGTCCTGGAATATCATGTGCGCGAGGCCGTGGGGCATTTCCGCTACTCTGGAGCTGTAGTTATCGAAGACGGTGATACCAGTACTGCGGATGGTAAGAGAGCTAAGGTCAAAAGCAGCCTCATTGGAAAAAGACGCGAGACGCTCAGTGGAAAATGGCACAACGTGGATGAAGGCCACGCGGAAGGTTACCAAGGAGGTCGAGGAGAGTTTGAGTTGGAGCTTGTTCGAGTGGATTTCTCGCCGATCGCAGTCAAGACGGAGAAAATTGAGGATCCCTCAGTAAATGACGACAGTCCGTTGGATTCCACTGGCGTGAAGCAAGAGCAGCAAGCGCAGAGTACCAGTCCAGAAACAGGATACACTGCTGAGAACGCTATCGAGATAGAAGAAGACGACGACGCTATCCGTGCGCTTACTTCAGGCGAGTACGAGTTGTCAGGGTGTGCTACTGATGCAGATGGCTATGAGTACGCGTTTGATCTGCATCTCCAGCTGCGGCCAGGCGGGCGACTGCTTGGCAAGTGCAAAGAGCGTATTTTCCACCAAGTTAGTCCAGTATTTGGCGTCTGGGGCGAGAGGAGGATCAAGTACGGGCAGCAGTACGTGGTGAAGCATGAGGTGGGCATGTACACGTACGAAGGTTACATAAGCAGCGATGGCGCAGTAGTGCGAGGCAGTTGGAACAACACGGACGAGGAGTCTGCACCAGCTCCTAGCGAGCACGGAACGTTTGCACTAATTGTAGTGGGCTCAAAGAGGCAGTGGAGCGTCTCCAGTCACAAGTTCTACCCGCCTCGATTCAAGCGAGGAGTACTGACGACGCTGTTGGCATCGGCTCGAACTCACACGTTGCCGGTGGCGCTTTGGACGCACGTTTTCGCGTTTTGCAGCGAGAAGTGGTTCATCCCGCTGTTGTAAGAAGGTATTGGCTAGATATATGAAATGTACATTGCAGTGTGCAGACTTTTGCTGTTGAACTGTTGCTCATGTCGATTTTTGACCAATTTTGCAGTTTTGACGACAAAAACGCCGCCGTCGGCATGGTCGGCTTCCAGCAATAGCAGGATGATAGAGCATCAAGTAAACAGCTTCGTTCTCTCCATGCAATTATGTTATCTCTCTGTCACGCAAAACTCGAGGCGGTCTGCTGCAGTCACCATAAAATGTCTGTATCTGTGTCTCCTCTTTCCTGTTTCCTCCACAGTTGTGGCAACGCACTAAATCCTGCAGCAGCCATTTCCTGTGTTTTCAAGTCATCTCCACTGAATCACCGCTGATCAGGAGCTCACGACGTGGTAGAAACTCTCATTTCGGTATCAAGCCGCTTAGCCCATGAAGTTGAACACCACGAGGAAGAGGATGATGTTGCAGAAGAGGTAGTCAGCGAACGCGCGCTGCTCCGTGCGACCGTCAAAGCTGTTCTCCGGGTTGATCTGCATCCTCAGCGATACTGCATGACGTAGAACAAAGGGAAATACACAATAGAATATCAGTTACACGAGCACTGACGGTCAATTCACGAGGGGATGCAGTTGGCACGCACCAGCAAGCACGAAGACGCCAACAGTGCACACAAAGCCGGCGAGGAACGAGTTGAACGGGAAGTTGCCGACCAGCATGCAATAGATAAATTGGAGAATACCCGTGGCCAGCACGTAGGCTAGGAACCCGTCGATGAGCTTGATCTTCTTGGGCGTGGTCTTGTCGTACTTGGCACAGAAGTCCCCTAGGATGGAGCCAACGCCTGCGCTCGTCGTCGTCGCTGTCTTCTTGGCCATGGCTTCGTCTGTATCTGAAAGGTGACTACGCTCAATAGAGGACCACGCTGGAGGGCACAGAGAGCATTAGGGACAGGCAGGCAGGAGGACGCTTAGGGAGAAGCTCCAGCTTACCCGGTGGACTTTGAAAGATAAAGGACAACAACTGACAGACGCGTGGAAGTGAAATCCTACTAAGTGCGATTATGAGTTAGATACTATCTTTTCAAAACAATTTCGGGACTGAATATCTCGGACACAGCAAAACTGGCAAAAGGCAAACTATCATACCGGATAGAATCTAGACGAGAAAGAAGATCCTTAACGGTAGTAAACACACCTTTTTGGACGTTATGAGACTACATGTACTGGAAACGCGTTAACAACAGGCTGTAGTTCATTAAACTAAAAAATTCTTGGACGTCTAGAGATGGCCTTTAGGTGCAACGTCTCGGTCACGTAGAACTAGAGGGTTGGGCTGGTAGCGCATCGTAGAAAACAATTTTCCTTTCGTAAAGCAGAAGTAAATACGTCGTTCGCAATCAGCCTTTGCGCCCGAGCCCATGCAGCGTCGCGCTCCCACGACCGCGCAGGGCGAAGCCAAGAATGACAGGAAAATCGCAAAAATGGAACACCAGACCTTTCACCAAGACTCCGGTTCTCGCAGCTACCAAGCCTGGTGGCTGCA
Source organism: Phytophthora plurivora (assembly GCA_030027945.1). Classification (NCBI taxonomy): domain Eukaryota; phylum Oomycota; class Peronosporomycetes; order Peronosporales; family Peronosporaceae; genus Phytophthora; species Phytophthora plurivora. Next base: position 362,622 of record CP125267.1, read on the forward strand.
CGAACCGGAGTCAAAATGCTTCTTCGCGGGACTTGCTTCCTCTACCTTGATCGTGAGCTACATTGAACACAATGAATAGTACTTCAGAATCGCAAATGCACATACAGGAAATTTAGAATCGTGCAGAACCGCAAGGGCGGAGCAACAAGAAGGAATAAGCTCCAATACAAACCTTCGCCAGCGCCAACTTGCCAACGCAGGTTCTCACTCGAAACGTATTTTTATTTTTATTTTTTTGCGGTCAAAGCCGGTAGCACTCACTCGAAACGTAAAGCCTCGCATTGAGACAAGCTTCACGCGAGGTAGAGTTCAAACCCAGTAGATTCCTCAACATCCGACCAAGTAAAAATTGCGGGCAATACCAGACTGACACAAGGTTAGATTGCCAATTGAGACTACGCCAACAAATACATGTATGAGCCTTCGCTACCTTTACAACAGACGCCGCCATCAAAGACGTTTTGGGGCCAACAACGTTGACGCCACAAATTTCCAGCTACCGAATCCGCACTAGTTTCCATCATTCCACCGTTTCGATACCACAGTGCTCCATCCGAAAACGTAATTTTCGCCAGCTTTGACAACTCACTTAGCCACGAAATTATCCACGCGACCAGTTTTAAAATACCCAATTCGTGAAAATCTAATCGGCACCAGGGCCACTACGAGCTGCGTCGATGCCGTAATTATACTTGCCGCGACTTGAAGCTTGTCGATTTCTGGAGTGTGGGCAATGAAAGATCTTGCGCAGAATCTCGAGTCTAAAGTCATCAATCTGAGGGCAAACGAACCTTGATTAAATAAAACCTGTGGATAGTTAATAAACGGTTTTATTTGATACAGAAGGGTACAATTATAAGACCTACATACTTGAAATTTGTAAATTTGTCCTTGGTGTAAGGCACACTAATGTCGAATTAATCCCTACCGTACAATGTACCCATTGCACTACCAGGATAACGAGTTTTATACCCAGTCATACCTAAATCCTGGAAATCCCTACATGTACACCAAACTCGCTTGGAAGCAACATTTTCGGACTCCGGAAATCAGAGGCACTTCAACTTGTGAATTGTGTGCACGTACACCTAAATATCCGTCCCTTTTGCGTTCTGCTGCTTGGCGAAGGATTTCATCCTCTTTTCAGCCAATCAATTTGTAACTCCCTTCAAAGTCGATCACATACCCTTCAACTTTGGGTCGGACACGTCGGGCCGAACCCCACGTTTCGTCTAGGGCACGTGCTCCAAGGTAGAGTCTACCGTAGACCCCCCCCCCCCCCCTCATCATTGCAAGATCCCCCGCAAGTGGCAGAAGCTCCTCCCCATTGAACATGATCGCCCGACAGGTAACGAATCTATAGCTCCCCAGTTCCTGACCCACACATTCCCGTATCCAGCGCATTCTCCGCTATCCAACCAGCTCTCATAACGCAAGATCCGACCAGTAGATCCCCATTTATTAACGTTTTTGTGTCATTTGAACCTGTAGATCATTCGCCGCGTCGCCACGCAGACCCCGCGCAGCTCCGCCATGTCCACTCTGGTGGTGGCTGAGCACAACCAGTCGCAGATCTCGGGGGCTACGCTGGCTACGGTTACGGCCGCCTCTCAGATCGGCGGAGACATCACTCTGCTGGTTCTGGGAAGCCAGGCTGGTCCTGCTGCTGAGGCTGCGGCCAAGGTCGCTGGTGTGAAGAACGTGCTGCACGCTGCCGACGCTAAGTACGACCACTACGTGGCCGAGGAGGTGGCGGAGCTGCTGGTTGCCACTCAAAAGGCTGGCGAGTACTCGCACGTGCTGGCCCCCAGCTCCAACGCCAGTAAGAACTACCTGCCCCGCGCCGGTGCTAAGCTGGACGTGGCCCCTATCTCGGACATCTTGGCTGTGGGCGACAAGGACACGTTCTTCCGTCCTACGTACGCTGGAAATGCCATCGCTCAGGTCAAGTCCAAGGACGCTGTGAAGCTCATCACGGTGCGACCCACGGGCTTCGAGAAGGCCGCTGCTGAGGGCGGTAGCGCCTCTGTGAGCGCGGCCCCGGAGGCCCCGACCGTGGGCAAGACCAGCTTCGTGTCGGAGGAGGTGAGCAAGTCGGAGCGTCCGGATCTGGCGTCGGCCCGTGTGGTGATCTCCGGTGGTCGTGGCTTGAAGAGTGGAGAGAACTTCGAGATGCTCTACAAGCTGGCGGACAAGCTGGGCGGTGCTGTCGGTGCTTCCCGTGCTGCGGTGGACGCTGGATACGTACCTAACGAGCTGCAGGTCGGTCAGACCGGTAAGGTGGTGGCCCCGGAGCTGTACGTGGCTGCTGGTATCTCCGGCGCCATCCAGCATTTGGCAGGTATGAAGGACAGTAAGACGATCGTGGCCATTAACAAGGACGAGGAGGCTCCGATCTTCCAGGTGGCGGACTACGGACTCGTGGACGACCTCTTCAACGCTGTTCCCGAGCTCACGGAGAAGATCTAAGCAGGTTTTAGCCGAGTGAAGCAAGCTGACAGCGAGAAATACGACCGCAAATTGTGAGTGCTATTCGTCCTTTTAGCCCTGCGTTGTTCTCGCTTGTTTTTTTGTTGTTGTAGGCTTCAATTCATGCTGGCTGAGCCGTGACAATAGGGACAGGAGTCGCTCCAGCTCTCGGACTGCCTTGTTGGGCGTACGATTCATCGCCTCCCTGTTGTCTTGGGCGTTGGTTTTCTTCCTCTCGTTTCCCGATCATCACACTGGCCAGGAACGCGAGCGTGGAGAGGAACGACGCTGCCACGGCCAGATACACGCCCCCACAGTGCACGAAGCGGCCGAACCTCCAACGACAGTGCAGGGTAACGCCGGACAAGAGCAGGATCAACGTCGCAGTCGCGAGACACGCGAGAACTACGAGGTCCATCAGCTTCTCGCAGTAGTTCACCGGGTGCACACACAGACGAAGCCACTCGATGAACACCAGGAAGGCGAACGCGTACAGGAATGCCATGAAGTTCATGATCCGCGCGAAGTTCATGGCACCGCTGCTTACGACCACCCCGACAGTTTGGCCGCCTGCAGTGGTCTGGTACGAGACGCCGGCAGTGCGAAGCGCGATGTACGCGACTAACGAGGCGGCGAACTGGATGAAACGGAGGAGCACGCGCGTCCAGAAGAGACAGAAGCGGCTGGAACATGATCTCTCCGCCATGATTGCCTTACGATGCTTTCTTGAAAATGAAAGACAAGACTTGGGACCGACTATCAAACTTTTTGAGAAGAAAACTCAATGAAAACTGCAGTAAGTTAGTCGGAAAGCTCTCTCATATTGCTTAGAAACTTGTCAACCACTAACATTCACTGCTTTCCGATAGATCTGACTTAGACGCGGTTGGATGCGTCTTTAGGCGTCGAAGCTCCCGTTGGGGTGGACTCAGCATGGTACCCAGCGCTTGGATGGTCGTGGCCGGCGTTGCCTTCGGAGTCGCTGTGGTCCGAGTTTCCCCCCATGAAACCCTCGCAACAGTCAAGCAGAAACGTGACGAAGTACGAGAACGACGCCAGGAACGTGAACACCACGGCGGTCTTGAGCTGGTTGCAGCGCAGCATGTAGCCGTACACGGAGCAGTTGGCCACGTAGTCCGATACGACCAGGACGATCCCAGCCACAACCAACATGGCTGCAAGGATGAAGTCGATGAGCTGCTCAACCAAACGAGGCGCTGGACGAGGGAAGAACCGCATGAGCTCCACGAACAGCAAGAAGAACAACCCCACCAGCATTCCGGTGTACGTCACGAGCGTCGTGTACGTGGCTGCTCTACTGCCCAACATACTCGAGTATCCATAGTACGAAGACCCCACGAAAGCTCTGGACAAGGTGGCCAGCGCTATCAGAGGCAGCACGAAGTTGAAGAAGCGAAGAAGCGCCCGAGACCAGCGCAGAGTATCTCCTCGAGCCATTTTTCCCCGTTGATCTTTGGGCTTTCCAGTGCTTTTCGAGAATGAACAAACCGAGAAGCTGTGAACTCCTTGGGAAGAGGATCCGGGACGAGGTTTTCGCGCCCATTGTGCAGGTACGACAAGAAAACGAACTGGAATTTGGAGATTTCTATTGAATTCATACTAAACCAACGGCTGGAAGTGGGGTTATCAAGGCTGGAGGCGCGTCGTCAAATGGAGACACGAGGCTGGTGAGTATCACAGGGGACTGCGGCATGCTACCGAGCGTCAGACTACTTGTAAAGGATTTCACCGACATCCAGGACTCTTCACGAATGGGGGAAAGTGTTTGTGCCTTGGAGACTGGCGTGGGTCTTGCCAAGTGGTAGGACGTTAAGAAGTCGATGGTGTTTTCTGACGGGAGGCTGTTGATCCCCACAAAAGTGATAGGAGGAGGTTGGACTGCGCGTCCTGGACGAAACTTGGGGTAAAACTTGACTGCGAGTATGAGCAGCAGGATCACCACTGCACAGCAGATGATCACTACCACCGAAAGCATGTTCGTGTCCTGTTCTCGACGCTGTTGAAGCGAAAGTGACGTCTGGGACTCAGATACTCAAGAGCTCCGATGGCGAGTGAAACTGGACTGACTATCCTTTGGTGGATTGCTCTGGGTTGCTTGATTCTGGACGGACGCGTTCGTTATCGCCTCGTGAATGCAGAAACTATTCCGGCATAGAGCAGATCTTGCCCGGAGCTCTTCAACGCTTCCACGTGTTGGGCCAAACGAGATGATGCAGAAGCGAGTGACCTTGAAGTTGACTAGAGAATAGCTATAGGGCTCCGGCAAGAGCGTTTAAACACAACGCAAACGAGCTCCAAAGTTGTAGCTTTATAAACTTCTGTCAACATACGGGACCACTATAGGGGAGTGCAGTAGTCGTTCTTCGCCTTGTGGAGGTCGTTTCGGAGGACTGCACACTGTTTTGATCGGAGAAATTAAGCTGGTCATTACTCGTGGTGACTGTGGTGGTCTTGCAGCTTTGGGCGTATTGCCACCGAAAGGTGAAATCGTCATTGAGTCCGGTGTTGGCCACGTCATGTGATACGGCTCTGGTGACAGCATAACGCCACCTTCCACCTCGAGATCAACGCGTTCTCTCATCTTGTCTTCGTCTTGATTCCAGAAAGAGTGGGGTACGAGCTTGAACAGTAGAGCGAGCACTACAATGAATCCGATCGGGAGGAGAATAGCGAGCACTAACTCGACGGGCATCTCTGCACTTGACCTCTACAGCCTCAAAGCTGGAATGAAGCGTCAAGTGCTCCATAGAAATCACCATCTCTTCTCACTTTAGGCAACCCAACGCTGAACCTTTGATGCTGAAGCATCCAAGTGCTTTACGGTGGGGAAAGACTGCAATATATTGAGCATTACGCATCGAAAATGGACTGTCCTCGAGATTGTTTGGCCCTTAAAAGACTTACACCTTGGCGCCAGGAGAGTTGAGGTCTTGAACTGGAGACAACGCGTCTGTCGGCGTCACCTCGAGGTGGTACTGCTGCGGCACTTCGCTCGGTCCGGACGCGGTTTTGCTCGCCGTCATGATCGACAGACCGAGTGACGCTAAGAAGCCGAACATCGCGAGGAACGTGAAGGCCACTGCAGTCTTGAGGTTGTGGCAGTGCCATGCCATGTTGCAGTAGCTGATGTAGTCGGACGAGGCCAAGCAAATGCCGCCAATAAGCAGAACAAACGCCAAAACACCGTCGATGATCTGCTCGACGCGTGAAGACAAGCGCGTGCAGTAGTTGAAGATCTCAACGGCCACAACGAACCACAGCGCGTACAACATGCCGGTGTAGTTCATAAGCAGCACGAAGTTGGATGAGTGGAAAGTGACGCCGCCTGCTGCGTCGAAGGACATGGCTAGTAGACAGCAGAGGAACTGGGCGGCTCGAAGACCCACATTGGCCCTGGCCAGCATCGTGGGGGTGAGAAGACCGATCATCATCTGCAGTTTCGAATTACTTGGGGGTTTGGAGCGAAAAACACGAATGAAAAGGTAGAGGAGATCGATAAAATGCGATGCGGTGCCAGTATGAGATTAATCTTATGGGTGCATAGCTCAACTTCAGAAATCTAGCAAGTACATCTGGCCACTGGTACGGGATTTTTCTCGAAAAGTGAAGCTCCAACGTAAAGCACATGTTCTCGTTGCAGTTCGTGCTGCCGATTTGCACAAAACGTGGAAGCTAGAGCGTGTTCTCGCTGCAGAAGCGTGGAAATGCCAGTCGGAAACGCTGAACTCTTCGTTTCGTGCTCGTACCGGTGCATCCAACCGACAATCCGACAATATGGAGAAGTTGGTGTTGTTACAACCAACTTGCTGAATTCTATGGCATCCTTTCAACCCTCGTTACGTTCTGTACGTTGTACGCATAGCGGTCTCTTGTATTCCTCCGCAGCGTCTGTTGCTGTGTGTCATTTTGGACACTAAAGCGAGGAAGAAGAGCATACCGACGACCGTGAACGCCAGTGCTACATGCGTGTAAGTTCATAGGGCACGAATTGTCGACATTTGAGCTTATAGAGAACTGGCAGCCCTGCTCAGACGCAAGAAAATCCCAAAAAGGCAAGTTGAAGTTGCTCATGTTGAAGTCGCCTCGTCGTTGATTGGTCGTTTGGTATCAAAGTGCTCATTGCAACTGTGGCCAGAAGAGCGAACGTGGAAATCTCGGTGGGTTCAGACAGCAGATAAAGCGTCTCCATCGTTAGCAACGCCATGATAAACACAAGACACGAGGTATTAGACTAACTTTTTGCTTTGCATTTACGTGAAACTTATGGCCGCGCAGACCCGAGGCGGTTCGTCCCCGGCCCCCCATATGAATCTGCTTACACCTTGGCGGCAGGTCCGTCACCGTGGTTGCCGATGGGCGAGAGCGCGCCCGAAGTGGGCGTTGCGTTCTGGTGGTAGGGCACTGGATCCTCCAACTGCACGTCACCCAAACCCTGCGACGGTCCAGCAGGAACCGCATACGTCAGGCCCAGCGACACCAGGAAGAAGAACATCGCGATGAAGTCGAAGGCCGTGGCGGCCCTGAGGTTGTGGCAGTGCCAGCCGTAGCCGCAGTGCTTGGTGGGGTTCGAGGCGGCCAGGCAGATACCGGCGATGAGCAGCACGAGAACCAGCAACGCGTCGATGCCCTGTTCCAGTCGAAGCGCCGGGCGGTTGGCCAGGTGGAAGATCTCCACGGCCACAATGTACCACAGAGTGTAGAGCATGCCCGTGTAGCCCATGAGCAGCACGAAAGTGCTCGAGTGGTTCGAGCCGCCGCCGTAGAAGCCAGCGGCCGCGAAGGACATGGCCAGGAGACTGCAGAAGAACTGTACGCCGCGCAGTCCCAGGCGCAGGTACGCCATGTTCGTCGGAGAAGTAGCGCCAATGGGCATTATCGTAGAGCTTCCTGAAGTCTGGGGCTGTTCAGCTTGGAGCAGATTGGATTATGAGCCGATTCTCTTTTGGCGTTTGGAAAAAGTGTGGGTAGCATGGTGCGACATGCGACAGGGTTTTTCCGATACAAAGGAGAGGTCAGAACGAGGTTTTATATCCAGAAGGTGTACCCAAGAAAACGCAGAAGATGCACCCGCAAAAAGCGACTTATTTTCTCGATGTTGACTGACTGCAACCAGCTGAGTCTTTGCCCAACATTCTTGGTGTGGCTTGCCTGGTGCTGGCCAATTGTTGTGGGTATTGCAGCTTATAGGCTGTTGCTATCGCACTTCAAAGCACTTTAGAGATGAAGCCGGGTTGATTTACTCCTGTTGCTGCCTCGACTGCAGTGCCCTCTGCTTGCGATCGTGCAGAAGAACAAAACACAAAATACCGTTGAATTGCGGCGGAGAAGAGGTGCCGCCGTGTACCCAAAGACTCGGCCGTTGCCTGTAATATAGCTGTATAGAGGATCGTGCTCCTTTCCACGCGGTTGCAGCGCTCTACTGCTGCCAAGAGAATCCCGCAAAAGTGCACAATAGGGCTGCCAGCTGTCATGGGCTTATCTGACCATACAGAACTGACGAGGCGATGAAGATCATCTCGCTGGAGACGATGGATGCGCTTTTCGAAAAACGTTTAGGCCAAAGAAGAAAAGCGGTCTTATCACTTGTTCCAACGCAGTAGCGGTGTCTCAATCTAATTCTTTGCCGTATTTTGCTGCAAATGCACAACATTTTGGCTTCGTTGCCGTTTCTGCTTGGCGTCATATCAGCATGTCCAAGTTTTGTTGGTGTCCAACTTTCACCAACACGGTCGACAATCATTGGCGATGGGGTCTTCCGGCTACAGCCAGGATTCTCTTCCCGATATCGACAGGTCTCAAGCTCGCGAAGCTCTTCACATCTCTCCGTTTAGCTACACACAAAGTGCAGCTAAAGATCCGTACGAGTACATTTACGAATGAAGGTAAAAGCTTCAACAGACTCCTTGAAAAACTGTTCGCTTACGACATGCATTTTGAGTTTGTAGAGATGTGAGCACAGTTGACGGCACATTCGATCACGAAGAAGATTAAACGTGTGCTTTTAGTGCTCGCGTTCCTATGAGCAAATCTGATAAAACTGCAGCGCACGGCGATAGCAGCAAGCTGCCCTTCCGCTGCAATTCAGTATCATTGCTCGGCCACACAAGACATATGAACATTAATAGCATGTAAGGAGCTGATCTAGGCCCGCGGGGGTGAAAGCCCCCTCGTTCCACTCTCATCAACGCCTGAACAGTGAAAAGGCCGAGCTCAGAACGAGCCCAGCCACCACCAAGCATTCCTATTCCACGCCTGTAACAGAGCTAGCGCTACGGAGGAGAGCAAGTAAACTCCTGACATAAGAGCGTGGCGGCAACAAATTCTCCAAACACAATGAAAACGCCCTGCAACTTCCTGGTCGTTTTCCAAACTGACGGTCTATCGAGTTCAGCGCATGATCAAATGACTGGCGAGCAGCCATTTTTTTCAAAGTAACTGTATGAAGTGGTAAAGTAACGATTAAGTTGTACACAACCCTTCTAAACCCAATTACAACGTAGTATCATCTTTCACGGTATTGCCAACCATCGCCCCACATTCGATCGCCATAATGCTGCAGTTCCTGCGTCACGTTAGGGCAGTGTCAGTCCCTAGGAGAGCGTTCGCACGGGATGTCCAGCCCGTCGCTGTCTCTGTTAAGCGTCATGGCATTGCTGCGCGCTTGAATAGCTCGCAAACCAACGCAGGCAAGCCTTTGGGCTTGAAAGAAGGGGTCACGACGGCTTCGGGACTGTCGCCCACCATGCAGACACTCGCAGTGTACGTAGTCGTAGCTATGTCGGCTATGGGTGTCGTCGCACGGTACAAAAGCCGCGACGCTAAGGAGGATGAGGTGCGTTGCCGTTCGTCAGTATAAAGAGACTGAAGTTGCGCTAACGTCAAAAGTTGCCAAGTAGAACGTGCGCATCTTCAACATGGCCAAGCGTGCAGTTGTCAAGGACCGACGTGTGTTCGAAACTGTGGGGTACCCGAAGGAGTTCGAGCGCATTAAGGAGATCGACGCTGACGGATCGCCCTGTGAGCTTCAGAGCAGCGAAGGAAGTTTCAAAGTCACGGGAGACAAGTACGTTGCAGACCGTTTTCTGTGGTGTGTAGGCAAGGAGAACTAACTGGTGTTATGTAGTGGGAGTGTAGTCGTGCATTTCCGACAGAACTTACACGTGGGTGAAGACGAAGACAGCAACATCGTTACATTCGACAAGTTGGTGGTGGACTGTGAGGATGGCACGACGTTCTCAGCTTTAGAGTCGTTCTTGAAGAATCAGGATGTGGTCACGCATCAGAAATCCGAGTCTTTAGGCAACAAGATGTTCTTCCCCGTCATCGGTGGAGTACTTCTCGGCGGCGTGGCTTCCTTCTTCGCTATCCGCATTCTGCGTAACCGACCGTTCTACGTGCACAAATTGGTGCTGGATCATGTGAACAACCACGAAATGGCACGGCAGTTGATCGGACATCCCATCAAGAGCGACAGATCCAAGTACGTGGGCGTGCTCACGAACGAAGCTGCCAACTATACGATCCCGTGCAGTGGACCCAAGGGCAACGGCACGCTCATAGTCAAGGCCTTTAAGAAGGACAACCCGGACGAAAAACCCGACGGCAAAGACGACCAGTCTACTGGGGTTATGACGACTCCAGGTACGTCTTGGAAGTTCTCGACCCTCGTGCTGTCCGTCAGCCGCAATGAAAAGCGCAAGTCGAAAAAAGCCAAGACCATCAACCTTTTGGTCCACGGTGATGTGCCTCCAGCGTCGTCCAAACGAGTATAACTGCGATCAGTTTGGCCTAACGTAATAGAACTAAAGATCGACAAAGAGCTCGTACAGACAGCAACCTAGAACGAGAGGTGAGAGATGGATCAATTCTAAATCCCTTCAAAGACCACAGTGATCGACCTGTAAAGACTAACCGGATGTACCTATGCTATCAAGCGAAAGAGGCTTCGACCGAACAACCCACGTGATGACGCCGCTTCATTCTCGAATCCTCTCGCTCCAGGACATTTAAGATGACTCTATCGCTGGCTCCTTTCGTGACCACCGTCTTGTGTATGCTGCTACGCGGTTTCCAACTGGTGTTCGCTCTGGTGTCGCTGATCACTGGGACGATGTCGTTCCCAACGTCCACGGCGGATGGAAGAGACTATCGACTTGGAAGCACCGAATCCACCTTCGCGTTGCTCGTAGCCTACACGATCGTCGAGTATTCAGCCGCGTTCTTGCTTCTAGTGGAGCTGTTCCCCATGGTCCTTCGTCCTCGTGCAGCTTTCACTCGCACATCGGACGTTTTCCTGGCTACACTCGCGTTAGTTTCCGGAATCACGTTAGCGTCAGGCGACTACACTCAACACTGTAGCGACTACACGGGCCTGGTACATTGCAGCAACCTCAAGGCGTCGTCCGTCTTCCTCCTCCTCAGTGTTGTGCCTCTCGCTGGTTCGTTACTTCTCACCTTCGTGAAGGCAGAAGACCCGAGACTTGAAGCCATTGAATGTCGCGACCGAGCAGGGAGCTACCGAATGGTAACGACGCCAATGAGTTCTACGCCCCCAATTGACAACCGAGATCTGGTCACAGCGTAGGATACTTTTTAGGATAAGCGGAAATGCAACAGTCTATTGGACACTTGTTTACTGTGCAGCACGACGACGTATGGCTGTTCCTGTGCAATTCCGACGGAAGTCGAGGTGCGCGTTGCTCGAGCGGCGTTTGCGCATGCCGTCGTAGTATTTGTCGTGGCGCCGCCGATTGTTTTGTACGCGATCGTAGCGTTTGTCGGCGATGTAGACGACTACAAAGCACGCGACGAAGGTGAGGCCGACGGAGGCGAAGAAGAGGCCGAGACCGCACACAGGGCCGATACAGGCGTCTCCTGTGCCTTTCCTTCCCTGCTTGGAGCTGGAGACGACAGAAGCTGCTGCGAAAACTTGGGATAACTCGTCTTGAACGGTTCGTTGGCGCTGAACTGGCTTGGATCGGTTGATTTCGACTTGATTCGGGATGACGATCGGGCTGGACGGTGTTATGACGGCGTGAACGCCATGTCGAAGCGAGTTGGCGTGAGTTTTCGTTGGACATTGGAGAACCAACAGAACCATCGCAAGAACGAAAGGCACAGCCAGGAAGGAGGAGGAAAGCTTCATCCGCATAGCTGAAGTTGAGCCGGTGGTGATGGGGTACGAGAGCGAGAAATGCAATGTGATCCATTTTCATTTGAGTGTCATCGCACGATCTCATGGTTTTCCAACCTAAATGCGTCGCTGATGTACGTGAAACCAACGATCATCTCTTGATCCCGCTGAAAACGGTAACGAAAGCCGTGACACCCATCGAACGCCAATGTCGGTGCAGTTTGGCTGTTGCAAAGTGATAAATAGTTTTGTACGAAGTAGTACGATTCCAAACAGTACTTCGATGATACTTCTTGAAGTTGTTGTCTAATTTCAGCGTCCGTATGCAGGCATCTAACTCGGTCCAATCGTAAACGGCGATGAACCTTGGGTGTGTTGCTCCAGCACCAAGCATCGGCCCAACAAGCGATCATCATGTGAAGACTAGCACTCCTGGACAAGGCAGAAGAAGCCGCGTGACCGAAAAGTACCGCCATGCTCGCTCTGCGCTCTGCACTAGACAAGTGCTTCATTTTATGCGACGAATTGTCGATGGCTATGGCAAGTTACAGGTCAGCCATCGTGGAATGTATTCGATCGAACGACTGCAAGCCTTCCAGCTTTACTGCGAGAAAACCTCCGTAACTCACGCAATAGCTGTATGCGTCTTGACCCCTGTGCCTTCACTACTGGCAATGGTTTTAATCGAGTGCATCCCTTTACGAGATCCAGAGCTGGGATGGAAAGCAAACTACATGTTCTGGCTGCGATTCTTCATCAGTGGAGTGCTCATTATTATGGGAAACACATACCAAGTTACAGATATGATTCGAATTCGCTTGTCACTACTAGAATCCATTCAAGTGAGCGTCGCATCAATGACCGTTTACATCGCTACAGTGCTGGGAATTGCGATTCTGTGGGTTTTCCCTGTTCCGTTTGGAATTGTTGTCGGAATTGTCCCGTGTTTTGGCATTTTCCTAGTTGTTTTGGTTTTTACGATTGGTATCAAAACATTTAGGGAAAACCCAGATTTGACTCGGGAGCTCAAAGCTCAGCTCTACGTTTTAGCCACTGAAGCGACAATTGCTGTAATTTATCCAGCCTTCAGCAGTGTTTACCTCAAGGCGAGTCCAGATTATCGTGCATGGATTGTGTTATTTCTCCCACTTACTAAACTTATCTCGAAGAATATCGTGGCTTGGGCATCCTCCCACTTGGAAGACTACATCCCGTTGATAGCCATATTCTCAATCGAAGTGTTTAACGCGCTGTACGTATCCACGTGTATGCAGGCAGCAAAGTCCACACTAGCGACGGCCCTCATCATTTCCTTTGATGTTTTGAATGGAGCCTTGTCTTTTCACTCACTACTGGGACGGACGCAAGCAGTACAGAAGCACACGCAGTATCTCGTATTATCAGACACAACTGATTCTCTACTTTCAGCGGTAGTGACAGCTTCTCATCAGCTTCGGACTTTCCAGACTAAAACTGGCAAACCAATTCGGGTTCGGTCTCCACTTCGATTGGGTCTTGGAGTTGAAATTGAACGTGTTCTGGATTCTCTTCTTGGTCACCAGGTCAAGTTTTTGTCTCGTCAGGGACGGGAAACTTCTCGAAAAGCGTCCAGAATTGCCACAGGAAGAGTCAGCATTCATCCTAGCACCAATTCGAAGCAAGGTACAGCTATTGGACCGCTTCCAACAGCGCAAAACCTTCTATTAGAGGAACAACGAGTCGAATTGGTACGAAGCACACTTGAATTACTTTTCCACTGTGAGTATCACGCCCTGGTTGAGTATGTGGAGTGCGCGATTCCCATGCTCTTTGGCGTTTATTTTACGATCCTTTGTCAACTTCCAGTGCACAAATATTATCCACACACTCAGGATATGGTCCCGGGACAACTTGAAGGTATGCTGACGAGTCTAATTGTCTACGTGTCGCTGGAATTTTGTTCCTTTGTGGTGCTTCACGTTGCACTCAAGCGGAAGTTCAATCTATCAACACTGTACCAGTTGGCGTTCGTGCTTGAGACTCACGTGGTGCAGCTCCAGAGTCGACTCTTCGTCTGGATTGTGTTCATCCTCCAGTTCACACTGCAGCACTACGGAGTCGACTTCACGTTTCAGTTTGATTGGGTAGGTAAAGCTGAATAGAGCGTGCTTCAGTAGACCAGAGTCAAAGCGAGTTATTTAATGTGCCTTCTCTTCTTTCGCGAACAGCTCAAACATACTCCAGTAAATATCGCCTATGACTTCAACGACCATCACTCACAAAGTTCAAAGTCATTACACCTCAGCAAAACGACCAATCAGCGTCCGTTTCATCGCGAAAAGTCTTGATCTTCTGTCATTCCGCAATTTACCACCTGCGGCTTTCGTTCTCTCTCCGTCATGAATCCTGATGTATTGAATTTCCTGCTTGCCAACGACCCGCTGGGCTACCTGCACCCTCCAGCGATAAACCCTAATATAATGTCCCAATCCATGGTCTCGTCCTTCTCCATGGACGTATCCGCCTACTCCAGCGACCTGTACGAGTATCCTGCAACCAATCGATCTGTCAATGGACTCCCCAACGCCTTCGTCCTGTGCTGGGATAACGTCCTGGTACCTACCAAGTGGATGAGGCACCAACTCGGTCTCAAACCGTCGATACAAGCCCTTCAAGCAGCTAAACAGCGAGTTTTGCGCACTCCGAACCTCCAAGCAGCACTCGCCACAGTGGAGCAAGATCTCATTGAGCTGCTCACGTCTGTGTCCAGATATGGGCCGCTCTTCATTGTCAGCGAGGAGAGCGTGCAGTTCGTTGAAGCCATGTGCAAGACCTTGTTCCCGAGACTGGCCTTCTGTCTCGGCAGCACCACCACGATGACCAGTGTGCACGTCATTGGAGCCCCTAACAGGTTCCAGTCTGCAGCTGAGAAGGCGGCGTGGAGAGTCAATTTGCTGCAGAGTTTGTGTCGCGATCGGCTCTTTGGTGCAGCGCCGCAGAGACTGGTGGACCCCCAAGCAGGCAAGTTCGGACTGGTGCTGGTTAGTCCGCACCAAAGCGACATCGCTGCGTGTGCTGACACCTGCAAGGTCGCACCGTATGTCGTTGCTAAGAGTGTGCACGTGCAGAATGCTCGCAATCTATCACTGGAAGAATTCACGTTACATCTACGAACGCTGTCCGAGTACGTCCCGCAGTCGGCACCATGCGACACCAGCTTTGCCATTCAGCTCTAAATTGCTGACCGTAGACAACATTTGCATGTCACGAGTTCTTTGAATTTCATATCGCGACTGCGTGAAAAAAAAAAAAACGATACTTAGTACAACAAAGAGAAGCAAAAGCCAAGCTTAGTTTCTGTAATCTCCCCTTCCTTTCTGTATCCTCGATTACCCTTGATTGAGGCTACTTTTTCAATCTTCGCAAAATCATCTACGTGTACTAGTCGTGTAGAAGTACGTTCTTGCCCGGATCAGCTTTCTGTCTCGCCAACGAGATTAAGCCCTCATCTCTTTTCTACGTAGACTATTGTGCTGAAGGCAGCAACCCCAATTGCCCTTTCCTCGTCGTTGGTACCGTCAGTTCTGGGAGTGGTTGCTGCGCGTCTTAGAAGCCGTTTAGAACTCTGTCCCTCATCGCCAACATCAATCGTCGGTCGGTCGTAGTCGAGCGTTAAATGGTCAGGTCGTAGCAGTAGAGTGTGCTACTGAAGCAGCCAATCCCACAAGCAAAGTCCAGAATAGTAGACGCATCGGTAATGCTTGTGATGAGCGAGTGCGAAGTCGGTTCTTGGTCACGGCGAGTCGAAATGGGATATGATGTGAATATTTTACATTTTACAGATAAATTGAACGATTGCCCAGAGCATACGAGCCGTTAGCCCTGCATAATCTGAATTATCCCAGATTTTCGACTCAACAATGAGGATAACAGAATACACAGTCAAGCATCTACATGTATTGGTATTTGACGACGCTAAGCTCTTTACTATAGTTTTTTAAATAACATTATGAATGAACAAAGCGAAAACACGATAAGATGGTGACACTTAAAATCGGCTTTATAGTTCGTGAAAAGGGATTTTGTACAAATGCATGACAGTGCTCATCTGGCAACAAAAGTTATTCACTGGAAGCAGCTCGGTATCGACCACGGTAGACACCAATTCGCAGGTCACGTTTTGATTTTTATATCTCGAGTTTCACTTCTTGCCTAAAAACATGTTATGTTTTTCAATTATGAGAAGCAAAAGTCAAAATTAGTTTCTGTAATTCTCGGCCTTTCTCCTCTCTCAAATGCTGTTGGCAACGCACTCAGCTCGCTCGCTGTTGCTCCGATCAGTTCACTTTCTTTCTCGTCAACGCGACAAAGTCCTCGGCTGTATTTTCGCTTTTGCGTAGATGGCTAAGCAAGGGCCTAGCAAGCCTTTTTTAAAAATGCGTCGGTGGCGATACGCCCCATAGCCTTTTCAACTCCTTTAATGAGCTTGCTGATGCTAGCGGCCCCAAAACCCATTTCCTCGTCGTCAGTATAGTCAGTTGTGGTCGCTTCTACCATGGAGTTGTTGAATACATGTAAGGAGGGAAAAAGCAACAAGATAGAGGAGATCACCAGCTTTACAACGGTACCCTACTCGTCTAGCTGCAAAAATCCCCGCTACGACTAGGGCAAAAGTGGCGGATGATACCTTACATGTATACATGGATTCGGATTGCATGCCTATGACAGGTTTATGCTGTTGCTCTCACTGGTGAGTGATTCGGAATCTGGGATTCAGATCATGGTTGGAACACAGTGAATAATCGCACAGTACTTTCGCCTGGTGCCAATACTATCTACTAACATAAAATTCCTACAGTGGCAATCTCTTCACAGATCTTGTGGCTTGTGTTTCTGGTAGTTTGTAAAACTTCTACAGTAATAGTGTAACGTTGATAATGTGCACAACCATGTTTAATATCTTTGTGAGCTACTTCGAAGTCAAACCAACTCAAAAATGACAGAAACTGTTGCACTTCGAAGAGCCTTCCATGGGTTCATGGACTGCAAGAAAAACTGACGATAGAGTAAAGCTTCCTTCACGCAAAATACAACTTTTGATTTGCATCGTGAAAAAATATCCGACTTCATTCTTTACTAAGACGTGCTCTCAGCTCACTTGTGAGGGTGTCGGTCGTCTCTGCTGACTCAGTTGCCAGGCTTGGTGGGCCAACTCCATCTAAGAAGACAACAGGCACAGGCGTTAGATCGCTGCAAGTCGTTTGGCCACTTTCTTCCTCCGTCGAGCACGGATACGCACCTGTTTAAAGTGACTAGCAGCATCAACAAGAGCTGCGTCTGTTGCTCTTCGCGCTCGTGACAACGCGAGGCTCCGTCGATCGCGAAAGCTGGTACCTGCCTTGGCCGACTCGCTACTCTCCGTGATCTGTTGTCTTGTCCTCGATGTTAACGTTGTAAGTTGTTCTTTCCACTTCGCCATACGATCACTGCGCTGCTTCTCGTAGTCGGTAATGTTGAAAACCGCCTTGTTCTCTTCTTCAAACAGCTCGTTTTTCTCTAAAAGATCCTCCTCATGCTGCGGTAGCTCCACTTCGACTTGCAACGCCCGGTACTGATCCATTTGCGAGTAAAGTGAGGGCAGAGGGGCCACAGCTACTTGTCCTTCCGAGGCTGAAGACCCCGAAGATAATGGCGCGGTTTCTGCTGAATCAGTTGCAGAGGAAGTTAAAGATGAACGTCGGAACCGGTCAACTTGGACGAGGTTCGGCAGTCGCTCGAAGAAAAGAAGCGCGTAGGCAGGCATATGTCGTTCAAACGGGTTCCCAGCCAGACGGAGAACGCGAAGGGAGTTTGGGAACTCACTAACGTCGAAGTCTTCAATGTAGTTCATGGACAGATCTAAAAACTTGAGCTGAAAGCGTCGCAACAACGTTAGTAAACCTCCTTTTACACTCTAACCAGTTCCAAACACACGTACATTGCGGAGATGCTTGAGGCTCTTGACTTCCCGAATGCGATTGCCAGCAAGAGCGAGGAACGTGAGCTGTTTGTGATCCTCCAACCCTTCAATCGTCTCAATCAAATTGTACTGGAGATACATTTCTTCAACGTGTGTGAACGCGTCCAGATTCTCGATCTTACCGATATCCAGCCAGTCCAAACGGAGGATTTTCTTGCGTAGCATCGCCTCAATCTCTTCGTCTTGTGTTTCTTTACATCGTGTGTGTTTCTTACTAAGTGCGAGGCATTCTCGGATGAGACGCATCGTCAGCTGGACAGGCCGCTCGCTCTGCTTAGACGTGTTGATAGCCATCCCCAGCATCTTCTCCTCCTGTGCAGCCATCTCCGCATCAGGATCAGCCAGTTCGACGTGCTCTTCTTCTGCATCGCACTCCGTACTGGCAGACAACTGAGAGGTGCGCAATCCCTTAAGTCCGAGACTGGCCAGCCACCGCTTGTCCCGAGACGCCATGACTCGCTCAATCGCTCGTTGGTCCTCAATGCGGCGGACGTTCAAAGTCGCGAATAGCTCCATGATGGCCAGTTCCTCTGCAGAATAATGCTTGGGGGCTGTAGCCGTCTTTTTGGGCGATCCCATCCGTTACATGGGACGAGGAGGACAGTAACGTCCACGTTGAAGTGATCAGCCAATCAAATGCTTCAAACGATAGAGATTCTAAAGTGTTCGGCCAATCAAAATCGCACAAGAAATAGAGCTTCGAGCATATGGCTAATGCAGGTGCAACTTGACCTTATATTCCTCAAACTGACGGTCTTCGATCCTCTCTAATTCTAGCGACTTCTATCTAAATAGAGACGTTTTGTAAAGGAGTCGGGCGTCCTGATCCTTCTGGAACTTGACTTGATGGCGCTCTTCTATGACTGCTGGAAGAGCCGAGGCGCCACGCTCCAGAGACTGCAACAGCTTCTCGAGTACGTGGCACATTGACGTCGTATCTGACGCTGTTTCTGACTCTCTCTCTTTCTAGTGACGCCGAAGATCAAGCGGAGCCAGAACGCAAGGCCACTTCTCACATCCAGCGACTATTCAGAGGACAGCGAGTCCGTGCTGCAGTCACTTCTCAGACGTGAGTGCTCTCCACTCGTTTATCGTTGACGCAACTGATATGGCCGATTCTTGACTAGAAATGCTGAACTGATGATATCACGCGTGTATCGAGGACATCTCGCACGTCGACGGTGCAAACGGCTCCGTGCTGAGGTGGAGAAAGCTCATCGTCGAGCTGTTTTAGATTTTTATGCTGTGGTTATCCAGAAACTCGCACGTGGTGTCCAGAGCCGCACAAACCGTCTCGACTTCCGAAAGCGTAAAGCTTACATTGGGGAGTTAGCTGCCAAGGGAGATAATATGCGTCGTATGCTGGAAGAAAACCTTCGCAAGCAACAGGAGCAGGAACAAGTCGACAGTGAGAAGGCTGCAAGAGAAGAACTGGTCAAGGTCACGCAGGATCTCCATCATCTCGTCAGTACACGCACTATTACTGGAATCTACAATTCCCCAATGCAACGCGCGAGCGCCACAAGCTTTGGTGTCCCGGTAGAGACCCACATTCGAGATAATTCTCGTCGGGTGGTTACTTCACGGCTCGAATCTTCTCGACTGCCGTCGAGATTGACTCCGTACCCGCCTTCTAACAAAGCCACACTACAAGCTACAGCTCCTTATGACGCAGTACAACAAGAATCACGCAAGCAAACAAAGTACCACAAGTTACGACGTATCGGCACCTCCGACTTCGCTGCAGTGTACAACCCTGAGCAGGAAGTAGTTCGGAAGCGTAATGCACCAGGGATCAATGCTGGGATTGAGTACTTGGACGACTGGCGGAACCCCTACAAGAAGCGAGGCGTACCTCGTACCAAGCGCGACTTGCATCCTCAGCTAACCACGCTGGGGAAACACCCTGAGACCCCGTTCTACTTAACACACGGAGGAAACAAGAGCAAAGTGCTAGCAAATGACCGCTTCGACGTGTAAAGTAACTCGAAAATTATAAAATATATCCGATAAACAGGGATCTCGATCCCGAGCTGGTCATTTTTTTTATTCTTCGCTGACCTTCTTGAGCTCGTTCATGTTGGTACCCGCCAGAGCTTCCCCTACAATATCAAAACCACATAAACATCCGTCAATATTACTCAGAAGCTGGAAATTGGATGTCAAGTTACCGAAGAATTTGAGGCTGGAGAGAACGGTCTCTTCGGCGCCATTGTTCTCCTCGACGAAGACCGTGATGTTCTTGACACGCTGGAACTTGACGAAACGTAACTCCACATCGTTCTCCGGCAGCAGATCTTCGTCCTTGAGCTCGATGGTCTGCGTGGGTTCCACGTCTCCGGCGTCCGAGAAGCCCAGATTCGGGCGGTTTACGAACAGCTTGAGCACGCGCGGAGCTTGTTCTCCCTGGGGCGCCACCACGTTGAGGGAGAAGACCTTCACGGCGTCCTGGAATTCCACGTACAGCATCAGCTGTTCTGTATAAGAGGAATTACGCATGTAAGTGAGTTTACCAGTACATCAAGTTTACGGAGTCGGTAAGATATTTTTCTTTTATTACCATCGGCGTCCGACTGCAGGACGAGCGTCTCGTCACCTTGGAAGAGGTTGCGGAAGGGCTTGTTGGGGTCCTCATTGAGGCAGTAGCAGTCCTTGAGGCTGATGGCCTCCTTCAGGTCCCCGTAGGCCCGAGACTTAGCGGCGGCAGCGGAGCTCATGGTGAATTGATCCCTTCAAAATATCCCCCGACAGAATGACAGTTTTTAATTAGGGTTGGGTTATGAAATAATTTTTTTTTATTTAAAAACCGTACTTCCTCTGGTTGTTAAAGATTGCGCGTGATAAAAGTCCTCACCAGCGGCGAAATCACGATGAGCGTGTTGCTCTCGCACGCCTCGAGCGAGTTGATGAGACGGAGTACGACGTTCATTCGTCTTTCGGCTGGTATTTGGCGAGCAATTGGGAAATGGAACGGACTATTTCCTAACCTGAAGCTGAGCGATTGGATCCATGTGTCATACGAACTACTCCTTTTGATCATTTCTTTTTGCTGTTCCTTTTAAAGGAGGCATTCATTTGTCAGAGCGGAAAACCCATCAAATCTCAAATTATAATCCTGTCGGGACATGTCTCTATTTACTACTACTACTACTAGCCAAATAAGGCTCTACCTCGTTAGAGGATAGCACAGCAAAGCGTGCTACATCCCCAGCTTTCGTTTAACGGTTTATACGCTTTCAGCACTTAAAAATTGGCAAAGTTAGCAGAATCGCTGTTTCAGTTTGAGAGAGGTGCTTTCAAACATCAATGCATGGGAGCTCTGTCCTTCCTCTTGTAAAAATAGCAAGTTCATTTTCATAAGTAGAAGTAAAAATAGCCAAGAAATTATATTTGAGGGCCAGGCAAAATAAGCTTTTCCCGAAGTACATGTACAGGTGAATGTACCATACATGTACTGTACAGCGTATGTATTCCTTGTTTACGGCGCATGTAGGAGCCGCAGGATTGTGGGACAAAACTGTCATACTGCTGGTATACATGCCCAGCATTCCTTCTTTTCTTTGTTATTCTCTGCACGTATTACAGTACCACAAATGCAATGTGTTGGGTATATCTGATGCTCGCTATCAGAATTGTACAGCCATCTAGGAGCTTACTTCATGTACAGTATTTACTTTCTTGTTTTTGAAACACCTTGATCTCTACAGAGTTAGCTTGAGATAACCCATTTTGCTTGCTTCGATCTGTTGATTCAATTTTCTGCCAAAATCGAGCCAGATTCAGCTGTAAGTACATGTATTACGCAGTGCGCACCAGTACACATGCATAGGGAGGAAATCGGATCCGATCTTGAGATCAAGATCATCACGCAAGCCTTGCGGCATGGCTTGCGTGCATGCACAGTAGGCATGTCTAAAAAAATAAAAAAGTGATGAAAGGATGTTGTAGAGAAATACAGTACATGCAGTAAAAAGCAATGATCGCTTTACACGATCAATGTTTTTTCAGAGCGTAGAAATGGTAAACATGTGCTTGTGTATCGTTTTTTTCTTGGAAACAGTTTGACTTTGTTGTCACAAAATAGTATTTCATCGGTTTTGTCAGCACTTTTTTTTTGTTGAGTCAGAATCATGACAAAACCTTCGGCAATCATCGGGAGCGCACACGCGGACAACAAGTGTGCCGTCGATTATTAAGATGGTGAATTCACCCCTGACCACCGAAGTATTCATTCCACAATCTCCCCTCAATTGCAAAATGAACAAATCAAGTCTTCTACTGCTGGCGTTAATGCTATCTGTTGTCCTGAGTGCTGTTTCCCCCTTAGAGCACGACACGGTATTAAGTGTTGGAACGATTCCTAGTGCGCCTGGAGCTAAAGAACGGCAACTAAGGACCTATTCCACAAAAGAAGAGCGCGTCGCGATACCAGGACTGTCAAAAATCGCGGAGTTGGCCTCGACCTTTAGCTCAACGACACAGAAGGCGACACTTTGGCTCAGGCTGCAAATGCAAACGAGCCCCAAGGAGGTTTTCAAGTTGCTGAATCTGAAACAGCTCAAGAACACGGGAACAAAGCTGGACAAGAGTCCGGAGCTTCTGGATTGGCTCCGGTACACGATGTCGTACAGAGCGATGCTTGGGAGTTCCAAATTCTACCCGGACGGTGAAATTTACTTGCGGTTGCTAAAGGTGGCTCCAGAAGCAGAATTGTCGACGTTTTTCCAGTCACTTTACAAGATTCCGGATTTGAAGGTGGTGGGCGAGAACTTGCAAAGAGCCCAGTACAAAATGTGGCGTAACATGGGTATGGTACCAAGCGACGTCGCCATGACATTGGGAATTTCAAAGCTTTTGGAGTCGGGGAAGGTTATGAGCGATCCGAGATTTATCGTTTATTTCGGATACACCGAGGTGTGGCTAGGCAAGTTGCATCTCAAGTGAAAACAAACCATTTTTTTTCGTTTTCTATTGAATGTTGCTGTACAAGTACTACATCCGGATTACTACGAAGTACTTCACAGTACACAGCGACGTTGGTGACGTACGATAATTTAGCCTGTAGTGGAAATGGAATCCTCCAGGAAATCACTGCCAAAAGTCTGACTGCTGGTTCTTGTGGCGACGCCACTAGCACCAAGTTTACTGTCAGTGGACCAGAGCCGACAAAACCTCCGACAACAGCTCCAACAGTAGCTCCGACTCCGACTCCTGGCCCAACGACAGCTACGGGCACTGGTTCCGGAACTTCGGGCGCGACCTCGTTATTGCCGATGTCGACATTTGGGTTGTTGGCTATTGCGGGAATTGGAGGGTTTGCTATTGGTTTGAGCTTGTGGGCAGCATTGGTGGTCTTAGCATCGGTATTATTTTGACTCAATGTTACATTGAAGGATGTCGCCCCATCTAGGCTTATGTGGCTAACAACATCTCCAACGCAGACCTGCCGCGTACCACACTTGTTCGTATCATCCTTTACTTCGCAAATATTCATGACAAGACGACGAGTAGACCAGCAAAGAACGTTTCGTAGATCGTAGCACATCCACAGCAGGTGTACATTTCTTTTGAGCAGCGTAGGTCGTTGACAGACTCGAAAATACCTTATACCGGTTTGGTGCAAGCTGCGTCGGAGTAAGTCACGACTGCTATTAGTTTGTTCGTAAGTCCGCCAATGTAAATATTTGTAAAGTCAGAAGAACAAGTGACCCCAATGTCAGCCAAGAAACCCGTACACCTTGATCTCAGCCTGAAGCTTTATAAGCAACGTTTGTAGCCCTTCAGTGAGTCGATATTGGTTCTGTTCGCGTTCAAGCACGTCCAACCCATTGGAAAGCTTCTGTATCCTCTGTAATATTCATTCATTGCGCATTGATCGACGAGGCCTTTCATTCCACTACCAACCAGTGGTTAATTAATATGCAAGCTCGAAGCCAGAACCCGGAACGGGAACGTTGTCGGCAGCGACCGCGATAGTTTTTAGGTTGTGGATGAAAATCAAAAAGGAATTCCTCGTATTTCTAAAAAAAATGGTGAATTTTGCGTTTACATTGACACCTCGACGACAAGTGAAAGCAAAACTCCCGATACAGGTTAACAAGACAGTGTTGGAGGCACTTTTGAGTGCTTGGTTACCGCGACAATGTTGACACAGGTCCACGAGCTGGTGGTCGAGGCATTTTGTTCCTTTTGAAATCGCTCGTGGCACCTTCTAGACCCAAGAAGTGTGATTCCAGGCTCTGTTGCAATCTATCAAACACGTTCATGTGTGTACGCTCAGCTGTGAGTGTATTAACCTTTTCTCTTCTGGCCATTCAAGCAAGAACAAAATTTGGAAGAAAAACTTCAAAGGAGTACGCTAGTTGCTAAACGACTATTCCGATCATGAAATTAGTCTGTAACTACAAAATTGCCAATATTCTCTCCCTGCAAAGGGACTACAGGTTCAGCGAAATACAATCACCACCGCAGTAGCATGTATTAAGATTGCGAGTGCGCTACTCTAGCTCAAAAGAATTGCAATTCCTCCTAATACCCCTCCTGCAGTAGTCATGACCCCAAATGTTGACAGATACAAGCACGTGGTCGCGCTCGAAGTGCCGGAGCCAGTGTTCGTGGCTGTCGTTGGCCATGGAGTCGTACTCGGAACTGGTGTTGGTGTTTCTGTCGGGCCTGATTCACCACCGACAGTAAAAATAATACTAGTGGTGCCATCACACAAACCAGAAGCCAGGTTTGCTGCAGTAATTGCCAGTGGGGTTCCAGATCCAGTACAGACCACATCATTGTAGGTTACCAACATTTCAGCATCGCACCTAGCGTTACCTTGAAGAAGAAGTTGATTAACTAGTTAGTGGACTTGTCGTTTTGCTAGCTATGTTGTGTCTACTTAGACTTCTTGATTATTGTCGGAGAATCCAAATTCGGTCGCTTGGTTGGGGTAAGCTTCTTGGTTTGGGTGGATCGAAACCCATTCCTTGAAGAACTGAAATCACTGCATTGCCGTTCAGCTCAAGCTCCTCGCTATGCAGGTAGATGTGTTGACAGTGACGATGAAATGAGTTCAATAAACTTTGAGTGCTCACTTGTTCTGTTTCAGTCTCCTTGAAGTGAATCTTGTTGCGCAACCGCCAAGTAGCATGAAAGACAATTGCTGTGTGGACTCTCCACAGTAGCAATAGTACTTTGTGCTGTCGTTTCCAATCCGCATGAACATCTCGTGACTGCGGAAAAAGTAGCAATCGCCAACTTAAGTCGAACGTGAAAGCTTTGCTCCATGGCAACCATAGTGACTGGCACATTTCTTTTAAGCGAGGGCACGAGAAGAAACAGTGTTCTAGCGTTTCAATTGCCACACACGATTCCCGAACGCATTGCTGGATGGTAGACTTGAGAAAATACAGCCTTGACCAAACAATAAGATCTCCAAAAAGCAGTCGTAACAGGACGTCATGCACCACCGGAATAAGGCATCCTCGCAGTGAAATATACTGGGATAATGTAGAATGAATGCGCATTTGAGGGCATCCAAGTTCACGCATCGGGTGAGGGTCTACTGCTTGAGTAGATTGCAGCAGTATATTCCAGTCACTCAGCCGCAGATTCGGGAAGAAAACTGCGCCTTTGTCAGCTTGCACTCCGAATGTAGGAGGAAAGGCTCCACGACTAGAAGCTCTTACTCCACCTGCTTCCGGATGTGGCAGTACCCGTCGAAATACTTGAGTCAATTGCCGATACAAATTAAAAATGTCGTTTACCTTGATCCTTTATCCAAGCAACGGCATTGCCAAACTGCGAACTTTGCAGAAGAAATCGAAAGAATTGGGCCACTGATGCGAGGCGTCAAGCAGGTCGGCTAAGCACCAAATTTGTTTGGTTGCTAGATGTCGGCAAAGACACCTGAAGGAATTGGTTCCAACCCCCAGCGGCTGTCGAGCCGAGTCTAGGCGATGCCACACTTGGAAGACAGACGAAATGTTCCACCAAATCGGAGAATATAGAGCATACTGAACAGCCTTTGCCCTTGTGTACCGCAAAGACACCCTCAAAGGCCAGTGGATCCGTTTCCAGTCTTTCAGCAATTTTCGCCACCACAATGGCAGCATTATTGCCCGCCATCCGGGCCTAGCGTTACCTTGAAGGACGTCACCCCATCGAGGCTCGGGTGACAAATTCCATCTCCAACGTAGGCCACAATGCCCTGCCGCGTACCGCACTTCTCAGAACCCATCGGTTCGTAAACTTCCGTAACAAGACGACGCGTAGTTTTGAATAATTCTGTAAGATACTTTGCAAAATCACCCGTGCAGCCTAGCTTCATGTACAGTCCGTTAGTTGCGGCAGCACATTTGCTTGTGACAGTGCAGACCGTTGCCGGGCTCGAAAATACCACTTGCACGGGTTTGGTGCAGTCAGCGTCCGAGTAAGTCACGACCGCTGTAAGTTTGCTGGTAAGTCCACCAGCGTAGATCTTCGTAAAACTGCTGGTACTACTTGAAGTACATGGATAATCAATCCCATTTGAGTAAATAGCACCGGTAGGAATTTTGTCATCAACGCAGTCCGTGCTCGTAAACGTATTAATAAGCGCGAAGTACGTAGGTAGGTATAAGTTGATTAACTTTAGCTGGACATACGTCTTGCAGACCTTTGCTATTACCAGTGCCTTACGTCTAGCATCGCGGAGTCCATATTCGTTGTCGTGGGAGGTTAGGAAGAAGTTCGGTCTGTTCTGACACGAATCCCAAGCGCGTAAGCACTC
The DNA here is from genome assembly GCA_030027945.1 of Phytophthora plurivora. Lineage (NCBI taxonomy): Eukaryota > Oomycota > Peronosporomycetes > Peronosporales > Peronosporaceae > Phytophthora > Phytophthora plurivora. Next base: position 389,004 of record CP125267.1, read on the forward strand.
GATTAAGCGCTCTGCCGTCAATATTCCAATCAGATGAATGCCGAAACAGGAAATGGCAGTGGCTTCGAAATGAAGCCTGCAAGTTAGCGATATTTGGCATCACCGCTTGTGTTTCGCCGAAGTAAATGTCATTGCGCAGCCGCCACGTTGCGTGAAACACTATCGCAGTGTGCATTCTCCACAGTAGCAACAGGTTCTCCTGATCGCCTCTCCATCCTCTAGCAACATCTCTGTTGGACGGGAACAGCAGAAGCTTCCACTCCAAGGTGCTTCGAAAAGCCCTTCGCCATTGACTCCAAAATATTTGCCACATTTGCGTTAGCGCTGGACAAGTGAGAAAACAATGTTCCAATGTTTCAATTGAATCGCAGCCGCCCCGGACACAAAGTTGTGCATTCGGGTTGCTAGTAAGCATGAAGAAGAGCCTTGATCCGACAATGAGGTCTTCGAAGAATAGCCTCAGCATTACATCGTGAACGACAGGTACCAGACACCGTCGAAGCCAAAATATCTGGGTGAGCGTTTGATGTACACGCCCTCGGGGACATCCAAGTTGTACCATTGGGTGTTGCTCTAATTCGTCGAGAGGCTGAATGAGTTTCTTCCAGTCTCCGGCTTTTAGGCCAGGAAAGAACCGTGATCCTTCAGGAGTGCTTGCAGTCACCACCATCCCTAGAGATGGTGTTGTACTGCTAACCACCCTTCACAATCCACCCGCTTCCGGGTGAGGAAGAGCCTAAGCGCGAAGTACGTAGAGGGGGTTCATGCGACCTTGTAGCTCGTTACATCCGCACTGAAGTGGCACTTCTCGTCTGCCACATACGCAGTGACACCAGTGAGCCTTGCACATCCTGCTGCGAAATACGTTTCTAGGACCAAATAGGGAGTCATGCCGAAAGCTTTATCAATACTGGACATGTAACTCGACGCCTTAGCACAGCCAGGGGCAACATAAACAGTAGCCAAAGCAGTCTTTGTAGTTTTGCAGGCGTCAGCTGCTGCCGTCGGCTTAGTGCAAGTGGCAGTCACAGTAAATGAAATTTTCGACGGCGTAAGAGCGCAGTTCGCGTCGTCATAGACAGCAGCGGTCGTGAACAGCCAGTCACCCCCCATGAAGTACTTTGAGCTTGCAACACAAAGGTTGCCCAGTAAGGACGCACCAGTCACTGTAGTTGTTGTGCCTGTCGTAGTACACGCCACTCCAATGAAAATCTTTAACGCCATGCCGCCAGACACTTGTAGCACCTTAAAGCTGTTCGAACCATCGGCGAAACAAGTGCCATCAGCAGCGTACGCAGCAATAGTGCTTCGTGTGCTGCAAGCGGCATCAGTGTACGCCTCCCTAATCAGGTAACGCACCGCACCGAAAGCTGCATCCAAGTAGCTTTTGTACCCGATACTGGATGTGCAGTCTGAAAGAGCAAGTCCAGAACACGTCTTTGTAGTAACGGCGCACGTGCCACCCGCCGTAACTTCGGTCACTATCATCTTCGACGCTGTCCCGTTACAAGTAGAACTCGTGTAGATTCCTGCAACATTCATTGGGGTGGACCAATTAGAACCGAGTTTCAGCCTCATTCTGGTTGCACTATTGCAGCCTGATGTTGTCGTCACTTGGAGCGTATTGGAATTTTCCAAAGTACCACACGAAGGATCAGTGTATGTCGAGATCACCACATTCAAACCAACGACTTTCGTAGTAAAATACTTCAAATCAAGCGAGTGACACTTTCCATCAGCAGCGTAAGCCGTAGCAGTCTCTAGCGTCATCCACGTACAGGACCCCCCCAAAAAAAGTGCGATACCGTCACATATGGGGTCGTACCAAACGCGGCTGCAATTGCTGTCTCGTAATTGTAGTTAGTCATAAAGATTTCCCCTTTGCCGTCGACACATGTGCTATCACTGATGCACTCTCCAGGAGTAATGGACATCGATCCCAGCGCCTTAGTACAATTACCATCGTCATATATAGTCATGGCTTTCAGTGTCACCCCTGGTGTCGTCTGGGCTATGGAACTTGCTTTGTACTGAGTAGCGATAGCCATACCATCGCACCCCGAGTTGGTATTTAGAACTGCACAAATAATCTCCACTATACAAATACCACGAAATCAGAATGGCCTGCTTGTCTGTGCTGGTGGTCACCCTGTAAAACTTTCCATTGTAATGTCGGTGGCACCTTCCGTCAGCAGCGTATGCTATGACTGTCGTAAGAGTCGTCGCAGTACACGCACTTCCCGAGAATTTCGACACCGTTAGGTACGGGATATTGCCAAACGCGGTTGCAATCTTCGCCTCATAGTCGTAATTTGTCGAACAGTCATCTCTCTGGCCTCCATTGCAGACGGTAGCAGTGCATGTGGATGTGATAGTCATTTGGATTGTGCCCGCCGTCTTGGTACAATCGTTTCCATCGAAAATAACGCTGGTGTAGAATGAAAAAACAGGCCACTTTGCGCTGACTTCGTACCGACGACTAGCCTGTGCTTCGCTGTTGCAGCCTGCAATTACTTTCTCAGGAGTTAGATGGATATAAGAAGCGATATCCGAATTCACACACAAAGCATCGAGGAAGCTCTCGATGGCCGTAGTTCAACCTGACATAGTGGAGACCTTGACAAATTTCGAGCCGACTGGATGACACTTGCCGTCGCCAGCGTAAGCCTGGATTGTCACTAGCATCGCTAGATTACACACAGAGCCCGAGAACGTCGACACCGTCACGTATGGTATTGAGCCAAATGCGGTAGCAATCTTGCTTTTATACTCTTCACTTGAGGTACAGAACGCTCCGACGCAGAGGCACAAGAACCAGTACCACCAGGACAAGTCTCAGGTGTGATAGTAATCGAGTCCAGCTCACTAGCCAGTCACCGCTGTCGAACGCAGTGTTAGCTTTTAGTATCATGGATGCCTCTGGCCAATCAGGACTGAGTTCGAAACGAGTAGCGGCGATGCAGCCAGAGTTGGTAGTTAGAGCTGATCTTGAGACGGTTAAATCAGCCGTGGCATCAGGATTTGCGCACGCAGGATCAGTGAAGGTCGAGATCGTTGCGACGTCACTGACCGACGCAGCGTCCGCACCAATACCATAAATTCTTACCTTGAAGTATCCGCTAGTACTGGCAAGAGGATGGCAGAGTCTGTCAGCAGTAAGCCTTAACTGTCGCCGGCGCCCCAGTACACATACTCCCGAAATATGTCAAAATCGTAATGTATGGGACTGAAAACGCGGCGGCAAATTGTGTCATGTAGTTCCCTTCCGTCGCGCAGATTAATCCGGCACCGCTGCCGCTGACACAGACAGCATCAGTAGTGCAAGACCCGGGAACAGCGGAAATCGAGCCTACCGGTAGCACAGAGCAGCTACCGTTGTATGCAGTGATAGCATCCAGTACAGCAGATGTACCCTGGAACATGGCACTGGCGAGAAGGCCGATTACGACGCCCAGGATTTGAGTCTTCTTACTGAACCGGAAGGAGTAGACGTCGCCTCGTTAGATTTTGGATTTGGGCCAACTCCAAAAAGACGCGGTATCCAAGATTACAAAAGTTGTTTACATGAAAAAAAATCGTATTCTTGTTTTCCCAGTTATTTACTTGGTTGTCACGTGGTAACAATTTTGCGGACTCGTGCAGCATCATCGACGACGTACAACGCTCCACCAGGCGCCACATCGATACTTCTGGGTGATACAAATGTAGTTGTGTTCCCATCATCCGTTTCTGTAGTGCATACCCCCGCATACGTGGTCACCGTGTTCGTACTGAGAGCAAGTTTGCGGATGCAATTATTCTCTGAATCCGCAATGTACAGATTCCCGTCCGATCCAACCGCCAGCGCCATTGGAGTTGCAAATTTAGCGCCAATGCCGACACCATTAGTAAACCCAGACGTTGCGGTTCCAGCCAGCATGGACATCACACCGCTTGATGTAAATTTTACCACTCGATGATTTTCCGTGATGTAAATATTATTCGAAGAGTCAATTGCAATGCCCATGGGACTGCTTGGACAGCTGCTGCTAGTGCCAGTTGCGAATGTGCTCACGACTCCACTAGAAGAAATTTTAATCTCGGCATTGTCACTCGCGTACACATTTCCGTTCGAATCGACAGCAATTCCTAGACTTTAGTAGAAGTCGGAACCACGTCGTCCTTAATTTGCCGTGTCACAAATTCCATATTGTCATTCTTGTCGCAACGCGGTAATAGCGTATCTCAATAACGTGTACGCTATTACCGCGGCTTCAGATGACAACAACGTAGAGTTCCCGGCATACAACTCCGCCTCTCCTGCGCTTGAGACAGTGAAAATCTCGCGTATTCCACTAACGAAAATGGTCCCAGCGGAACTGACAGCAACTCCCCACAGCATCGTGTTATTCGTCGTCGTAAGGTAAGGTTTAAAGTCGAGGATTGTCGATACGGTTGGCTTTAATGTATCTGAAGTCGGTGTGGTCGTCACTGTTGGAGTTGATGTTGAGGTTGCTGATGGAGTTGGCGATGGTGTATCTGAAGTTGTTGTTGGCGTGTCTGGAATTGGTGTTGCAGTTGACGCAGAGGAGGAATCGGATGAGGAAGTTCCAAAAACGATTCCCATAGCAGTAGCGACTGCAGTGAAAACGAGTAAAACAACTATAGCTCCAATTTTGTATGATCGTGGAACACCTTTCAACTTCAGTTTAGTTGCTTTCACTGGTGTCATAGTGTCGAGTTTGGCTGGCTCCTGTTCAGGAGGCTCTTCGTCCATAGCGTGTTCATGTAGAACAGGCAACACGTTGAATTCCTTTTCAACTGTGACAATCACTTCTTGGTCAGAGGCATCTACTGCTGTGTTGATCAACGCTTCGATGGACGGCGAAACGGAATACCCGCTCTCCAGCAATGCCTTTAAGGCTGCCATCACTTTCGGCATCGCCAGACGTTGTTCTGGTGATCCGTGGCAGCACTGAGAGATCAATGTCCAGGCATCATCAGGGATCGATTTCAGATCTCGCTTCAGGAGCTCGCGAGCCACTTTACACCCGTGCAGTTCCTCGTCGTTCGTAATTTCATAATACGGAGATTTCCCCACTAACGCGTGATAAATGGTCATTCCAAACGAATAAACATCCGTCTTGGAGTTTGGCAGCTTTCCTTCGACACATTCGGGAGCCACGTAGCGGATTGCATCCGTTATCTCAATACCTGCTTTCGCTGCGGTGCCTTTCACCAGTCGTTTGTTCTTGAGCGCAATCCAGTCGAAACTGCGGTCGAAGTCGCAAATTTTCGCTTTGGCAGGAGTACCGGTAATCAGGATATTATCACACTTTAAATCTCCGTGAACGATTCCAATCGAGTGCATCTTGGCGATCCCTTGAGCTGCTTGAGCCAGAATTTCGAGACTGGCGTTGTACCGGTTTGGACCTACTTGTCGGAGATATTTGTCCAGTGGACCCACGTCGCAAAACTCCATCACGACGAACGGAGCTGCCGTGAAATAGCACGCACCGTAGAGATGGCAGACGTTGGTATAATGGCTTAACCGTTGCCACAGCTTCATCATACTTGTGAACTTTTCTTTCTTTTTCTCCGACTTGGCCACATTTTCATTGAAGATCTTCACTGCCACATGAGTACCATCTGTTAGCTCACCTTCGTAGATCTTCGCATCACCACCAAAGCCGATAATAGCATCCATGTTGACCTCGATCTCGTCCTCAGTGATGTACCAGTCCGGCAGGTTGGTAATGTCAGCACGGACGCTACGACTAGAACTCGCCCACAGCTTCTCCTTCATCACACTGACCACTTGGTCGCTACTGGACTCCATGAGGGCTTCATCACGACGTCCTTTACGAGCGATGATCGCTAACATCTCTTTCTGGTTCTCTGGGTCGCTCATTTCCACCATCACTTCCGTCGAATCGACCAACTCGATGTATCGCTGATCTCGTTCGATTTTAAGCGTCCGAGAGGATGTATTCGCCGGACTGCGGTGTCTGACACTTCCATCAAGCGCAGCCTCAACAGTAAGACGCTCGACGATTTGGTCTTTCGTTTTCATGGCGTTGTCGCTTGCGATGTCGATTTCGTTGTGGAACACGAGCTGCTTCAGAAGACTCTTCTTCTTAAATTTATTTAACACCCGGTCATACTCCTTGACCTCAGCCTGGAACTTGATAATCATCTTCTGCAACCCTTCTGTAAGTTGATCTTGGTTCTGGACTCCTTCGAGAAGCTCCAAAACCCATCAGAAAGCTTCTGTATCCTCCGTAATGTTCTCTCGCTGCGTCTTGATCGACGAGGCCTTTTGTTCCATTCCGCCAACCACTTGAGCTATCTTGAAGCATATTGCAGCTAACTCGAAGCCAGTGCTAACCAGAACGCCAGAACCCGGAACGAGCACGTTGGCGGTGGCGACTGCGACGTTTTTCACAGCGTGCATCATCTTGGCTTACACAGTGAGTGGAATTCTAATTCTCTGGGACCAGGACGTAGATGCTGAAGCTTGCTGTTAATCTAGTGAGAGCACAAGAGGCTAGCTACGAGAGGTTGGTTTCTAGCCTGCTCTATCGCGGGATTAACACTCCCCAAAAACAATTTTGTCGTTAAAGACATTTTGGGACAACAGTTTTGAAACAACGCACAGAGGAAATTAGCACCTATTTAACCAACATTCAAGCCACGCTAAACAAAAATTCAAAAAAGTGAAACTCGCACTTAGGAAATAGCACTAGAGAATTGGGCTGGTAGCGCAGTAAAGAAGCAAAAGTAAGCAGGAGAATGGTAATACTGTCAATAGTTGGTCAGAACTCGGAAGTATGGCCATACACAGCAGTGAGCGGCAATTTCATCATCATTTTATCGTCACGGGAAAGTGACTGGACCGGTCGCGACAGCGTTTACGAACGGAAACAAGGCGCTACCGCACAATAATTGTACAACCCAAATGACAGCTCTTCAAAACCAAATGGAGAATCAACTCCCGCATGCCAGGCAGCTTTCCAAACAGCCATCCATCAAACGCCAGAACATCAGTACCATACACCACAACAGACACCACGTTATTGCCGGTTCCAAGACACGAAAGCTGCATCCAACCACAGTAGGCATAGGCGTACCAAGTAAACAACGAGCTTAATGACCTCCGACACGAGCTCCAGAAAAAATACGTAACTTGTTGGTCCACGTTCCGTCCATCCGGGAGTCGCCACATAGTAAACGTAGCGCAGGAGCGTGGCAATGATCGTCACCAACCGGAGCACGAAACACTCGTTAGCTTGGCTCTTTCAAAGAGGGTGAAGACCGAGGGGCCGATCTCGATGACTTTCAGCGAGCACTACGCTCCGAAACCCATGTCCAGAGCGGCGAAACCCCCTAGCGCATTCAGCTCCGAGAAAATGGTCCGAGCAGGATCGCGCTTGATTTCGCGCTCGTGAAAGCCATAGTCTTGCGTCGGCTCAGTAACCAACTTTGAATCGCTGGTAGTTTCCTTGAAACCAATTGCCAAGAAATTGTCCAGAAATGGGGTATTTTACGAAAAGGATACTAAGAAAATCCTGTCGCTTTCCGGGAAAGCCATTGCCAGGATATTACCTAGAATTTCCTTAGCAACGGACTCCGGAGCTCGAACGGGTCGATAGTTTTCTCATTCCAGCTTTCCTATCGTCACGGTAGCCACCTTTCCTTATTCTAGGGACACCATCGCTACCGTGACGACGGGATTGCTGGAGGAATACCACCTCTCCTCCACACCTCCACGATCTCCAGCAGGCGCCGGCGCAATGCTCCCCGCAGTATCCAGCGCCATGATCTCCAGCAGTAGCCAGCAGTAACCGCCACCGTGATCTCCCGCAGGTAATTGTCGCCCAGCGAAGATGTAGATTGGCGCTGTAGTCCTTACATCGTTTAGCTTGCGCGTTGCTCGCATCGACGAACCTCATCGCATAGACGTGCCAGTCTTTATTCTTGGACACCCCTATTGGCGGCGACAGTACTTTCCTACTATGCCTTCACCTCGTCCAGCGACTTGGCAACGCACCAAGTAGAAGTGGCGGTAGAGCGAAACACGAGCACCCAACATAGGAGCTTTATGCATAACGGGGTACAATGGCCGCAAGCGATTCACATCAGAGACGACCTATTTAAGCGAATACATGCAGAAATCAATATACTAACAAATAGAATGCCAAATGAGAATTTTATTAAGCGAAACATTCGAAGTTTGTATACTTTTGGATGGTGTGCACCACAAATGGCGAATAAATCCCGATTGGGCTGTCCGTTCTACTGCCGTAGCACTACCAGGATTAACTATCTTGTAAAACAACTATCTACTTGTTTTCTGGAAACTACTCTACGTATACAGCCCAAAATGTAATGTAGCTTGAAGCATCAACGAACGTGAAATACGTAATATCGGTGGTGTGCCAGAACTGAAAACAATATTCCCTCCCTCCCTGCAATGGGAAATCGACTAAATCTTCAGCTAGATTGCACTTGGGAACAAGAAAGCATCACGCCAGAAGCAGGTACTACTGATGCAGTCCGCTAGCTAAAAAGCATAACAATTCCTCCACCCGCAGTAGACATCCACCCAAATGTCGACACTGACAAGAACGAAGTTGCACTCGAAATCCCAGAACCAGCCGTAGCTGGCGTCGGCTCAGGAGTCGGAGTTTCTCTAGCACTGACAACAAACTTCATGCTAGTGGCGTCGTCACACGAACCAGCAGCCAGGAGCTCATGAGTGACTTCCAGAGCGGATGCTCCTTTAGTACAGTCCACATTATTGTAGGTCACTAACCACGTTGTATCAAATTCAGTCGCTCCTAGCGTCACCTTGAAGGACGTCGCCCCATCAATGTTCGGGTGGCAAACGCCATCTCCAACGTAAGCAACAATGCCCTGCCGTGTCGCGCACTTGTGAGTAGAATTTGCTTCGTAAATATCCGTGACAAGACGAACGGTAGTCTGGAAAAGACCAGTCAGGAACGTTCCGTAGTCCGTGGCACACCCTTGATTCATGTACAGCCCATTAGCTGCAGGTGTACATTTACTTTGGGTAGTACAGGTAGTAGCCGGGCTCGAAAATACCACTTGCACCGGTGTGGTGCAAGCTGAATCCGAGTAAGTCGCGATCGCTGTTAATTTGCTGGTAAGTCCGCCGACGTAGATCTTCTTAAAATCAGAAACACAAGTGCCCCCAACGACAGCCGAGCCGACAATTGTAGGAGAAATAGCGCCAGAAAAGCAGCCTCCGTAAGAAAACGTCTCAATTATCAGTGCAGCGGGGACACTGGTAGGGCTCCATGTGACTCTGTAACTTGTAGTCGCATCACCACCAAGGTGACACAAGCCATCTGCAACATAAGCCGTGACTTCAGTAAGTCCACTACATCCTGATGCGGCGTACGTTTCTTGGACTGCATAGGGAGTCATGCCGAAAGCTTTATCAATTGTGGTCATGTAGCTCGACGCCTTAGCACAACCAGGGGCAACGAAAACGGTGCCATAACCATTCGACGATCTGCAGGTTGCTGACGGAATGGTACATTTGGCAGTCAGAGTAAGTGAAATCTTCGAAGGCGTGAGAGCGCAATTCGAGTCGTCATAGACAGCAGATGTCGTCAACTGCCAGTCACCCCCCATGTAGTACTTCACATAGTCGGACGAAACACAAAGGTTGCTCAGTAAGGAGGAATTCGTCACTGTAGTGGTTGATTCAGACCCTGTGCAAAGTGGCTTAGTGAATGTCGTGAAAGCCATGTTTCCACTCACTGGTACCACTTTAAAGCTTTTCCCACCATCACCGTAGCAAGTGCCATCAGCAGGGTACGCAGTAATAGAGCTCCGTGTTCTGCAACCGGAACTAGTATACGCTTCCTTAATAAGGTAAGGCACCGCACCGAAAGCTTTATCCAAGTAGCTTATGTACGTGTTATTGGACGTGCAGTCTGAGAGAGCATTTCCAGAACACGTCTTTGAGCATGAGCCGCCCCCAGAATCAGTCAACACCAGTTTCGACGGTGTCCCCGTACAAGAAGCGGCCGCATAAATACCTGCAACGTCCACTCTGGTGAACCAATTAGGGCTTAGCGTAAGCCGCATTTTCGTCCCGCTATTGCAGCCCGAGGTTGTCGTCACTGATATAGTGTTGGCAATCTCCAGAGTGGTGCACGAAGGATCCGTGTACGTCGTGATCACAGCATTTCCGTTTCCGGTATTAACGCTCACTGTAAAATACTTTATACCAAGCGGGTGGCAACTTCCGTCAGCAGCGTAGGCCGTTGCAGTCTCAAGTGTCATCCACGAACAGGTAGTCCCCCAAAAGACCGACACCATCACGTATCGAGCCGTTCCAAATGCGGTTGCGATTGCTGTCTCGTAGTTATAATTTGTCGTACAAGTTGTATAAGTGCCGGCGAAACAGGAGCTATCACTGGTACAGGCTCCAGGGGAAACGATCACTGACCCCAGCGTTTTGGTGCAATCGCCATCGTCGAATGCAGCGACAGCTCTCAATGCCACACCAGATGACTGCTGGACTGTTCCACTGACTTTGTATTGGGTTGCTTGAGTTGCACCGTTGCAGCCCAAGTTGGTTGTCAGAAGGCTTTTGGTCACTGGGATGTCAGGATTGCTGGAATCCGAATTATAGCACCAAGAGTTAGTATATCTCTGGATCATCATGACTTTCTCAGCCGTGCTATTAGTTACCACCATATAGTATTTGTCATTGCCAAGTGGATAGCACTTTCCGTCAGTAACGTAAGATGTGGCAGACACCAGCGTTGCCGCAGTACACGCACTCCCCGAGAATTTCGACACCGTTATGTAGGGGGTCATTCCAAACGCGGCTGCAACCGTTGTCTCGTAGTTGAAATTTGTCGAACAGAATGTTTTCGAGCCGCGTGTGCAGACAGAAGCAGTGCATGCGCTGGAAGTGGCGGTCATTTGGATGGAACCCACCGTCTTGGCACAGTCCAATCCGTCGAAATATACGAGAGTGTTGAGTGCTACAGGCCAATTCTCGCTGACTTCGTAGCGACTCGCCTGTGGTTGGTTATCGCAGCCTGCAGCCAATTTCTGTGCAGTCACCTGGAGACCCACCCCATCCGCAATCGTACACCCAGCATCGGAGTAATTCGCGATAGACGTAGTGAAATCTGCTCTAATTGTCACCTTGAAGAACTTCGAGCCAATTGGATGACACTGTCTGTCGGCAGCGTAAACCTGAACTGTGACGAGCGTCAGTAGCGCGCACACAGAGCCCGAGTATGTCCATACCGCCATGTATGGGACCGAGCCAAACGCGGCAGCAACTCTGGCTTTGTACTTGATAATCGAGGTGCAGGCTGATCCAACGCCCGAGGTACAGGAATCGGAACTGCTGGAACATGTCTGGGGGGTTATAGAAAGCGATCCCAGCGCCATAGCACAATTGCCACTGTCGAACGCAGTGATGGCTTTTAATGGCATGGGTATCACCTCCTTCGGCCAATCAAGACTGAGCTCGGTCTGGGTAAGACCGCTACAGCCCGAATTTGTAGTTAGAGCGTATTTGTACAACGTAGTGACTTGAATCGCTCCTCCGCACACAGTATTAGAGAAGGTCGTGATCATCGCAACAGCACTTGAATCATCAGAGTCCGCATTAATATCATAAATCGTTACTCTGAAGGAAGTGGCAGTATTAGCCAGCCGATGGCACAATCCGTCAGCAGCGTAAGCCTTGGCCGTCGCCATTGCCGCCGTAGGGCATGAAGTCGTGGAAAATGTCGAGATTGTCACGTATGGGACTGACTTCACCGAAAACGCGGCAGCAATTTGTGCCTTGTAGTTTGAATCCGTCATGCAGGTTATTCCAGCACCGCTGACACAAGTGCTGCTGCTTGTGCAAGACCCGGGAACAACGGAAATCGAGCCGAGCACAGCACAAGCGCCACCGTCGTATGCAGTGGAAGCTTGTAAATCCACGGCCGATATGCGCTGGAGCATGGCGCTGGCGAGAAGACCGACCACAGCGATCCGGAGGTGCTTCATACTCAACTCGAGAAGTCTTCAAGACGTCGAGTCTTGGATTCTACCAACTCTTCCCAAAAGTCGTTTATCGATTTATGTTTGACATCTCATTTCGAGATTTATTACTTCAAAAGAAGTAGTATTTGAAGAAAAAAAAGCGAAATAATACAAAATCCGTGTATCATTCTTTTTCCTTACCACGAGGCGACTATTTTGCGGACTCGTGCTATATCGTCAGTCACGTACAATGATCCATCAGGAGCTACATCGATGCTTCTTGGCGATACAAATGTAGTCGTCTTCCCATTATCCATTTCTGTATTGCATACTCCCGCATACGTCGTCACAATGTTCGTATCGAGGGCGAGTTTCCGGATGCAATTGTTCCCTGAATCCGCGATGTACAGATTCCCGTCAAAACCGACCGTCAGCGCCATTGGAGTTGCAAATAGAGCGTCAGTGCCGCGGCCATTAGCAAACCCGGACGTAGTGCTGCCAGCCAACACGGAAATCGCGCCGTTTGGTGTATACTTCAGCACTCGGTGGCTTTCCGTGATGTAAATATTATCCGTCCTGTCAAATGCTATGCCCATGCGACCACTTGGACTGATATTGTTATTGCCAGTAGAAATTGTGTCCACATCTCCAGCAGAAGAGAGGTTCACCATGGTATTATCGCCTACGATAGTCGCGTACACATTTCCGTACGAATCAGCGGCAATTCCAAGACCCATGTCAGCCGATAAAGAAAACCCCGAAATAGTAGAAACCACGTCACCCTTGATTTTCCGGATCACAAACTCCTTGTTGTCGTTTTTGTCGCAAAAGTAAATGCTGCCATCAGGAGACACGGTAATAGCGTACACGCTGTTGAGATATGCGCTTAAGCGCTGGCCGTCACTATACCCTCCCAATGTGGAGCTTCCAGCGTACAATTGAGCCCCTCCCGAGCTCGAAACAGCGAAAATTTCACGTATGCCACTTACGTAAACGGCCCCAGTATAACTCACAGCAACCCCCCAGAACATCGTACTATTCACCGCCGTGAGATACCGTTGAGCATCGACGATTGTCGATACTGTTATATTTGATGGGCCCGATGTCGGCGTTGGAGTTGGAGTTGTTGAAGTTGGAGTTGTTGTTGGTGTTGGTGTCGGAGTGGACGATTGAGTCGACGCAGATGAGGAGTCGGATGGGGAAGGCCTAAACACGATTCCTGCTGCAGTTGCAATTGCTGCGAGTATGAACAGCACAAGTACAGCTCCGATCTTGTACGAGCGTGGGATTTCTTTCCACTTTGGCTTGGCTTCTTTCTCTGGTGTCATGTTTTTCACTTTGTCTGGCTCCAGTCCAGGAGGCTCCTTGTCCATGGGGGTTTCCTTCAGAGCAGGCAACACGCCCGGTTCCTGGTCGACTGTGATAACCACATCTGTGTCAGAAGCTTTGTTGGACACAGCATCCACTGAATTGTCGATCAAGGCTTCAATAGCTGGTTCAATAGCTGGTGAAGCGGAATACCCATCGATAACTGGTGAAGTGGAATTCTGTTTGGTTGATGTCGAAGCGTAACACTTTTCGATGGATGCTTCAGCGGAATCCCCTTCGCTAGACGGTGAAGCGTAGTATTGTCCAATAGATGCGGAAGCGGAATCTCCGTCAGACGTCGAAGTGTAATACTGCTCGATAGCTGGCGAAACGGGATCCTCTTTACTACCTGTTGAGGCGTAATATTGTTCGATAGAGGCCGGGTCATCTTCAAAAGCTGGTAAAACGGAATCCTCTTCAACAGGTCGCGACGCGGAATCCCCAATGAAAGCCGAATCCTCTCCGCTATCTGATGTTTCCGATTCATCTTCGGTATCGTATGGAACCGAAGCTTCTTCGAGCGCTGGCGAAGCGTCATCCTCTTCGCTATCTGAGGACGCAGCATCCTCTTCAATAGCTGGTGGCACCGAATCATCTTCGTTAGCTTGTGACACCGAATCCTTTTCGATAGCTGGTGAAACGGATTCCTCTTCAATAGCTGGTGAAGCGTCATCCTCTTCGATTGCTAATGGAGCGGAAACCTCTTCGATCGCTGGTGAAGCGGAATATTTGTCGATGGTTGGCGAAACGGAATCCTCTTTAATGGCTGGTGAAGCTTCATCCTCTTCAATAGCCAGTAACTCTGATTCCTCTCTAATAGGCGATGGAGGCAAATTCCAATCGACAGACGATGACACAGGAGAATACGGTTCGATGGGTAATACACCGGGATACCCACTTTCCAGCAATGACCGCAAGGCTTCAACCACCTTCGGCATCGCTGGGCGTCGATCTGGCGCACCGTCGCAACATTCAACAATGAGATCCCACGCCTCATCAGTGATCAAATCCTCATCTCGCTCTGGAAGCTCACGATCCAATTTACAACCGTGCAGTTCTTCATCATTCGTGATTTCATAATACGGAGATTTCCCCACTAACGCGTGATAAATGGTCATTCCAAACGAATAAACATCCGTCTTGGAGTTTGGCAGCTTTCCTTCGACACATTCGGGAGCCACGTAGCGGATTGCATCCGTTATCTCAATACCTGCTTTCGCTGCGGTGCCTTTCACCAGTCGTTTGTTCTTGAGCGCAATCCAGTCGAAACTGCGGTCGAAGTCGCAAATTTTCGCTTTGGCAGGAGTACCGGTAATCAGGATATTATCACACTTTAAATCTCCGTGAACGATTCCAATCGAGTGCATCTTGGCGATCCCTTGAGCTGCTTGAGCCAGAATTTCGAGACTGGCGTTGTACCGGTTTGGACCTACTTGTCGGAGATATTTGTCCAGTGGACCCACGTCGCAAAACTCCATCACGACGAACGGAGCTGCCGTGAAATAGCACGCACCGTAGAGATGGCAGACGTTGGTATAATGGCTTAACCGTTGCCACAGCTTCATCATACTTGTGAACTTTTCTTTCTTTTTCTCCGACTTGGCCACATTTTCATTGAAGATCTTCACTGCCACATGAGTACCATCTGTTAGCTCACCTTCGTAGATCTTCGCATCACCACCAAAGCCGATAATAGCATCCATGTTGACCTCGATCTCGTCCTCAGTGATGTACCAGTCCGGCAGGTTGGTAATGTCAGCACGGACGCTACGACTAGAACTCGCCCACAGCTTCTCCTTCATCACACTGACCACTTGGTCGCTACTGGACTCCATGAGGGCTTCATCACGACGTCCTTTACGAGCGATGATCGCTAACATCTCTTTCTGGTTCTCTGGGTCGCTCATTTCCACCATCACTTCCGTCGAATCGACCAACTCGATGTATCGCTGATCTCGTTCGATTTTAAGCGTCCGAGAGGATGTATTCGCCGGACTGCGGTGTCTGACACTTCCATCAAGCGCAGCCTCAACAGTAAGACGCTCGACGATTTGGTCTTTCGTTTTCATGGCGTTGTCGCTTGCGATGTCGATTTCGTTGTGGAACACGAGCTGCTTCAGAAGACTCTTCTTCTTAAATTTATTTAACACCCGGTCATACTCCTTGACCTCAGCCTGGAACTTGATAATCATCTTCTGCAACCCTTCTGTAAGTTGATCTTGGTTCTGGACGCCTTCGAGAAGCTCCAAAACCCATCGTAAGTTCTCGACATTCCTCTTAATATTCACTTGCTGCGTCTTGATGGTCGTGGCCTTGTCTTCCATCCCGGCCAGTACCTGACCTATCACGAAGCATATTTTTGCTAACTCGAATGCGCTACCGACCAGCACGCCAGAGCCTGGAGCGAGCACGTTGGCGGTAGTGACCGCGATGCCTTTCACGGTCTTGAACATTGTCACTTGCTACGCCCCTAAAAAACCTCGTTGACTGGAGTTCTTTGGGGCGAAGACGTATGCTGCCAGTCTTTAGTGAGAGGACACGTGAGGTAAACTACGGGTTGGTTTCTAGTTTGTTGCTGGATTAGAAAGACATGGAGTCGTTACGGGACAGCGAAAGAAACCTCTTGAAACGACCCAAGTGTCTTTTGGGCAAAAGAAAACAAAGATCTCGATGGCACAAAAAGGGTTTAGGTGAATTCACAGTTTTACGTGTGTGGACAATTTTCTTGTGTAGGGTTGTCAAACTTCTTGCTTGTCAAACTTCTTGCTTAACACTTTTTTAAAAAGAAAAAGAGCTAAAAGCAAAAAATAAGAAATGAATAACTTCGGCTTTTTGGGAATTGATTGGGGGACCAACACAAATTCAAAACCCGAGTCTTGGTGTCGTGAAACCCTAAGGGATGAAGTTTGTGAAAGTTGTACATGTACTACAAATTCAGGTAGCGTCAGTGCAGTCGCAGATGTACGACCAGTGTTTTGAAGAAAACGTAATCAAGCAGACGAGTACCGAATTGCTGAAGTCTTGCCTTTTACCTATATGATTCTTGACGTTGTAGAATGCAAGGTTTGCATTTAAATACCTCGAGTTTTTTTTTTCTATCTGGATTCTTTCACAAGAATCATCCAAAGAGCTCATGCTTACTACTGAACAAAGCTACTTCAAAGTACGTCTTACTACTGGTAGTACAGTACTTGAGTATTGAGGAGGCCCGGTGAACAGCGGGATAGATCTAAAATGTTGCTTCTATTTCATTGAGTTGGCTTCACGTTTTTGATACGCCTGCGTATTCCTGAAAAAAAAACTTTTAGTCCCTCGTCGAGGACGTAGCAACTGGTGCTCCTGTTTAGCTTGGCAGAGCTGAGACGGGATAAGCCTTAACCCGTCTTCTGCTTCTTCGAAACTTGCTCCTCCTGCTCGTTGGGGGCACGACCAAACACTTCGTTCAGTTGCTGTGAAACCCGGATAAACGTCGTCCTCTGCGGAAAACGACGAAGAATCATGATCACAGCAACGTTAGTAAAATCATATCTGCTGGGGAATTGATCAAGGCGTGTTTTTTCGTACCTTGCTGATCTCCTTCAGCTTGCTGGCACCAACGTAGGTGCACGTAGAGCGCACACCACCGAGGATCTCCTTGCAAGTACTAGCAACCGCACCCCGGTACGGCACCGTCACACTCTTTCCTTCAGATGCACGATACTCGGCCACACCACCATTGTGCTTCTTCATCGCTTCCGACGAACTCATGCCATAAAATCTCTTGAAGAACTTGCCGTTCACCTCAATCTTATCACCTCCACTCTCATCGTGACCAGCGAGCATGCCACCCAGCATGACAAAGTCCGCTCCAGCACCAAAAGCCTTGGCGACATCACCGGGACACGTGCAGCCTCCATCAGAGATTACGTGGCCATTAAGACCATGGGCAGCATCAGCACACTCGAGCACAGCCGACAGTTGTGGGTAACCCACACCCGTCTGCTTGCGGGTGGTGCACACGGAGCCCGGGCCGATGCCGACCTTGATGATGTCAGCTCCGGACAGCAGAAGCTCCTCCACCATCTCACCGGTCACTACATTGCCAGCAATGATTGTGTGCTCCGGGAAGGCAGCACGAACATTACGCACGGCTTGCACGAAGAACTCGGAGTAGCCGTTGGCCACGTCCAGGCAGATAAAACGGATATCTGGGTGGCTCTTGAGGATGGCCGTGATCTTGTCGATGTCTGCAGCGCTAGAGCCAGCGCTCACAGCGACTGTAGGCATCACGTCCGGGTGCTTGGCCGCGAAATCTGCCCACTCCTGAGGCGTGTAGTGCTTGTGCACGCACGTGATGAACTCGAACTTGGCCAGCTCCACAGCCATCTCAAAGGTGCCGACCGTATCCATGTTGGCTGCAATCACAGGCTGAAAGAAAGAAAAAGTAAGTAAGAGTGATGGTCACGATGCAAGAGGACGTTTACTTACCACGCCGGACCACGTGCGCTTCGAGTTGCGGAAGCGGAACTCACGCTGCACGTCGACTTGGGAGCGGCTTTTGAGTGTTGAGCGCTTGGGGCGGATGAGCACGTCCTTGAAGTCCAGTCGGACCTCCGTCTCGATGCGCGGCATCTTGTGGTTATCTTGGTTCTTGGGCTTCGTCCGGCTGCGACTTGCGTCCGAGGCAGCAAATTGCGGAATGAGCGAGTGAAGTGGAAGGCGGCGACCGTTTCTCGTGGCTGACGTGGTGGCGAAGATGCAACATCGCTCGCATTCAGCTGAAGTAGCGCTTCAGAAACCTGCGTGTATGAATAAATCTGATAATCGAGTCGGTACATAAAGGGTGACATCTTGATTCTACTAAGAATGGTGAGAAGACCTTGCAAATCAGATGAAAATTGGAGATAGTCTGTTAGCGCTACTTTGGTATTGACCTAGTCGCTCACTTCAACATAAAAAGTAAGTTACTTCAATGTAAACGAGGACAAGAATTACCTGGAGGCGGACTACGACATCGGCACTGCCGATTCGGCAGCAGCACTGTTGCTTGAGTTTTTTTGGTACTGATTGATGCCGAATTCCTGGATAGAAGTGGATCACCAACTTAGTCTCGTGTAAAATGGAATACATGTACAGCACTACCCGTTTACTTTTATCAAAACAGGAGAAGTAGAGACTAACGCGTCACATGAACAAAATTTAAAGCCAAATGGGAAACATCCACAACAAACGCCCAGACAACTTATGGTCTATTATCATCAAAATACACTTCTTGAGGCAACTTCTGCCGCTACGCCACAGTCCAGCCGACCCCCTGGCCTTATCAACTAGTGACACCAATCTTCGAACAACCAGTTAGTCGCACACCGCTCCCCCTTCCCCTCCACATCGCCTTGGCCTAGAACCGCGTCAATCTCTCAGGACATGAACTGCATCGTCTTCTCATAAACGAGGAACGTGACCGCACTAACCGGGAAAGCTCTCAACATCGTTGCACTAAACCCTTTGAAGAAAAACCCGGGTCCCTCCTGTTGCATTCTGGTTCTTGCAATCTGCGTAATGGTCATCTGCGTGCCTTCGAGACTCTGACTCTGAACACAGCTCTTGACCACATCTTGCGGCATACTCACGACCCACGACAGCATCCCTGCCATTCCTCCAGCCATCATCAACTTGAAGTCCGTCTCGTTCTCGCTCTGTCCGTCCGTCAACCTTCTCTTGGTCGCCTCATAGCCGCAAAAGTAGGCTCCAAAAGCAGGCACATCTCTCAGCAAGCACATTTGCCAGCCCTTGAACAGCGTCTTCATGCCGTATCTCCTCAGCATAATCCTTCCAGCCATAAGTGAGCTGTGTTCCGCTCCCATGGCCCCAGTCTGCAGTTGGATCTTAACGTGTTCCGAAGGTGCTGCAAAGATCACTTGAACCAATCCAGCGCTAGATCCAGCCATGAAATGTTGTGCACTGGACAACGGCGCGTCGTCCCTCTGTAAACCACGAACCACTTGGCCCTGCACTCCAAAAACCACAGCATTGATGGGGGCATTGGACAGAATGGGGGACAGCAAGCCCCGGTACAGTCCAGCGGCGCCTTCGGAGCCCACAACTCGCCGCAAAGTGCGCAAGACCCCGGCGCCCGCCTCACGACTGGTCTGCAGCTGCACCTTGACGGTGTCCAAAGGATGTCCCGCTACGATGCCAGCCACGCCACCGATGGTGCCGGCGTTCAAGTCCTTGGCGATGTCCAGCCACTCCATCGTCGCTCGGCTGGCCAGGGATTCCGGGAATGGCTCGACCTCGAAGAGCTTCACCAAGTGGCATAGAGCTCTTGAAGACGTGCTACAGATCCGCCAGCCATTGGTTGAAATTATCACCTAATTCGTCGCTGTTTAGCGTAAAAAGGATGGATTTAGATGCTAAACGAGTAATGTTGCTGAGAGACTTTTGACAGATGCTCGTTACGGTGCTGAGAGACTCGCGATCCAGAGGTATGAGGCAACTTCAACGCCTTGAACGCGTGGTTGCCACTGGCAACTTGCCAGACGTCAACTTGGCGTCTGAAACCGCAAGGAACGATGACGAGGTGGATAGTTGCTGCTGGAATGGCGAGTCGAAAAAGAAAATTTGGATGGGGAGAACGTATCCGAGAAGTGCTCCTTGTTGCAAGACTTACTGGTATTGTTGGTTGTTTGGCCATACATGTACCGGGTTTGGTACGAGTTGTCTTTCCAAACTGCCACGCGTCCGAATCCGCGGCAATTTGGCCACAAATGTAACTTTTGTTTGCAGTCAAGAGTCAACTTCAAGTATTTTGTTTTGGATGAATTTTTGCGCATTCTACCCGGCACGTCTTCTGCCGCCGTCACACATGAAAGATACTAAAGTTCAATAATAATACATGCGCGTGGTTCACTTCGAGCCTCGAAGTTCGAGGATCGTGGCTCGAAGACGGTTGTCCATCTGGATTATGTTGTCTTAAAGTTGCTCGATGTTGCGTGATCAGAGCAACTTGTCAACTTCAATTTGGAGCTCTGCCCGCCAATCCTTCGGCACTGAGTACGTATATCTGAATGTATTCCAATTCGTCCATGTTCCTCACCTGCTTGTTGTGCGTGGCAGCCCCTCAGCTCTTCATTTCCGATTTGGCGCTCGACCCAGCTAGCGACTTCTCCAGCAGTCTAACAGTACTACCAGCAAATCAGTTACTCGCCCAGCAACAATGGTCGCAGCCTCGTCAGAACGCGCCATCACGGTCGAGTTCCCGGAGCAGCCGCAGCAAGCGCTGGCCTCGGAGATCGTGGAGGGCTGCATCAAGTCTGTCGACCTCGAGGACGAACAGGAGGGGCAGGTCCAGTTCGAGATGTCCGAGTTCAAGCGCAGGGAATTGAGTGGCGAGTTGGAGCCCGAGCCATTTCTCGTGCCGAACCCCAACCGTTTCGTGCTCTTCCCCATCCAGGAGCACGACGTGTGGCAGATGTACAAGAAAGCCGAGGCATCCTTCTGGACGGCCGAGGAGCTCGACTTGGTACACGACCTGAATGACTGGGCCAAGCTGACGGACAACGAGCGCCACTTCATCAAGCACGTGCTCGCCTTTTTCGCAGCAAGTGACGGTATCGTTAACGAGAACCTGGCCATGAACTTCAGCAATGAGATCCAGGTGCCTGAGGCCCGCTGCTTCTACGGGTTCCAGATCGCTATTGAGAACATCCACTCGGAAGTCTACTCGCTGCTGATCGACACGTATATCAAGGACACAGTCGAGAAAGACTACTTGCTGCGTGCCATCGAGACGATCCCGTGTGTGCAAAAGAAGGCTAATTGGGCTCTTAGGTGGTGTAATCCACGTGTGTCTTCTTACCCGGAGCGGCTACTGGCGTTCGCTGCAGTGGAGGGCATCTTCTTCTCGGGCTCGTTCTGCTCGATCTTCTGGCTCAAGAAGCGCGGCCTCATGCCTGGTCTCAGCTTCTCGAACGAGATGATCAGTCGTGACGAGGGCATGCACACAGACTTCGCTTGCCTCATGTACTCGAAGCTCGTGAACAAGCTGCCGGAGAGCCGCGTACACGAAATCATCCGCGATGCTGTCACTATTGAGCACGAGTTCGTGTGCGACTCACTCCCTGTGGAGTTGATCGGCATGAATTCAGCGCTGATGTGCCAGTACATTGAGTTCGTGGCAGACCGTCTTCTTTACTCCCTGGGTGTGTCCAAGATTTACAACGTGAAGAACCCATTCGACTGGATGGACATGATCTCGCTCCAGGGCAAGACCAACTTCTTCGAGAAACGTGTCGGCGAGTACTCCAAGGCTGGTGTGGGTGTTTCGGCTGAGGAGAAGGTGTTCACACTGGACGCAGACTTCTAGATGAGACTGGTCTGAAGGCCCACGGCTCACCGCACCTCATCGCGAAGTGTGCAATTGAAATCTAAGGTCGCGGCGGCAGAGTTCTAAGCCAGCGTCGTAGCAAATTGAATTAATATATACGTGACGTTTATCAAAACAGTTTTCTTTCAGTAGATCCAAAGATCAGAAAAGTAAAGTAGACTACAGTGCTCGGCAGCGTTTTGGGTTGGAACACGACATTTTCTACGTTAGTCCGACTTCAAAACGTCACGTACAGCAACAAGTTTGCTACATTTTTCCAGCAAAATGCGGTGGTAATGAATCCAAGAACCAAACGTATCAGCGTAGAGTTCATCCACGATGTCTGCTACTGAAACGGTAAGAAGGTGAGTTCATTGACGACCGCATTGTTCTGGAGTAAAAGGTGAGTTTATAGGTGGGGATCAGTTGAGTTTCTGGACGGCATTGTAACAAGGTATAAAATGTCCCGACCATCTCAGCGAAAGCTGTTTGAAACGTTCATCATTTGGGATTAGAACTTCTAGGAAGAATTAATCCCACACCTGGTTCTAAATCAGAAATCTAGGATTTCACTTAATGCCATATTCTAACCCGCACGTACAAACATTATTTTCTGAGCTTTTTGTCTGAGTGAAATTATTAATATTGTGCTTTGCAGATATTTTGCCGTCTATTTTGGAGTTCTAAAATCGACCAGGGAACAACCATAAAAAAGCTTTTCACACACCACACTATTTTTTATTTCAACGCAAATCACACCTAAATCGTGCTAAGGACAAAGCTTATGGGTTTTCTGGAAAAAGAACCTTTTACTGGCCTGCTAATTGACGATGAGCGTATCCACTTTAGAGCAAGCAAGGGTGCAACTCAGAGTCAGTTTTGCGAAATGACCGCAGACAATTTTGCCGCTTTGCTGGTACGGCGAGTAAAACGGGTGTCTAGTGATGAGAGAACGAGTTGAAATAACGACGTTCTCGGCAATCTCCGCTTCGAATTTTTTGTTTACTGCAAGGAGCACCCGAGAGCCGTTCCCACGCTCCATCGAGCGACAGCAGCCCGTATAAGGACAGCTACCGCTGCTGTTAAGCGTTACCAAGTGGACACCGGAACATCGTTGGGTCCTATTGCGTTTAATCACGTGGTAACGTCACACGCCCGGCAACCAGATAACACCGAATTTTCTCTCCCAGATGACAACACGACGCGCCAAGCCATTGCACTTGACGATCCCGCAGTACAACTAGCCGCCGAAGTTCCGGGGGAGCAGCAGGCGCAGACTGCAACGATACGCTTTGAGATTAATGGGACATGGAACAACTTTAGAGTGGATATTACAAGCCTGAGAGCTGCACTTGGACTTCCTGCACATGATATTTTCACTCAATGTATTTTTCACGGACCAGTTGACGCTCCAACGCAGGACATCAACGACACCGACCATATGCCCGATGAGGACACCGCATCGTAACAAGGGAACTCTAACATGAAACTATTATACACATTAGCAAAAAGAAAAATCGACATCGATATATCCGTCAATTTGACCTCAGTATACTTGCTCATTATGTTCGACTTTACGAATGGCTAAGAAGATTAAATGGTCCATCCCGTATTTCAGTCGAGTTGTATCCACAATGTCCAAATACGTCTAACAGCCCCCTTGTATCGCGACGTGTGCATAATTTCATGGCAACAGCGAATACTTCGTCTGGATAGAGCGGAAAGATGAGGTTTGCGTAGCGCTGGATCCACTTTTTTAGTGATCCAAAACACAGCTCGATTGGGTTCAGTGCTGGGCAGTACGGGGGAAGAAAAAGAAGGCGTGCCCCAGTTTGGTGCAGTACCGATTCCAGCTCCTTGTATAAATGAATCTTGGCGTTATCTAAGATAACGATAGAGTTAGGAAATGGCCACGGGTTCAATACTGGAATGACATGCTTCACAAAAGCACGGTGGAAGGAGCTCCTAGTAAATGTGCCTTCCGTTGTTTCCCACGAAACAAAACCTTTGTGGTTTACAGCGGCAAAGATTGAGCGGCGTTTTCCTCTTGAGAATGGTAGTTTTACCACACATTTGGTGTTGCGGGCAGACCATCCATAACGCTGGTACACGTGGCGTCCATCCTTAGACATCTCGTCAATGAAAATTAACTGCTCCGGGTACGAGTAGATGGCACGTAGTTTAGCCTTGTAATTCTTAATCTATAAAGACAAAAAAAACGAAATAAAATCAATATTTCGAACGAAACGTCAATTTATACGTTCCCTTACCTCGTGAGGAACGCTTTCTCGAGTAGCACGAGTGATGACTTTCCGGGTCAGCCCCAAATCAAAATTGAGGGCGCGACAAATAGTTGACAGCGAAATGTTCTTGACATCTGTGTAGTTTTCACGTAAAAATTCCTGGAGTTCCTCCAAGTAGAACGTAGGATGTTGCTTTACGTAGCGTTCAACGCCTTGTAAAACATCCGCAGGCCATCGCGCTGTCTTGATGGGTGGCTTGTCGTCTTCAACAACGCCTTTGTCAAGAAACAAGTTGTACCATCGAAAAATAGTCCTCGGTTTCGGCCCAAATATATCGCTGATAAACTGAACATCGAGGCCGTACACAAGCATAAGGGATATTGCACGCCATCGGAAGTCAGCTGCGTAGGTCATACGGCTTGTTTGAATGGGGCGTCGTCAGAAACACTGGGTGCGAACGGGTGGCTTGAAATGTGTGAATAATGCTAAATTCGCGCTGGGAGAGACAGATTCTCTAAAATGCACTGTCGACTCTGCATTTCAGACCTAACACCCGCTATTTTGCTGATGTAGAGAAGTTTACATTGAGTTTTCTAGAACTAAGAAGTGGTAAAATCGAGATTTGCCTCGAAACCAGATTTATAAAATCGAGAAATAATGGGCTGTTTTGCCAAAATATCTGCAAAGCACAATAATTTGTATGTTGGTAAAGCAGCGTTACAACTTGAACGGTGACCGTCACTGTGATGCGTATGTCAATAAACAGGTGAATGTTTCTTGTGGCCGAGGTGTGAACTGCAGCCGTAAGCTTAATGCTCTCTATCGCAAACTTCTGCTTATTTCCATTCTCTGTCGACACCATCAGGAAAAGTTATGTACAGATTGTCAGACAGGCACACTTGGGTTTAATCTCCATTTCTGGCTTCTCCCTCCTGCACTCTTCCTCACTGGGCTTCTCTTTACAGTGTCCAATTGCCACCGTGTAGGAACGAACAATACGACGTTTCATGGGGGTGTCCGATTTCTTCCAGGACGTGTGGGACTTTATCTGTCGGCCGTTTGAGGACTGCAAGAGCTGCACCGAAGTGCTGGACGACGTGTTGGACCCCTACTACTACAGCAAGACGTCGCCTGGTGTTCGTAGAGTTCCACCTACGTTCGACCGCGCTCGCTGGGATAACGATCTCAAGTACGACTTCTCTCTGTCACGACCACCGCCGTCGAGTCAATCGCCAGCCAACAGTCGAGTGGTTTTCACGTTATCTCGTTCTCGATCACTCTCTGCGTCTCGATCGTATGAGGAGGAGGACCAACAGATTCAATTCCTATTCTACAGCGGCAGTGACATGTCGACTCCAGAACGACTTTGCTCAAGTGGTTATCGCAGCGATGCGATCTCCAGGCCATTACAGCCTATCAGTGAACCGCCACGGCTTAGCCACGAGATTCCCTGCTTCTTTTCGCCTCGGGACACGCCGCTGGTGTCTCCAATGTCTGCTCCAATTTATTCTCCGCACCTCTTCAAGATCAACGAGCAGCGTGGGCGAAACCAGTCTAGACACTACAGTAACCGGGGCTACAGGTGAAAGAGAGGGGTAAATGTTTGTATGTTCCCTTCAGTTTTCGGACGTTGTAGAATGTTTGATTGTCTGTAATACAGTAGATAAGTGTTGTCCGGTTTTGCCTCCGGTCTTACGATGAATGATCCAAACTTATTGCTACCTGAAGCGCTGTGTCATGTCAATAATAACGCAGTTGATATTCTTCAAATATAAGAGAAGACACACTTCCTTTAAGAGTGGCAACGACGGTCGCACTCCATGTTGTCAAAACCGTCAAAATCTACGGGGTAAAATGGTCGTGCCCGTCTCAAGATGTCATCTGCATGGTTTTCTCGTAAACGAGGAACGTCACCGCGCTGACCGGAAACGCTCTCACCATAGTCGCGCTGAAGCCTTTAAAGAAGAATCCGGGTCCTTCCTGTTTCATTCTCGTTTTCGCAATCTCCATCATAGACTGCTGTTTCCCCTCCAACTTCTGGCCCTGCACACAGCTCTTCACCACATCCAGCGGCAAGCACACAGCCCACGACACCATTCCAGCAATTCCTCCCGCCGTCATCAATTTCCAGTCTGTTTCATTCTCGCTCTTCCCGCCTGTCAACGCTCGTTTCGACGCTTCATAGCAGCAGAAGTACGCTCCGAACGACGGCACATCTCTCAGCAGGCAGATCTCCCACCCTTTAAACAATGTCTTGACCCCATATCTCTTAAATATCGTCTTTGCAGCCTTCAGTGAGCTGTGCTCCTGGCCTATTGCCCCTGTCTGCAGCTGGATCTTAATGTGTTCGGACGGCGCCGCAAAAACCACTTGGACCAATCCAGCAGCACATCCTGCGGCGAAATGCTGGACATTGGACAGTGGGGCGTCCTCCTTCGTCTGCATTACGCGAACAGCTTGGCCCTGCACCCCGAAAATCACCGCGTTGATTGGAGCATTCGACAGAATTGGAGACAACACGCCTCGGTACAGTCCAGCGGCGCCTTCGGAGCTGGTGACACGTCGGATGGTGCGCAGAACGCCCACGCCAGTCTCACTGCTGGTCTGAAGCTGCACCTTGATGGTGTCTAACGGGTGGCCGGCGATGATACCCGCAACGCCGCCAATTGTGCCTGCATTGAGGTCCCTAGCGACGTCCAGCCACGACATGGTGACAATGAGGTATAGTGCGATAGACGTGCGCTACGATGTGTTGTGAAAAGTTGCTCAAAGAGAACAAGCAACTTAACAGCTTCAAGTCGATTACTGAAATAAAACTGTATCATTTGGAAATTGCCTCTACCTAAAGAGTCGACTGGGGCGTGGAGGACCTCCGTATGCCACTGCTTCAACCACTCGTTGTTCTGGAACAGCAGCGAACTGGAAAACCGACGTCAAAAGCTGTTCATTCAGCCTGTGAATGGCACCGGACGCTCCCTCCGCTTTTGATGGGCTATTTTGTGGGTAGACAACACTGAGCATAGCTGCTTTAGACGCCAATGGGAACTTCTTTTTCGTGACATTCAGGTATTCTCCGTCGTGTTGTTGGAGGGAGGCTGCGAATTCGGATGAAACCTGGGTGTTCCGTAGCCATGACGAGTGGGAGCGTGTTTCAGATGCTAAAACTCGGATTTCAACCAGTTCTTTTGCCATACGACACCTTGGATCGTTTAGACAAGCGGGTAAACCAGTTATTTCATTTGAACCCTCGAGAATCAACCTCTGAATTCCCCACTCACGAATGGATTTGGTGTCTGGAGTGAGAAATACCATGAAGTCTCGAAGCAAAAGATACTCCAAGTGTGGGCATGCTGCAGCCAAGTCGCTTAGATCTACATTTTGATGAGATTTGCCCGTGTAGTAAATAGATAGACGTTTCAGATGCTTCCCAATCAAATTCAGTAGTTGAGCGACTAAAGCTCCATCTTCAAGTTCTTTCACGTCCAACTCCAATGCGAAAATCCTGTCTGGTGAGGCAGGTAGAGCAGCTAAATCGCTAGGGCTGTCACGAACGAACTCATTCAGACCACCACCAATGGAGACCTGGCAAATACCATAACCAGGGACAACAACATGCGCATGATCCTGCGTGCTAAGTAGTGCGCGGCATTTGTAGCGACGGCAAACAACGAAAACCAAATCATTTGGTTGTGAAGCCAGCAGAGGACGCAGCTCGGTTCCTTTCGCAAGATCAACATACCCGTAAGTTGCTGGAATAAACTCCGTTGTGTCTTTGACGCAGTCTGGTTGAGGGAAGCTGGTTTGCACGACAGCTTCAATCTTGGAGACGTCGTTCTGCGTCAATGTGACGGTAGATAAACTCAGCTTCTGCACTGAGCAACGGGAAACATCACTGAACAAAGCATACGTAAGCCATTGCCATTTGTTTTCAGACTCACAGGTAGCCATTGATACTTTTAACTCGTCAAGTGAAGGCAAATCGATAATTGCGGAGCAGGTGCCAGCAAGCATCAAGTCCGATGCTGTTCCATAGGTAAGATCCATTTTGTGGTACTTTGCTGTATATCCCGGAAGAGAAACCTTGTCATTCATTCCTCGAGGTAAGCATACAGGCTGTCCAGATAGTATCGTACCAAAGAAAAATCCAGCATTGGCAGTAGCTAAGCCAAAATTGAGGATTTCACTTCCGCTAAATGCCATCGTGATTGTCTTCAGAGTAGAGCAAGCGAGCGATGTCGTAATGTATTCAATGCGCGGAAAAGAGAACGTGGGCCAGAATATCTTTACATCATTCCCAGCAGCTTCTGTACGAGGTTGACTGACCTGTTCTCTCCAGGATTCAATTAAACGCGATCCGTCTTGGACAGCACACAGATGTGCAGGGAGAGCGGCGTGATGAGCGAAAAGATATCCAAGGCCACGCGAAAAGTGGCCAAAATCTGACGAGACGCTACTGTCAAACTCACTTTTTATCGCTTGGTCTCCAGTGACTGGAACTCCGTCATCCTTAGCGCAGTATTCAATCGATTCGAGCACGCTGCACATATCTTCAATGTTTTCCAGCCCTACCGCCTCCAACCTCTGCATTGCGTCTCGAAATTGCTCCGAATACTCCCAAGGATCGTCAGGACAGCCGAACAACTCTCCCCAAGTCACTGAAGGCTTCGACGCAACCGGATCATTCGGCGATAATTGACCCACAAGAGTGCAATCCCAAATCAATTGAATCCGACGAGAAGTATCTGAAGCATCCCACAACTCACGGATAATATCCGTGTCCGCTGGTAACAAGTCCACTACTGCAGCTTTATCGACTTCGGCCAAAACGTTGAAAAGCTCGATGGCCTCTCGAACGGATTGAAGGAAAACCCGATCCTGGCGGCATTCTGCATTCGCTGGGAAGTTTACGACCAGCATGCACATTATCAGAGACTGAGGATTGCCAGCATGTCGACAGCAGCTCAAACGTGCCAGCGCTCGTGAAGAAAGAGATTCCTGATGGCTCAGAACACGACAAAGAGCATCGCGCCAAGGCTCGAGGAACGACCAGTCGGTCGCCATCCCAAATCGAAAGATCTGTGAAAATGAGACTCTTGGAATATATCTTTTGAAAAAGAAGTAAAATAAAAAATGGAAAATAAATCGACGTCACCGGCACTGCCTTTGGAGTGGCGAGGGCTTACACCATGTATCAGCAACTTGCAAGAATTGCGCTGCACCTTCGTTATTTCTGCATCCCGCAACAAGTTCAATCACACAATCAGGACACTTGCAGCATATCAAGCGACAATGTTACATTGCCAAAGTACAGTAGCAATATTGCACTCTCCTACATGCACAAGTTTCCAATAATGGAGACTCTCCTCGCAGTCCGCCACGTAACAACAGAACTCTCTACATGGCGCCTGCATTCGATAAAAAAAAATGAATTCGCAAAAGTCTCAACTTCAACTACTTCGAGCGACCTTCACGCAACCGTCGCCTTGTCTATGTCAACTGAAATGCAATGAAGGGGCACGTGACGTTCCGCACGTCGGTTCCTCTCCTGCATCGATGCTGTGCATCCCCTGGAAGCTCCTGCGCCTCACATTTCGATCCGCTAAGTCAACGTAAATGACGGAGAAGTTTTCGTTCCTGCAGCCGTGGCAGACGGCCATCCGCGAGTGCAAAGCTCTGCACGACAGCTTTGACGTCGTGGATTCACGGGAGTTTCGAGCTTCACATCTGCCGGTGCACGCGTTGATCTGTTGCTGGCCAGCACTGCCCAAAGGCTACGAGCAATTGGCGGGGAGGTGCTCGATTCCGGTGCCGTTCGCAGCAGACCCGACACTGCGAAGGAACCGTGAACGGATGTGTCGAATCCGTGAAGCCTTGGAGCTGTTCAACGCGCTGGCAGCAGTCAACAGACCGGCGTTCCTGGAGCTACTGGCGGATTGCATCGTGGTGGCCGATAACTTCGCCGACCTGTTCACACCGGACTTCATCTTCGTTCACCCGGTGTGGGAGTGCTATTTAGTAGGGAAGTTGAACTCCGAGGACGTTGCAGCTGGAAAATGTACGACGTGGGGGGAGCTCTTCGGGTATGACGAGCAGTACTCAGAAGAGTTTGTTATTGCTATGGACAAATTGGAGAAGATGAGACACGAGGTAAATGGCGTGCTAAGCGACTTCATGGGGAGACAAACGACTGTGGAGTGGGGCGACCCGAGGAACAGTATCGAGTGGACAGCTGAGCATGTGATGATACCCACGAAAGGGACCCAAGTATCAATGGTGGACTCGTTTCCGCGTCAACTCTACACCCTGTTTAGGACAGAAGTTCCGGTGGTTGTCCAACTCTGCGCTGTATCGAACGCAGCTAAAATCTGTGAGCAGTTAGCGATGAATTCAACACCCCAGGCCGTTGAGACCATGCAGCCGATTTTTTCAGCGCCGGGTGGGAGGCAACTCACAGCTGCTCTTTCTCGTATGAATCTGTCATCACTTCGTCTAAATCTTGACGAAATTGTGGCATCAGCGAGTGGAGAAGCTTGCGTAAACGCTGGAACCCTGTTAAGTACATTGGTTTGTGGACGCTCAGTATGCATGGAAGCACACTGCGTTCCATCACTACAACGTCACGGGTCGATCCACGACCTGCAAGTGACATTCGCTCGTGATTCAGCCGCAGGACCGGCAGGATTTTGCTCAGCACTCGTGGAAGCCTCGTCCATTCCCAAATTGACCCTCAATATGGGGACTCTGGGGGATCGAGCCTGGTGGCTGAATCAAGTTCGCTGGGGGTGGCTTGCTTACGCTTTGTGGGGCAGTACGTCACACTCATCCATTGAAGAAGCCAGAATTACCAATATTCATCTATCTAACGCCACTGTGGCCTCAGTAGCTGCTGCACTATCAAACAGTTACCCTCCGACGTCACTGGAGACTACTGAGTCGTCAGAGTACGGGTTTGTCGATGTCCAAAAAGGAACCAAATTACGCCCTTGTGGATTGGAAGCCAGTGACTGCATCATCGTATCGCGTGATATTCGTTGTCGCGCTTGTTATGATCCTGTTGGAATGAAGCAGCACGCAGAAGTTGTTGTTCCTGGATACGGAGTATGCACTTTGCAGCTTGGTGGCAGTGCGAACTCTTTCGTTTCTGACTTCACGAGATCCCAGAACAAGAATAATCGATCGATCGATGTGCGCTCCCTGACGATGGAATTCTTCGAAGTGGAAAATGCAACGCTTATCCCCAAGTTGCTATCTGTGCTCGGCAGCAACTTGCGGGTATTGAAAATGGGGATGTTTTGGACTGGCAGGAGACGAAGTATCTCGTTAGACGACGTCGCAGCAGCATGTCCTCACCTCAACGAGCTCCATCTCACGGGTTTCGACGTCCTTATCTCGAAGGGGAAAGAGTTTCGGAACTGGGGGCTCAAGAAACTTTTTATTCAGAGTTGCGAGGAGGTCGTGGGACTGTCAGATTGCTTGAGTGATCCGACGTGCCGATTATCCCGTGAATTAGAGGAGCTAGAGATTAGTATCCCTCGAACAAATGATGTCGAGACTGCTTACATCGATGCACTTACCACACACAACGGCGACTACCTTGCTGTAATGCAAGAGAAGCTTCCTCTTGAATGCAAGACGGCGATGGTCAGCGTCGTGGATGGTGCAAATGCCGTCAATGCCATCCACAGGCTAAACGAGACTCTGATGGGGGTTTCTTTCTCATTTGCTGCAACACCTAAGCGACGCATTGTGCGTGTGGACTCATGATACCATTTAATGTTGCCACCCGAGTTGTCGAAGCACGTCGTCGGAGAAGGAGTTTCATTCCAGGGTAGTGCACACTCATCTTTTAATCGCTTTGGCTGCATTTTACTAGTAGTAGTTGCAAAGCAAGCAAAAACTTTGTACATGTAGGCTGTCTACGCGAGTACCGAAGAAATTAATCCATGGGTGGATGCCCAGTAGAGAGATTTTCCACAATTTCCATTGCTTGCTTAGTACTAGTAGACTCTACTAACGCAATGAAACGTTTACAAAGTCAAATACAAAAGGACGAAGCTTACCGCCCTGAACAGCGCCTTGTGGTGTCATTTCCAACTTTGACAAAGGGCACCCACTTGCCACCTCAACTACCTCAACTGTTGCTTGGAATCGTCAAGTCTATCGCCATGTTCATGCTCGACTCACCTCAAATCAAGTCGGGGAACTGGGGGACCGGAGTGCAGTTGACGCCCGAATCATTGGGATTCTACGACAAACCAAATACCTTCAACGCCATGAATGCCCCCACTCCAGAGCCCAACGCTAACGCCATCACACGCCTGCTGCGCCAAACAGTTACGGACGACGGGAGCATAGCGGTCACAGCCGTCCATTACGTCGTACCGGAAGACAACATCTGCGACTGTATGACCTTCCCGGACGAAGATTTGGGTTTCGAAGAGGGGTGTTCCTTTACCCCTGTTGCAGGCGTGGTTCAGTTCGAATACTCCGATGGTAGCTGCTACGAGATGATCTTTGACGATACGGAGATGTATGCGAGCTGCGACTACAACGGTGTATCACTTGGAGACTCTGTCCCTTGCTCTTTGGATATGTCAAGCGAAGCCTCGTCAGGTGAAAACGATGTCAGCACAACAGACAACACGGATTCAGAATTGGGATCCGATGGCGTGGAATCCGATAGCGGAGCCGTGACAGACGGCGATTCAGCGACGCTCACAGCCATGACGTATCTCGCGCCAGCTGAAGGGGATTGCAACTGCATTACTGTGGGCGACGACTTCACTGTCGTGGATGATACTTGTGCCGATGACGTAACTTGGGGTCAAATGCAAGTCGAGTACTCGGATTCTACCTGCTACACCTTGGGATTCGATGAAGGAGACCTGTATGCTAGCTGCAGCTACATCGACGAACTCTCTGGCGATTCTCAGCTCTGTTCGTTCGACCTAACTGAAGATACAACCGGTACTACTGAAGATACAACCAGTACTACTGACACGCCTATAAAGCCAGCATTACTAAAATCCCGACTTACAAGGGCACCTACCGTTCCACCAACAAGCAAAGACAACCAGGGTGGTGCCAGCAAAGCTGTCGATTCCTCCGCGCATGCGACGCAATTCAGTGCTGGTCGACTGCTAGCGGTGATCACGGCAGCCTTACTGGTACTCTACTAAGTTGTTTTCCTCTTGCGTCTTCATAGTTTGAAGACATGTAGTTCGTCAGTCTCGACTACTACCCAGCACAACTACTTTTCAATAAATGAATGCATTTACAGTGTTTGACGGTTGCTTCGAGTTTTCACGTCTGGAAAATTACGGTTTGTAGTGAAAATGAGGTGGTTCAAAAATTCTGTTTTGTAGCATCGTTTCGCGTGATATTCGCTGTCGCGCCGTGTGATCCTTCTTCTACCCTTACTATTGCGAGTCTTCGCAGCTTTACATGCACCTGATACTAAAATGCGAAAGCAATACATGTATCGGATCGCTGCAGTTTTCACTCCGAAATTGGAGTGGAGTCATTTGTGGAAGCAAGTCCGAGTTTTATTCCAGCGGAAAACGCCGAACCCAAATTTTAATCGGCTTGCCTGGATTTACTGGTAGATGTTCAGTTACAGAGCAAGGAAAAACTCTAACACTGAACACGCACCCGTTGGATTGAGCTCGTAGGGGCAACGCGTAACGTTAGTTGCATCCGTTGTCTGCTTTTCTATTCAACTGGTCGTTAACGTTGCGGAAAATCTCTTCTGAACATGCACCCATGGATAAAGTAGAATGATTAATTTGTTCTGCATTCGAAGTAAGACGCAGACTGTCGGCATATAAAAATGCCAACTACTTCAAGTCCAAAGCTAACGAAGCTTACCGCCCTGAACAGCGCCTTGTGGTGTCATTTCCAACTTTGACAAAGGGCACCCACTTGCCACCTCAACTACCTCAACTGTTGCTTGGAATCGTCAAGTCTATCGCCATGTTCATGCTCGACTCACCTCAAATCAAGTCGGGGAACTGGGGGACCGGAGTGCAGTTGACGCCCGAATCATTGGGATTCTACGACAAACCAAATACCTTCAACGCCATGAATGCCCCCACTCCAGAGCCCAACGCTAACGCCATCACACGCCTGCTGCGCCAAACAGTTACGGACGACGGGAGCATAGCGGTCACAGCCGTCCATTACGTCGTACCGGAAGACAACATCTGCGACTGTATGACCTTCCCGGACGAAGATTTGGGTTTCGAAGAGGGGTGTTCCTTTACCCCTGTTGCAGGCGTGGTTCAGTTCGAATACTCCGATGGTAGCTGCTACGAGATGATCTTTGACGATACGGAGATGTATGCGAGCTGCGACTACAACGGTGTATCACTTGGAGACTCTGTCCCTTGCTCTTTGGATATGTCAAGCGAAGCCTCGTCAGGTGAAAACGATGTCAGCACAACAGACAACACGGATTCAGAATTGGGATCCGATGGCGTGGAATCCGATAGCGGAGCCGTGACAGACGGCGATTCAGCGACGCTCACAGCCATGACGTATCTCGCGCCAGCTGAAGGGGATTGCAACTGCATTACTGTGGGCGACGACTACACTGTCGTGGATGATACTTGTGCCGATGACGTAACTTGGGGTCAAATGCAAGTCGAGTACTCGGATTCTACCTGCTACACCCTGCAATTCGACAAGAGAGACTTGTATGCAAGCTGCGACTACACCAACCAACGCTCAGGTGATTCTCAACTCTGCTCGATGGACCTAACCGAAGACACAACCAGTACGACTGAGACTCCGACAACGAGAACTACTACGTCGCCGCCGGTGATTGTTGCAGATACCGTAGCACCGACAAACGGAGACAACCAGGGTAGTGACACCAAAGGTGTCGATTCCTCTGCGCATGCGACTCAATTCAGTGCTGGTCGACTGCTAGCGGGGATCGCGGTGGCCTTCCTGGTACTTCACTAACTTGGTTTCCTCTTGCACCTCATGCTTTGATGTATTCTCAAGTTGTTCTAGTTCGATCTGCCTAATGTTTTAAAAATGAATCAATAAAAATGTACGGCAACCAGACTTCAAAAAGTGATAATCACTTCAACATGGACCCGCAACCGTCCCGCGGGCCACTTCCTTACAAACCCCAAGTCAACTTACCACCCAATCAAATCTGACATGCCTCTCTTTGATTCGCTGAAAATCGGGCCATTTTGACGCCAACCATCGGTTGGCTGAACGGAGCTCAACGCGGCTTGCGTCAATCAATTGAGCACCGCCCAAGCATCACTAGGCACTAGAGCAGCATGTCGTTTCGGGGTGGACGCGGAGGCGCTCGTGGAGGACGCGGAGGACGTGGAGGCGGCCGTGGCGGATTCAGTGGCCGTGGAGGTGGTCGCGGCGGCTTCCGTGAGCCTGAGGGCCCGCCGGCTTTCGTTGTTGGTGCGTGCAACAAGTTGACGGATTCGCGATATTAGGGCTTTTACTTACATTTTTGCTGCTATGCATTGCAATACAGAGCTGGGATCCTTCATGCACGCGTGCGAGAACGAGATGGTGTATAAGAGCACCAGCGACAAGGTGCCGTATTTCAACGCCGGCGCCTTCCTGGAGAACAAGACGCGCATCGGCAAGGTCGACGAGATCCTCGGCTCCATTAATGAAGTCATGTTCACGGTGAAACCTGAGACGGGCGTTTCGGCGGCGTCCTTCCAGGCTGGTGACAAGGTCTTTATCAGCCCCGACAAGCTACTGCCTCTCAGCCGGTTCACTGAGAAGCCTGGCAAAAAGCCCGCAGGTGCCGGTGGACGCGGTGGCCGTGGAGGTGCCCGTGGTGGCCGCGGTGGAGGCCGTGGCGGAGGTCGTGGTGGATTCGGTGGCCGCGGGGGAGGCCGGGGCAGCTTCGGTGGACGCGGAGGTGGCCGCGGAGGAGGCTTTGGTGGACGTGGAGGTGGTCGCGGCGGTGGCCGGGGTGGCTTCTCTGGCCGCGGGCGCTATTAGAGATTCGAATGGTGCGCTGCACTATTTGAATTGCCGCTTAGCCTCCAAAGTAGATTATGATTGTAACTTCACTGGAAAAAAAGCAAAACAAAAACAGACACGCTTGCATATTTCTTGTGAAAGGTAGTGTCAATGACGACAACAACGATGGCGACGATATGCTTTGTTAGTGTGTGATGGTGCCGTATTGACTCTCTTGCCATGGAACTCCCTGCTCTGGTGGCACAGTACTCTGCTGCGAATTAGAATACCGGCAACAGTCGCTGGTGACTCTCCTCTGGTACTCGGCACTGAAGGGCACTGAAGCGTCTTCAGTGAAGACTATCATCTTCCACACGCAATGCAACGCTCTCAGGGGTCAAAACGATGTATACTAGCGTCATGGCTCGCTCATTCGTAAAAACGCCTTGTGCGTAGTAAGAAGTTTAAATCCGCTCCAGACACTCGAACTGCACGATACTATTGCCACGAATAACCTGCAACAAACAACAACAAAAGCATTAGCTCCAAATCATACAGTACTATACTCCCTAACGGGTTATGAGTAAATATTGCGAAACTCACCACCATGCCGATGCGGTTGGACTCGGTGGCCGAGACCTCCTCGACGGTCTCGTCCAGCGTGACGTTCATGAACTGGTCGAAGCCGCGAAGAACACCCGACACCTTGCGGTTGCCGTTGAGCTTGAGGCTCAGCCGCTTGTCCATGTATCGCTTGAGGTCGGGGCCCGCCGTCTTCACCATTTTCGCCTTGTCCACTGCTTAAGGATCTGATCACCACACAACGTAAACACCAGATTTATGTGATACACACCACTCAATTAAAATCTTGCTCTCACTATGCTACGTGCGACATATGGCCAAAACCTTCTCGAACGTCAGAGTGAAGGTCACGTGTCCCCTAGGGTACGTAACCGCTCTCACTTCGTAAAACCCCACAAGCTACGCAGGCGAAGAAAGGCACAGGCACAAGATGAGCAACTTCTCGCAGGGACAGGACTGGGAATCAGCTGGATGGGGAAGCCGCGCGCCTCCTCGTGGCGCTGCCAAGCAGCAGGCGCTTAACAGCGCGCGTCGCACCGGCAACGTCGTGACAGAGACGAAGCGTACGTGGCAGGATATATTTTTTTCGTACTTAAGTGTGAAATCTGACAGTGATGGTCACTTTCTTGCAGACGGAGCTGGTACTAACAAGGGCGCGCACAGCGGCGCGGGCGTCAACATGCGCAAGCTGGAGGAGGACACGGACAACTTTAAGCACGACGCCGTGGACCGCAGCCTGTCGCAGGCGCTCATGAAGGCGCGCACGGCTAAAAAGATGAACCAGAAGCAGCTGGGCACGCTTATTAACGAGAAGCCGCAAGTAATTGCTGACTACGAGTCAGGTCGCGCCATCCCTAATGGACAGATCATTTCTAAGCTGAACCGCGCACTGGGTGTGCAGCTCCCGCGCGGCCCCAAGAAGAAAAAAACGCCGGCCAACTAACTGTAGATAGTTATGCAGTTGGTTGGCGGTGGTCTTGTTAGGCAGCGAGACAAGCAGACGCAGAGTCTGCCATCTCTATCTCTAGCAGCTCGGATCCTCTTGGCCGGATTGCTGGGGTTGTCGTACTATATAGATTGATCTACAAAACCCAATAATGAAAGCCTTGGCTTGAATTACTCGACTGTTGCGGAGTTGCAGAGTCTACGTGTTGAGCAGGAGCTGCATGATTAACGTAACGTTGTTCAGCGTTGTGGAAATGGGTACACCAACTTCAACTTCCACAGTAACGGTTTGTTCATTACTCGAGCTGCACAGGTCGTGAGGCTTTGACCGGTGCGTTTGCTGGATCTCTGCTAATGGAGCTAAAAACAGTGAAGCCGTTTGCTGGTCTGGTATTCCGCCCCGAGTTTCCAGCGCCATGTAGCAAGCGGATAAATATACCTACCAGAGCGGCATCGCATTTGTATCTTCACTCAAAGAGGGGAAGCAGTTATCCGGTCGGTGGGAACGTGCTTTTCCGCAGGGCTCCCAAGACCTCAGCCATCATTCAACAGGCCGGCATCGCTCAGCCCGCCAATTTAGAGCCCTACCACCGCGTCGCATCCGAAACGAGCTGTTGGCCCGTAGTCCGGCCTTCAATCGTTCATTTCGCGCCTTGCTCGCTGGTTCGGCATGGCGAGTAACAATCCCAGCACTCGCAAGCCATCCCCATCCCGCGTAGCCTTCCGAAGCGGACCCACCTCGCCGCCTTCCGCAAAGGCGCAGATACCAGCTTATGACAGCGACGGACTGGAAAGTGACGATGACACGCTTCTGAAATTGTCGTCGCTCCCCATGATGGAGACGAATCACGCCCCACGGCAGATTGAAGTCGGACACTTGCAAGACAAGAATGTCCTCTCGTCTTCGATCGCGTTGGACCGTTCTCCTGGATGCATCGATGTCGTCCAGCAGGCAATTGACGCAGTGGAAGACGCACTGGCGCGATGCCCGAAGTACGAACGCCGAGAAGCAATGACCGAGTTACTGATGCACGCGAAGCTCGAGCAGGCGAAGAAAGCCACTGCCTATAGCTCCGACTGCTTCCAGCACGCGAATGTTTGGGCTGCGATGTTGATGCAGGTGCAGGAGCTGGGTCGAAACTACCCAAAGGAGTACGAAAAAACTCTCAATTAGCTGCCACCACAACGGAAATTCATCATCTCACATCGTTTCTTGCCGCGTTTAGCCCGCAGGTTCACCAGCTAGTGCACCTTGTACAGCAGTGTGTGACAAGAGGTGATAAGCATGAAGTTCCTGAAGACGACCACAATGACATTCATTCCGGTGAAGACCAGCAAGAGCACAGCGAAGAAGTTGCCGAGGAGGAAGTTCAGCACCAAGAGGTCGAATGTGATGCCGATTTGTGTGGCAGGTTAGGAGAAGCAGCGATCGACGTCGACCTTGGCGTCGATGAAGACGATGATGTCGGCTACAGAATCACTGAAGACCTGACAGCAGTCTCGAATCAACTCGAGGATGAACATACTGAAGCAGACACTACCAAGCCTGACGAGGAGCCTGACACTATCTTGCATCGTGGCGACACTGACCTCGCAGAGCTGGAGGAATCGGTCAACTACACACTAGGCTTGCCACCCCCAATCCCCCCACGCCGTTTGCGCGAGCTGTTACCGATCTTGACGGGAAATGTCGTCGTGAAAGGTGTTCAGGTCCCCCGACTGCTTCGAGGAAGCGAGGGAGGATACAGTAGCGACTCCGAAAAGTCAAGTACTAGCGCCAACAGCAGATCTTCATCACAGGAAGGAGGACGGAGTTCGCGTCATAAATTCCAATTCCCGGAGAAGGAGTTGTTGCAGCTCTTGGAGGATGAAGAAGTCAAACCCTCGGCCATGAGCCCAGGTCTGCTAAGACGCTATAGCACAAACTCGAAGATCACCGCAACAGTACCGCTACGACGAAAGTCGTTCTCCATGAAGAGGAGTCCTCTCAAATGCCCTGCTTTTGTCGGGTTTGGTTCGCTGACCACGAGTGCAAGTATCGCTGCATCTGAGCTGGGCAGAGCTTCCCCAAGTGCTACCAAGTCCACCAAGCAGATTTGGGCTGCTCGTCGGAAATCCACGAGCGTGTGCCACATCGCCGTTCCTAATGTGCCATCTAGTCGGCGCAACAGCAGGAGCTTTTCAGTCACCAAGCAGCAGATCGCCCTCAACAGCAAGAGAAAATCGATTTCTCTGAGTAACCATGCGTCAGGATCTCCGACGTCGTCTCCGTCTTCACCGGTTTCCCCCGTTCCTTCTACCCAAACCCAAATGGTACTGCGTTTACGTGGACGTACAAGCGGTGGTGTTCCGAAGCTTGTGATCGCCAAGAAACCCGTTCGCTTTGTGGTGTGGCACTGGAACGATCGCTGCGTGCGCGTTCCGTTCATGAGCGCTGCCAACTTCATGGAGCTTGGACCAGCTCAACACGGCATCATGTTGAGGCAACTACGCTACGTCAAGTCGATGATGCACGAGCTCCCATGGGCTAAAGCTCAT
This sequence comes from Phytophthora plurivora, assembly GCA_030027945.1. Lineage (NCBI taxonomy): Eukaryota > Oomycota > Peronosporomycetes > Peronosporales > Peronosporaceae > Phytophthora > Phytophthora plurivora. Next base: position 428,985 of record CP125267.1, read on the forward strand.
CTGCGGTCATTGCTGTCTAAGTACACAGCGAAGGAAGTGACCAAGGAAGAACTTTATCCCCAACTCAACGCACTGGGGCAGCAGGTGCAACGGGAAATCAGCTCTCGAGCCAAACAGCACCGCGCTCTCACTGCACGCAAGCAACGCCTCACTGTTACGTTGACAATGGCCACGGGCGTGGTGAATGACACCATTGTGACGAAATTTGGCCGGCGTGGTCGACCTCACACCTCCCGCTTGCTCTACGACCCCACGAATCCACTTCAACTGCGCTGGAGACGCAAACATGGCGAACGTAGCGTCGAATTCTTAGCTGTCGACGAGCTTGAAGTCATCGAAGTGCCCGACAGCACCAGGTTGGGCTCCTTTGGTCGAGGAAACAAGAAGGCGGCCGCAGCAGTTGCAGTAGACCCCGAGTCGTGTTTGTCGCTCGTGACGCCCTCGCGCTCACTTGGCCTGCAAGTTGCTAGCTCGCTGCATCGCGAGTGGCTCGCGAAAGCCTTGCGTGACATCGTGTCATTTGCACAGCAGTATAAGGCGGCGAAGGCGAACACAGCGACGCTCAGTGACAGCGGCAGCTCCAGTGACTCCAGTTCCACAGCTCTGACACGACGGCAACAGCTGTCACCGTCTCGGAACGCCATGCTCTACTAAGAAGTAGCGTGGTAGCAGGTTCTCCTGCTCCGGTACTTGTTGATCCACATCAAACGTACAGGTCGAAAGTGCATAGGTAGGTTCCGTAAACTCAAGATACCAGCAGATAACACCAATCCAAAGGAAAGAAAACTAGCTGTGGAACTCACTGCAACTGCACGTCCAGCAGCTTTTATTGACCAGAAAGCTCTTATACCTTCTTCTTGTACTGGGGGTTGCTCTTCTTGGTCAGAATCCACACGTAGAAGATGGACATCCCTGCGCTGTAGACAGCTACGAAGCCCGCCGGAAAGAACGCGTTCGTCTTGTTGTAACGGTTGGCCATGACGGCCGTAAGAGGCGCCGACACGGCCAACGAGAGAGCAGGCCACAGCTTGGACGTCACCGGGCTTTGCGTGTACTCGTTGTAGCTGCAATAGCCCACGAAGCTCAAGAAGGCGCCGGACAGGCCGCCAGCAGCGAGAGACATAGTGCTACCCGAGCCTACGAAGCCGATGAGGCCGCCCAGACCCAGCAACATGCCGTACTAAAAGGAACACACCACCGGAATTAGGATATCAGACGATAACGTGAGTTCTAGAACGAGTTTGGAGATAAAAATTGCATCTAGGGGAAGAAGAGATAAATCTGAAGAGAATAGACAGCGTGGTGGACGCTGGAGAGCGCGAGAACGTACCGGAAGTGTGAGGCAGAAGTCGTACATGGTGACGATCGGAGACTTGTGCTTGACGCGTTCTTTTTTGAAATGCCGCGATCTGCGATTGGGCTAAAAATACGCTGGCTTCAACTGGCTCCTATTGGATGATTTTAATTTCGCACTTAATATCTACGTCCCGAAATAAAAGGCGTATCTTTGTCGAACTCTCCCACAAACACCAACCGGCGCAAACAAAATTGACAAGCAACTGCAAACAGATAGCACCACTCATTCCGAAACGTAAAAAATACACTAATCATTAGGACGTATTTACATCATTTTAACCAATCACTTGTGATGATGCGACGATAGAAGCGTCGCATGGCCTCCTATTCCACATACCGTACTCAGATCCAAGCCGAACGGGATCAATCAGCTCCATATCGCAGCTTCCCGGCGCTCCAGCACTCGACTCCCGGGCCTCCTCCATCTCCACGTACTATACATTCACAATGTCCAAGGTCTTCTGTACGTCGGCGAAGCTCTGAGTGTCAAATTCGAGTCCACACTAACGCTATGCTCAATTGACAGGGGCGCTTACCTGTTCCATGGTGTCGCTGTGCGGCTTCCTGTTCCTGCTGCTTGTTGGAGTGCTGGTAAAGGTGCAACCCGAGTACATGAAGATCAGCAAGAGCGTGGAGAGTCCCGCTCCCATCTTTGAGTCCGCTGTGCTGTATGGTGCTCTCTTCGTGGCGTCTTCCATGATTTACTACAAGGAGACCAAGAAGAGCGAGCTCGAAAGATACGACCTGAGTGGGTCCACGTCCGACGAGCGCCAGAGTTTGCTGGACAAGTACGTTATGTACGTAAGATGAGATGAGGGTGTTCTGCTGACTGAGTTGCTTGGTGCAGGCCGATGGTGAGCTACAGTTGAGGGCTGGAAAGTCTCGGGCTTCGTGGCAAGCACTTTGCTAGCTACTGCTACAACGCAAAACGCGTCCAACTGTTGTTAAATGTAAATGCAATGACTAATTTCTTGTCGAAGACGTTCGTTATCTTCTTAGATACTAAGTACTCCATGGTTTGGGTATTCCTCAAACTTCGCACAACAATTCACACTCATGATTCATAGCTTTCCTTGAGTATGTCGTTGCGAGTTTCGGCACTGTTGATCTCTCAGTTCATAGCAGTTGTTGCTACTGGTAAACACAGTATTCGGCGCAAGCAACACCCATGTTAGAAACACAAAATACATTACATCAAACGCACAGCAATGCCGAAAGTTATTCACTAATGCATGGTCATAACATAATATTGATACTGTCTACTCGTCCTTGTGCATTTTCACCGCTCTAGCAGACCCACGAGCTCCTCCATAATGGACACGGCTGTCTTTGGATTCATCTTCCGCATGAGGTTGTTCCCGTTTGGTTTCTCCGGGATCTGGTTCACGCGCCTAAACGAAGCCGTGGCGTTGAACAGTGCCAACTTCCTCGACAGCAACTCCAGAAGACCAGTCAGACGCTTCTCCGCTTCACTCCAGCTCTCTCGGACGCCCTCGTTTCCGTCTGCCAGGGGCTTCAGTAAGGCCAAATAGTACTTGATAACATCTGCGGACAGCACGAAGACGTGGTGCATGTCCCGATGGATGTGAAGCAGGTCCACTAGCGTATCCAGAGCGCGCATATCCACGTCAAGTCGGTCATTTGCGTCAGTAGCAACCTCCCGTGTCAGTGGCTTCCTCTTGTCTGCCGATCTTCGGTACACCGTCAAGTTCTTCAGCACAAGCAGTAGCTGGTGCAACAATTCCACGTGCGGGCGACTGCGGTTGAGACCTCGAATGGCTGCGAAGATCGTCGACGAGATCTGGAGCTGGACACACTTGCGGCAACATTCTCGCGAGTAGCGCGTGCACACCTCGATGGTGTGACTCGCAAACAGCATGTCCTGTAATCGCTTGCCGTGCAGCAGCATGTGCAAGGCCATGTCCAATCGTCCGCCCAGCGTCACCGGCTGCTCTGTCTGGACACTCCTCACTTCGCTAGTCTTGACTCTCAACTGTTGCAAAGAGGTAGACGTAGTGAGGGGGTTGACACGCGACTCCTGTCCAACCAGCTTCATCTTGGAGAGCTTTTTGCGCTGCTGGGTGACCTCGGGAGCACTGTGATGTAGGCGAACTAGCATTCCACGCGACCAGGCTTGAAGTCTTCGCACTGCAACGTAGTGAACGTTTCGCTCACGATAAGGTAAAATTACCTTTTGTCGGAGCCATGTGCCAACGATCCGTTCCGCGCGTTTCTTGGCCATGACCAATGCCATCGTTTCCAACTCACGCTGACGCTTCTCCTCTGCCCGTCGCTCACGTTCCGCCCACTTGCAGCACAAACCCAACCACCACACCTGCACACATTGAGCCGCGGTATTCAGCTGTCGTTTGTGCTGAATTCGCGTATCGATAGCACTCTTCAAGCAGAACGACCTCCAGCACATTTCGATTTTGTTGACGTCGGCCATACGCTTCCGCGTGATTTCAGCGCTGAGCTGTGTCCAGCGAGATCGCGCCATCAACGTGCGCTTCTTACGGTACTTCATCATGCGGTCCACATACCAGAACTCGATCTTCCAGCACGACGTCAGCACACGCACCCGCCGCAGTTGAGTCTGGAGATCGTAGAAGTTGAACCGAAGCCGACGTGAAAGCCGTCCACGCATGCATTTCTGGATACTAACAGCTGCACGATGCAGACGTAGAGCTTGTCGGAATTTCGTCATTGCCAGCCACGAACGAGTGGCACGCTGCATCACTCCCACACTAGCACAAGTCTTGGTGTACTGCTGTCGCTCTTTGAATCCACGGTACATTGTCTGGATGAGGGTGGTTGCTAGCATCCGCTTGTGGCGTACGAAAAATCGGTAAACCGACTGGATGCGATAGGCCGCACGGTGGTCCACGCTCTCCTGCAGACGTTGAATACGGCCCTGGCGGACACGTTCACGTCGTTCTTCTTCCTCTCTCTCCATACGTCGATAGCTCATAAGCATGCTCCGGAATGTTAACAATGCGCGCAGTTGCCCCTGACGACGCCATATCCGTGCATTCTTCTGAAGCACGCGTGTGCTTCGACGTAGAGTGGAGTACCAGCTTCTCACTCGCAAACACCGTGCCAAACTCTGGATCTTTGTTGCAGCAAGTGTTCGCTTCTGATCTCGGTAGGATTGATACACAGCCAGAATACGACCAGCAGCCCTCTTCTCCACCTTGTACTTGAGTTCCTGGAGCTGTATCATGCGTCGCTGGGCTTCACTTGCTCTCATTCGCTGGTAAGTCATCAGCATGCTATGGAACTGCGACAGTGCAGATAGCTGCCGCCTTCGACGCCACACACGAACATTTCGCTGCAGCAACACCACAGCACGCTTCTGCTTCTGGAACAGAACCTTCTGTTTTCTGCCTCGGAATACACTTGCCAGCTTAGTCGCTGACACTTTTCGCTTGCGCAATGTGTATTGGTGAAAGCATTTTTGGACGCACTTGGCAGCGCGCGTGTCCACCTTCTGCTTGAGCCTGAGTTTTCGTTTCTGGAGTTCCTTTTCTTTCATCATCTGCTCAAATCGCTGCAGAGCAACAACCCTCTGAGTCTCCTCGCAACGATGTTGGAAGGCCCTCCAAGTCCGCTTGATTACTCGTGCTGCACGCTTTATCTGCTGCCATGATCGCATGCGTTGCGTCCTTGCTGCTACGCGCTGACGACTTTGCCTCCAAGCAGTTTGAATCCGGACAGCAGCTAACTCCCGGTCGGCGATCATTTGTTGGCGAACGAGGCGAGCTGCGTCTCTAGACAAACGCTGCAACCAATTTCTCTCGATCATCCTGCAAGCCGACCTGGCACGCACGCGCTGCGCGACCTTACGTTGCATCACGTTCTGAAGGTGTCGCTCCTCCTCGCGCTTCCACCGCAGTTTCTTTCGCCAGTGGTATTCAATAACAAGAACTGCGCCACGGGAATCTCCGTTAATCTTCAGTTGCCGGCGTGCACGGAATGCTCGTTGAATCACAACCACGGATCGTCGGAAACGAGCGTAGTGTCTTCTGGCGGACCACGTTTGCACTGAGCTCTTTACGAGGTGTGCTGCTCGCAGCAGCTTGCGGCACTGGCGAATGCCCAGCCGTTTCTGACTCGAAGTATACCAGAACCGCTGAATTATGCGAGCACTGCGGTTCTTCTTGCGGTGCATTCTCAAGCGGATCAACGGGCTCTTCCACCAGCGTTTCAACCGAGATGCTGCGTGGATTTCACTGTACGAGTCCATCAAGCGCGACTGCAGGTAGCACACGAACGTCACCACCATTTTCTCCTCTGGTGGATTCTTCGTGTTGTACTGCTGCGGCATGAGCACGGGAACTTCTCCAAGCTGTTTGACGCGGTCGTTGATAATCGCGAAGTGCCGCTGTTCGTTGGCCAAAAGTACTTTTTCGCTCATCTGCTGAACATCTGGACTGTGCAAGTCGCTGGTTGTCGAAAGCATATCCGACTTCGACAATAACATCGGATGGTAGTAGTGAAGAAGGTAGCAAAGCGCCTTTCCGTCCGCGAACGAAGCGGAGAAGTCGCTCACTTCAACATTGTAGTTGGCACAAACAGCACGGCACCACTCCAGCAACAGTCCATAGCATTCGTGTTCATCCGTGTGGATGAGCGGGGCGTTATGTTGTTGGTGGTCAAAGAAGTCCTTAGCTCGGAAACTCATTCGCTTGACAACGTTCAGAACCTCACGTCTCATGGTCTCAGCATCCACCAGGGATTGCAGCTGGAAAGAACTGATAAGCTTCCACAATAGTGCTAGGGTCTTCTCACGATGACCATTCACAATGTCTTTGGCCAGGTTTTCCACCAACTTTGCGTCCACCTTGCTCTGCAAACCTGCAAATCCAGATGAAGACACACGGACACGCCCATTTAGTCTGTGGTTCTTCTCCCCCCTGCCATTGTTGCTCTTGAGGTTATCCAGCACACTCGCTCCACACTTGTCTTGAAGGAAATGCAAGCAAATCTCGACATTGTGAACCTTCTGCAATCGTGACAGTGCTGGCACACGCAGAAATGTTGATAACGCTTTAGGTTGAGGAATAATCTCTCCGTCTTGACCAGTCTCGGAGGGCACAGCGGTCGTTGTAAGTGCCTCCATGAGTTTCGCAAGTCGGATACCATCACGCAAATCTACCTCCAAGCTTTTAACCTCCAAATCGATCTCATCCAGTGGCGTCTGCTGGTGCTTGAGAGTGTAGCCCAGTTGTTTCAGGTGCTTGTCAATGCGACCTTCGCTTGCCAAAAAAAGTCTGCAAAACTCGGTTACAAACACCTGTGAATTCTTCACCCACAGGGCGTCATCACCCCCACTGTTGTTTCGTTGGTTGCTCTTAATGCCGCTTTGAGCTTTGCCCGATGCGGTTTTCTTTGTCGAAGGCACAATTCGGAACAAGCAGGGGAAATGCGGGAACTTGTCCGCCTTGCGCTCAATTGCGCGGTCCAGGAATATCACCAACATGAGGAACTTGAGCATGAACGACTGTGTTAGAGAGTCAAAGTACTCGCGGCCGTTGATATTTTTCTTGGTGTTCTTGAAGGAATTGCCACCGTCGTTGCGGTCCGCTGTAGACCCGTCCAGTGGTGTCATGAGGTTCTTTACCAGACGATAGTTCTGAGCGACATGCGCATCCTTGACCAAGTGGTTCAAGATGATCCGACGCAGCACACGAGGCATTTTCCGGTCCGGAGGTGAGTTTTTCTTCTCTCCACTGGTAACCCTTGCAGTGGTTGAGCGGAAAATGGCCCGCAACGAGCATTTTTCCTGCCTCATGACTTGGCTACCGAGCACAGCATAAAGGCCCAAGCAAAGCCACACGGGGTGGTAGTTGTTCAGTAGGCTGATCAGATCTTCTTGCAATCCGACATCTGCATACACTGGACGATCCGCACGGAAAAGAAGCCCTTTGTTGCCAATCTCATCCTGAAGATTGAATAAAACGTCATCCATGTTCGGAGAATGGTACAATTCCACAGCGGCTTGCGCCCATTTTGACTCCATGCGCTTCTGGGCAAGCACACGCAACGACGAGAAATCAAACCTGCGCTTCACCCCTGCATCCTGCCCCTCGTCTTCTGTGTCACCACCGCCTAGACGTTGGGATGTTCCATCAAGCAGTACGTAATTGATCCATTTTGTGAATCCTTCAGTCTGTTTCGCCATCCAATTTTCATCGTAAAATTCTTGACGCTGCTTCCACCATGATCCCGAAAAAGGTTTCTTTGTCGCTGGAGGATCCTGATACGCGCCGATACTTTTTCTGGGTGTTAATTTCCTTGGAGGCTCAGTTCTTCGTCGCTTTGAGTCATTTCGTGGAGGTGAAAATTCGATGGCCACTGACGACTGGCGTTTGTCTCCTACCTTCGGTGTTGGCCTTAGAACAGGTTCCTGTTCCGGCTCGCGTTCACCTTGCGTTTGGGTACTTGGAATTGTGAACTGTGTGCTTCTGGCATTCAACGGAGCCCTTTGTCTGGGATTCGTTGCAGGTATTCTAGGCGGTCGATTCTGCTTTGCACCCGGAGCAACCACGACTGTATCAACCGAAGACCTGGTCTTTCGCATGCATCCAAACCTGGTCAACCTCGGCACACGGGGCGTCACTTTACCTGTCGCTCTGCACTGCAGCTTGAACTTGTCATTCACAGTGAACTTGAGAATTGCCGTAATTTCCTTCCCAACATCTACAGATAAAGGCTCGAACGTCACTCTCAGCGTCACGGACTTGAGAGCATCCACCACGCATACATGCAGGTCGCATTTGAACCTCGTCTTGGCTTGTGATGGTTCACTTTCACCAATACGCACCATGGCGTATCCTTCGTATTTAACTCGAGCATTCCCCAGTTCACTGGCATTTTCCAGCGTTAATTGCCTGCTCTTCCTCTCACTAAGTGCCACAGATCCGAAATGAAGTTGTCCAATGTTGCTGAAGTCACCCACCAGCATCGTAGTTGAGCTGTAACCAGCATTCTCCTCCTGTTGGTACTCCAGTTCTAATAAATCTCCATGAAGCTCCAGAGCTCGCGATTCGAAGTGTGTAACAGCATTAGCAGTTGCCAATGGGTCTCTCAGTTGCCTGGCCTCACTATTGTCGTTGTCTTGGACGTCAGCAGACCTGTAAAGTGCCTTCTGTGAGCGTGGAACGTCCTCCGCAGGGCTTGGGCGCTTCCCGAGCAGCGTAGAAGACGTAGAAGGCTCAAAATCAAGCGTAGAAGGAAGCAGTTCTTCCTCTAGAGTTGATTGTAGTCTCGATCGGGACATACTGACGTTTGGATGGCCCCAATTGCGGCCAATTGACGGCACGCGGTTCTCCTTTCCGTCGCTACGCTGATCTGCGAATAACGGCACCGTTTCGTGTCCGTTTCGGGAGTCGGGGGCAGCTAAAGACGCAGAAGCGAACGGGTCACTTGATGCGCGAGATGTCCACTTGCTACGGGTGCTGTCGGCGTCACCGAAGCCGCGCATACCGCCGCTCCTTTCTCGCTGCTGCGCGGATGCGGAAAGTATAAAGGCGCGCTTCGAGCGTTTAAAATATTAATGGTGTGTGATACATAGTTTATGTGAAACGTTGATTTTTTCCATAATGTCGCAGCTGTAAAAAGGGTATTTACTCAAGCAACATACATCATGTGCACCACATGAAACTAAAAGCGCTTGACACAATTCGTACTTAGCCAAGGTTGTGGTCAAAGCAGCTCGCCGCCAACCAATAGGCCCAGCCCCGCCGTCCCAGCCGCCCGGGGCATTTATTTGCCGAAAGCTAAAGCACAAGCGGAAGAATGTCGACGATCACCAAGGAGCAGCACGACGAACTGTGCGTGGCGTACGCCTCCATGATCCTCTTTGACGGGGAGCACGAGATCACCCCCGAGGCCATCCAGCACATCCTGCACGCGTCGGGCAACGAGGTGGAGCCCTACTGGCCCACGCTCTTCTCGTCGCTGCTGTCGAAGGAGGGCAAGATTGTGGAGCTCATCTCCACGGGCGGAGCCGCTGCTGGCGGCGCCGCTGCCGCCCCGGGCGCCGCTGCTGGTGCCGCTGGCGCTGCGGAAGAGAAGGTTGAGGAGAAGGCCAAGGAAGAGGAAGAGGAGGCTGTAAGTAGAGCTGTTGAGGATGACAGCCGATGAGATTAAGCGGTGAACTCACTTAATTGCTGGTATTTTATTATGACACAGGACCTGGGCGGCGGCATGGACATGTTCGGCGGAGACGAGGACTACTAAGCTGTGCTTTAGGAAGCGCTGCAACTAGACACTGCCAGCCGTTGTGACCGTCTGATCCCGCTTTAAATCCGTAATGGACTCGCGCGTCTATTCTTCCGGTGAATGTAAAGGCTTCGAGCAAGCGTCTTCGCATTTTGCTTCTGCGTCGGCTGCGGGTCTTTTGCAGATTTCGTTTTTCGTCTGCAGGGGACTGGAAAGAGCATACAGGTGACAGGTTTCCAGGCAGGGACGAAGTGCGGAATCAGGTTCTGTGGGCTCGCAACCTTGTCGGTGGGGTTATTGTGACGGACCGATCAACCAGTGACCTGTTGTTGGCAATCTACCCTGGCAGCTGAAGCCGCTACATGTCTTTGCGATTCGCTTCACCGGTCCTTGGATGTTTCTTTAGATCTAACCATGGTCCACGTTGAAAAGCATCGGTGATGTCTGAGGTTATTTGCAAGCCTTGCTGGGAAGTCCTGCATTTCTTGAGTCATTTTCTCGAGTAAGGCCTTACTAGCAGGCGACAGGCAGGTTCAACTGTGGTGGTCCTGTTCGCGTGCTTTAGCAATCTTTATTATACTTACAACCTTTCTGAAAAGTGAACTAGTGCGGGAGTACATGTACCAGCACGGCACGTGTATTGTACTACGTCACTCCCGACAAGAGTATCGTGGAAACAAGGCCACAGTGTTTAGTCTACAGGATGTAGATGTTCACTGTGCGACCTGTAATCATGGAAAACTTTGTTTTGAATGCATATTTTGCATTCAAAACAAAGTTTTCCACATTGTACATGTACATGTAAATTGCATCATGCCAAGTTGGCAACCAGCTCGACATTCCATCATGATTCTTGCAATTGATGCTTCAACTTCTACACGTAGCTACTAAGTACGATTATTAGATATCGCGGTTTTCAGTTTAAATCCAACTTTCAGTAACCGACTTCGCCGGGGAATTTATTGTTGCGTCTGTGGTCACACTTCCTCCCCCCTTTCTTTTCGAGCGTTCTGGGCCTCTCTTTACAGACCGCCACAACAGCCATCGCCGTCGCCACAGGAAGCCCAAGAGCCTCTTCCAAGATCCACGATGTCTGAAGCCGTTGCCAAGAAGACCGTCAGATGGCACAAGCTGCCGTACACCAAGTTCCTGGTGCACGAGTCCAAGCGCGCTTACTTCCAGCCCTTCCTCATCGCCGGAGCGTACGTCCAAGAGCTGCTGTCGAGCTCATTGTGACCTTCCGGTCTTTTAACATCCCCTCCCCCTTGTTATTATGCAGTGCTGCTTGGGTGATCTGCGGCATCCTCCCCACGCGTGGTGCCACCCAGGAGGACAAGGAGAAATCCAACTTCTGGAAGCGCATTAACGGCAAGTTCGACTACAGCCACCACTAGGCGCTTGCTGAACGGACTGGTGGCTGTGCGCGTAGTTGAAAGAAATGATTTAGGGCAGATACCCTACGGACGGATGCAGCAGAGAGGGGCGGTTGAGTGGTGGTTGTTGTATGGATTAGTGAGATCTCACTGTCCTGCCATGACGGCCGATTGCCCGTTTCCCGACTCTGAGACGCCGTCCGTGGTGGTTGAAGCTTGCTACGCGACGACGAGTTGATTCAAGCCTCACAAGAAATACACCTAATGCGTGCTTTTCTTTCTTAGCTTGGCTTACTCTTTCGTCTTGTTTTCTTGTTGGATCCAGCATTCGCCACGATCTAAAGCGACAAAATTCTGTGTATGTGAATATTTTCACGAGTTCTCATTGTATGGGTCGCCACTCGGTCAATTCCTTCGCGCAAAGTGCTTAACCTCCTACTAGGACTCAAGTTGAAGTGAAACGATGATTCTTGTACACTGCAAAAGCCTTGTCTTCTTTTTTAGAATGAGATCATGCATTTGTGCTTCACTTCCCCAAGGATACGAAAAATACTTGAGATCTTTGCAGAAGTACTTCAACAGTTCCATCAAGCTTTTCAGGCCCAAGAGTACTTATTATCAGAAAGACAATTGCTACCAATACCCCATGTCATTGAACGAACTCTCTTTTCCATTCAGATATCAATTCACCACTACGTGCACTCTTCGCAATAGACAGCAATGAGTGAATTCAATGGCCCTGATTCGAACGGTAGCAACACTACGATCTCTCGGAGGCAAGTTGGCTCCGCCAACTCCCACTTACAACTTGGAGTCAGCCGTGACACGCGACTTCTTCTCCATCGTCTTGGACCAACTCTCAAGAGTTTCACGGGGCATGATGGGTTTCTTGTAAAGATAGTGCCCACCATCCACAATCAGGACGTCACCCGACACAAAGTTGCCCACGGGTGACACCAAGTAGAGCACTGCCGCAGCAATGTCTGTCTTAGCGCCAACACGACCGACTGGGATCGTGGTCGCCATGGATTTCTTTCTCTCTTCTGGGTCGACGTCACCTCCCAGCTTAGCTGTACCCGTCGTATCAGCAATAGGCCCCGGTGCCACACCGGTGACTCGAATGCCGAATTGTCCCCACTCCAGTGCGAGTGAGCGTGTGATACTGTCCACCGCAGCTTTAGCAGCGGAAGCATGGACCTGGTACCAAGTGGCCGGGAGTTGCAGCGTCGCCGTAATGTTGATAATGCGTCCGTCACCACTGCTCTTCAAAGGCTCGAAGGCCGCACGACTCATGTTAAACGTGCCAATTGCGTCGATCTCCATCACCGTGCGGAAGGCGTTCGTCGACAGCTTTTCAGCCATCGCCAGGAAGTTTCCAGCCGCCGAGTTCACCAGCACGTCAAGCTTGCCGAAGCGCGCCACCACCTGCGCCACAGCATTGTCAGCACTCTCGGAGGAGCGCACATCACCCTGCACGAACATGCACAATCCTTCGGGAACGCCACGCTCGCGCATCAGGTCCATGGTGCTTTGGAGAGCAGACTCGCGTCGGCCGAAGACCGCGACCTTGGCGCCGTACTCAGCGAGCTTGACGGCGATCTCCTGGCCGATACCGGAGCCACCGCCGGTAACGAGAGCAACACGACCGGTGCAGACGTCACGACGGAAGACACGCTGGATACTGGCGGAGTCCATAGCACAGAGAAGGAGTAACAAAGAGTTTATCTTTTGCGGGAGACTTGTCAAATGGCCAACAAAGCGGCTTCAACGTGCTGGTGATTCGTTGACATCTACCGGTAGCGTAACCGGTGATTGGCCATTGACGAAGCTAAAACCTCCGACATTGTATAGTACGCTTAATATTATCTCTCGTAAAATTGTTTTGATATTACAATTGACTGTAATATTGAATACGGCATTTGTCTCTGATACATGATGGTATCAGATTATCGATACCGGTTTGGGTATCCGGTATCCGAGCCGTAGCCTCTCCTTTATCGCTCCGCTGCAGCGACGACCCTCACCGCCGGAGCGTCTGAACGCGGTGCGTGCACAAGGCCAGCGCCTTGCAAAACTTTGCGCGTGTAATCTACTGGACTGATTCACCGATCTCACCGTAGCTTTCCCCTTTGTGGCTGTCACAGTTAATACAGCCAAGTTGCCAAGATGAGCGTCGTCGCCGCCAAGCAGCCGCAAAAGACCTACACGCTGGTGGACAAGAAGCCCTTTTTCAAGCACTTCTACCCCAAGGATGTAGCCATCCTGGCTGTGCGTTCAGCGGCCATGCAGGGACTGATGGTCTTTAATGCGTACGTGGCGTCACTGGACCTGGAGCTGTCGGACGAGGAGTCCAGTGAGGATGAGTTCGAGGACGTGGACGCCGCCGCAGAGAAGGAGGAGTTCGTGGCCCCCTCGATGGAGGAATTCACTCTCACCAGTGCTAAGTCCTTCGGCAAGTCACTCAGCATCACGACGTACGTGCGCTCGCTTGAGGAGGTGGCGCTGCGCTTCTGCCGCCCGCAGATCGTCAGCAAGCTCATCAAAGGTGCGTCTGCTGCAGGCACTCAAGCTTCCTTTTATGACTTAACTGATGTCTCATTGTTCACCGCTGTAATTGATGTGCTACAGACATCAGCAAGTCTGCTATGCGCAAGTATGCGCGTACGTCTAGCAGGATGACCGCTGCTGCTTTGATGATCAAGACGGGAATGCGCGCCAACATGCTGAGCCACCTGGCCATCTTCCTGGTTGAGGAGGTAAGTTACTACCGATGCATTAGCAATTGTTGTCTAATTAACCCCTTGCAATCTGTGTATACTTACACGCGATGTACTTTTATCGTTCCTGCAGACCCAGCAGCTCGTGGTCATTCTGTACCGACGCTTCGTGTCAAGGAAAGGTGGCAAGAAGTCCAAGAAGAATCTGCGGTCTATCGAGGAGGGCATCCAGGGCAGTAGTAGCGACGAGGAGGAGGACACTCTGTCGACGTTCGTGTCCTCCACAGGTCGCAACGCGTCACGCTCCGCTTTGGCAGTGATCACGGGTGGTGTGGGTGCGGCTATGGGCACAGTAGTGCGACCAGGTATCGGCACGATGATCGGCGGCACTCTAGGCGATACCATCGCGTACGTGTTGTTTTAGATGCGAAGAGAGCGACGACGACACCCACCGAATAAGTGCAACATCAATGCTATACCCGACTCAATCAGACCGGGCGAAGTATTGTCGGCGATCTCAGTTGGCTTGCTGTCGCGGATACTTGTGGCATCAACACAAGCCACGTTGCGGCAGAGCTACAGTGTGAACCTCGACGATGTATCGAAACATCCTCGTGTCCGTTGGTCCAAATTACTTGAAATAGGTCTCTCCGACCGTTTTTTAGACTCTAAAAAAATCGGACGCACTGTTTAAATTGGGACATCGTCAACGGTTCTTTTTCTTTGATTCCATTATTCTCTGCAGTAGTTCGCTTTTGCTCCAAGTGTCACTACACTTGTGTCACTGAACTGAATATATGCCATACACCAGGATAGTTTTACCCTTCCGCACGTGCGGAAAAGAGGCCAAGCTCACTCTCAAGGAGAACTGAAGAGCGCGCACTCGATCGAGCGTGCGTCCGCCTTCCTCCCGCCCCCTCGAGGCCCCTCAGCTCCGGCGCTTTCCCCCCACTAAACGCACCCCCTCTCCATCCCCCTCTCTACCAGTTTCCGAGTCTGTTGGACCAACTACAGCGCACATACGGAGCTCATGACTACGGCGTCTGCCATGTACATGGAGACGGTCTCTTTGAACGACGACGTGCCCGCTGCTTCAGAAAGTTCCTCTGCGTCGACGGTACTGGACGTGGACACGCTCGAGTCGCAGTTCTCGCAGCCGGCAGTGCTGAAAATATCGAAAGACGCCGGAGAGTCCCCAGAGATTGCTGTGCCGGTTTCGGACAGTGACAGCGACGACGAGCAGAATAAAGACGTGAACATGCAGACCAATGGGTCTATCAACGGCCAACGTAGCGATGCCGTCGTGGTGGATGTAAATGTCCACAAGGACAGCAACGGTTTCCAGAATGGCACCAAGCAGCAGCACGTACTGCCTCCGCTGCGCGTCATGACGCAGAAGCTGCCCATCGAGGAGAAGGACTACGTGGACACGACGCTCTTCTCGCCGGAGGTCTCGAGACATGCTATGGAGGTGGCTCATCGCCGTGCCAAAACTATCGCAAATGAGGTGAAAGAAATGACGGAGCTGGACCAGGAAATGGGAGCCTCTGTCAAGACGAAAATGTCCCCGGTTGAAGCTGTGGGGATTATTGGAGGTGCCTTTGCTAGCTCGCTGCAAAGAGCAAAGAATTTGGTGAAACCAGGAACCAAGGAATATGATCTACTGTCCGGGACATCCCCGTCGGCAGGAATGTCGAAACTGGACGATCTCGACACGGACGGAGACGGTCTCCAGCTCTCGCCGGATGCGATGCAGAGTGATGGGAAACACTTCCGCACACCGAAGTTGAGACCGGCATTGAAGCGCATCTCGGCGTACTCAGCCGCTGCACTGGAACCCGAGAAGAAGACTGCGAGTCAACGTCAGCAGAAGAAGAAGGGCATTCAGTGGCATGAAGACGTGCTGGATGCAGACGAAGAGTTTTACGATGATGACAGTGACGAACAGGAAACGCACTCTCTCATGGACGCAGATGGAGATGCCAGCGGCAATGGCAGTCCTCGACCGCAGATACTGAACTACAGCAGTAAGAACGACGGGCAGCTCACGCCTCGCAGTAAGAAGAAACGCAAAAAAATCGTCAGATCCATGATGCGACGTCTTACCCCGCGCGAGAAGGAGGAGCTGTACCGGCAACGACCAGACCTGATGATTGTGCCTAACTGGGCCCAAAAGTACCGCGAGGAACTGGCAGGTGACGACTCTACTCGCTGGAATGCCTGGCTGCTTGGGCTTATCTCGGTGCTGGCTGTGCTGCTACTGGTGTTCATCCTCCTCATCGTGCGGCAGCGGGCTGCTGCTGCAACGAAACGAGCCTGATACAGTAGCTGGACCCTGTTAGAGACGAGCGACCACGTGGGAAATGGTCTGCTCTCGATTTTTTTGCTGCTTTATGTTTGGCTTGTTGAACCTTATAGCCTGCGCGCAGAGAACAGAAGAACTGCGCACCAGGACAACTACAAACTCTCTTTCCATAATATTTACTGGGACGTCAGCGCGTTTTACATTATAATTTGTTCGGTCTATCAGTGCATGATCGTCGATAACCCAAGGGTGAAGTTCATTGAAGTTGAGTTGCATCGGTTTCGACAATCCCACACACAGATGGCGTTTCAACAATATCATTCTCATTCTATTGGCTGAAAACAAATGCCGAGTTTGTAACGGTTCCCAATTGCAGTCATGCATTTGACAGACGAGTGCGCAATGGCCGGCAATGTGCATTGCAACAGCTCACTGGATAATGGGAATAAGGCAATGGACTTGGTGGCGCTGACTCGCGCTCTGGACGCTGGGCAATTGGACGTGACGGTGCATTGGCTGCAGCTTCTTTTGCTCTCGGGGACAAGAGACAAAAGTACGAAGAGCTCAAGAGTTCGACGGCTCCAGACACTGCAGAACGCAGTGACACAAATGTTGAGTGACTACGAGGAACACAGTGGAGAAAAGGGATTGACACTACGTCCTGGACTGGCGGGGAGGTCTCAAGAGGCGAGCTGCGAGTTGTCGTATGCGCAGCTGCAGATGTTCGCGTTGCACAAGCTGCAACCGTCCAGCACGACTTACAACGTCGTTCGAGCGTTGCTGTTCACTGATCTATCGCTGGACTTAACTGCGTTGAAAGACACCTGTGCCGCATTGATGGCTAAGCACGAAGCGCTCCGGACGTGTTTTGACGTTGACACGAATGCAGGAGGACAGCCGAGGCAGTTCGTACATTCGACTACGCATTTTCAAGGGGAATTGGATGTCATTCGAGTTGTGCAGGTGAAGAAGTGGGCGTCTACATGTCGTGACGATCTTTCACATGACGCTGAAATGGCTACATTGGTGGCAAAGACCATTGATGAGCCTTTCGACTTGGCTTATCAAGCTCCCATCCGAGTCTATGTGTTTACCAGTTCGGACGAGAAGTCTACCTCGCCGTGGGTTGTGGCTATTGTGTTGCACCACATTGTGACGGATGCAGCGTCCAGTGAACTCTTTTGGAAAGGCTTCCATGATCTATATACACATTTCCTGCACAGAAATGAAGAGCACATTACAGCACGAGAATTGGTGCAGCAACTGGAGACCGATGCTTCGAATGCTGCTCACTTAACGTATCGAGACTTTGCAGTGTGGCAGCGATCACAAATGCGTTCCGGGGTGACGGCACCTTTGCTTCAATATTGGGTGGAACAACTTACAGAAGGTGGGGCTCCTTCGCTACTTGAACTCCCGTTTGACCAGCCACCTATGAATGACGATCACAAGGCTACATTACTCGAAGCAACTACAAGTAAAGGTGACGTTGTAGTCTTCAGATCTTCGCACGCTTTACAGAAGGCATTCTCGGAGCTTTGTCATGCCCAAGGCGCGAGCATGTTCATGGGTCTCCTCGCTGTGTTTTATCTACTTATTGAGCGTTTATCGGGTCAGCAAGATTTCGTAATTGGAGCTCCTTCCTCAGGACGTGAAAGAACAGAGCTACAGGATGTTATGGGCTACTTTGTCAACACGCTTCCTCTGCGTCTGGGGTTAAAATGCACTGGAAATGAGGATTTCAGGAGCTTCTTGACAGCTGTACGTGAAGCGGTTTTAGATGCTTACAACCACTCGGAGATCCCGTTCCACAAGGTTCTGGAACATTTACGTGCCTCAGCTTACAACAGTCGTGATGCTGATGGAGAAGTCGAACGGCGGTGGCAACATCCGCTCTTCCAGACCATGTTTTCATGGGAACAAAGTACCGATGATTCAAGCTCCAACAAGTATACAGAGCTGACTCTACCTTGTCACTCGGCAAAGTTCGACCTCATGCTATCGATGCGATACCGTCAGATCAACGGATCTTCAGCCGGTCGAGTGTTGGAAGGAGCCATGGAGTACCCTACCGCTCGCTTTGAACGAAGTACTATCGAAAGATTCACGAAATACTACTTGGAATTGCTGGAGCAAGTCACCAAAGAACCAACTGCTGTTGTTCGTTCTCCATCCATTTCGATGCTTCCCGAGTGCGAACGAAGACAACTCATCTCCGAGTGGGGAATTCCCAAGCCTTCAACTACTGAAAAACGATCTTCAGCTTTTTTAGACGAATGTTTGGCTACACAAGTGCGGAAAACTCCGAATAGCCCTGCACTTCACTTTGAAGACAAATTCTGGACATACCAAGAGTTGTGGGATAACAGCAGCCGTGTCATTGAAGCACTGTGCATGCTCGATATCCCTGGTAACTCCGCAGAGCTGCATATTGGTCTACTAATGGATCGAGGGCTGGAAAATGTTGCAGCGATGGTAGGTATACTGCGGATGAAAGCTGTTTTTGTGCCTCTTGATCCGGAATTCCCAAGTGAACGTTTACGGTACATGGCTAAAGACAGCGCTCTTCATGTGATCATTTCTCAACGGAAACACGAAGCTATTGCTGCGTATTTATCAGTGCCTTTGACGCGGGATTCAGGGGATGATGATGAACTCTCACCGCGTGTTTTGCGCTACGAAGATGTCGATCTCTTGGCGTCCCACAGAAGTGGCTTTGCAAAAGATCATGAGCATTTAACAAACGACTCAAGACTATGGAAGCGAGATTCACGAGATTCTGGAAGTGCAATTGCATACATTCTCTACACCTCCGGGGTACGTATTTTCTTTTTGTATTTTTACTACTTGAAAAGCAACAAACTGATTGTTGTGTACTTTGTAGTCGACAGGTAACCCGAAGGGAGTTGTAGTTCCACACGCTGCGTTGATGACGACTTTATGGTGGACTGTACGTACGTACAAGGTGACGGCGTTGGATGTATTCCTCCAAAGTACGTCAACAACGCTGGATGGTTCATTGTCCCAGCTCTTTTCGCCGCTATTGGTCGGTGGGAGTGCTCGCATTACGCGTCCAAAGGGTTTACACGAACTTCACTACATGCGAAACGTGTTACTCGAAGCTCCACACGTCACGTTTTGCGTGTTTGTGCCTTCGTATTTCGCGTTGATTGTGGATTATTTGAGTGATCAAGGGGATTCTTTTCCTGCTTCCGTAAAACACGTTATACTCGCGGGTGAAGCTTTTCCAATTGAACTGGCAAGAAAATTCTACAACAAACACAAGAGCAGCAAAACGTGTCTTGTTAATGAGTACGGGCCGACTGAGGCTTCAATCACTGCCACAGCCTTTCGGATACCGCGAGAACTGGTATCCCAGACAGATTCCTTTGGTTTGCAGAGTGTTCCAATTGGGAAACCTATCGACAGCCAACCAGTGCTTGTTCTGGACGCTCAAAAGCGACTTGTTCCTGTAAACGTTCCTGGAGAATTGTATATCGGTGGAACGGGTGTTGCTCGTGGCTATTGGCACCGTCCAGAGCTTACGGAGAAGGCGTTCATTCGACATGAAGATCTTAAAGAGATCGCACCACTTCAGAACCAGGGATGCTGGTACCAGACTGGAGATTTGGTCAAGTGGCTTCCTACTGGAGATTTGGTGTTTCTAGGACGTACTGACGCACAGGTGAAGCACCATGGGATGCGGATTGAGCTGCAAGAAGTACGTAACGTTCTCTTACGCCACGGAAGTATCAAAGCTGCTGAAGTTCTCTCCATTCCGCAGTTTAAAGCTCTCGGTCAGAAACGGCGACAAATTTCGCCAATTCTCGTCGCTTTCGTCATGCCCAATGAAAGTATCAACGACCAATCAACTGAGGAAAACTATCCCGATACGTTACGTGGTTACCTCAGTGAACACCTGCCGATTCACATGGTGCCCCAGTCGATTCAAGTTGTGAGCAGTTGGCCTCGAACACCAAATGGGAAAATTGATCTTCGAGCTCTTGCTAGTTGGGCGGATTCAAACTCGCACAATAGTCGACCTAATGGAGAATTCAAGCAGGCAAGTAAAGGGTCGGAAATCACGGTACAGTTGGCAAAGGATATCCTCCGACAGGTTTGGGTTCAAGCTCTCGGACTAAATGATGACGATACAGAAGAGGAGAACCTAATGTCCAAGTCTTTCTTCGAATTAGGCGGTGACTCATTGGCCGCTATCCGTGCTATTGCTCTTGCACAAGCTCGAGGTCTTCCTTTGGCCCTGGAACAGTTTTTCCGGACGTCGTCACTGCTTGAAATGGCTACAAGTGCTGCTTCTATCGTGGATTTACGTAAGTGGACGTCCGAGACGCTGGTGCCGCTTAATTGGTCTACGAAAGTGTCCACTACACCGACGCTTTTCCTGTTTCATGGCGCAGACGGCACAGTCTGGAAACTGTTAGAATTGGCGCGACAATTACCTTTTGAAGTCGTGGGCGTACAAGCTTCTGCGTTCAGCTCGCAAGCTAAAAGTATCGAGGAGCTCGCTGGATTCTACTGGAAGGTTATCCGTGAGCGTCAGAGTGAGGGTCCGTATGCTCTTGGTGGCTATTCGTTTGGTTGTCGCGTGGCTCACGAGGTAGCACGGATAGCTGTGCACGAGGGTCAGACGATTCTACCTCTCGTTCTACTTGACGGTCTACCTTTCGAAGTGGTGCAAGTCTCAAAGGCCGAGAAGGAAGCAGCTCGATGTCGGATTGAAGAGTACGCGGTTGAAGCATTTAGTGATGAGCTACTAAGGCCATTGGGAAGGAACTACCGCAAGTTCTGCGCTATGGAAGAAGTGTATCAGCCGTACACAGCGGTAGAAGCTACTGAGACGTCAATTTGGCTTTCTGCAGATCTGTACATGACGCAGCGGTGGAGCGCTGGAACCTGTCAATACCGAACATTTGGAATTGACCTCACAACGGTAGCCATTTTACAGGACTGCACACACCTGACGATGCTCCGTCACCCAACGGTAAAGGAGATAGCGCGAAGGATTCGACAGCGCACGCAGAGGATTCTCCAGGAAGAGATAGAAGGACAACTTTAAACGTAATACAACAAAGCTAAAAAAGCATGTTGTTGCCAATACTCCAGAGTCGGCCACGAGGGCCAATTTGTCGTTCATCAGCGCGCAAAATTGTTCGTACCAAGACTTCACTGAGCTCTCCTGCTCCACACGAACCTCATCAAACGTAAAGCGCTTTTTAGCATCGACCGAAATCGATCCACCTCCACCCCAGCAGTATGATACTTCGTCAGAGCGTCATTCAGCTGGTCGAGGAATTCCCTTTGACGTTCTATCCACTTCCGACGGAGTGTCGATCACCGTGCAATTGCCATTCCGTTGCGCTTCTTGAAGCGCTCAAGTTAAACATGTAACGTTAGCAGATATAAGCTTTTTGACAATCCCAAGTGCTTTTTAAACAGTTTGTTTTCAACAAAGATATTTTGTTTTCATTTTTAATCTTGAAGTGAACGTTGTAACATGGCAGGTAGCCCCGTGACTCCGCCTCTGCTGGCCGTAGCGCTTGTCTTCCGCCCCAGACCGGACTTCGACGCCATCACCCATGTCATCAGCGCCGTGTCAGCCTACGCAGACTCGTCCGTGGAGCAACCGCTACACAAGGCGTGCAAGTTTGGGTCTGTTGCTCTGCTCGACCGCATTTGGAACACTACCGTGGATCTGGAACCTGATGGTTGGGGGCTCTGGTCAGTGAGGAACCTGCTTCGGTCGCAGAAATTGTATGGGAAGTACCAGTTCACGATGTGTTTGCTGGAGGCTGCGAAGACCAACAGTGTGGACATCGCTCGGTGGCTCTTTGAGCGATTCCCGTACGATGTTCGACGAAAAGTGATTTGTGAGGCGGCGAAGGCTGGAGCGTTGAAAATTCTCCGGTTGTTTCGCGCCAATGGCACGGTGATTGGCAACGACGAGAAGGAAGAGGACGAATACGCCGAGGAGAGGGAGAGATTGCTGCGCGCACGATTTGGCGGTCTCGAAGCCGATCGAGCCGCTGTGGTTAAACACGCCACGTGGATATACGCGGTGTACGAAGATACAGCAGAAAATGCGGCCTTTTTGGGCAGCAAGGTCCATCGTGTCAGTGGTGCAACCTTCGGAGCAATTGGCATGAAGCCACTACATAACATCCATCGCTACCGTTGTGCACCCAGGCATTTTATAATGATCAATCTGGTCTGGATGCGTTTCAGTGCGTCATCTTTTGCGAGCCTGTTCATCTTCTGCTTTGCCTCCGAGTTGAAACAAATACTGCACGATCGCTAGATGCCCCTTGGCTGCTGCCGCATCGACCACACTGCAAAATCCATCGATAGGATCGTTTGAGTATCCATATTTATCAACTTTCCCTCGAATCCAAAACAGATTCACAGCAGGATCAACATGGTACTCCGTGTAAAGCCACTTGACCACGTCCAGAAAGCCTCTTTCCGCAGCCAAAAGCATTGTTTCCCCTGATACTTCCTTGATGAAGTCGTTATAAAACCTGGGGTACGCTGATGCGTGAAAGCGATACCGTAGTCCATGAACCCTTTGACGTAGTCTGCGCGTCTCTGTTTCTCTTTCTGCAAGGTTGCGCGGTTTGTCGGTGTTGGCATGAAGGTATTTTGCAATATCCAAGTGCCCGTTAATTGCAGCAGCATGAATGGCCAGACGTGCTTCCCCACCAAGGCGAGTGATGCACGTGCGACGTGGTCCATCCTCTTCATCGGAGTCGCTTTCATACCCGAGCGTATCGTCCTGTCGATCACGATCGATGATCCATTCCACAACCTTCAGTTGCCCAGCTTCCGCTGCCTTAACCAGCGTCCCAGCATCCCAGGCAGTGTATCTACCATTGTCCTGGAACCACTGCAGAACTCCGACGTTGCCGTTAAGAGCAGCTCCATGTAGCATCTCCTGGCATTCTCGAGTCATCCCAACTTGGTCCATTACCCAGTGAGCTAGCTCCACGTCGTCAGTGCTAAAGGCCGCGTTGATTGAGCTAGAGTTGCTCCTCATCTCAGCTGGATCCGTGTACACTTGGCGTGTTTAGCCAAAGCGGCTCGAACGGATCTGAGACCGCCATAGCGTGTCTCCAAGTTCCCCCACTCCACGCCGAATCCGTCTGGTTCGTCATCTTCACTGGGGATCACTGTGTCATTGGCGCGAAAGAACTGGAGGATTTCCAGCGCTCTAGCTTTCGCCGCCTCACAAATCACTTTCCATCGAACATCGTACGGAAATCGCTCAAAGAGCTACCGTGTGATCTCCACACTGTTGATCTTCACAGCCTCCAGCAGACACAACGAAAACTCGAGTTTCCCATACAATTTTTGAGACCGAAGCAGATTCCTCACTGACCACAGGCCCCATCCACCGGGCTCCAGATCCACAGTACTGTTCCAAATGCAGTCGAGCAGAGCGACAGACCCGAATTTGCACGCCTTGTGCATTGGCTGCTCCACGGACGAGTCCGCGTAGGCTGACACAGTGCTGGAGACATGGTCGAGGCCGTCGAAGTTCGGTTTGGAGCGGAATATGAGCGCTACGGCTTGTAGAGGCGGGGTAACTGGCATGTTCTCAGACTCTCAGGGTCAGAGGGTGGCAAGATCAAAAACGAGTTCGATGCAAAATCAAGAGGGAAGCCAACTCCAACAATCAAGTGATCTGGGCAGCCCAGTGGGCTGGGGGCCTGGGGCCCAGCCTGGGGTATCAATTTGTCCCACCGATTGTCTGAGGCTAGTAATATCCGTATGACCCTAGTCGTATAAATGTACACAAAGAAGAATGACAACGCCATGAACGGTGTGAAACTGAAGTTTACCAAGCCAGCAGCAACGTACGGATAGCCCAGACCCACCGCAAGGTTCGACAACCAACTGCAACCCACGCACACAGAGTTCCCCACTGCTCGCACGTCGTCAGGGAAGAGATCCGCCATGACCACCCAAGCCAGTGACCCCAGACTCGAGCCGAATGTTGTCACGTAACACGCTGTGAACACAATGGCAAGCGCTGGAAGACTAGCAACAAGTGAAATTGTGATACCCACCGCACTGAAAAACATACCCGCCAATCCGTACAGGATCAGTTTGCGGTTGCCCAGACGCGCTGCTAGCATACCACAAAACATGGTGGGCAACACGTTGACGAAGTTAACAGCCACGATACCGATACGGTCATCCGAGATACCGGCTTGCTCGAACAGAGTGGACGAGTAGAAGAAGACAGCGTTGATACCCGTGAGTTGTTGAGCTCCAGCCACGCCAATAGCTGTGAAAAGCTGTCGAATGAGCATAGGCGAGAACAATTTGGCGAAGCTGCACGGCTTTGGAGGCGTTTGTGTGTTGGGGTTGTGCTGTGGCACGACGTACTCACTGCTTGATGCAACACGAACTGCCGGTTCACCCTGCTTGAGCCAGGTTTTAGCCAAATAAACGTTCTCTTCGCCGTATAGTCTCGCCAGTTCTCGTTCCGCTTGGTGTTGTTTCCCCATCATGATCAACCACGCAGGACTCTCAACCACCACGAAAGGTGCCAGTATCAAGAACAGGAGCGCCAAAGCGATAGGGAAACCGGCGATATAACGCCAACCGCTACTCGTGTCGGCGAAGAAGAAGGTGATGGCAACCAACAAATTGCCGACCGTGATGGCGATCTGGAAGCCTACGCCGAGGCTGTTACGGAGCTACTGTTGTCATCCCCGGATTCATCATTCAATGTTGTTTGGTACGCGCACAATTCGCCGCCGGATAACCTCGTGGTGCTACACACCGCATCACTCTTTCAAACACATCAGTAGCATTCGCCTCTCGGCTTGTGTCTTCAGCCCTCGCTACCATGACGTCTATACTTGTGCTGGTGGGTGGATGCAAGTTGCAGTGCTGGTGAGCCTCATCCAATCCCGTCCGGGGATGAGGCGGTTTAGCCAATCGCTTTTGTTTCGGCGTGTTTGCGCATCGTTTTTGTCCAGCAGATCCCGTCCTACCTTAAGTCCACGTGTTCCCTACTTTAAGCGCTATAACGGCCGCCGTCGGAGTTTTTACTTGCTATTTATATCGCAAATCACCCTGAATATATCTCCGCCACCTTATATCAGGACGTTTAAACCAGGTGATTCAAGCGTAGCCACCCACGTACGTACGTCTCCTCAAGAGCTACGCATCACTTCCTCTTTTGACCTGCTCGGAGCAAGACCAAGCTAAGAACTACAGACGATAAACTATGGGTGACTACGGCCAGTACGATGTGCCCAAGGCGGACGAGATGATCAACTTCAAGGTGGGCCAGCCCGCCCCGGCCATGCTGCCACTGGACAAGATCCGCGAGGCCGCCACGCTCAAGTTCGCCGAGACGGACCCCATGTACCTGCAGTACGGCGTGATCAAGGGCTACCCCAAGTTCCGCAAGACTCTGGCCGAGTTCCTGACCAAGGGCTACCAACACGAGGTGGACCCGGAGAAGCTCTTCGTGACGAACGGCGTGACGGGCGGCCTGGCACTCATTTGCTCGCTGTTCTTGCAGTCGGGCGACCTCGTTTTCATGGAGGAGCCGTCGTACTTCCTTGCCCTCAGCATCATGAAGGACTTCAAGATCAACGTGCGTCAGATCCGCATGGAGGAGGACGGTCTGGACATTGACGAGCTCGAGCGTCTGCTCAAGCGCGGCATCGTGCCTAAGATGCTCTACACCATCCCCACTTGCCACAACCCCACGGGTCGTACGCTTTCGGTTGAGAAGCGCAAGCGCCTCGTAGACCTCAGTGTCAAATACGGCTTCATCATCATTGCCGATGAGGTGTACCAGCTGCTGTCCTTCCCCCACGTGACTCCCCCTCCGCCGATGTTCACGTTCGACGAGCACGACACGGTGCTCGCTCTGGGCAGTTTCTCCAAGATCCTGGCGCCTGCTCTGCGTCTTGGATGGATTCAGGGCTCGCACAAGCTCCTGAGCAAGATTGAGGCCTGCGGACAGCTCGACTCGAGCGGTGGCATCAACCCCGTGATTTCTGGTATCGTCCACTCCGCTATCGCTTCGGGACTGCAGCAGCAGCACCTTGACGAGACCGTGCAGACTCTGTGGGGCCGTGCTGACGCTCTTATGCAGGAGCTCAAGGCCCACCTGCCTGAGGGCGTGACCTTCGAGGTTCCGGATGGTGGCTACTTCGTGCTCGTGCGTCTGCCGGAGGGTATGAACGCCAACGACCTGCTGCCCATTGCCCAGAAGCACAAGGTTATGTATCTGCCCGGTGCCTCGTTCAGCAGCAACATGAAGAACTTCCTGCGTCTCAGTTTCTCGTGGTACGACTTCCCCGACATGCAGCTTGGCGCTCGCCGTCTTGCTGACGCTATCCGCGAGTACCAGGAGGTGTTTGCTGCCCAGCAGAAGACTGCCGCTGAGGCCGCTAAGACCGCCACCAGCGAGGGCAAGGGCGTGCGTGTTGCCGTCCACGGCCACGACGGCCGTCTTGGTTCGCTTATCGTGGGCGAGCTGAACAAGCTGACCGACCACAGCGCTAGCTTCGC
The DNA here is from genome assembly GCA_030027945.1 of Phytophthora plurivora. NCBI lineage: Eukaryota > Oomycota > Peronosporomycetes > Peronosporales > Peronosporaceae > Phytophthora > Phytophthora plurivora. The sequence continues at coordinate 455,519 of CP125267.1, forward strand.
CGGTGCCATTGTTACCCGCCTCGAGACGGGCGTCCAGGCCCCGGACCTCAACAACGTGGACGTCGTCATTGACGTGACGCTTCCCGCTGGCACCAAGAAGGTCATCTCGTACCTGCGTGAGCAGAAGGACGCTGGCAAGATCAGCAAGCTGCCTGCTCTTGTTGTCGGAACTACGGGCGCTCTGCCCATGGAGGACCTGGAGGCTTACTCCAAGCTGGCGCCTGTCGCTCTCCGCTCGAACTTCTCGGTCGGTGTGCCGCTTGTGTCGGAGCTGATCAAGTCTGCTGCCTTCAAGCTGCCCGCCGAGGGCTGGAACGTCGAGGTGACTGAGATCCACCACACCAAGAAGCTGGATGCCCCTAGCGGAACTGCCAAGACCCTGGTCAAGTCGCTCGCTGCCACCGGCGCCGCGTGCTTGGGCGAGACCGGCCAGGCTCCGACTCACTCCCTGCGCCTCGGCGACGAGGTTGGCCAACACACGGTGCTGTTTGCCGGCCCGGGCGAGCGCATTGAGATTGTGCACCAGGCCACCCGCCGCGAGGTGTTCGCTATTGGCGCCGTGCGTGTTGCTACGCAGGCCCCCTCCCTGCCTCTCGGCCTGCACTCGGACTAAAGTACTCTAGCCTATGCCCCTCTTGTATGAGGAAAGTTCGTGCCTTTCAATAAAAAATGTAGCTTGCTCTTTTGTCTTTTCGTCTTGAACCTTTTGCCGACGAGAAAACCTACCAACGCGAAGCAACTCTAGTATTTTAGATCATGTATAGGTGGAGTGAATTCGTCGTGCAAAGTGAACGACGACTATTTGATTAGGGCATCTCCACCGCGGCGTCTGTATCCTATCAAGAGAGAGATCAGACTAGTCTATTATCCTTATTATCGGAGGCATGACGTCTGGAAAGCCTGAAGCCTGGCGAGTAATGCTAGTTCCTTTTGGTTCTGCATGAGCTCCCTGGTCTCCACTTTTGATGGAGTCTCTCTTGGTTTTTGTTGGAGTAGTTGAGTCCCCAATTGCAACCGCGTTCCGCTTATTCTGGTGTTTGTTTGTCTTCTTTCCCGCTTAGCTATAGCTCGCAATTGCCTCATGCAAGAACTCCAAAACTCCTGCATGGCTTGGTCGGATGAGATCTCCTGCTGCTCGAAGATGACTCTGTTGCGTTGAATCCAAAGGCTCGTAATACAGATACTGCTTGCGATCCTCCAAATTCGTTTCCACATCGTTTCCATGTCTGCTTCATCATCCGGTTCATAAACATATAAATCCATTTTTCTGTCCTTTGGCAGTGAAGGTGCTTTTCGACTCGCACAGTACTGCATATATGCTTCCATCGAAGCTTGATCGTGCTGCTCTCCAGTCCACTGACTAATCAGCTTCTTCCAGCATGCCTGCGCCGATGGACATTGCCAAAAGAGATGCTCCAGCGTCTCTTTTGCCCCTGCACATTCTGTTGTTTTCCGGCAGCTGCTGTCTGTTGCCCGCTCTGCATGATACAGGTTCAACTGGTTGGTTACTCCACGATACACCACCCACACCTGATAGTCTGTAAGTTCATTTTTGTGCGCCCACAGTTCCGTTGGAGTTTGCTGTAGTCCAGCAGCAATCCACCTCTGCGACTCGGCTTTCGTCTTTAACGTTGCAATCATCGTGGTTAGACCAACCCCGACTCCCTTAAACTTCTTGAATGGTTGCTTCTTCAGCGCTTTCACCACATTTTTGTTCTTCACCGTGTCAGGTACGAACCACGGAAACCCGTGAATTAGCGGGTGTGCACAAAACACCACACCTCCTTCGTCCTGAATTGACTCCAACTTGTTTCGATCTTCCTGGATCCTTCCGCCATTTGCGTGCTGTTTCTCCAGTCTCCAATGTATTCCATCCAGCTGTTGTGTGAAAATAACATTTTCGTTGCTTTTGATCTCCTCTCCTTGTGGCGTTCCTTGTATTCGTCCTGGCCCCACCACCTTCCATTCGTATTGATGCTTCAAGTCCAATAAATGTTGCAACCTGAAATGAAGCGTCTCCTTTATCCCTAGTTGTTCTCCGATCTCCAGTGGTGGTGCACTCCAGATAATGGCTACTCCCCATCTTTTGAGTTTTGCTTGCGAGTACTTCTTGGTCGTTGTCCAAGGGATGACTATGGAATACGTCTTCACGTTGATTCGCATAATCTGCAATCGCACACTGTTGAATACTGCCGTATTTCCGGTCAGTTAAAACATTTCCCTCCGCGTCTTTCACCCACGGTTTTCTGTATCCTATCAGCAAATCGAACAAGGATGACAATATAATTGCATTTTGCTGCTTCCCTAAATTTTGGTATCCCCACCGCAAGCAACACCAAAGCATACACAAACGCATATGGCAGATTTGGAGCTGAAGGGTCGCTTGATTATAACGCTCTGTCCCACTTAATCTGGTCTTTATATTTGATTTTAGTATTGACCAATCTATTTGGACCGATCCTGTCAGCTAAACGCGACAGCAAATTCAAGCAATTTGCTGTCGGGCTGGGAATATATTTGAGGAAATCCCACGTTGCTGCCAGCGGTGGAGAAGCAAATCAGCAACTGGTCCGTAATTTATCGAATTTTGCTGTCGTATCTGCAATTTAGTACCCGCGGTGGAGATGCCCTTAGTTCTTGAAAAGTCACTTTGCGAGTATCAAGGCGACACACGAGGAGAGGAGACCAGCGGTTACACCTGCGAAGACATGATCAAGAACGAACGCAGCATCTTCTACTTTCTCATGTCCCTCTACGGCTCGATGCTCTAGGTCTCCTACTCGTTCGACATCAGTAGGTCCTGTGTGTCCAGGCTCAACTTTTCCCTACTGAGCGATGGACGGTGTAGCTGCACCCGTGGGGGGAAGTGCTGTACAATAACACGGAAACGAAATCACTTTGTGGAACAACATGGAGAAGATCTACAACAAGCGCACAACCAGGCCTTCTACATGTACCTGGACGAGCTGAAGCAGGGTATCGGTTCGCTCACGTTGTGGGCGAATAAGGTGTCAGGTGAAGAAGATGTCAGGTAAAGAAGATGCCAGGTTTGTAGTGACTCCATCGCTATTGGATCTATTGGGAGGTTTTAACTTCGTATTTGTTTCTTCAGTGTGGAGTGGCTGGAGACGGCTAGAGATTTGGCGGTTGCCGTGCCGAGATAGCGTGCATCGAGGTGGTGTTGACGGTGATACGGAGAGAACAGATAAACTTGCTTTTTGGCGATGCAACTGTTCGCCACCTTCGGTCGGTCATGGCGTTAAAGGAGTCGAAAAGATCAAGACGCTTCGGGTTGGAGGGGAGGGGGCAACGCAGATGCAATGAGCACTGTCGAAACGTGCGTCGCATGAAGTACTGGGACTTCGGGGTATTGATGAAGAAGATGAGGGAGCAAGCGCACTGGAAATGTTTGAGCTTGGAGGTCCCCAGCAGCTCTTCATTGAAATAATAAGACTCAGGGTTTCACCAAAGTTCAGAGTTTGTGTTCAAGCCAAATAATACAGATGAAAAAAAACGTTTGACTTGCTGACGACCTTCGTCCATGTTGCCATAACCTCTTTAACGCGAGCTATAACTCGTGCACTTTGAATTCTCCACACGAACGAGAGTCTCGCCTTACGCTTCAAGAACTACTTTTAGCCAATAGAAACCCGTTAAAATCGTCGTGCAAGTTGCACGACGATTTCCAGACCATTTTCGCATGTCAGCCATTTGACTTGATATTTGTATGTCTGCCATTTTCGGATGGTGGGAATTCGCCGGTCATTCTGCACGACGAAATTCTTTCTGCTCTAAAGCTGAAAGCTAGACGGAATGGCGGCATTTCTAACCGGGGTAGTTCAATTTACACCGAAATTATACAAATTTGAGCGCCCCCTGTAGCCATTTCGGCGTGCGTCAAATGGTCGCAAGCCGCCCCTTTGCACTTGCGCTTGTATGCAGCCTCAAGTGCGCGCATGGGAAAAGCCTCCAGATTTGTGAATCCGCGTAAATTTAGTGCGTACATTACCCAGAAATTTCGCCCCCTGAAGCACACTTACCTACGTGCAACTTCACTGTACTTTCCTGGTTCAGGTTCACGAAGGAGCCCTGGAACAACTGCCGCAGTATCGACTCGCCTTTAGAAACGATACTTTAACTGGAAAAAAACGGTCGCGACACTTGGCTACAACGGCGCGCAGCAGCCATTCTGTAAAAGTTGCCAAGGGCCGCCTCTCGGCCAATGGCAGAGCTTTACCATATTTAGCCTTTCGGCCCTCACTTGTGATTACTAAAGGGAAAAGTATCAGGGTACTTTCATTTCTAAACCGTTAGAAATATATCCAAAGTAGCACCCATAAGTATCCCGTTAGAAATTGCACCCAACATCGCAGTGAGGCAGAGACAGAGAAGAAAGCTTCTGGAAGGGCTCAAGCGTCGCCTAGCTTTTTCACCGCCGCGCGGCACGGCGGCGCGCGCCGCAGTTTGACGCACTGCGCGAAGATTGCAAAAAGGCGAGCGTGTAGAGAAGTGAACGCAATATACAGAGGGGCACTGGGGGAGCTACAGCGAAATGGTGTTTTGCCGTGCTTTTGCCTTGCTGGAATGGTGCAGTGCTGTACGGGAAGCGTGCGTGCGTGTGTGCGTGTAGCGGCGGCGGTCATCGAGTGCCAGGCAAGCTTCAGGTCGCTAGCTATCGCCGGCGGCGCACTTCGGCAGCTGTATTTGGTTTCATACCGCCGTGTGTGGCCATGCGGCCACTGGCAGATCGAGCGCGTTTGACTATGGGAAGAGCTCAGATTACAACAACGACAAGTCCACACACGGCAATTAAACGCATCAATTTTCGGGTTATGCAGGCAGTCGGGAGCAAAGGCAGACCCGAACGCCGGTGTGCTACCACTATTTTCGCTTCGCGACGCAGTTTGGCTGCCCACACTGGCACGTGAACATGGACAGCTTTGCGCCGGAGTATCGGAACGTGAGCTCCTGCAGTGGTGGAATGTCGGTCTTAGCAAAGATGCCCAAGCGGGAAGTGTTCGTCCATTCCAGCTCAAAGAGAGCACAGTTCGGTCTGCACGAGTGGTTTATGCAGCGACTTTCGTTGCCACACCTCGCGGCATCGATAAAGACGTCTGTTGGCCCGTCCCAGCTCGCCTTGGCTTTCATGTCAACCTGGTAGCGCCGGTAGGACCGCCCCAGCGCGTCGGGCCCAAGCAGGACTTCGCCCACGTACTCAATGATGAAGTCGTCCTTCGGGATGGCGACACCGCAGACGACACCGAGCCCCACGCGAGTCCGGATCAAGTCGAGCGTGTAGCGTTGAACCATGCGGTTGCCACACGTGGGCCCAAGGAAGCAGGTTGAGTCGTCGCAGACAATGTCTTGGTTGACGTTGATACACGAACTGGCAGCCCTTGTACCGTTATCGGTAACGCAGCGGTCCAAGTCACATCCGCAGTCGTCCTGATAACTTGGGGGGCCCTTGGGAACAGGGTACGGCTGGGAGCAGCAGAAGACGTTGTGGGAGATGTGGAGTACGTCGGTAGACCACGGTTGAATCTCGACCACGTCATAGTCCCCGCCGAGGAGAGGCAAGCCTTCGGCAGGTGGAGCGTACGGGGGACTGCGTTAATTCTGGCTGTAGCTGCGTCCAACCGTTTGGTCGAAAAGCCGGAGCCATGCTTGCTGCGCCTTCGTGGGCCGAGGCGTTGTCTGGCTATGCGTTAGCGGTTGCGCACCCAAGAAGGTGTCATATTCGGCGTTGTTGCACACGTGCAGCTTCGCATGTTGAGCACCATTTCCGGCCGCAAACATTGGGCCGTGCAGGTTCGATTAAGTGCAGACCTGGTGAATCCAAATCTTCCAATTGAAGAATGCATTGGGCAGGTAGCATGATGCCTCGCACATCGACTGTGGACGTCAAGGCGACTCGGCGTTTCGGGTGTACGTGTGGAGGTGGGTGGATGGAGCGCTTCATTGCGAAGGTAAAACGACTGCATGTACATATCGAAGCATCCGTATCTATAGAAGACGTAAGGTATGATACTGACGCTGTGAGTTATATTTTCCAAGTGAAAGCGGATTCCAGGTTTCCACTTTAGCATGGCTACGTCGCGCAGCAACTATATCATCCACCAACAACAGGAATGCCGATCTCTGGTTTACACACGCTGTAGTGGAAGCCGTGACTGCGCCATTTTAGCAAGATGACCGTGTACAGAGAGCATAGTTCACAGCCGCGCGATCCGCCAGGCCTAAGACGACAAGGTCGCAACCGCGTCGAACGTCAAGGAACGTCGTAGCTAGGCTTAAAGGCGTTTTAAACTTCGGTCGTCACTGGGTCGAATGTTGAGGAACGCCGTATCTACAGAGCGGGCGAGGAGAAAACCAACGAAAAATTGACTCGCCGTGGGAGCGGCAGCTGCAGACACGCGGTGGAGGCGCAGCACACTTCCGAATTCGCCACGATGGCAACAACCCTCGAGCTGCTACGCGCGGAACTCCAGGAACAGGAAGCCGAAGAAGCCCGGCCCCCGTTTCGAAGCTTGGATGAAGTGCGTTCATTCATCAACGCAATGCAACCCGAGCCGAATGTGAACATTTCCCTGGAGATGTGTCTTCTTCGTATTGAGGAGCACGACAAGTGGCGTCTCGAGTTGGTCAACTTAGCAGACGCTGGAGACTTCTCGGTTCTGCTTGAGCAGTACGAGCCACTGGATGTTTCGCGTCGCAGCAAGTATGCCTTTGGTTTGACCCTGTGGAAGAGTCGCAACGCCTCCCTGAACAAACTCGAGTATCGGCAAGGATTCTGCTACCGGTTTGACAAAGTTCACTCTCTCAAGGTGCTGTACGGAAACGTGGTCGGCAGTATTCAGATTCGCCAGCGCCTGCGTGCAGAGCCTCTGACCACCCCACAACCTAGTACCGCCTTACTTCCTGGCTCGACTGCTCGACCTGCTCCTGAGAACGCGACCGATGGTATCTCGAGTAATGCCAGCTGTGATGACGAACTGACGGCTACTCCAGAAGACATCCAGAATAGTGCTCGCCACACACCGCCGCAAACTCCATCGACACTGGATGACGAGCTGCCGGTAACTACACCTGCTACAAAGACAGCAACAAAACGCAAAGCACGAAAGGAAACTGGAGTCGGGGCTTCTACGAAGTATCGCAAACACAACCCGAAAGCTCTATGCTTCGAGTCGCCACCCAGGACGACTCCTACTTCGTGAGCGACCGAAGGATGCGGAAGGAGGGGAGCAGCTGACATTCGAAATTCATATTGCGAAGTGCCTTCTGCGTCAAAGTAAGGCGTTTACTGTGGACCTTTTCGGTCGTGCTGAACAAGGCAACATTAACTTTTATCAATCGATGCGTGGTGTAACTGTCGTCGAGCCGTTGAGTCCATCTCGATGTGATTTTGCTTTATCGAATCGACTGCGTTGAATATATGTATCATCATGCGGTAAAGTTCCAAAAACTAAAATCTGTCCTCGCAGCCAACACAAAACCTACCAGTCGTCTTAGTTTTTTTTTGCTCATGTGAACAAATACATGTGCCAATGCGAAGAAAGGACCGGCAGTCCGAAAGGGCGCCAGTGGTAGGGGTTGGCCATGTTAACAGGATTCCAGAGGGAGATCGTGCGGCTCTCGAAACGGGGGATACCAGCCCAGCTTGGAATATTACCATGGGAGGCTCTCCTACCGGCCTTTTCTTTGAGAGCGCTGCTGTTCGGTCGTGGTATAGTGGATCGGGCGTACTTCCAGCTTTGAATCCTGACGTTTTCAGCTCGCCCACCACTGAGAATGCTGCTGCAGCACATTCGACTACTCAATCCGATTCGGGTGAGATCGGCATCCGCGGCAGTGTGGATAGCACAGCCACGCCTCCGACACAAACGCCCGGAATCGACGGTGATATGATGAGTACAGCTACACCACCGACACAGCCCAGGGACGTACAACGCGAACGTGACGTTTATACTGACGCTGAACTGCGAGAAATGGACAACAATGTGGCGTTTGTTATTCCGACAGCGCACCGAAGCGAGAAGCTGATCGCTGAAGCGGCATCTAGTATGGCTACTGTGTGGGAGGAAACTATGCCGTGTTTCATATGTGAACAGGGGTTTCCACTTAGCCACATCGAGGTAATACCAGTGACAGACACATTCGACTCGGTACGGTAGGTCTTTGCTAGGTGCATGCTACGCTTCAATTATTTGTCTGATTGTGCTTTTGCGAAGCTCATGCGTAGGTGCCTTGTCGTACATCCAGATGCCGAGATTCCAGATTTCATTTTGAACCAGTATGACGCATCGAGAATCGATTCTCGTGTTAACGGATTACTTCTGTATCCTCCTGGTACGTAAGGTGGCTTTGTTGCTTGTTGAGCGGGATCTCACGTGTTGGATGTAGCTATTTTCGTCGAAGGTGATACTATCACTATGAATATCTGTGTGGCATGCAGGAAGCACATTGAATGCAAGCAATCCAGGGTCCCCCCTCCCTGTGCTATTGCGAACGGTAACTACACTGGACAATTTACCAAAGGAGTTCCAAGCTCTCACTTCTACAGACGAGCAAGCCGCTGCACTTGTGTTGCCTTGTGTTTCGCTGTCTCTGGTCAGTGGAGGGGCGTGCAAGACCATCAAATCGCATCACTACGTGGTTCAGAATACGGAGGGACCGATTGTTGAGATGTTGCCTCGAGACTTATCCTCTAGGGTTCGCGTGACGATGGTGGGAAGTATGACGTATTGACACCAGCGCTACAGACTTTCTAAAGGATATCATGGATATTGCGCTGAAATCCATAGCCGACGAACAGCGCGTTCGTATTGACACCAGCGCTACAGACTTTCTAAAGTGCCGACCACCTGAAGCAACGGGGGCTGGTGTTCTCGCAACATCGTTGCTTGTACGGGACGTACAAACTCACTACTGGAACCACTGTAAATCGTGCTTTAAGGTAGGTATTATCTACGTGTTGTTTTGGCTACATGTAGCGCGCGATTCTGATTGTAACGTGACGTTTAGTCGACGGTGCGGACGCCAAAAGCGAGCGTATGCAGATTTTCAAGCCCACCGAAGTGAACTGTGGCAGTACAACGATCGATGGTAACACCCAGCTGCAGCTTCATCGCGCGATTGGCTGCGAATACGTGAATCCGTACAACCCGGTGGTCATGACAGCGCTTAAGTGCAACCACGATGCCCAGTTCGTACTCAGTGGTGGCGCCAAGCACACCGCCGCGTACGTCATATAATACTGTTGCGAGCGCCAAAATCCTGTTGAAAACTACGCAGCATTATCATTAGCTGCATTCGCCAAAGCTTCGAAGAAGACAAGTACATTACCTCCTGAGACGACAACACTCGAGAGGGGATACCGGATTTTGGGTTCGATGCTCTACAGTGTCACCAATGGCCAAGAGGTTGCTGCTACCATGGCTGTCCTGTATATCCTCCATGAAACGCCATTCTGGTTCTCCCACGATTTTGTGCATGTCAACTTAAAAAACTTGCTCTGGGATCAACTGGACTCTGTCGAAGTCACGATTTCGCAGGAAACCTGGAGAGGTGGCCAACCTCGAATGATGACTGACAGCGCGTTGGAACGGTACCGGAAAAGAGTGAAAAGCTTGGAAAACGTGTCTTTCATGGATATTTGTGAACGTTATGAGTACTCGGGTAAGATTGCTACTGTATTACTGGACTCAACTTCAGGATCATCCTGTGAAGCGTGTGCGTTTTCTAGGATACCCTATCGCAAAGTAATGGTTTTGTGCGGTGAAGAGATCCCAGATATTTCGTCAAATTTGGATCCAGCCCGACTAAACTATTACTACACTGCTGTCATAACACTGTTTAAACCACACCGCGGGTTAGGCCCCTGTGTCGACGAACAGAATTCTATTGCTACCTACCGTGACTTCGTTCAAAATGGTGCAGCTCGAAATGTTCAGTCCCTTCAGCAATTCGAAGCGCAGTGGAGTGATTATTATCATGCACAACGGAGTGCCAACGAAGACGAAGAATCACCTGAATCCTTCTTACTGAGGACCAGGGCGGCTGCAACAGCATCGTCAGTACCTTGCACTGGTTTTCCAGATTTACGTCGCCCTGAAGATGAAGGCGATGAACCAATGGCTGAACCACTACCCGATGACTTCCTTGACTTCGGTTCCATCGCGAACTCAGAGACTTCAACGACAAAACTCATCGATGCCGCTGCTGTCGCTGTCAATAAGATTCCAAATCTAGGGACCGCGGTGTCGTCTGCTTGCAGGCAATACCTTTCCGTTAACGCTATGTCGGTTCCTCGTGATTTTGAAGTCGAATCCTATTCATCCCGGATTATGAAGCCAAGCACGAATAATAATCGGTACGGAACTCAAGAGTTTATTGACACATTTCGGACAGCAGCAACACGGTTGCTGCGATTGGAAGAATGCTACGGGCCAGTTCCCTACACAACACATCCTGCGAGGCCCCGCTGGTCACCCGATTCGTTACCCCGGTTTCGAACGATCGCCATGGTGTCAGAGGCATTTATGCTGAATTTCTGGCAACATGTGATGTTTGAAGTCGCCGCTCGGCACTTACTGTACGCTTACTCGGTGGACATTGAGAGTGCCATCGGTGATTCTCTGGTTTTATCTGGAAGCCATCCTACCGCGTACGATATCAAGCCTCAGCTCATTTCATATCTCGGAGGTCAAGCTGGAACAGGGAAATCGACAGTTGTTGACGCTTTGCTGTCATTTGCAAGGGAGTGGGGTCGGGCTGGTAGCGTGGAGACCTTGGCTTTCACTGGTGCGGCAGCTATCAACATACATGGTAAAACTTTGCACACGGCTCGCAATCTCAAACTGAGTGGAGCCAAATCAAATGCTCCGCCGTCCAACGAAATGAAGGTTCGCTTCAGCGAGGTAGTCTTGGTTGTCATCAATGAAATCTCAATAACCGACCAAGCGCTTCTCGGTGGCACTGACTCTGTTTCACGTGCGATGTCGTTGTCGCCGGGGAAATTCATGGGCGGAAAGCATGCTAAGCTTATCGGTGACTACTTGCAGCTTCCCCCCGTTGCGGGTAATCAATGTAGGTCGACGGTCATAGACCTAGCACTGCCTCGAAAGCAAACTAACAAAACGTGTATTCCGGTTAGGTTTTCAAACACCTCCTTGCTCAGCTAGTCGTCTTCGCCACGCCGGTTTTCACCTGTATTCTGCGATCAATTTTGTTGTCTTTTTGACACAAAATATGCGTGCTCGAACGGACCCTCTGTACGCTGAAATTCTTGACGGCCTTCGCTGGGGACGGCTCTCTGATGAACAACTTGCTCTCGTAAATACTCGCGTCCAGTCTTACAACCCATCGGAACCGCTCGCTGCCCCAAGTCACGATGCATTCTATCGACCTTTTGTCGTGTCCACTAACAAGCTTCGGTGTGCGATCAACAACAGAATGATCTTCCAAATTGCTGCAAAACACAACGTTCCGGTCTACGAATGCCTGGCTTCGTCTTCTTCGCGATCAAAATCCATTGCCGACCGTCTTTACAATGTCACGGACGGCCTTACCGATCGGGTGCCGATGAGGCTGCTATTTTACATCGGCATGCCCGTTATGGCAACACGCAAACACCCTTTACTCCATGAAGCAGACGTCATTGCCAACGGGGTCACCGGAACGATCGTAGGAATGCATCCAACAGCGACGGATCTGGGAATCGCGCGGTACACAGTGGATGGCGCTGTTATTTATCGACTTCTGCAACACCCACAGCTCCTCTTGATCAAGATCTTTGGGTGCCAGACCACAGTCATCTCTGGATTCGGAGAAGGGGCGATTGGCCTCCCACCGCTACACACACGCGTCCAGCTAACGAAGATCCCCAACTTAGCACAAGCTTCTATCACAGTTGATCAATTTGCCGTCGTCCTCGCATTTTCGTGCACAACCGAAAAGCTCCAGGGCCAGACATGCCACGATGAAATTGTCGTCACCCCACTGAAACGCCAATGCGGAGCTCCGAAACAAACGCTTTACGTGGCTTTATCACGCGCAGTGAAATTGAGTGGACTCACCTTGACCGAGCAAATAACCAGAGAATATCTAGACAGCTTCAAGCCGAGTGATGCGACCGTGCAGGAAATATAGCGCCTCATCCAGCTTGTAGCTATTCCACCATATGCATCTGCAACAGATCGAAATGAGTTTAGTCAGTGGAAAGCTCAACAACACCCATAGATTGACTATATACGCAGATCTCCCAGCGCCAACACGGCATGGCTGGATGCGACCCCAGACACCTTTCACAGCGACCAACAAACACACAAGGGAATAAACAGCCAACCACAGTATTAAAGCTCTACCTTCTCCGCGGTAAATCTAGAAGTGAACGATTTCGCTTGAAGCGTCGCTTCGGTGTCTGTCTAATCATTGACCCATAAAGCTACGGTTGCAGTTGTGACACAACTTGTGTAAACCGTTGCGTCACTGCATTCCGTCGAAGCCCGTGGTCATCCCTAATTTCTGCCATCAAGGCCATGTCCGACCGATCACTAGCGTCACTGGCTGCATGGTAGTCTTCACGACGATCTGCAAGCGCTGTAACTGCGTTGTCAACCTCCACGCTCGAAGCGCCATAGTTTTCTCGCGACCACACCAGACTTACTGCAGCGTGCATTACAGCGATATATGCAGTTATTTCTTGAACAACAGTTTCTTCTCGCAAGAAGTCGGCTGCCTCGACCCGGGTAAAATCTAGGTTTTCTCGCATGCACGCATCAACATTCAGCATCAGCGTTCTCTCGTCTACGACTGGTGCAACCGCTCGACCTGGGAAATGCACTCCGGGAAGAAGTTCCGCCACCCTATCTCAGTAAAAACGTCGTCGCCGATCTCGATCATTCGGTAAATCCTCCAGTAATTCAGTGTCCACAGCGTCCGTGTTCTGACAGCTAACATTAAACACATCTAGGCACGCGGCAAGCTGCGCATCTGCATCGTCAATCTCTGCATCTGCAGCATTGTCCTGCACCAACAGCGTAATCAACACTACCACAGCATCACTCAATGCTGCACTAGCCGATACTTCTTCTTCAACTGCATCAATTCGAGCTCCGGTTGCTTCCTCAATTAAGATGCGATCGTACGAAGCGATTTCCGCCACTAGCTCACCTGTTAGCAGGTCTAGTAGAGCATTTGCCCCGATTATCCTGTAACTTCTCACCTGGCGTTCTCGTTCGTCGTTGTTGGCCCTCATTACTGTGGTGAGTGAAGTAGACTTGCACCATTTCACTATTTGGTCTGCTTCAATCAGTCGTTTAAGTTACCTAGTCCAAGCTAACACCAAATGATGTAAGAACGAGGAGTACCGCCACAGTATACTGGCACTATTGATACTTAAGATAAATCAATCCGGAATTTTTGCTTTTTTGGATTTAGATTCATTGCAGTGGGCTGAAAGACTTTGTGCGCGAGTTCGCACTGTCCATATAAAACATCAATTTTGCACGACGTTTTCCATAGAAGTTGAAGTTGCATTGTGTACACCAGCGGGTCACCATTGGCTCACCAAAGTCTTCAGAGCTGTGTACGGGGACGTCTCGAGATTATTTAAACGTGGCTGGGCGTACAAGTTGTACGCCCGGGTACAACAGATCAGAGGTACTCGGCTGCAGGTTTTGGTTATACATGTACGTAAAAGCTCGCGTAAGCGGCTCCCGCCGCGCGCGGTATAATAGTCGCCATTTCACGGAGGTCTTGTCAGCGCTGGACATCTCCCGAGTGTGAAGATTTTACAGCCGTGATACCATCGAGTGGGCTACGAAGCTGTGTTGGAGACTGCTGCGTTGTATGGACAAGATATCAAGCTGCACAGCACACCATTCAATTGCGCTGTTGCCAGCTGCAAAATATAATCTCTCACAGGCACTTGCGAGGCGCGAGTCGCGACAATGGAGTTGAAGTTGTGTGCAAGTTCGTGTTTCGATGCCCATCTCCCTTTCTTTAGCGACTTATTGGCGCCTGTCATCTTTCGGACGTGTGCTGGACGCTCGATCTCCATCCGATCGGCTTTGGCAGTACCGCCGCATCACGATTCGCGACTCCAATAATCAATACCGGCGTTGCATGAGCAGCGGCGACATCCGCGACGTGACCGCAATTTGAGGCATTCTGCTTGGAATCCAAAGCTCTGGACGTCGCATACGCTAGCCTATGCAAATCTGGAATGCAAGCAAGGCTCAGACCTCAAAGACACGAGCGTCTGGCCGCTCTCAAAGGCCTGCTTGCTCTCGCCAGCCAAAAACTACCAAAACCAACTTGCTCAGTGTTGAATTTGCCAAGTATCCAACCAATCCAGCTTCGGGTTTCAAGTTACAACAAGAATGGAAGTTCCGTCGCCATCACCAAGCAGTGCCAGTGACTACGTGAAGGTTACGACCACTGCGCCGCCAGCACCGGACGTGCACGCCCCTGTTCGTCCCCGTTGGGTGCTGTACGCCAATGTACTGGTGTCGCTGCTGCAACCGCTACAATACGGATGGTCTACTACCCAACTAAACTTGACAACCTTCAACAACGAAGACGAATGCGATGCAAGACCCGTTGTCCCAGGCACGTGTCTGATGTTCCCGGGACACACCAAGACCCAATGGACCATCGCCGTCAGTGCTTGGATCTTTGGTGGCATGATCGGTGCACTGGTGATCGGCCGGTTCTCCAACACATTCGGACGGAAGCGCATCATGATGGTCAACTGTCTGTTCATGGTTGTTGGTGCCGCGGTGCAAGCCAGCGCCTCCAGCATTTGGATGTTTATCAGTGGACGAGTTATCTCCGGTATCGCTTCGGGGGGAGCTACTGCTGTCATCCCCGGATTCATCAGCGAGATTTCGCCACCAACACTCCGTAACAGCCTCGGCGTAGGCTTCCAGATCGCCATCACGGTCGGCAATTTGTTGGTTGCCATCACCTTCTTCTTCGCCGACACGAGTAGCGGTTGGCGTTATATCGCCGGTTTCCCTATCGCTTTGGCGCTCCTGTTCTTGATACTGGCACCTTTCGTGGTGGTTGAGAGTCCTGCGTGGTTGATCATGATGGGGAAACAACACCAAGCGGAACGAGAACTGGCGAGACTATACGGCGAAGAGAACGTTTATTTGGCTAAAACCTGGCTCAAGCAGGGTGAACCGGCAGTTCGTGTTGCATCAAGCAGTGAGTACGTCGTGCCACAGCACAACCCCAACACACAAACGCCTCCAAAGCCGTGCAGCTTCGCCAAATTGTTCTCGCCTATGCTCATTCGACAGCTTTTCACAGCTATTGGCGTGGCTGGAGCTCAACAACTCACGGGTATCAACGCTGTCTTCTTCTACTCGTCCACACTGTTCGAGCAAGCCGGTATCTCGGATGACCGTATCGGTATCGTGGCTGTTAACTTCGTCAACGTGTTGCCCACCATGTTTTGTAGTATGCTAGCAGCGCGTCTGGGCAACCGCAAACTGATCCTGTACGGATTGGCGGGTATGTTTTTCAGTGCGGTGGGTATCACAATTTCACTTGTTGCTAGTCTTCCAGCGCTTGCCATTGTGTTCACAGCGTGTTACGTGACGACATTCGGCTCGAGTCTGGGGTCACTGGCTTGGGTGGTCATGGCGGATCTCTTCCCTGACGACGTACGAGCAGTGGGGAACTCTGTGTGCGTGGGCTGCAGTTGGTTGTCGAACCTTGCGGTGGGTCTGGGCTATCCGTACATTGCTGCTGGTTTAGTGAACTTCAGTTTCACACCGTTCATGTGTACGGTTGCATTGTCCTTCCTCTTTGTGTATACGGTGGTGCCCGACACGTCCGGCAAGACAGTGCAGGAGATCCAGGACCAGTTCAACGCCAGAAGACTGTCAAAGAACTACCGGTAACTGTTTGGCCTAAACTGATAGTGATGTGGTGATATCCTAATTCAATACTTCGAAATATACCTGTCTTTCGTTTTTTAAAAAAAATGTTTAAAACATTTTTAAACAAAGATATTCTGTCATTTTTATTCTTGAGGAGAAGATGACAGTTAGCCCTGTGACTCCGCCTCTTCTGGCCGTAGCGCTTGTCTTCCGCTCGCGGACGAAATTTGACGCCATTACCCATGTCATCAGTGCCGTGTCAGCCTACGTAGACTCGTCCGTGGAACAACCGCTACACATGGCGTGCAAATTTGGGTCTGTGGCGTTGCTCGACCGCATTTGGAACACTACTGTGGATCTGGAGCCCGGTGGATGGGGGCTGTGGTCGGTGAGAAACCTGCTTCGGACGCAGAAACTGTATGGGAAACTCGAGTTTTCGTTGTGTCTGCTGGAGGCCGTGAGGATCAACCGTGTGGACATCACCCAGTGGCTGTTTGAGCGATTCCCGTACGGTGTCCGACAGAAAGTGATCTGTGAAGCGGCGAAGGCTGGAGCGCTGGAAATCCTCCAGTTCTTTCGCGCGAATGGTACGGTGGTCAGTAGCGAAGATGAGGAAGAAGACGAAGACGGAGAATGGGACGAGGAAACGGAGAACTGGGAGAGAGGGAGATACATCCACTTTGGTGGCCTTGATGCCGCTCAAGCCGCTTTGGCTGGACACGCTGACCTGGTCAAGTGGTTATACGACACAGAGGCAGCTGAGATGAGAAACGGTTATTTGTCGATAAATGCGGCTTTCAGCGTTGGGAACATGGAGCTAGCTCTATGGATAATGAATCGAGTTGGGTTGGTTGATCCAGAAGGCCACGAGGCACAACATGGAGCTGCTGCTAACGGTCATGTGGAAACTTTACAATGGCTTCAGGACAATGGCAAGTACACTGACTGGGATACTGGGACGATGATTAAGGCAGCTGAAGCTGGACAGCTCAAGGTGGTGCAATGGATTATCGATCGCGACCGAAAGGACGACACGCTCGGGTATGAAAGCAGCCACGATGAATACTATACTGGCTTTGGACATCAATCACGTCGCACGTACATCACTTGTCTCGGCGGAGAAGCAAGTCTGTGCATTCATGCTGCTGCCATTAATGGGCACTTGGAAGTTGCGAAGTATCTTCATGCCAACATCGAGAAACCGCGCAACCAAGAAGAAGAAGAAATTGAGAAGCACAGACTAAGCCAGAGGATTGATGAACTATCGAGGCGCTTTCTAAATTCAGCATACGTCAAGCCCGACGAAATCACAAAGAAAGTATCGGGAGAAACGATGATGTTGGCTGCGGAAAGAGGCTTTCTGGACGTGGTCAAGTGGCTCTACACCGAGTACCGTGCGGATCCTGCTGTGAATCTCTTTTGGGTCCGTGGTAAAGTTGATGAAAATGGATACAGCGAACCTTTCAACAGATTTGATGCTGTCTTTTGCAGTGTGGTGGATGCAGCAGCAGGCAAGGGACATTTGGCGATCGTGCAGTATTTGCTTGAGGTTGGCGGCATAGCGGGAGATGAACAGACTCGCAAAAGACAACGCACGGAAACGTATCCAGACCAGAATAATCGTCATGAAGTTCCAGTCACTGCAGGGTGCAGTAAGATAGCGATGGATGTTGCTGCCGCTCACAGTCACTTGGATGTCGTTCAGTGGCTTCATGCCAATTGCTCGCAAGGCTGCACTACACGTGCGATGGATCTTGCTGCGAAAAATGGTCACCTGGAGACTGTGAAATGGCTACATGGTAATCGAAGTGAAGGATGCACCACTAACGCAATGAATGAAGCTGCGGGTAATGGCCACCTAGACGTAGTCAAGTGGCTACACGAGCACAGAAGTGAGGGCTGCACGGACAGCGCCATGGATGATGCGGCAGGCGGAGGCCATTTCGAGATGCTGAAGTGGCTTCATGAAAACCGGCTGGAAGGTTGTACGGATGCCGCAATGGACTTCGCTGCTGCCTATGGCCATTTCGATATTGTAAAATGGCTACACAAACATCGAGCAACGTGCACAACGCAAGCAATGGATCGCGCCGCTCAAGGTGGCCACATGCGTGTTCTTCGGTTCTTGTTCGAGAACCTAAAGGAAGGATTTACCGGTAACGCCTTACGTGACGCAGCGGAAGAATTCCACTTTGAAACTGTGTTGGTCTTACACAATATCGCGCAACAAGGGCTTGCAAAGGAAATCCGGGTCATGGATGCCGAGCAATCGGATGCCTCTATTTCCAGGTTTTATCTGGAGATTCGACATTATGTTTGGGCCCCAGACACCCTATGAGATCCAGTCATCGATTTTGTCCCTCTCGTGGACACTCGTGGTTGGTCTCAATCGACTCAACCGGAAGATGAAACAACCTCCACATCTACATGTACTCAAGCAAAGATTAATTTGTTGAAAAAGCTTCCGCCCGACGTTTTAATGTCATCAGTATTGATCCATTATCTACTGTCTCAAGTGTAAATCCGCAGCAACGACACAATTTCCTGCTGGCAAATGGGGCACGTCGGGTACTCGGTCGTGCAATTTCGGCGATACGTCTCGGCGTCCTGCTCACAGAAGCACAAGTGGCCACAAGGCACGACGGCGGTCACAGCTTGCTGGTCCTTGCATACCACACACTCAGTCTTCTCCAGAATAACAGCATTCTTCAGTGCGTGAACATTGCGATCCACTTCCGCCAGTAAACTGCGAGTTGTTTGCTCCAGCAATCGCTTTTGGTCAGCCACCAGGGCCAGTTTGTCGTTCATCTGCTCGCAAAGCTGTTCGTACCGAGACTTCACTGAGTTTTCCTGCTCCACACGAACTTTCTCAAACGCAAATCGCTTTTCAGCATCGCGAAGTAGCACCCGAAGTCGATCCGCCTCCACCTCTGCAGTATCCAACTTCGTTAGAGAGTCATTCAGCTGGTCGAGGAATTCCTCTTCACGTTCTTTCCACTTCCGACGGAGCTGTCGCTCGCCTTGCAACCGCCGCTGCCATTCCGTTTTAATTTCGGCATTGCGCTTCTTGAAGTGCTCGAGTTCACTCATCAACGATGCAATGGAAGGTGTGTTGTCGTCACTTCCCGTGCAATCCTCATCGTCGTCACCACCAGCGCCAGAGTTCTGGCTCATCCTACGTATCTTACCAGACGGTGGTCGAGGAGGCCCCGACACGCTATCCGCACAGGCATCGGATTCAACCACTTGTTTAGCCTGAACAGGAGCCTTTTTGGCGCTTGACCGGGGCGTAGTTTTGCGTTTTCCACCGGTTGGCGTTTCGGGATCTCCAGCACTATCATATCTTTGCGCAGCATCCTGAGCACGCTTTCGCTCTCTCTCTCGCTGACGCCGAATTCTTAGTCTTTCTTTAGTCTTTGACAAGACCTGCGGCTCTTTCTTGACCTTGGACTCAGGTGGGCCAATCCAGTGGCTAACGTTACGAACTCCACATACCCAGCAGTTTCGTCCTTGACTTGGAACCATCCACCGAGCCGCAAACACTTCTGTAGGATCGACGTTGATATAGCCGTCCATTTCATCACTATCCTCGCCGCTTGGATTGGTTACCACAGTCATCATCGCTTCACCTTGACTCTTTTTGCCCTTCGTCGTGATCATAGGACTGTACACCTTCATTGGCGCCTTGAATAGTGAGTTTTTGGAGGCATTCTTGCCAATGATGCGGAGGTCCGCAACTTCGCTAGAACCCACCTCTGGAATTTCATTCGAGTAGTAGAAAATACCCTCAGTAGACATGGCAATGATAGCCTTTCCGTCATCACTTGCTGCCAATTCTTCGAGCATGATATTTGATCGACGTGACTTGCCACTGCCGCCGCCACCACCTAGTTTTTCCAATTCGAACTCTTGGCGAGTTAATCGCTCACAGGACTTGGAGCTCAACTTCGATGCGTCCGGGAAACAGATCCTGTACGCTTCGCCCATGAGTGAAATACCATACGCGTGCTGACCGTGAATAGCTTTGATGTCAGTGGTGTTCTGCATGCTAAAGTGGCTACTCACAGAGTGAGCTCCCCCAAGGAAGGTAGTATCTTCTTCTGTTGCACAGTCTTCATTGCTTTTCGCAGCTTCGGATGGTACCTTTTCGTATTCCAGTGGCCACACCCGGATATTCTTGTCCACACAGATAGCTGCAATCGCCAATACTCCAGGAGAAATGCTTGATGGAAGAAATGCCCCCATCATAGCTGTGTTACCCCCAGCCCCGAAATTCTGCAAGTGCTCCCAGATAGGATCCTCTTGATGTTGTCCAGGCTCCACAAAGCGCCACAAGTTCAGATTGCCGACGCCCAGGCCTGTTAGAATATAGTATGCAGATCTGCTGAAGATTGCAAACAAATAAAAAGAAAATCGTTAGTACCCATATTGCTATTGAGACTGGAAGAGTTAAAAAAAAATGAAAGATCAGCTTACCTGCTGCTTTCTTGCTGCTCAATTTCAGCAGGCGGAACGTACGTTGTCACATCTGCAAAACCCTGTATATCAGTAACACAAGCACAGTGTGAGTAACTATACCTGAAAATCACTAATAGCGCAGTCTTCAACAAGTCACAGTGCTTACCCGAAGTCTGACATTGGTGTAGAAGTGCTTCTGAAATTGCTGGAAATCTTCGGCGTCTCCATCTGAATAGCAAGTTCAGGGTTAGTATAGTTAATAGCTTCCACGTAATACAAACGGAAAACGTACCTTTCTGGTTCCGATAGTTATCGAGATTTATACTCATGACCACGCGTGGCCCTTGTCGACAGCCCACAAATACGTAGCGGCCATCTGGGGAGATTTTTACTCGCAGATGAACATTAGAGGAGCCCTGAGAGGACTGCTCATCAATATGACCCAAGAGATAGCCATGCCGATCACTGGGGACGCTGCTATCCATTTCGTAAAGCCGCACCGAACCATCTTGAAAACCAACCACGATAATTTCGCCATCGGGAGAAACATCCAAGGCCGTTGCCACACCTTCCGTTGAAAAGCAAATCGATCTCTGGGCGACAACTGGGCGAGAAGAGGGGAAAAGATTCCGTACAGGCTTCGGCGGCTGGCTCGGGGTGTTGGGCTCTCGATCGGGTGCCAAAGTGGGTGTTCCAGCACTGCTCGGCACTAGAGAAGATGGCGCAGCACTCACTGAAGTAGCTTGAACCGAAGATTCACAAGATGGAGCTGCATCATTAGTAGCAGCAGAAGTTACCGAAGTGTGTTGTGCAATCGAATCATCCGGCTGAGCCAAATTCACCATCATAGGTCCACTTCGCGGCACCGTCCGTTGGACCGAGTTCCCACCCGCTGGACTACTCGATGGCCTCAGTGCTTTAGCCGGAGACTTGTTAAACTTGGCCTGGAAAGACTGAAACGGCGATTTCGCCGTTCTCACCACCTTCGTTGCCTTCGCAGGAGGTGCCACGTCCACCTGGTCCAACGCGGACGACAACAACGGCGGGTGTCCATTAATCTTTGTCGAAGAGCTGGTCCCAGTGGATGTATCCAATGTCATCGTGTAATCCTCAAACATCAGCGGTCTCTTGGGCGATGCCGAGGCTCTGTGTCTCAACGGACTCGTAAGGAACTCGGTGCGTCGAAGCGGACTCGCCGTATTAGAGCTTCTTCTCGGCCTGGCAGGGCTAGCTTGCACCGAGCTCCTCGGTGGTCGTACCGGACTCGACATATGCAGCGGATTGACGACTCGAGCCCGTGCAGGGCTCGCCAAATGGGGCGTCGGACTCTTCATGTTCAACGGATAGTTGTGACGCCGTGCGGGGCTCGTGAAGCTCGGACCAGACGTACTAGAACGCCGCGCAGGGGACAAAATACCCGCCGCTACAGCCGTTCTAGCCGCTGTGTCGCTGGGTGGAGACGACGTTTTCTTCCGTTTAGTCGCTCTCTCAGCCTCCTCCGCACTGGCACCTTGGGCAGGGCCGAGCGCTTCCTCCTGCAGCTGCCGCTTCTTCTTGAGCGCCTCCACGATCTGCTGCGCGCGGTTCTTGGTGCTGTTGCGTGAGCTGGCCACGTTCCTCATGATCATCTTCTCCATGTTGATGCGGTTACGACGCGCATCGTCGCTGCTGCGCGGCTTCTTGGACAGCAGGAGGGTGGGGGCGACAGGGCGCGGGTTGCCGGAAGAGTGATGGTCGTTTCCGCCTCCATCTTGCGACGCCATGTTGAAGGGAAACGCACTGGTTTGCTGCACGCACTTGGCCGATGAGCAGCTATAGCGCGCGAACGCTTTTGAACCTTCCGCGCCATTTTTTATAGACGGTCATATATGATTGGTGGAAACAATAGGCACCTCACCGAATGGGTCAGGCGCATTTTTTGGGGTCATCAGCTATTTTTAACCAATCATGATTTTTTAAAGTCGGCCCAAAATTTTGCTGAGAATTAAATGTAAATCGGACCTTAATTTTGGTCAATTATACGTAATTGAAGGGATCCGATAGTAAAAAGGGAAAGATGCGGTCGCTGTTGCTGCTGGCGATGGCGCTGGCTGTTGCTCTGCTTGGACACGTCAGCGCTGCTCATGATGGAGAGCCAACGTCGTTTTCGGACTTTACAGTGCCGGATCTGCAGGGCCGACAGGTTTCCATGCGCGAGTTCAACGCCTTCCCGGTCATTCTCGTGGTTAACGTGGCCAGCGAGTGCGGATACACGGACAAGAACTACCGCGAGCTGCAGGTGCGACACATTAGAGTACTACACTCCATTGTTGGTATGTCATGCAAACTCATTGGCTATTCTATGCTGTGATATTCGCAGGAGCTGTACGAGAAATACCACGACGAAGGGTTTACGGTGCTAGGCTTCCCATGCAACCAGTTCGGCGGTCAAGAACCCGGAACAGCTGAGGATATTCTCAAGTTTACACAGGAGAAATATCGCGTGACCTTCCCGCTCTTCTCCAAGGTTGATGACGTGGGGAAGTTAGATAGTGGAGGGGTTTCTGACTTTTACGTTGTGTTGGTTGCTGTGCAGGTGGATGTGAATGGCGAAAACGCGCACCCCCTTTTCAGGTTTTTGAAGAAGCAACTGGACGGGTTTATTACGAACGATATCAAGTGGAATTTCACTAAATTCTTGATCGTAAACCACGAACCGCTCAAACGGTACGGCACTACGACGTCTCCACTGGAGATCGAGGATGACATTGTCCAGGCACTACGCAGCAGCCGACACGTGGATGAGTTCGACGATGGGGGTGCAACCGACGGGGATCACCACGACGAGCTGTAAGTAGTGCGGGCTGAGTAGATTTCCAACAGTCGCTGCTTTCTGGATGGTACATATAGCTCTACGTTACATCCGATTGTACAGTATGAGCAGGAGGTGTTTCACCGTTACTGGGTCTTGGTTCTGAGCATCTAACTTGGTTTCAAGAAGTATACTTGTACGCCATTGTCCAGCTTTGTCCTGCAAAAATACTTTCTAGTTCGCTTACAGATGATCGTCCCGTTCAATATCAAGGAACCACAGCTCCAACCTTCGTCTCCACACATTGTAAGAGGCTCTCGTTTCCGACGATGGTTAACCAGCTGGAGGAGGCCTCTCACTGATGCGTGGTTCAAGCTTCAGATCACTCACTATGGAGGCAAGTACTCAATCGAGAGGATGCTGGCACTTGAAGAATACACTCGAACGACGTCCCTAAGTCGGGTTCTGCTGGTGCTTTTGGTCTCGCCATTCCCTGTTGTTGTGCTGCTTTTGGGCCAAGAAAGTATCCCACTGCAAGACCCTCGTGACGGGTGGAAAGCGAATTACGGCTTTTGGATTCGTTTCGCCATTCTGCAAGGAGTGCTAGGATACTCAGCTGTGAGTGTGATAAAGTATCTTCTGGATGGCGCTGCATTCTCCTGGAGACAGATGGCCTTGTGCAGTGTTTGTGTGGGCTCAAGTTATACCGTTGCTGTAATCGTGATTTCTGCGCATTGGGCGTTCCCGATCCCGTTCGTCAATGTTTCCGTTGGTATGATTTGGATCGTTTTCTTCGCCTTCTCGCTTCGAATTGTCTCTGGAAGTAGTGCGTTTTGGCGAATGATGTCACAACGAGAGCAACTTCTCCGGTTAAACAAGTTTTGCTCCGTACAGATACTCATGACAACATTCTACCCTGCATATGAAGTTCTGTTTGACACAGCGAAGCATACTCGCTACGAACTACCAGTCATTCTGATCCTCCCCGTTGTTAAACTGGTTATGAAGAGCGTATTGGCGTCAACTATTGTCCACAAGGAAGACACAGTCCCCCAGCAAGTGATACTCACGATAGATTTCTTCGATGCTCTGTACTTGGCGACATTTATGCAAAGTTTATCGGACACGACTGTGGTGGTGATCATGGTCATCGATTTAGTCCAGTCAGCCATAGATTTGCGTGAACTTCATCAGCGAACGAAAAGTATCCTAAAGCGACTGCACAGCACTGCAAATATCGACAATCATGTTGATCTTCTAACCGCCATTCGATCATTGTGCCATCGTCCAGAGCTGATTCGAGATCAGGTGAATAGGAATATTCACGTTCATTCGTGTATAGCCCATAAGTTGTCTCTGGACGGGAAGACACTACTGGAAAAGCTAGACTGTTCTCCTAATACTGACCATAGGGGACCTCTCCTGCGGACAGGGAGTTTAGTTCAGGTCTTATCACGATCAGGATCATTCCCCGCGATTCCGAACTCTCTGAGTGCTTCGTGGTGGAAATGCTGTAGCCGCAGTGTTGGAGTTACCAAATCAACTCAAAAGGCTGTCATTCCTACGGGTCTTGATCACCGACATGCCCTTGAAAGGGCTTGGCTTAGCTCTTCAATGGCAGGAGGCCCGAGCATCCTTCACGAGGCGCTTGAGGCGCTTTTTACCGCGGAGTGTCTCGTGCTAACAGAGTATTTGGAAACCATGCTACCTGTTCTGTACGGGAATGCCGTACTCGTCCTGGCTCACTTGCCAAGCGCACAATTCCACACCGAATTGGAAGGTGTCACACAACAGAATGTTGTCAGTACTGTGAAAAACGTCTACATCTACGCGATTCTCGAGTTTGTGTCGTTCGTAGTGTTTGTGATTAGTGTCCGGAGAAATTGCGGCCTTCGAGCGCTTCATCATATTGCATTCATTTTGGAGACACAAACCGAGTTCGTTCAGACAAAACTGATGCTCTGGACGTTGATGACCATGACATATCGCGTTGTTCACTTTGGTAAGTCTCTTACACAGTTTTAGCCAACAATTCTGACATTTGCACGACTGGCAACTCCAGGTGCCGACTTCTCATTCAAATTCGCATGGATGGATCAATGACTAGAATCCCGTCATTTACTTGCGCGCAGTCTCGTAATTAGCCTCAAACCACGCCGTGGTCTCATGCAGCCCTTTACTCATGGGAGTGAACTCGAAATCCGGCAACAAACGACGCAGTTTCCCGTTACTCGCCGTCTTCTTAAACTGACCATCGGCCTTGCTTGTGTCGAACACGATTTCCCCTTTAAAGTTCATCGCAGAAGCGATCTCCCGCGCCACGTCGCCAATTGACACTTCGTCCTCTTCATCCACTGACAGAATGAGCGGCTCCACACTGTCATAATGGTCCAGAGTCCACAGCATGAGCCTCGCCACGTCGTGACTGGAGATGAACTGCCTCAAGGGCTTGCCACTGCCCCAGATAATCAATGGAGTCGAGTCTCGTTTCGCCAGGTAGCACTTGTGGATGAGGCCGGGCACCACGTGACCATCGTCGATGTTAAAGTTATCGTGCGGTCCGTAGATGTTGGTGGGGATGACGGACGTGAAGTTACATCCGAACTGGTCGGCGTAGCAGCGGTTGAGCGTGTCGATGAGTCTCTTGGCCATAGCGTAGCCCTCATTGGATCTGTGTGCTCGGCCGTTGTGCAGCATAGTCTCATCCAGTGGGTACGACGTCTCGGCAGGGAAGACGCAAGTGGACAAACACGATACGAGTTTCACCACACCGAACTGCTGGCAGTTCTGCAATACTGAGTCGTTAATAGCCATGTTATCCCGGAAGAAGTCCACTTTCCTCGACAAATTGTGGAAGAGGCCACCGACGAGAGCTGCCAGGTGGAGGACGTGCGTGGGTCTCACACGATCGAAGAGCTCTCGAGTCTTCAGAGGATCACGCAAATCGGCGTCTTTCGAGCCCACGAAGTGCCACTTGTCTGTGGTCGAGCCTTGTGCAGCCACGACGTCCTGTAACGCGCGGCCTACGAGGCCCGTGCCGCCGGTGACCAGTACTACCCGTCCAGAATCGTCACCCATGCGTGTCAAAGCTTTTCGCGATCTTTTTTGGATCGACAAATCAGATGTGGTCTATTTTGTTTAGAACGGTATGATAGTATTTTCGTTGTCGATGGGTATCATACTACTCCTTCACCACTTCCGAGTCGTCCCGGTTCAGATACTGCAGCATCGAGTCTTCGTAGATCTTGACGTCCTTAAAACCCATGACCTGCTCGAGCGCAAACGCTGTGTGCGCAGCTCGAATCCCCCTTTGGCAGTACGTGATCACGGATTTCTCCTTGTTGAGGTGGAAGATGTCCACAAACACCTTGTCCAGCTCCTCCTTGGACTTAAACTTTCCGTTCTGGATGAAGTCGACCCCTTCCATCCAGTTGAAGTTCACAGCTCCAGGGACGTGACCGGTACGCGCGTTGCCATTGGCATCCTCACCCCAGTACTCACCGGGGGATCGCGCATCCACGAACTGCGTGGACGGGTCTGCAATACCGTCCTGCACGGCCTTAAAGCCCACAAGCTTCTGCGTGTCCAGTGGTTGCGTCCAAAGCGAAGCGGGCGTGTCGCGGTCTTCAGCCTCTCCGGTCTCCACTGCATTGTCATCTGCAATCCATTGCTTGACGCCTCCATCCAGCACTTTAAGTTGCTCGACTGGGAAGCCGTAATGGCGGAAGACCCACCACATGCGTGTGGCCTTGAGGCTCATCTCGTCGTCGTAGAACACGAGCGTCGCGTCCTTGGGGACCTGCAGCGACTGCAACACACCAGCAAACAGCTGTGGACTTACGACGCCTGTGGACTGAGGCGTCGGGTCCTTGAGCAGTGACGAAGCCAGAGCGAGGGGGACGGCGTCCGGGATGTGGCCGCGAGGATACGAGGCTGGGTGGTTGCAGTCCAGCAGCAGCAACGACGGATCACCCGAATCCTGAGCGGTGCGCACCCATTTAGAGTCGACAAGAGCGGAGAGCGACCGACCGGTGGAAGCAAGGCAGCGACCGAAGCGAGACTGGCGGACAGGAGTGCAGCGAAGGCGTAGCGACAGCATGGTGAAAAAAATAAAAATGATTTGAAAACAAACGCTTTTTCTAGAAGTGAAAAGAAGTTGTTCTAAATTTAGAACGGTTAAAAAAGCAGAAAGCAGAAATGGACTAGACATCGATGTAAAATGTTTTGTTCCAGTTATCGATCCGTGGGTTTCCAAGACAAACAACGCGCCATAGTGTCACGGAACCTGGATACCCGAAAACTGGACCTCCTATTAGGAGCTCCGGAGGGTCAACAAAATCCTTGTATCTCGCGAGAGTACTCAGAAAGCGAGGCACCTGACTGCTCAGCATCCATGACCTCGATTTCCTTTGCAAGCCCTTGTTGCACGATGTTATGTAAGATCAGCATCGTTTCAAATTGACCAGACTGGGCTGCGTTACGTATAGCTTTACGGGTAAACTTTTCTTTCCGTTTCTCGAACAGCCACCGAAGAACGCGCAGATGACTACCTTGAGCGGTGCCGTACATTGCTAGCGTTGTGCACTTCGCTCCATATCTGTGCAGCCATTTTACAATATCCAAATGGCCATGGAGAGCAGCTCCGTCTATTGCGGAAGCACTAAAACCTTCCGTCCGATTTTCATGAAGCCACTTCAGCATTTCAAAGTGGCCTCCACGTGCCGCGTTATCCATTGCGTCCCTCGTGCACCCCTCACTTCTGTGCTCGTGTAGCCATTTGACTACGTGTAGGTGGCCATTACCTGCAGCTATATCCATCGCGTTAATGGTGCATCCTTCACTTCGGTTAGCGTGAAGCCACTTCACAGTCTCCAGGTGACCATTTTCCGCAGCAAGATCCATTGCACCAGTAGTACAGCCTTCAGAACAATCAGCATGGAGCCATTGAACGACATCCAAGTGACCGTGAGCAGCAGCAGCACCCATCGCTACCGTTGTGCACCCTGCCATTTTATAATGATCAATCTGGTCTGGATGCGTTTCAGTGCGTTGTCTTTTGCGAGGCGGTTCATTTCCCGTTTTGCCTCCGACTTGAAGCAAATACTGCACGATCGCCAGATGCCCCTTGCCTGCTGCTGCATCGGCCACACTGCAAAAGACAGCATCAGCTTTGCTGACAGGTTCGCTGTATCCGTTTTCATCAACTCGGCCACGGACCCAAAACAAATTCACAGTAGGATCGGCACGGTACTCGGTGTAGAGCCACTTGACCACGTCCAGAAATCCTCTTTCCGCAGCCAACAGCATCGTTTCCCCCGACACTTCCTTGATGAAGTCGTTAAACTCGGGGTATGATGATAGTCGCAAGCAACTCCATAGCTCACGAATCCTGTGGTTTAGTCTGCGCGTCTCTAGTTCTCTTTCCGTTTTGTTGCGCGGTTTGTCGATGCTGGCATAGAGGTACTTCGCGACTTCCAAGTGTCCATTTATGGCAGCAGCATGAATGGACAGACTTGCTTCCCCACCGAGGCAAGTGATGTATGTGCAGCGAGATATGTCTCCATCCGTGTAGCCAGGTTCGTATTCATTGGGGCCACTTTCATATCCGAGCTCGTCGTCGTTTCCATCGCGATCGATGATCCATTGCACCACATTAAGCTTCCCAGCTTCTGCTGCCTTAACTAGCGCCCCAGCATCCCACTCAGTGTAGTTGCCATTGTCCTGGAACCACTGCAGGACGTCCACGTTTCCGTTAACAGCAGCTCCATGTAGTATGTCGCTGCCTTCTGGATCCATCTCAACTTGGCTCATTACCCATTCAGCTAGCCCGACGTTTCCAGTGTTAATGGTCACCTGGAGATTGTGAAATGGCTACATGCCAGTCGAAGTGAAGGATGCACCACTGGCGCAATGAATGGAGCTGCGGGCATGGCCACCTACACGTAGTCAAGTGGCTACACGAGCACAGAGGCGAGGGCTGCACAAGATACGCGATGGATAGTGCAGCATGTCGAGGCGACTTCGAAATGCTGAAATGGCTTCATGAAAATCGGACGGAGCCACAGGCAGCAGCGTCGTACATGGCGGCAGCAGTACAGCCCCGTTTAAATATCGTAAAATGGCTACACAGTCATGGAGCGAAGTGCACAACGCTGGCAATGGATTGCGCCGCTGATGGTGACTACCTGCGCGTTTTTCGGTGGCTTTTCGAGAACCGGAAGCAAGGATTTACCAGCGACGCTGCATCGCACCATACCCAGTTTGAAACTATACTCATCTTGCACAACATCGCTCAACAAGGGCTTGCAAAGGAAGTCGAGGTCATGGATGCCAACCAGTCGAATGCCTGGATTCATGCATTTTATCGGCAGTGCACGAATTTGCTGCTCCCGCAAGGATGAGGTCCAGTCACACTCGGTCTCCAGAATAACAGCATTCTTCAGTGCGTGGACATTCCGATCCACTTCCACCAGCAAACCGCGAGTTGTCTGCTCCAGCAATCGCTTTGGTCGGCTACGAGCGCCAATTTGTCGTTCATCTGCTCGCAAAGTTGTTCGTACCGAGACCTCACTGCTTTTTCCTGCTCCATACGAGCCTTCTGAACGTGAGTGCAACAACACAGTGTACGTCAACGGTACCGCAACTTCGTCAAGTTGAAGTTAGAATGTTGCAGCTTTTTAAGTTGCGATAACGTTGCTCAGCAGTTGCACAATTAACAGCCGGTGTTTTAGAATGTGCTGAACTACAATCACTTGAGTTCACTATACTGAGCCTTTCCAGCGAGCAGCTCCGCAGCTCTTCACGCTTCATCATGCCCCTGCAATTGCTCGGACACAACTCCATCCTCCGCCCCGAAGCTTCCAGCGGCCATGAGTATGATGGGACTGCGTCCACTGGACCCCAGCACGGGCCCACATCCAGTCTTGGGCGATGGCGGGGGCATGTTCTCCATCCCCAGTTTCCCGTCGGACGCGCACCCCGACCTGATGGACGACAGCCCCGTGATTCTGCGGCCCGGATCGTCCGTCGCCATGCTACGCGGCCAGCGCTTGTCGGAAGAGGTCGGTCAGTCGTCGTGGTATGAAGAGGAAGCGGTGTCCAAGCGGTTAAACTGCTGCCAGATCTCTCGTTTGTGCTTCGATTCCGTCTTGTTACTGGCTGCTGCAGCGGGCGTCGTGTTAGCGGCTTACCTGCCAGTGGATATTGAGCGTGGAGAGCGTCACGGAGGGGCCTTGCCCTATGTGTACGCTCTCTTTGTCGCTATTGCAGGCTACGAGTTCGCGTGGCTGGCGTATCGTGTGAGACTGCAGCTCTTCATGCCTTTTAAGTTGCACGAGAAGCAGACCTCAAGGGAAATGTACAGACAGATCATCGCTTACGCTGTGGATGAGGAGACGGCAGCCGTGACGCCGATAGCTGAGAAATTATTCTGTGGGAGCAAAGTGTTTGCAGCGCTGGTGGTCTCCACTTTGGCTTCTGGAGCTGCGGTGGGTTTGTGCTTTTTGCCGGGAATTACGCAGATGCCAATGATTTACGTCGGAAGCAGCACGTTCGTGGGCGTTTTCTCAGCCGCTATGTCTCCTAATACCCCCACAGCGCTGTGCGTACTGATTCGTTACGCGTACTTCTTCCTATCTTCGCTGAATGTGGTGCTACGGAGTGATCCAAGCTCTAATACGGGCGGGAGTACTGGAAGTGGCTCAGTCGACGACTACAGTGGAGAATTAGACAGTCGACGTGCTATGGACAAGTATCTGGCTGTGGCGGTCGAGTCCTACTCGCTGTTACTGCTTGGCGTGTGTCTGCTGCTGGTTGTGCGCGCTCTTACAAGCAAAGACGCCGTGGAATCGGCTCTCATGATGGTGTTGGATGTAGCTGGCTTGGTCTATCTCAGCTGCTCCGCTGCAGTACTGGAGCTGTTCGAGCAGTCAATGCGCGTGCGTTCGAGTGGCGCTTTGGCCGGATTCTTCGTGATTGTGTGGAGTTCCGAGCTTGGCGCGTTCCTCACTGCTCGGCTACTGAAGGCGGTGCAGTTCCCGTGGATGCATCCGCTGTCCAAGCACGTGTCTTCCCAGCAGAACATCGAGAAGATGCTCGGATCGATGGTTTTTGCTGTCGGTGCGACGTTCCTCTCTGCTGGGTACGTGAATTTCGACATGGACGTTCGGTTTGTAGCTCTGGTGAGTGCTGGAGCGGTTGTGTGTGCACAAGTGGGTAAACTCTTCCTCGTCAGTCTCAAAAAGGTTGCTAAGATCTCCAGAACTGGTGCTTATCTTCGCGTTGGCGGTGGTGTGCTCGACCGTCTGGATACGCTTCTCTTTATGGCTGTAGTGTTCGCCCCATTCTTCCAACGCGCTGTCTACAACCAGCCGCAATGGTGATCAGCTAGCACAATGAGAATATTTAATTACTTGTCAATGTTTTCATGAATTGTCCATCAACATAAAGCGTCTTCTGACTCTCCTCATTACATGATGCTGCAGCCCTTCTCTTCCTCCTGAAGATCAGCGCCTTCATCGTCACTCTCAGCCTCGTCATTGGCTTCCTCATGGCTTCCACCTTCAGTCTTCTGTTGCTTCTTGATCACCTTGCGCAATCGCTCGACGTCGTGCATGGTGAGCACAGTACTGTTGCGGACTATTAGGTGGTCGTCACACCCAAGGGTCTTGCACTTCAGCTCCAGCTTCTGCGGCTCCTTATCAGGGTCGTCCAAGCCCAGCATCTCGCCCATCGTGTTCTGCATGAAAAGCGGCTGCTTGGAAATGAGCTCGATCTGCGCGCTCAACGCTCGTGTCAGCCACGCTAGTTCGGTTACGTCAGGTACACTCGGATCGCCCTTGCGGAACACCACAGCAGACGGGTACAATGCCTCGCCCTTGACTTTGGCAATCGGCAGCGAGTTCTTCGTGATCACATCCAGGTCGTCGAACGGTACGGACGTTTGAGGACCGTAGAGAATCGACATCTCCTTAGCTCCCCACACGATTTTATGGTCACCAGCCCCGCT
Source organism: Phytophthora plurivora (assembly GCA_030027945.1). NCBI lineage: Eukaryota > Oomycota > Peronosporomycetes > Peronosporales > Peronosporaceae > Phytophthora > Phytophthora plurivora. The sequence continues at coordinate 487,668 of CP125267.1, forward strand.
AGAAGCGCTTCCAGGCGGAGTGCAGCTGACCTTGTGGTCTTTCCAGTGTCCACGTTGGCAATTAGCGTCGCAGTAGAAGGTGCATTGGCATCGCGTACAGCGCTTGAGCTCCTTACCGGGACCTGCACGCTTATCGCACTTAGCACAGCGACGCAGCTCCAGGTTCTCCATTAGCGCCAGCTTCTCCCCAGGAGGCAGCACGCGACGCTCCAGATCTGCGCGTGTGTAAAACAACGCCATACCACGGATGTGATCGCCGCCCTCACCGTTCGGTCCACTACCTGTGTGGGTACTGATGACAGATGAGAAGACAGTGCCTCGGCCCACGTGATGACGAGCATCCAGACGCAGCTCCTCGTCGCCCACAGCGTCGACCTGGATCGCCTGACGTTCAGCGAGAGCGTTCCACGGCTCCAGCTTCGCGTACAGGTCACAGGCTGAGTAGAAAGCGGATAACGCTTCAACTGTCACACCAGCGCCCGAAATCAACCCCGCACGCTCGCTTACTTCAGCCACTGATGCCAGGTCCTTGCGGATCAAATGCTGGGAGAGTTCCCTGGCAGAATAACAGCAACGTTAGTAGTTTTTACCCTCCTTCCAAGAGCTCACAACGTACTGGATGTAAGCGTCAATACCGTCCGATTCGGAGAGGTAGGAACACTCGATCCCCAAGGCGGAGTAGCTCTTTCGCAGCTGTCCAACGTAATTCTTGTCCGGAAACACGATCTTGTCCGGACAGTGCTGGGGCGTGTTGGTGGGCGGGTCCACCATCGCCTGCAGGGTCAGATCCAGGACTGTCTGGGACGACGGATACACCTCGGGCGGGTCACAGATTTTCTTGGACACCACTTGACCCAGCGGGTACAAATTGTTCACTAGGATGCAGTATGGTCGACAGGGCACCGCGTCTTGTCCCTCTTCAGCGCCGGCGCTGGACGCCGACCACACACGGAGTTGACGCACCACAACCTGCCAAACCTCCAGCTGCTTCTTCTCCAACTTCCGGTAGCGCTCTACTTGCTTGGGCGTCAGAAGCATCTCCGTGCTGATCACAATGTCGGCTAAAAGACAACAAGAACAGCGACGGTATCAGTTAGTGAGTTGTCTTTTAGAAGAATGATACATTGAGGTTGATAGCTCGAACCATCGCCTTCCACGTCGAATTGAGTGGGCACACGTGGCACATCTTCACTGTCCGAGTCCGAGTCGTCCTGTGGATGATTATCAGCGCGTATAACGGTGTAGGAAGCAATAGGAAATTGAGACAAAATGTCAGTGTTAAGAAGATCATAACGTAAATATTCATCTACAGAGCGGTTGGAGACCGGAGTGGCATGACTACAACCGCCATCAGATGCACTATATACTGGGGAAGATGACACGCACCTGGAAGTTGTTCCATTTCTCGTAGTTCTTGGTCAAATACTGCTCTCCCGTCGCCATGCTTGACCCCTTTCCCAGGTTTTGGAGAATGTAAGGAATAGTCCGACTATTCTGGACTATTTAATAGTCATGTTCATTCTTCAAGAACTCTCAATATGGACAACCTGGTCGACACCCTGAAGACGCAGCGTGAGGAGCTCCTGGCGGCTCACGCCACCGACAGCGACCGGGAGACGGCGCATAAGCTCGTGCAGCAGCTTAAGACCGTGTCTGAGGAGCTGGAGCTCGTGGCGGAAGCGGCGACGCCCTTGCAGCCCGCTGTGTTGTCCCCGGACTTCTACGCGAGCTATCTGTTGGTCGTTCTACTGGCCAAAGACCTCAACGATGCGCGGTTCCTGTGGAAACGCATACCCGGCGAGATGAAGCAGACGCACGAGGAGCTGCGCAACGTCTGGGAAGTGGGCAAGGCGCTGTGGCAGCGGTGAGAATGGAGAAGATACTGGTTTTGTATCATAATCCGAGGCTGAACGTTTGAAATGATGCGGTGTGATAGGAATTTGGCTGCAGCTTACGTTGCAATGGACTACGACTGGTCCCCGTCATTACAGGGACTTGTTGAGACGTTGAAAAGTGCGTGGATTGTTGATATTTCTGTCGATAACAGCTTTTACTGACGGAATTCTATGTTTCATGCGTTGTATGATAGCTTCAACACGGGAAAATGCGGCGGAGTTGCTGAGTATGGCGTACTCGACGGTGTCAATCAATGACGTAGCATTGGCTCTGGGTTTCTCACGACACGAAGACGTTCAGCAGTGTGCGTAGCTTGTGCACTGCTAGTGACAATGTTTTTTTATTGCAGAGTGGCCTAATGGTGTTGCTCTTTTCCTGCTATAGACTGTTCTTCGCTGGGGTGGGAGGTATCGACTGTAGATCAGTTGGTCCTGCCCAAGCCTCTGGCCAATGTTCGACGCGGTCCCTCGACGGTGGTGGATCTGGACCAACTAGACACGCTATCCAAAACGGTGCTGCATCTGGAACAGAACACGGTGTTCAAGCTGCCGTGAGGTAGGGAACACCCAAGCTTCAGCAATCGCTTTCGGTGGCCAAATGCGGCGTAACGAGTCAATATAAACAGTCGCCGATCTTTCAGACAACCTTTCAAGTGCTCGGTAAGATACGCTGTTGATGGAGAAGCACACAGCTGCTCGTCGTAAGACTGGAGAGCTCAAGTCGACAGCTCGGGGCGTCACGAGCGACGCAGAGTCCACCGTCAGTACACGCAGCAGCAATAGCAGCACCAGCAGCAGGTCGTGGAAGCAGAAACAGCGACAGACCAAGGCAGATGCAGCGAAACAGGTTGGCGGAGACGAAAATGTCGCCCAATTCAAGTCACTGGGGGCAGTTTTGGAGACGACAGAGGTTCAAGTGGCCATGGTCGTTCTCATTGCTCTAGACGTCGGGTGTACTGCTGTTGGTATCCATCTGAACGATCAACAGCAGCTCAACAGCAAATGCTCAGCGACAAAAGAGGTGACGGTGTCACTTTTGCTGCGGATTGTGACTGGATTAGTGGAATCCTTCACGGGGTTCACACTTTTCCTCTTTTTGATCGAGCTGGCCGTCCTGTTGGCTGCATTTCGACGTAGATTCTTCTCTCATGCAGGTTACGTACTGGATCTTGTAGTGGTGAGTCTATCTATCGCTGTCGAGTTGTATGCGCAGACGAAAGGTGAGCAAGGGTATTGTTCAATTTGTAGTAGGTAAGGATACTAATTTGACTTTTGTATTGGATTTAGCCGCCAGATTACTAGGCGTTCTGCGTGTTTGGAGGGTGCTACGAGTAGTCCGAAGACTTGTTGACCAGGAACGCACTGCTCACGATACGACACGGGAATTACTTGAGCAGGAGCAATTGGTAAGCAAAAGAGATCCGTATTTTGGTGCTGGAAGATCTGACAGAATGGCTCGTGCTACAGAAACTGCTTCACGTTCGGATGCAGAAGGACGCAGCTCATGAATCGCTCAAGCTGGAGTATGAGTCGAGAGCAGGGCTGGAACGACTGTTACGTGGGTATAAAGATGAGATCGTGACGCTGAAGGAGGCACTACAGATCGCAGCCCAAGCCGTGGCTGAAGCAGGGATGATCGACAATCCCTCCGCTGAACCGGAATTGTATGAGGCAGAGAACGCAGTAGCTAAGAGCTCTGTTGGTTCCTATCTGGCGGTGGCGGACGAAGCTGCTGTACATCCTGCAGATGTGGTGGAAACACAATACTGGGAAGGCGAGGAGAGCGAATATCGTCACCAGGAGGCAGAGTTAGTGGAGGAGCACGAGGCAGAGGTGATTTCTCACCAGGACATGGACGTAAATTCACAGGAGGCTCAGACAGATACAAAAGCTGATCATTGGCAGAGTGAGAACGAGTTCGAGGATGCGGTGGATGAATAGAACACAACGAAGCTATCCAGATTTCTCTTCATTGCACGCAGTTGACTGCTGACACAGGGCTAGTATCTAAGCTTTCAAGCGTGATCTTAGCCGGCAAAGCTTAGTTTCCTGCACGCTTTTGATCCCACGAAACGACGTCCTCATAGCGAATGTCGCCGCCAAAGATGTCCAGCGCACTACCAATCGAGAGATCCACCTGCACACGTGCAATTAAAATGAGAAAACTACTGGGTCACTCAGACAATAGGAATTGGATGATACCTTGCCGTTGCCGATGCGCTCCACAAAGTCCAGATCGTCCTGGCAGCAGCAAATATCATGAGTATTTCACATTTCTGACTGTAAGAAGAGGTCAACCAAACGCACTAGGGAGCTGGCACCACCAGCATAGGTAACGGGGAGGGGGCTCCACTTGGTCAGAAGTTCTACGAGCTCTTGCTGGAATATTTAACACATCGCATTGTTAGCTCTGCATCAGACAGCAGCGAAATTCTAGTGAAAGCCTCTGTACCTGGATACCGCACCGCTTGCCTTCAACGTCCACAGCATGGACTAAAAACTCATCACAATATTCAGCCAGGCGGTGGAACAGTGCTTCACTAATGAACATCACCAAACGCTTTGTCAGTTTCAATCAGGCACTTCAACTGCAGCATTCGGTCTCACGCACTCAATGGAAGTCGTGGTGAACTTCTGCCAGCGGTCCGTCATGACGTAAAACTTGTTGTCTGCAGCTTTCTTGCGGCAGCTGAGATCCAGCACAAGGTGTTCCTTGCCGATGAGCTGCTTGAGCTTCTCCAGCCGATCGAAGTCAATCTGACCGTCGCGAAACACGTAGGACGTGACGATCACGTGGCTCGCACCCTTCTCCACGAAGTATTGGCAGTTTTCAGCGTTAATGCCACCTAGTCGTATAACAACACAAATATTATCTCTATCAGTTCTCAACGTATTCAGTATTAGCGATTTCCACAGCGCACTGACCACCAACTTGGAGACCTCCGGGGTACGCCTGCAAGGCCTCTAGGGCTGCGTTTGTATTAGCTTCCGACGCGCCCAGCATGATCACATGTCCGCCTACCAATCCGTCCTTCTTGTACAACCTATTGCAGCAAAAAAAACCCCATTGAAAACAGCATTTTAAAGGCCGTCAGGACCGTCGGAACGCGATGGAAAATCTTGTCGGCGACGTACCGTGCGAAGTCGCCCGCACTCTGCGAAGACACAAAGTTGGTGACGGGTCCGGCGCCTTCACCGTCGGTGAGAGTGGACCCCACGATCTGCTTCACCTCCCCAGCGTGGATGTCGATGCATGGCCGGAAGCGCATGACTGCTCGAGCGTTAAATGCGCAATATGAAAGGCACTGTTCTGAAGAGTGACTCACACAGATGGCTACAGAACACGATTTTTTTTGGAATTGGAATTTCATTTTTACTTCGAAGTTTTGAAGAAGAGCTCCAGACGAGCAATCCGCTTTGAAGCAGCAGTTGCTGCAACGAGAATTTCGTGCACACCGACCAGATCTCGACTGTTTCAAAGGCACTTCATCGAACAATTGCCGAAACTTTTGGCTTGAAACCGATCGAGAGTTTGGAGAGCTCCCGCGACATTTCGTTTGTGAGGCATGCCGTCCACCGAGAATCCTCAAAATCTCGAGGTGTTTTGGTACGCGGCATTCAGCAGTGCTGAATCAGCAGCAATCTCCCAATCCTGCAATATCGACGAACGGATTTCTCATCAGGAAGATCCTCCGTATCGCTATCATCGGAGCTGAAAACTCCGGCTTTGATCATGGACCATGAATTTTGTGTAAATGCGCGCTGGACATGTACCGGCCAGTGCTCATTTACTAACGCAATATTTCGGGATCTTTGGGGGTTATTGTCATATTTACAACACGGCTAAACTTAGCACTCGATGAACACGTAGTTTGCCATCGCAGTATTTAAGTATGGGCACAGAGGCAGCCACGGCACTGGAGCTACTGCGCGCAAAGCAGAACGCGTACTACATCCAAGCGGTGCAAGGCGCCCTGAAAGAGGAAGAGCAACGGAAGCAAAAGTTGCACAAGGCCATCAGCAAGCAGGAGGCCAAGCGGCTCGAATCGCAGTTCACCCGCGAGCGAAGCGCCGATCGTGAACGCCTGCGCCATATCCAAGAGGACCACGCGCTGCTGCTGAACGCTAAAATTGCCGAGTGGAAGGCCGCGGGCGGAGTAATTAAACAAACACCCGACGCGATCGCTACCAAACAACGCACTGAACGTCGAGCAGCACCGCACAAGGTGTATTTCACCAAGGACTCAATGCAACGTCTTGCAGCGCCTCGTGCACCGACTGTCAAGACAGAACAAGCAGGTACACAGTCTCCGTAGCTTCCGCATTGGAACTAGTAGAGGCACAATCATTTTTTTTTTTGCCAGATGATCGTCAACCAACTTCCAACACGAGACGCAGCATTGAGTGCTCTCAAGACCTCGAGTTCTACAAGAACGTGTACCGCAAACAAGACCGCGCGCGTTTGTCTCGCAACGCTCCTCCGCTGCAAACGCTCTCTGCTTCGAACCTGCACGCGGTGCGTACTCTCACCAGTTACTATGAATTTTTAGCTAAACTTTCGGTTTACGTGTGAAAAATAGATGTCGGAAATGGAGCTGCTACGCAAGAAGGCTAATCTGCTGTCGGAGTTGCACGGGGTGGTATCGCTGGAGGCTCGCCTCATACAAGACGACCAGTGCACGATCCGCTCCTCTGTGTCGAGCTGGAAGTCATCAGACGCACACCGTATTAGTGGTTCTAAGTGCTGACAGCAGCAAGATAATGTTACATTTTGAGCGAAACAAAATTCATTTTTGTAGACCGTATCGCAAATATTGTTGAAAACCTTCTTGCAGCACACTGCGCTAAATGTTCACGTAGCACTGCTGTAACAATGACATCGTCCTGCGCTACTGTACCGTGGCGACAACCGCAGAATCCTCGCGTGGCGTTCCTCGTCGGGTTGCCTGCCATCGACAGGAGAAGTCGAGCACCATCTGCACTGCAGATGATGCTTGCCTTCGCCAGCACGCTTCAGTGACTAAGCTCACTGTACAGTACAGTGCACTACATGTACAACTTCTGGAAGTCACTTCCGGCTTGTCGTCGAATTGCTTCGTCGGCAGCGTTATCTAGCGAAGCCATCCGAGCAGAAGCGTCACGCCGAGACTTTCTCGAGACTTGGCTGGACGTGCGCTGCCGTTAGATTGTGGCGCGGTTCTAGCTCATAACGCTCGCTGCGGCCAACACTGAACTGCGACCGTGATGGCGTCGCCGCTGCGCAAACGAGACCGCCATTTACCCAACCGATTATTGTCATATTTTGCTGGCCATGCTAATCCTTTCAATTTTGCCTTCAAAGTCGCGACTACGAAAATGACGGTGGGCTACGGTGTACTGTACTGCTCGGTGTTGCTCTGCTGGCTGCAGACTCGATATTAGTGCAGATTCGATGTCTCCGCAATGTGGCATTGCCGAGTACATGCATATTGAGCATTCCTCAAGGAATTGGTAGCGCTACATGTACGCCGTTACGAAAAGACTAGGGAAAGTCGTTGCAAGACGCTCGTCCGGCTTTCAATCCTCGTGCACTGCACCAGCACTGGTCCAGCAGAATATAGCGCTGCAGCCTGCAAGGTCCGCCGGCCGACGTCCGAGCGCCATGATAGCGATACGGAGGATCGTGCGAGCGGCGTTCTCTGCTTTGCAGTCCAACACATTATCCGCGCTGTACATGTACATGCACATGCAGGGTGGACAGGCTCGTGCCCAGCCGGTGGTTGCTGACTCCGTCTTCCTTTAGCGGGAGTCGCGGTTCGCCAGTGCTTGACTCAACAAGTAACTCAGGAAAGAGTCACTTGCAGTCACCGACCGAGGTGAAGGTGGAGAAACTTGGGGTCGGGAAGCAGGCAGGCCTGCCGCTGCACTGCGCGCCGCGCAGTCTGCGTCGCCTTGACTGCTGCAACTTGGTGAGGCAGAGAGGGGACGAGCAACAACTGGAGGACACCGCGCACCAAGAACCCTCACGAGCGCAATGTGAGGTTTCTTGGTGGACGAATGGCCTCACAGGTTGGCCCAAGCAGCGTCGGGCCCAAAGTGTGTACACAAAATCAACAAGAAACCGAAACGTTTTCCGAAAAATCACCACCTTTATTCATGTTCGAATTGTTTCAGCCTTCGTGAAACGAATTGCGAAACGGCGCCAGCACTTGCCAACAACTTGTAGGCAACAAGACAAGCACCGCGATCTTCCGCTGGTCGGCAAAGGATCAAGAAAACCCAGATTTTTCGCATCATTTTCTCACTTGGAAATTCAACGACGGCGTTGTCTCTGTCAAAACAAATGCTCTCCAATCCTGATATATCGGCATAAAAGGCTGGAGGGGTCAGACAGTATTTCTGCTTAACACGCTGGCAGATTCTGATTTCCTTGTCATAACGCATATAGTGATACTATTTCTGCAAGGTTTCAGTTAGCCTAATTTTTGCGCTTCGAATCGAACAATTTCTCGCTACTTCTTTGCGCAGATTGAGGTCACTGGCCATCTGCCGCTCGCAGCAAGAGCAGGCTCTAAAGCTGGCGTATGTGCAACGCCAGCCCGTCCAAGCCAAAGACTGTGCAGGTACCGGATGCTCCGCCTGAGCCAGCCGCGCGCAATGCATTGACGGCTCCAGTATCCGCTGCCGCTCGCTTCCGCCGAGATGCACGTGGAGCTTCTTCACGTGGCCGCCGCCATGGTCCTTCCACACCAGCACGCCGAAATGGCCACGTCGGCTCCGCGGTTTCACCGCTCGCAACGTGGCAGACCATGTGGCAAGAGCAGCCGCGGCCGTGCTGGCCTCAGCGCCGGCCACGCACGTGCGCAGGGCGGTCGGTACCGCAGAAAGGATACTTTTTGGCCTGGAAGGGGCCGGCCACGCCAACGTGAGGCAAGACCACGGTAACAATGGTGTTGGCAGTGACAATGATGAACGAACTGTCTGAAGCTCTCTGCATTCTTGGCAAGTTATGCGCACGCGCTCGTACTCTTCTGCTTGGCTCGTTTCCTCCTGTGCTGGCGCGTGTGCAGCGGGGCGTGGGGTGCGGCGACGGCGAATGGCGCGAATCTGCTGGCAATGCCTGGCATCAATCCCTCCCCCTGCCACTACGCTACTAGCGAATGATTCAAACGAGCCCTTTGTACTTATAAACTTGCTTATAAACCTGCGCATCGAGGCGGGGGGATCATAATACCACTACCGACTGTAATGCACGCGCTTCCGGTGACGGCGAAGACGCAGTCGGAGCACTCTATTGTTCCACACACACCCACTCGCTCGCGCCGGGGCGCCGCGACTTCCACGATCGCGGCGCCGCGCGAGCGCCTCTTCTTCTTGTTGTTGTTGTAGTAGTTCCACGTATTGTACTGCTCGGTAGCCTCCCCGAGGCGCGGGGGCGGTCCCATCTCGCGATGCAGTCCTTCTCTTCGTTCCACACGAGATCCGCGGGCGTTCCCGGCGCACTCGCTGCCGAGAAATCCCTAACTAGCTTTGCGTGCCCGACCGCGCAGCGCCTACGTGGTCAGGAACTCCGGCATCTTAAAGACGCTATCCTCGCTGCTGTCGTTCTCCGGGCTCTTGATCTTTGTGCTTGCTGCGAAATAGTCTGCCATCACGCTCTCGTACATTCGCAACCGCTGCTTCAGCTCGCAGAAACAGCAATCGCAGCCATCCTCGTGGGCCTCCGCGTCTTCGGCCGACACGTTCTCTATCGAGTTGTCAAACACGCGCTCCATCAGCTTGGCGCGCCAATCCTGGTAGATCTTGAGGCGAAGGTTGTGCGCAACCATGCGCGCCTCGGGGCTCACGGTCAGCGCGCTGGAGTTCAACTCCGCCAGGAAGTTCTCCATGATGTTGAGGTACTCTTCGTGCAGCGTTTGCAGGCTCGACAGCAGCTGGTCTTCCTCGGGGGACAGTGCCTCCTTCATGCCGACCAGAAAGTCGCGTACGTTCTTGGCAATCTCCATGCCTGCTCTCTTTGCCCTTCTAGCTCTTAGCTCTCTCTCTCCTATCTCTCCCTGTCACTCCCTGTGCTCTGACTGCACTGCCGCGCGGGGTCTGGAGGATGTGCGTGGATTGATGCTTTCCTGTCTGGACTAGCAGCGGCGAGCCCGAGCGGAACGGACCGGGGCTACCAGAACTCTGTGTCTGTGTGCGTCGTGGCCAGCAAGATGGCGAATGGTACTGGCCCGGCGCTGGGCTGGTGCGCGCGGATGCTGGTGTCGTGGGGTGTGCCACGCCAATTTGTTCCCTTCCAAATTTGGGCGGGATGCGTCGGTCGAATGGCAAATATCACAACAAGAAGGATGGGCAGGCACGCCAATTGGCTGATTGGCTGAATTTCGATTCATACTCACATCAAGTCAAGCATAATTGTTTTTTGCAGAAACCGGCATGAGGTACCGCTCAGATTCTCAAGCATGCTTTCCAACCTGCCTTCTCCTCAATATCCAGCCTGGATTCCAGGCCAATATTTCGCCCAAGTGCCCGTTCGAGATGACCAAGGCGCAGTGAGTGCGGTGAGTAACAGCAGCGAATAGTCACCCGACCGCGCGGCTGCCACGCTGCATGCTGTTGGCGCTAGTAATGCTACTGCTAGGGTGAATTTTGAAGTCGAAATGTCACGATAAGCTGAAAAAAGGGCACTCCTGCGCCTTTTTCCGCTAGAAACGCCCAAACCGGCATCACGCTTGCTTGATGGCGCTACCCGTGTGCATGTCCTTGGCGGAGGCGGCTGGAGTTTTGGAGCTGCAACGTGCTGGCCGAAACGATCGAGTTACAGTAGCAGTGCTCGCAGAGCAGGGCGCGCTCCGTCACAGGCTTTTCTTCGATCTCCTCGCCAACTGCACTCGGCTCTCTGCCTTATATTCCGGCCTTTGCTGCGCAGTGGGCACCAAGTTGCCGTGGTCACTATGCTTCGAGCGGTTGCCCGGCAGCAGCCACCTCTCCTCACCAGAGGTGGGGGTATGAGCTCGCCGCGGCTGGCCTCTTTGAAACCCTCTTGTCCGAAGTTCAACGCCTCGCGCGTTGCGGTGGGCCAGCAACTTGATCGTCAAGGCTTGACTCAAGCAGGCCCCACGACCAAAGCGGAGCCATATTGCCTGCCAACTTGGCATTGCTGCCAACTCCTGCGTGGGACGCTGACGACGGCGATCAACGCCCAGCTGCCGCGGTGCTCGTCTGCCGATATCTTAGCGTGTTATGGCGTGCGATTGCCAAAACAGGCGTGGGTTCAGGCGCGATCTAGGCGCTAAGGCGCGAGGACGGCGCCGTCGAAGCTTAGCGCCAGCGGCAATTTAGGGTCATATCGCGCGAGCTCCTCGCAGCCTACTGCAATGGGTCATGGCGGCAGCAAGTTACACGCGTAACTTGCTGCCTTGCCACGGCGGGCGCTGCCCGCCTGAGTTGGAATATCAGGCCGCGGTTGAAGCGTAAACGCCCCGCTCCACGCACGTTCGCGCGCGCTTCCGACGGCACTCGCACTCGGCCGGCCTCGGCAATGCAGGCGCGCTTGGCTTCGAGTCCTTTGCCGCCCCGGCCGGCCGCACGGCGGCTTTGCCGGCGACAGTGGAGGGACCACTTGGGCGTGGACAGAGCCGCCGCGGCTTGCCCCTATCGCGCGTCTTTATCCCGGGCGAGTGCCCCGTGACGCCGCGGCAAACCGACTTGACTTCGATCCAAATGGCGGCGGAGCTGGCCACCCGGCAGCTGCGGCCGACTGAGTCACGCCCAGCGATAGAGCAGGCCATATCACAAGGGCGGACACTGCGCGGTGGCGTGCGAGCGTAGGCTCGGCCTAAGCAAGTTTCCGCCGCGGCCCCCGGCAAATCGCCGATTTGAAATCGGGCCGAGCGACCTGATCGGCCAGCGGCTCCGATCATCAAGATGAAGGCGGCGCCGCCGACCGCAACTCGCTCGACTGCCGCGGCAGTCTCTCGCCGCATTCGCCATTCCCGCTATTGTGAAAGTGCAAAAAAACGAGTCAAGATTGTTTTTTGTGCCCGATGTGGACCACGCAGCGTCCGGGGCCGCTAGCCTGCTGAAGCTTCAATCAAGCGCCGCGATCTATCCTCTCACGTCACTGTCGTCGACGAAGCCGCGGTGACGAGCTGCCAGCTTAATTGCCGGCGGCTGCGACGAAGAAGGCAAAATTGCCCTCTTCTTCGCATGGTGCACTCGCTCCGAGAAATGGATTCTCAGGCCTTATCTTTCGACATCGATCTTTCGAGGCCGGTGGTGCTGAAAAATTGAGTTGCCGATTTTGCTAAACCATTTCGCTAGGCGAACGGCAACTTGCAGAGAGACTGGGAATCAGAAATGCGGCAGCAGGTGAATCCAGCAGTCGTGAGAGGAGGATCACTCAGCAAGGGGTACCTTCCTTCCCTCCTTCGCTGCCATGGCATGAGCAAGCATGCAGCTTCCTCAATGCGTCCACTGCTCGCGTCGCGTACAGTTCCGATACAGTACGCTGTTTCCCTCGGGACTGTGTGCCCGAAGCCAGGGCTGCTGCTGAAACCGCCGGCGACCGGCGCAAGGCTGCAGTGCAATGGTGGCGTCGGGATAAGATCGATCGATTGAAGACCTCGACGCTCGCGAATAAGACCTCAACGCTAAAGCCCCGCGGCAAACAGGCGTCGCAGGAGCCTGCTCTGCGACCCAGAGCGCGGCGGTCATTCGTATACTGCCAAGAGCTCTCTGTAACGCCTAGTGATGGGTTCACCGGCAGAATTGAGGCGACCGACCGGTTCTTGATTTCGCGCCGGCATTTCGCCAAAAGAAATGTTGAAGCCAGCTGCGAGGGTGTTCGGTCAAAAGTATAGTGAAACCAAGTCGCCGTTCACGCTCGTCAGCGCCAGCAGGCAACTGGATGCCGAATATTCATGGCCTGGGACAACGCGAGGAGCAGGCATCTGTGCAGATCTGTGGCTCCGGACATTCACTTCCAGTATGCGCCGTGAGACTCCTCACCGTTGAAGAAGCGTGTCGCTAAAAGAATAATGCCAGCACTCCCGTTTTAGCGACGGCAACAGAATCCGTCCCAGTTTAGCAGCGACAACATGGAGACGACCCGCTCGTTGCGGCCGCCTCGGCGAGCGCAGCGCCTTCTACCCGCGCTTACACCGGCGCCGCCCAGCTCCAGCTCGGCTGCCACCCCGCAGAAGTTTGAGGAGCCCACAGACAGCCGACCCGCTGCGCCGCCCGGCAAGAAGCCGTCTTCGATCGCGCATATCTTCTTCAACCGGCGCCCGCTGGACTTGATCCGCCGCACAACCAGTTCACTGCTGGCCACGGGCGGCTCAGCGCAACCTACAGGCGTCGTGGCGACGCCGCCGGCTGAAGAGCGCAAGTTCTGGCAGCCACATCGTCCTGTGGGCGATAAAAGCGGCCGACGAAGACTACAGCATCTGCAGCACAAGGAGAAGAGCAAGGACGAGCACAAACAGCATCCGCAGCGGAGACTTCGCCTTAGCGGCGACGTTGAAGATGCAGAGGCCGAGCGGAGGAAGAGGCACGAGCATGAGCCTCGACCAAACAAGTTCGAATCTGCTCCACAGCTCAGACAAAGGCCCTGTCCACTTACCGGCAAGCAGTTCTTGCTGGATACAGAGAAAGCAGCAGAGCTCACGGCACTCGAACGTGTGGAGATATTGCAGTACGAAGAGATCCGCTTCGTTTCAACTTTGACGGTCAAACGCAAGCGCCGCAATGGCAAAATCCAGAACGACTTGCCTGTTCACGGAGATGAAGCAGCTGTCACAGTCGTTGAGGAACCCGTTGAGGCTCCTACGGGGCTGTTCAACGACGGCTATGATGACGAGCACGGAGATTACTTGGTCTTGATGGGGGACCACTTGGCGTTCCGGTACGAAGTGCTGAGTGCACTAGGTCAGGGTTCATTCGGACAGGTTGTCTGCTGCATGGACCACCGCACTCGCAAACAGGTTGCTGTCAAGATCATTCGCAATCGGAGGAAGTATCGCGATCAAGCACTCGTGGAAGTGCAGCTCTTGACTCAGCTCCAGCGTGCAGCTGCAGCTTGTGACGAGAATCCGCACGTTGTGCGCATGGAGGAATACTTCCAGTTCCGTGACCACGTGTGCATCGCCTTTGAAGTCCTCGGCACGAACTTGTACGACTTCCTCAAGCTGCGGTACTTCCATGGATTGCCCATTAGCAGCGTCCGCACAATTGGCAAGCAGCTAGCTCAGTCCCTGACGTTTCTGCAGCAGCAACAGGTCGTTCACTGCGATCTCAAACCGGAGAATGTGCTGCTGGATGCATCGGCTTTGGAAGGAGACGCGCGCACCACGGGCATCGTGGAGAATGTAACTTTGATCGACTTCGGCAGCAGTTGTCTCGAAGGCGCTCCCATGTTTACCTACATCCAGAGTCGCTTCTACCGCAGCCCGGAAGTACTGCTTGGCCATACTTACTCAGGTGCGATCGACATGTGGAGTTTTGCTTGTATCCTTGTCGAACTGCACACGGGGCATCCGATTTTTGCCGGTGAGAACGAACGGGAGCAGTTTGCTTGCATCATGGAGGTGCTCGGGGTCCCGCCGGTCGAATTCGTTCGCAAAAGTAAGCGACGCCTGAATTTCTTCGATGAAGTGGCCAACCCTGCAGATATCCAAGTGATGGACTACGCCCCGAAGCCGTTCGTAAACTCGCGCGGTCGCCGACGCACTCCAGGTTCTCGTAGCCTCATCAGCGCAGTGAAGTCCGATGATCCTGAATTTTTGGCATTTTTGACAAAGTGCTTTGTGTGGGACCCAAGCCAACGTCTCAGTCCCGATGAAGCGCTTCAGGAACCTTGGATACTCCACCGTTGCGCCACCAATCCTGTCGAATATGAACTCTAAGTAAGTGAAGTAACCCGTACAAAAATGAATAAGCGAAGCATCCGACACTTGACCACGTTAGAACTTGCTACGCGACTGGAATTGGAACTCCCGGAGGAGCTGTCAGGCCTGCGGCGGGTGTTGAATCCGTCGAAGAAGCAGTGTAGTCGTCCACGTGCCACTTGTGGACAGTCTTGTCCCAGGAGCCTGTTGCGAGCACTGTATCCGCCTTCTTGTCGTCGTCAGAAGACGATGTGGTTGCCAATTGGAACCAATCCAACGCACGAACGTAGTCACGGTGCGGCACCGTTTTCTCTTCTCCGACCAGCATTTCACGAACGCCGCTGCCTGCAGTTCGGTCGGAAGAGAAGCTGTCGGTTGTCACGAACGTCTTGCCGTCGTCACCTCCCGTTGCCAGCAAGTCTTCGTGATATGGCGAGTACTTGACCGCATGAACCGCAGCTCTGTGTGTCTCCCGTCTCGCCAGAGGAGTGTGCGGCGAGCGTACGTCAAAGGTACACACCATGCCGTCGTCCAGTCCCACCGAAAACACAGTCGGTTGCTTCGGGTGCCAATCCACCGACAAAGCAGGCAGAAGCGTCGACACCACCAACGCTGCGCCTTGAGGGCGACGAGTATCCCACACCTGTACCGTGGTGTCCAGTGATGCCGAGCACAATACATGCGCGTGGGTCGGGTTCATTGCCACGCCCCAAATTAAGTCCGTGTGGCCTGCAAACAGCACCGCAACATCAATTAGCAACAAGACACCGACCTCTAGCCTCACTCCGCCCACTTACCATCAAATGTAGCGACTGTTTTGTCCATTGCGTTGATATCCCAGAGCTTTACTCTACACAAAGCTCCGTTAGTGTAACATAACATTCCAATCCCCAGCAGCACACTAAACGTACGTGAGGTCCCAACTACTTGTGGACAATTGCGTCTTCTCAATACTCGACACACTGACGCCCGTGACGACATCGTCGTGTCCCCATCCACCCACTGCGTCCACTTCATTGCTCGTGCCAATGGGCACAAAGGCGAAAGCGACGTCCGTCGACAGCTTGGCCAGACGCACGTCGCCATCGTCACAGCCCAGCGCCAACACGTCCCCGTCCGGACCACACCAGGCCAGAGATCCGACGCCTGTTTCCAGCTGCAGTTCGCACAGTCGCTCGCTCGTGGCCGCTTCCAGCAATGCCACGCCTCCGTTCCACACGTTACCCTCGAGCTGCGACTGAGCCACAGCCAGAAGCGGAAGTTCCGGTTCTTCTACGTTGTCATCTTCGTCTGAGAACAGCAGGTTCGGCAGCGAACAGGCCGCCAAGGCGTCCACCTGCGCGGCCGAAGTGAAGGCCGGGTGCTGCGGTGCCATCCTGGATCAATATCAATGGTTCGGGAACAGATTGTCTAAGCGTTACTTCAGAACGAAAATTAATTGTCGAAAAAGGTTTGTTTGGTGTGGCACACATGATGTTGAAGTGAAAGGCAACAAGTTCCTTGCACCCGTTAAAACCAAAGGATGGAGCTTTCTTCTCCCTTCTCTCCTTCTGGGACCTGCTGCGTATATGCTGCTTTACTATCGCTTTTGCTAGGTGCTTTAACACGCGACAGTTGGAGCTTTTTCTTTCCATTGTCCTCGTCCCAAGGAATTTCGCTTTGCAGTGTACTCACTCACTTCGCAATTCGCAACACACCACCCAGCCAACCGCAAGAAACTGGAGATCAACGACATCAACATGGTGCGAATGCCTACCAGTATGCCCAAGAGCCACATACCCAAGGATCGTGGAGCCAAGGAAGCAGCGTCCGAAGCTGTGGACGAAATGCTGTCCGAGGCGGAGCAGATGCGTCGCAAGAACGACCTCGGCGATCGCAGTCGTCGCACGCTGGAACAGCTTCAGGAAGACGCCCGCAATCTTGGTGAATATGCTCGAGGCAAGATGGAGCATATGAACGAGGTGATGCGTGACGCGGCCGCCTCAGTGCGCGAGTCCAGTGGTCTGCCGAGCTCCGCTCCAGTGCCGACGGACCCAATCAGCGACACCGTTATGGATTCCGTGAAGGCAACGAGCGA
Source organism: Phytophthora plurivora (assembly GCA_030027945.1). Lineage (NCBI taxonomy): Eukaryota > Oomycota > Peronosporomycetes > Peronosporales > Peronosporaceae > Phytophthora > Phytophthora plurivora. The sequence continues at coordinate 504,503 of CP125267.1, forward strand.
GAAGCTCAGCGCTGAGATCAACGACCTTGGAGAACGCGTTGAGAGTATCAAGGCTCGTGTCGCTCAGACGATGCAAAGTGCCGGTGGGAAAGCGAAAGATACTTGGCACCAGAGCGCCGAGGCGGCCAAGAACGTCGGTGAACGTGAGTACTGCCTGCCACTGCCCACGAATCGCATCTGCGCTCGACACGTCGTGTTCTTCGGCATCCCGTTGTTGGCATTTTTCCTGTTGATCATGCTCCGTCGCCGCTACCCGAAGAAGTGGAAGGCCAGCGTGAACAAAATGAAGGTCCCACGCATGATGCTTTCGCGTGAGGTGCCGTCCAGCGAGAAACTCAAGTCACAAATGGAAGGAGCTGCTGACAGTCTCGAGGAGAAGATCCAATACGGCAAGCAACGCGGAGGCGCGAAGATGGACGAGGTCCGCAGCAAGCACGGCAACCTGGAGAACAAGAAAGACCAGTAGTTTTGCTGTTGTAGTCGTCAGGCTTCAGCTGCCTTGCTCACACCCAGCTATGAACGCAATTCGATATCGTACCTGCATGTATCTTGCTTTGCTAACAACAACAAGTTGAGATAAGGAACACAAAAGTGTTGCATTGCGTTAGTGAAGGAATACTTAAGCAACTTTCTGCCTCTTGGTAGCTTCTGCAGCGGTAGGATCGCTCTCGCGCTTTACCGCTGCTGGGTTCTCTGTCCCTGCTGCTCCTGCAGTGTTGTTGTTCTCCAGCTTCTCTGCAATCTCCGGTGCGTGCTTCTTCATGAGCTGGATCAAAATGGAATCCACCCGCGCCGAGTTTTCGCGCTGCTTCTCCATCTTCTCGTACTTCTGCTTGAGCTTCAGCTGCAGCTCTACAAGCAGCAGGCATCAGCATTGATGACATTGCAGAAATATACAACATACAACAACTCACGCTCGGAGGGGATGACTGGCTCCTTCTTGTCTTTGGAGCTGAAGTCCCACGCGTAGCCCTCCGTGGGGCTGAAGCGCACACCCGCCGCCAGTCCGTGGAAGGCCCTGTTCACCCTGTAGCTGCATTTTTTCTGCCATAAATACACAACGTTATGATCAGTATAAAAAGCTCTCGCACTGTTCTGCTTGAGACTGCGTCCATACGAGGCGAGAAGTGAGCATAGCGTGTATGTTGGGAGCTTGGTAGACAGTCCCGTCCAGCACGTAGTAGATGGCCAGTGGCTCCACTTGCGTCCGACCACTGCGCCGCTGCTTGCGGATAATGAAGAGCTGCTGCGGCATCTGTTTGGCCGCGTTGGGGAGCAGCTCGTACTCGACGCCGCGCAGATTTTTGAGCTGGTCGAGCCCCAGACGCTGCATCTTCAGGCGCTCATTGTTGCACGACCGGTCGTAGAACGGGGACAGCGCGAAGTAGTGCAATACCGTTTGCGCGTTCAGCGGGAACGACTGCAGCCACACCGTGTCGCGGAACGACGCGTTGTAGTCGTCCGTGTGCGCCGCCACCTCCATCTTCCAGAGGCAAAAGCACAATAGAAAATTTCACTTTTTTTATTTTGAAAAATGTTTTTTAACTCAAATTAATTTTAAAACAGTTTTGTTTTGGCCTCCTATTTCTAGAATCTGAATCTAGACTAGTTGCCGTTTTGTAATTTGTGTGTTAAAGCAAATATGGAGCCGATACGCGTGAAGTATCGGACGCCACTAAACGGCGAACTGCGCGCGTGTCTGATGAAGCGGCTGATCCAGTACTTGCTCTTCATGCGTGGGCAGATTCCGTGGTGCGTTTTACCTAGAAAAAACGGTTTTTATCGAGCGATATACCAACAAAAAATTGATGTTCCAACTTGCTACAGTCTTTACGACGAGCTGCTGCCGTTTGTAGAGAATTATAAGCTCCAACAACAGGAACAAAGCGGAGGGCCAAGAAGAAAAAGGTTTGGCAGTGCTGAGTCCAGTGGGAGTGAGTGATGAACTGACTTTGAGTTGTGACTAGATTGCCAATGGGTGGAGGCATCAAGAAGGCCGTCAAATGTGTCGAGGCATCGGAGCTGCTGTTCATTGAGCGGTTGGATGCCATTTTCTCCTTGAGAGTGAAGAGAGGTGAGTAGGTATTCGACGGTTAGTTTGACTGATTCGATGCTGACTGAGCTACAGTGGCGTTGGTGTTTGGATCGTCGATAATGAGTCCAAGGGAGGTTGAAATTGTCGACTTTAGCGAGGTCCAGAGCGTGATAAATGACGCTGAGCCTCTGACTACCACTTCATCAGATACAGATCAGGAAGATATGTCACTTGAGGACTCGCAGACACTGATTCCTCCGTCGCCGCCTATGACGAGGGAGAAATTGATGCGTCTGTGCGCTCAGAAACTCATGCGTGCAGTGTTTACAAGTGCCGCGGAGCAGTTCTCGAGGTGAGGATGGCTGTTGCATAGATGTCTTTTGTCTTACTCTGGAGTAGATTGTAATCTGTTCGCTATTGATTTTATTCTAGAGCACTATCGGCTACAAATTTGCATGTTGCTGTGCTAGCAGAGCGACAGTCAACGCGCATTCCTGGGTTTCTTCCAAAGCAACAGTTCAAGCTTCGCCTTCCAAAGGATAAACGTGGAGCACGGACGCACTATATCATGATAAGCGACGGTGTTGATTGCTCGGAACAAGCCTCGAATAGCACGAACAGCCCAGAGAACGGATCGTCCGATGCAAGCCTGGATAATGGAGTGAGAGTATCAGCTGACGCTAATTTCGTGTGGTATGTTCTGGAGCAACCTATACCTGGTTTTTCCGAGGTTATCAACACGCTCGACAGTCACTAAGTGTGACATTCGAACGGCACCCCCAAAACGTGACTTGAAGACGATCAAAGCATCCAAAAATATTCTCCAGGATGCGTTGATATGGATGAGATTTCTGATCCTGAGGTTCATTGATGAGGACGAAGGTTGGGAAGGAAAAGTTAGCGCAGTTGTGGATTTTATTCGGGGAAAATGCAGCAAGCCCCCTCGCCGACAGCCTTTGCTTCACTGGAAGAACGGATCGCGCATCTGAACTGGAGGAAAATCTGCAACGAGCGGGAGATTCAGGGCACTCTTCGATACAGCAAGCAGCTCCAAGACCGAGACGAGTTCATCCGCGCCGCCAAGAGTGGCAACAAGGCCGTCCGTGAGCGGATGCAGCAGGTGATCAAGGACGAGTTCACCAAGCCACTTCCTGTGACGGCCCAGTTCTACGAGGAGCTGACTGCGTCACAGCGTGAAGACGAGCTAAAGGCTCAGAAAGTGGCTGAGAGGCACATGACTCAGCTGCACAATATCCAGGCGAAGCTCGACGCCCGCGAGGCCCAATTGACGCGCAAGAAGGAGTTCGAGCGCAAGAAAAAGGAGCTATTTGCAGGGAATTAGGGACTAAATCTTAACGGAATGTCAGTAGCTCGATGTCGAAGATGAGGTTGGTGTTGGGCGGCACGAGGCCTGGGAATCCTTTACGTCCGTAGGCTTTGTCTGCTGGGATAAACAGTTTGGCGCGCTCTTTCATACACAAACGCTCAACGCCTTCATCCAGCCCTGGAATCACTTGTTCAGCGCCGAGTTTAAACTTGAATGGCTTCTCTCGGTCACGTGATGAATCGAATTTCTTGCCGTCCTGTAGCTAAACGGAAGATGAGGGATTGATAGAGGGAAACGAAAGCGAAAGAACGTACATATCCCGTGTAATGGATCACCACAGTTTGCCCCTTCTTGGGGTAGTTGAGGCCATCACCCGCGACGAAAACTTCAACCTGGATCTCTCCGTGACGCTGGAGCGTTTGGTGTCAGCTTAGAAAAAGCCTCTAGACGACATTTGGAGAATAAACGCACCACGTTGGCGATCACAAAGTCTTTAGGCTCCATCATGATCGTTGAGAAGAAGCTTTCCTGGTTGTTACTCTGACAGAATTCCCTAAATAAAACATCAGTGCAGCAACTTGTGTGTATTCACGTCGTACCTAAAAACAAAAAAATACCCTGGTAGCTGCTCATTGCGTTAGAAGAGCGGTTTTCCCTCCACTTTATTCCGGGTGCTCAGCTTTCTTCTTGTGGCGAGGGCTGGACTTCTTCGCTGGCTTCGTAGGAGGCGAGGACTTGGCCTTCGGTTCCGCAGTGTTATCACCCCCTTTGCCTCCCGGGTAGAGCAAGATCAGCGACACCTGAATGGCACCCATTGTGAGCGCGAACAAGTTGGGGCAGATGACGAGTGGGTCGCCCAGCATGACACCGTAGGTGGACCAAATGGAGCCAGCCACGATGTTCATGGCCGACATGCCAAAGGGCAAGCAGGACGCGTCCTTGCGGCGCAGAATGCTCTTGAGCTGCAGCAGCGGCGAGGCGGCCGTAAACACCGACAGGATGTTGGCGGGAATCCCCGTGATCATCTGCGTCTCCTCGGGCGAGCGCGTCACCACTTGGTAAGCCAACAAGAGGATCACAAACATGGCCGACGTCAGCATCCGAGTGGCCTGCGTGCGGTCGCGCGCGTACTTGTAGAAGACCAGCACGTAGTACGAGCCCAGCACGGCGCCAAGCAGCGACGTGCCGCCCACCACGGGGTTGCTCGTCGTCCAGCCATACAAAGTGTAGATGACGCTCTGCACGAAGTAGAAGAAGAACGGGGCGAACGAGAACTGCAGCGTGCTGCGCGAGCGGCGGATGGTGGCAACGGTAGGCCTGTCAATGAGGGGAATAGAGTGAGTGAGTTGTCATTTGTGTGGATAAAATGGAGAAGAAGAGCGCGCTCGCACCAGGGAGAGATGGCGAACACGATGGACGAGCCCACAGCCACGACAGGCACCGACTTGGCTGCCAGGAAGTACGTCATGTAGCCGGCATTGACCAGCGACTGCATCGACATGTTGCCTTTTGCTGCGTAGCTCCTCGCGGTTTGTGGCGGTTTCAAAACTGAACTAATCACTGGGGAATTTCCTTTAACATTTGATACCTGGTTATTATTACACATACTTGAAGGTAGTGTTAAATGATACTTCCTTTATTTCACAGCACCTTCTTCTTTTAATATCTGTGTGAAACACTATATTTCTGAGGCGACTGGCCACGTGGACCTTATCTCCTAAGACGTGACATGGCTACATCAAGTTGAAGTGAAAACAGTCATGCAATCGGCCAAGCTTTAGGCGAACATCACGATGGTGGCATCAGTTTTGGAGCATCAATCACGATGATAGAGAAACGCATTTGACTCGCAGAACCCACCATCATGGCCCATCTATTCGGCGCATACAGTACCGGATAGTCCGGATAAAAAAAAACTTGGTTGGTTTCTTCAGAATTCGATTTTCCTCCAGGAGAAGCAGAGAGCGATGGCAAGTGGTAAACGTCGTCTCGCGGCGACTAAAGTTGTAGAGGATGACGAGAAGGAGAAAGAGGATGAAGGACAACAGCAAAAACAAAAACGACAAAAGCGGGCAATAAACATATAATAAACACTTCTGACAGTGACGACGCAGTTGTGACCGCCAACGCGCGAAAGGCAACGACCAAGAAAAGCGACACCCCCGTGAAAGTCAAGTACAAGATGCCAGACGTTCCGCTTACAGACAAATACGAAGGCGGCGAGTTATTTTTCGTGCGTGAGTGCTATGCGGAGTACTATTCAAAGGTGGAAGCTCTACTGGTAGAGGAAAAGGCAGACTGTGTGACGGTGACGGGTACGCCGGGTACGTTATGACTGAGCATTCTTGGGTATAGATAGCTCTTTACTCACAGATACGTATTGTACTGGCTGCAGGCATTGGAAAATCCATCTTCTACGCTTTTTTCTTTGATCGCTTCCGCAAGACTCATCTAGACTGGACCATCGTCGCATCGGCTTATAACAAGAACAGCGAAAACAAGAAGTTGACTGTGTTTGAGCCAGGAAAACAACCCGAAGTGCACGCTAATCCAACCCAAAGTAAGCTAGACAAAATCTTGTCGCGGCTAGACGTGGGCGAGATGGAGGCAGGACAGCCAAACCCGAGAAGAAGATACTGTGGCTTTGCGATGGACCACTAAAGGCACCGCGGCGACAAATGGTTGTCTTTAGCAGCCCAAACGAGTGGTTGACATTGTCCGAAAACTACGTCCAAGACTACTATATGCCTCCATGGACACTGGAAGAGTTTCGGGTAGCTGTTTCTGTACTGGAATACCCGATTAGTGACGATGAGATCGAGAGCCGATTCTGGAATTTTGGCGGTGTGGCCGGGAATATCTTTATGCTGATTTACAAAATTATTAAAAAAAATAAACCCTGCAAGAATTCGCCACGAAATCAATCAGCTAACAGAACCGATCAAAGCCATTACTCGTCATGAAGAGCTCCAGGACTTACTTGTAGGGACACCAAACAAGGAAGGCGAAGCTTCTCGAGCAGGTAAATGATGCCAGACGCACGCACAGGGTGATTCTTCGAAACAGTCAACTGGAAGAGCAAAATGCGCTTGCCCTTCTCATCCATAGATAAAGCTTTTCCAACTGGTACATGTAGCTTTGGGAAGTAGAACCTGTCGATTGACGCGAAGTTTTTCTGCTTCGGCTTGTGGTACTTCAGAAGCGCTGAGGTAATGGCGTTGCTCTGAAAAATGTCGAACTCGTCACTTTTCAGAACCTTTTCACCCTCGTTAGGCGCATCAAGACGTCGTACGACGATATCACGTTCACGGTGCAGGGTTGTGTGTGCTCGAACTTCACAAATCGATCCTCGAAGTGATGCGGCATCAGGTGCTCACATAAGCCACGCTTTGGCTAGATTCATTTTGCCTTTGGTGACGGAGAACAGTCGCTCGGCCAGATTTTCACGAACCATGGCAGACACAAGTTTCGTGTCCCATTGTCTTCCATCGTCTTTCGGCTCGTAGTGCAGAAAACAATGGTGTGGGGCTGGATCTGGTCAAGGCCAACCCAAAACGCGCGGCACTTATCTTTTGCCTCCCTGCGTCTGAGACGAAGGACTTTAAACGACAGCGGATCTTCTCGAGTGGAGAACTACCCCAGCAAATCGGTGACGTTAAAGGTATTGGACCGGATACGGTGAAGACTCTAGCAACGTACAATGTGACAACGATTGCCGATTTGGAGGCGAAAGTCGATGACTTCCACAACAACCAAATTGCGCTGAAAGACAAAAAGCACAAGAAGGCTTGAGCACGTGCTGTGAGAAGCTGGGGTCAAGAGAAAGTGTTGAGGGCCGCAGACAGCCTTTTTCTTCGTAGTTCTCCCCATACGAGGGCTCGCTGTGAGGCGTGTGCTTGCGTGTCTGTTGTTTCTTGCACGGTAGGTGGCCGACGCATTGTGCTCGAAGGCTCACGAGTGACTCGGAGTCGTTGTTGGAGTTGTGGAGGACGATTAGTTTTGCAGTACTTGAACGACCAGGCGAACATCACGATGGTGAATAAGATCCCCCAGTTTGTGGCATCAGTTTTGGAGCATCAATCACGATGATGGAGAAACACATTTGACTCGCAGAACCCACCATCATTGTCAGCGGGCCCATCTATTCGGTTTGGACACGTACTTCGAAGTATGTTTCTCCTGAAAGTGCAATGAGTAATATATGTTCTCTGAAATTTATGTTATTTATTTCAGAGTTTCTCTGCGGTACGAATTTCCGCTAGACATGTTGTCTAAATCCTAAAAACTGCTCCAAGCTGCTCTAGTTCACCTCCAACTTTAATGAACCTCCAAGAACTCAAAAAAATTAGTGTAGAATTTTGGATATCATCACAAACCTCTCGTAGACTGTAGACATCTCGACACTATTCCCAACAAAAATCACTCTAATCAATAATCTTGAGATCAATCATCAACGGCTACATCAAGTTGAAGTGAAAACCGTCATGCAATCGGCCAAGCTTTAGCGAGTACGGCCCTTTCCTCACTTGCTGTATACCACGTACAGGCCTCAGGGAACGACACTCGACCGGTTATTTCGTTGACAGTCCAGCGAAGCAGCAGCACATTGAAAGTGCGGATGGCTCGTCGAGGCATGAGCCTTGCCAGCAGCAGGATCACCACGTCTTGCGCTTGATAAACGTGTTTGCCATAGAAGAGGAACCCTGTAAGAAGCACCGCTTCCACAGTCGAACAGCGAATACCTTTCTGCGTCATGTACGCGATGTCTCCGCAGTCAGTGAAGAGTCTAGCGAACGGCGCGCCTAGACAATGTTGCTCGAACGAAGTGAGCGGAGTCAAGGATGTTTCTCGAGAGATGCACGATACAGAGGGACCGATATCCGCAGCTCCTCGAACATCCCTAATACTTGGATTTATCCTGCGCTTCAAGGTCAGGATGATTGAGTTGGGCTTGGGAACTGAGACCTCAAGTCGATTGCTGGTGCGACCATTGCAAGTACTCCGGCAACTGATCTCAGACCCAAAGACACGATCGTTAATACTAAGGCTAAGTTGTGCGTGAATACAAGACAAGAGTCTCGCAACTTGCACAAGGTCGCTCTCCCACTAGAAGTTTTCCGCAACAACTCTCCATTGACGTCGATAATATACGAGAGCGAAGTCAGACGGAAGACGTACAACGCAGTCGCCACGTGCGTTACCATTAACAGTTGAGTGAGCTCCCATGCCAGCCGGAAGTGGCGAGCCAGTTGTTGCTCCCCAGATCTCGCCTTCACTATGTTGGCGAACGAGTACGAGAAGGCGAAGAAGCAAAACGTGAGATTCGCTACGGATTCAATCGTCAACGTGCCTGTAGCAAGTCCAAGGTAGTAGATATCGGAATTCATGACGAGATGATACGTCACTTGAGCGAAGTACAGCACCTGCATGCACCCATTCTGACAGCGATACGCCCATATCTGTGTGAGTAGAACGGATCGCTTATGGGACATCACTTGGTAGCAACTGACGATACCCATGAGCAGCATCTGAACCACCACCATACCAGGAAGGACACTGATCTTCACTGTGTCACCAAATCGATTCCGAAAAACGTTGAGCATCATCATCACTCGATTCTCTTTGTCGGTATCAATCTTCGTCACCCATTCCCATAGAGAATTATAGTAATTATGAATGCAAACGTTCTCAGTACTGCAAACAGGCAACTCATCGGGTGCTTGGATCATCAGTCCGTAACGTTCCCAGCGAGGAACAGCAGTGCAAGAGTCCTCGACGAAAATTCCAGATGTATTAACTTCGCGAACCCGGCAGCCTCGGAAATATGCACGGAATAAAGGCTACGTGACGTTGGGTACTTTGTATACGGTCTCTGTGGCTGGGATGACTTGAGGAACGAAGGCGAGGCTGCTAACGAAGTCATAAGGGAATAATTTGACGAGATCAGGAACAAACTTTAGTCGATCTTCTCCGTTTGTTGACAATCCTAATTTTGAGTTAAAAAGAGTTTCGACATCAGGACGACACTCAGTGTAGTCCGGAAACGCACTGAAGTCCGCAGCAGGCACTGAAGAGTATTCAAAACTGTTGGCCGTTGTTTGGAACAGATAGCGTCGTAAAATGCTGTTCATAGTCCACCTTGTTCTGCATTTTTCAGAGTTTAGAATTCCAAATTCAAGTTCTCGAACCATTCTGGGCGATACTGAAATCTTGAGAGTGGTGATAATACGAAGGATCTCGTCAGCTTCGCCGGAAATGATGGTCTGTGGTGAGCCCCATTCGTTAAATCCCGTGATGCAGACCACTTGGTTAGCTTCGAGATAGCTGGCAAGTGCGAGAACTTCGTCACTTAGTTCTGTTTCAGGTGATACTGCTGTCATTTGTAGTTCCTGGAAAATAGGTTTACTCAGAAGTGCGTTTTGTCCAAAAGCACTAAAATGAAGCAGAGCTAGCGAGCACGTCCGGTTGCAATTTGTACATCCACCGATCATTACTCGGTCCATTTCGCTGAATGCGAAGTAGCTCTCGGACGACTCGATCAGCACATTTCCACCGCGCAGGTACGAGGTTTTGGCGAATACTAATGTGAGAAGGAGAGGAGCTACAAGAACCCGACCGCCAATTGCAAGCACAGCCAGCACTACTGCGATGGATACCTGTCGCCGAGAAGATTTCGGGTCCGATTGCCTTGGAGACGGAAGTATCGTTGCCATCGGACGATGAAGAGGTGGAGTACTAAGTATTGTTTTGGCACAAATAGCCACTTGAAACTGACGCAAAGTACATTTTGTCACTTCCACTATGTTAAATATCACTTGTTTAGTGCTGCAAAATGCGTCATGACCTTGTCAATGAGATCTGACTGCAAATGGTGACTTAAACCCACGTACCACGACCGAGTTCGTGCTTGCAAAATCAGCAATTCCTCTGTCGGTGTCCATTCCCCCCATTCCGAATTTCCGTTTTCAGCCTCCTTGAAGTATTTATTCATCAGGCGTGGGAGATCTCGTTTCCAGTCGCTCACGAAGAGAACGGGAGCATTTAAACGACGAAGAACGCCATGAACATCTTCAGGAACACAACGCCAGGAATCCGGATACGCTGGGTGGAAAAACACTCCAGGCGGTTGGCATTGCGCCGGCAACTCCTCCACAATGGGGATTGATCCGGACGATAAGGCCTCCCAGATCCGATACTGTTCCGGATTCTTTCCGAGCGGGCAGATCGTAAATACCGACTGCTGTAGCGTGGACACATAGGCGGCGGGAGCGGCCGAAAGATACCAGCGCCAAGCAGTTCCCAGTCGCTTGTCCACTGCTTGCAGAACCTTGAACAGCATATCGTTGTGTTCAACAACACAGCGCCGAGAGTTGGCTCGTGTGGCGCGTTCGAGGTCCCCACAGACTTGCAGCGCAGCCATCATGGCCTGCACACGCGTTGGCTTCTCAATTGTCCAGCTCACCATGAGATTTAAGAGGAACTTGCGTCCAATTCCAGTAGAAAGAGGCGGAGGAGGATTGAGATGATGCGCGTTCAAAGGGAAACCGTGTTCGAAGCTGGGTCCGAGTGGCAGGGATACAAAACGTTTGCCGTCCACTAGAGTGCAGTCGCCGTACGGCATCAACCCGAACTTGATGGCCGCGTTGTCCAGGAAGCGCTCGGGGTTGGGATTGTTGCAGTTTTCTTTCGAGAGTGTGAGGAATCCGACACGAGGTTCGATCGGAAGAGCTTTATCCTCAAAGAAGCGATGGACACAATCCAGCGACTGTGCTGCAACCAACAAATTGCTCTTGGCTGGGAGATTACGCAGCTCTTGTGCGTTGTGGATCATGTAGAACTCGAGGTTTAGTTCGTCCACTCTGCGTGTCCAAGGTTCGTCGACTGGAGTCTCCACCCGAGGGTCGAAGTAAGGGCCTAGAAGGTCGTGCCACAAGTACGGGAACAGTGTGATCTCGTCTACAGGTCGGGCCTTGACAAAACCCGTGGTTACAATTGCAGCGGCACCTTTGTCATTGTCATCGGATGAACTTGACGCCGTCCAGGACGTGGGCAGAGGATCCACAATAGGAACCATTTGATCCGAATTCAGCTCCAGCACGTGGTCGTAGTCGAATGGCACCACATACACCACCGTTTTCTCCTTTTTCTCCTTTTTCTCCAAGCTTTTATATCGCTCAACGATCGGATCCAACGTACGGAAATTGGTGTAGTCCGCCATGGCGTCGCGAAACTTGCACGTATCCAGGATATCCACGGGAAGTTTGTGTGAATCCTGAAACAACCTTTTCCCAGTATTCTCCAGCGAATACCATTCGTAAGGCTGTTCCACGTAAGATCCCGTTCGGAGTTTGAGTACAATTGTAGTGGTGATAATACTAGCCAGTGCCATTAACAGTGTGACCATGGCCGAACGACGTGCAAGTTGTTTCCACTTAAAGACGTGGACGTCGCTGTCGTCCTCATCATCTTCTGCTCCTGCACGCGCTGGCTTGGGTCTTGCTGGCTCCTCATCTGCTTTGACACTTTCCACTGAGGCTGTAGAGTGGCGTCTCGTGCTCAGTTCCGGCACGTCGTCCGACGTTCTGCGATCTCTAGCGGTCGATGCACAGTCAGTTGAGTCATCTTGGTCTAGAGGACTGTAGTGCCGTTTGTTTCTCGCTATGACTGCTCGTTCGTGGCGATAGGTCCACCAGCCCAACATTGCGATTACCTGGAGGATCACGCCCGTGACCCAGACCCATAGCAACAGTGCCACCGACGGGTACATGTGCAGTGCATTGACCATGGTTGCAGCAGTGCTCGATGGTCGAAGAGCTAATTATCCTTTGGCCAGTTCGAAAATTGGGTTGAAGAATACAAATATCTAGTGTGCACACGTCACAGGCACGGCTCAGCCAATAGGAAGTGGGTACAGCTGGTGAAACGCGAGTGTCTAACGCCCAACACGGTTTTTGTCGGTTGTGGACGGTTGCAGCTTGATGCATTGCTTCTCCATGCATCGAGATGGAAGCGTCCAATAGTTTCTGTTGCAGTAATAGTGATGGTACATGTATTACAGTGTTCAGGTATCTGCTTCATGGTGTCATGTGTTCGATTAAGTGACGATGATGAGATCAGCATGCATTTTCAAATACATTGCACCTACTTACAACAAAGCTCACTTGAAGAAACCCTTGCGCTTGTAGCCCTTGTGTTTGTAGTGGCCGTAACCGTGACCGTAGTGGCCATGTCCATATCCGTGTCCGTAGCCATGTCCGTATCCGTGTCCGTAGCCATGGTGCCTTCCGAAGCCGAGCATCCCGCCAAGCCCCTTGCGCTTGTACCCCTTGTACTTGTAGTGGTGACCATAGCCATGGTGGTGTCCGTGGTGCACATGGTGCACACCCGGCTGCACGACGTAGACTGGTTGCGGCGGCGGGGCTGCATACACTGGAGGTGGCGCGGCGTAGACCGGAGGAGGAGGCGCAGCGTACGGCGCTGGGTGGGGGTACGCGTGCGGAGCTGGGGCCGGATAGGCGTAGCCAGGGGCAGGAGCTGGAGGGTAAGGATGCTGCTGTGGCGGCGGGTAAGGCGCTTGGGCTGGCGCTGCTTGCGGAGGATAGGCCGGTTGCGCAACGGGAGGCTGTTGCTGTTGCTGTTGCTGCGGATGCGGATGCTGCTGAGGGGGGTAGCCTGGTGCAGGCTGCTGCTGAGGCGCTCCTTGTGGAGGGTAGCCCTGTTGCTGCTGAGGAGGCTGGCCGGCGGGCGGGTGCTGGTTGTACATCAGGGAATTGAGTTCTTCTTCCAGCCGCAGAGATGCAGTTGTGAAGCTCTACAACGATAGACGACAGCAAATCAAAATCGACTAATTTTCGGTCTCAGACGATTAATTTACGTAAATCTGATTCCGCCAACGTTGATGACCTCAAGTTGAGGTTCAGTTGCCAAACGTTACATTGACGCTACTTTACCTGACCAAATCCCGTCGGCTGGAGGTGCTGATGGAGCTGGATTGCCCTTGCTCCACTGTTCTTCTGACACTGGTGCAGACGGCGCACTCGCTGTAGACTTCACCAATACAGAGGGTTCCGCGGCAAGTGGTGTATATCCAAGATTCTGTTCCGTCGGGGCTGAATACCGAGTGGGGTGTGAATAGCCTGGCGAATATGGTGGAGGAGGTGGCGGTCCGTAGCAATACAGCGGGGGCATATAGCGCCAATGTGGATGTGAACGTGGCGTCTCCGCGTGTTGACCGTGAAACAAGTTGTCTGTGAGGCGGGAGGAATCACGCAGATCGGGGAAGCGAGGTGACCCGGAACCCAAAGTCTGAGCTGTGGCGTCGGTGGCCGTTTCCGCGAGGCGGGAAGTCCATTTGCGCTTCGGTAGTCGTGCTTTCTTCGGACAAGACTCTTGACGCAAGAGCAAGAGGTCTATGTGCCGTGCGACACCACTCGAATTCGGAAGTGACTGTCAAAAGTTGTCCAGTAGGCTACTGGCAGTAGCCCACTGGCGGTGGGCCACGGAGCTCTTTCATTTCGAAGCTCGGGCACGTGCTTGTTTACCTACAATGTGGGGTTTTATCAAGTTCATGAACAAAGTACCTAGAAAATCATCATTTTACAGAAATGTATTATGGTTTGTTGACCTGTGCTATGAATCACCAGCCGTGGTGGTGGTGGTGGTGATGGAAATATGGCGGCGGTGGGGCGCACTCGTAGTACATGGGCGGAGGGACTTCATAGACCACAGGAGGCGGGGGAGGAGGGGGTACAGTGTACACTACTGGTGGTGGCGGAGGTGGTGCTGCGTACACCACAGTCGGGGGTGCCATGTAGACGGGGGGAGGCGGACCATAGTGGTGATGATGGTGCCGGGGCGATCCTAGAAAGGGGAACATTTGCTTCTTGGTTGGTTGTGCACTTGGAGTTCTTGAGCTCGATGCGGAGAATTGCGTTGTGAGGTTTTGGAGAAGTTGGCGCGGTACGGTATTGGGACATGCCAAAATCAAGCAGTGAGGAAATCCAGCTCAAACCGTAGGTAAAATTTCATCTTGGCTGTTTACGTGCACCAAATCGCCATTTGTCTGTTTTACTGTGCATGTAGCTTGAATACCAGCGAAGCGCTGGTGAGCTCCTGTATACCGGCACTATTTGTACTAGTATGTACATGTACTAGTAGCACATGCTGAACTAAGGTTATGCACGTCAACGTTTTAGCTATCTTTTTCCAGAACTCTCAATTTGAGAAGAAGTATATTACCCTACAACAACCTTCAGAATGTACTAGCATTTGCAGCCGTCGTGTGCATATTTACCATCTCGGGGGAGGGTGGTGATGGTGATGTGGTGGCGAGCAAGGTGGGGGTCCACCGTAAGGCGGTCTCTCGTAGAACTCCGGAGGAGGGGGCGGTGGACCATGGTGGTGATGGTGTGGTGGTGAAAACGGCTGTGGCGGTGGAGGGGGTGGCGCGTACACTGGAGGAGGACATCCCGGGCCGGGGCCATATTGGTATCCATACGGTGGCGACCCTGGGGGCGGGTACTCCATCGGTGGTGGTGGCGAGTGTCTTCCGCGCGGGGAGCCTGGGAATCCGCGATACATTGCGCTGTGTCTGCTGCTTCAAAGTCCTGTGTGAGCTCCAAACGGCGAAACGCGTTATGGCCGACAAGCTGTGAGCTCTGCAGCCAAGTGAAATGATGCAACAGGAGCGAGCCTGAAGGATCTTTGCTGCGATATTCTTGCACGGCAGCAATGCGAGCGAAAAGGATCATGCGACGTTGCAGCTTCAATGCACTGGCACTTCTCTGCGCAAACCTGATCTAGACCTGATCTAACGAGCACTAGTACGCGACGTCAGAGTGCGCTCCGCAGCATTTTGGACCTCAGTAATAAAAAGAGAATGCAAATTCACATGACAACAGGCAATAAAGGTTGGTGCAGACCATGCAGTACTATATTTTATGGGGGCAAAACGGTGCTTGATGCCTACTCTTACAAGCTCAACACGTTCACCATTTTTACTTCAGAGTATCTTCTGCTTAGAGCCGCACCGAGCTTACCAGCCACGCGGGGGAGGGGGTCCGCGGTGATCCGGCGGAGGTGGGCTGTGGTGGTGCGGCGGGGGTCCGTGATGGTGGTTGGGAGGCGGCGGGCTGTGATGGTGCGGCGGAGGTCCTTGATGGTTCGGCGGGGGCGGACTGTGGCCAGGAGGAGGGCCGTGATGGTGGTGCGGCGGGCTATGCGGGGGCGAGTGCGGGCGGCCGAACATGGTATTAGTGGTGTTTCCTTGGTGGTTGATGCGAGGCTTGGGAAATTGAGGAATGCTATCGTAGCTGCCAGATAACCGGCCAAGTTGCTGGTCATCGACAATTGATTCAGAAAGATGTTCAATTTGATTATCAAGGAGCCAATCAGATGCGAGATAACTTCAACAGATGAAAACGTCTCAAGTGTATTCAGGATCTGCCAGAAGTGCAAAAGCGAAAACTTTACCCACACAGGCACAGCCAGATTATGGCCCCTTGCTGTTCACACTGTGTGACACAGGGAAAGATCGAGTTCATGATGAACTCGATGCTGGTGTACATGTACTTCATCAGCTGACAGAATCTCACGCATCCGAAGGAACCTCTGCTCCAGTTGTTGTCAATAATTTATTGACAACGCCAACTGGACTGTCGAGCTGTGCATTGTTCATTGCACTGTTGTTATGGTTTTGCCGCATGTACTTGAGCTATCGTCATGTACATGTAGATATATTTGTGCTTGTTGCAGATGACAGCAGCCATCTTGGTGAATTCGACACTGGGATGAGGCTCATAGCACTGTTTCCAAACGACTAAACTGCATCACGACGGGTACTTCCATGCTTCAGTAGCCTACAAAGCACAGGCTGCAATGCAAGGAAAAAGGAATGATGTATTACGGAGTGATCTGCTATGCTGTGTTAACAGAGCTAAGGATCAGCCGCCTGGCATTGCACTTCACTTCAACTTGACCTGTATCACTGTACCGTATCAATAGCCTCTTGCTTGCATGAGTCTTGCAGTAGTGTTGCCAAAGAAACAAAGCAATGCAAATAAAACTTGGCGCAGTGATGAGCATGGTCAGGAAAAAAAGAGACACTATAATCAAGGTAAAAATTGAAGGCAATAAGCTTGATCAACAACAAATGTGAGCTCGCTAACCCGTTTTCGGTTAACCAAAAGCATGACACGAGTTTTAGCTGTTCGTATGACAATAGTACTCGGCAATTTCCATCACCACCTTGAATATCCTTGCCTCCTAAACAACGTCACCACTTGGAAGTCGCTATCCACTGCAAGCGTTCGTACCGAACACTTACTTGAACATCTTCTTCATCTTCTTGCCCATCTTCTTGAAGCCTTTTCCCTTGTATCCTTTGTACTTGTGTCCCTTGAACTTGTGGCCCTTGTGCTTACCGTGCTTGTACTTGCCGTGCTTCATCTTACCACCAGCGATCACTACGCCAGGTTGCGCCACGTAGGCGGGCTGGGCGTACGCGTAGCCAGGCTGCGGGGCATGGTGGCCGTGAGCGGGGTAACCAGGCTGCGCAACAGGGTAGCCCTGCTGAGGCGGGTACTGCTGAGGGGGGTACCCCTGCTGTGGAGGATATCCCTGCTGTGGCGGGTAACCTTGCTGGGGAGGATATCCCTGTTGCTGCGGAGGGTAGCCCTGCTGCGGGGGATATCCTTGCTGTGGGGGATATCCTTGCTGTGGGGGGTATCCTTGCTGCGGCGGGTAACCCTGCTGCTGCGGGTAACCGTGGGGTGGCTGGCCTCCTCCGGGGTACATCTTGGCTTGGACTGGGGAGGGCTCTGTGCTGTCGTTGGCCGGAGGCGATGAAGTCTGGTTGTACCGTCGGCAAAAGGGAGAAGCAAGTTGTACCTACCTCAATACGTCTATGATTCGTCTAAAAAACAATTAATTTCCACCAATCCAGGACGAACTGCATTTGGCTCACTTTTTTATAAGATGGAGACGCCGCAGGTCGGAATGCGCTGTGAGCTGCTGTCCTCAGGGCCCAGCGGCAGTCTGCGCGCCAGTATTAAACGCTACGGAGAGATTGTATACATTGGGGCGATCGAGGGGCTACCAGGTGATGGCTGGTTGGGCGTGAGGCTGGATAAACCACTGGGCAAAGGTGACGGGTCGTTTCAGGGCAAGAGATACTTCGATTGCAAGCCGCTGCATGGCGCCCTTGTGCGACCGGAGAAAGTCAATATCAAAGGAGAGTTCCCTATACTTACGACGCATGAGGAGAGCTTAGCACACGCGCTGGAGGAGCGACGTAAGGAGAAGCAGGGGAGGAATCCGGTGGTTGGCAGTGCAGACGACCCTTCCCAGCTTCATCGAGAACTGACCACGGATGAGCTGGCCACAACATTCTGGGAGAAGTTTACGCAGCAAGAAGAGCACGTACACAAGCAGGTGGGGCTATTCTGTGAGCAGAAGAAACAGCCGCTGCCGTGTGAGCCAGCCAAGGAGGTTAAACTGGACGCGCTGGTGCTCGAGGTGAACGCTATGCGAGATTCAGCAGCCACAGCGGCGTCACTGTACTTGTCGCCGTATGACACGCGCCACACGCAGCTGATTCTGTCCAAGTTGATGGAGTTAATTGATACGACTCGCGCGACATTTGCTCCCAGGAAGAAGTTCACGTTTCGAGCTCATGCTGCGAGAAGAGCAAAGGCCAAGACGATAGAGAAGCAGGATCAACCGGAACAAGCCTCTGCTGGCTCTACAGACAATCAGCAGGCTTTGACTGTACAACGGGCGTTGGATTTGGACGAACTGGTGCACGCCAACAAGCAGAACGAGGTAATTGTCATCGACAGCAGCAGTTTCGCTGACGCAGACGACAGCAAGCGCCGCGACCTGAACTTCTCGCACCTGACCAATTGCGTTGTGCTGGTATGTGTGGAGACGTCGGCCATCCGTGGTGACGTCCTCAAGAACTGCGTCTTCTACACAGGAGCGATCTTCGGCAGTGTGTGGCTTGAGAACTGCAACGACTGTGAGTTTTTCGTCGCGTGTCGCCAGCTGCGTGTTCACTTGAGCACGGCCACAACGTTCCACCTTCGTATTCCAAGCCATCCTATCATTGAAGACTGCCAGCAGATGCAGTTCGGGCCGTATCGCTTGCAATTTGATGGTATCAAGGGGCAACTTGAACGTCTGGGAGTGGCAAAGGACTCGGGGCTGTGGGCTAAGGTGAACGACTTCAAGTGGCATAAAGCGCAGCAGTCTCCAAACTGGAGCCTCCGCGACCCAAAGCGCCAACTGCCGATGATTCCTGCTGAGTTGGATAAGCTCGTTTCGTACGACTAAAGTTAAGGTGACGTACCGGTAGCCTATTTAACGATCCGGCCCTGATCGAAGAGAGATCGCAAGACAAAAGTATATAAACACATGCAGCTGGATGTCTGCCATCCATCTATTGTCTAGCCTAGCGCCAGTATCGTGTTAGTCTACTCGTGCTTGCTCTTCTTGTGCTTTTTCTTCTTGGCGTCCTTGTCCTTGTGTTTGTACTTCTTAGGTTCAACGGAAGCCGCTACCTCTTCTGCTACCTCCTCAACGGGGGTTTCGTGCTTGCGCTTCTTGATTTTCTTTTTGTCCTTTTTCTCCTTCACTACCACCACTGCTTCAGCCTCGACAGCCGTTTTGGTCTTCTTGGACTTCTTTTCCTTCACCGGCTCATCGGCAGCAAGGTAAAGCTTCTTAGTTTTCTTCGATGATGCAGACTTGACATCGTTAGTGTCGGTCTCCACAACCTTCTTGGGCTTCTTCGACTTCTTCTCCTTGACAGGCTTATCAGCAGCAAGATCCAGGACCGTGGGCTTTTCGACCTCGACAGTCTTTTTGGACTTTTTGGACTTCTTCTCCTTTACAGGCTCATCGGCAGCAAGGTTCAAGACCGCGGGCTTCTCAGCCTCGACAACCTTCTTAGTCTTTTTGGCCTTCTTTTCCTTCACAGGCGTGGCCTCCGGCTCTTCAGCAGCGAGGTTCAAGTGTAAGGGTTTCTTCAGTTTCGTCGTCGAGGCAGCCTTGACAACGTTCGCACCGTCGAAGCGCATGGTGGCTTCAATGGCGACCATGGCACCTGCAACGTGCACACTACACAATAACAAGACACGCATATATCAGTACTCTGCATAATGGCTGCATTGCATCGCAGCCGTTCACTCACCGTAGCACCTTCACTTCGACCTCATCCTCCACGGAGATAGAGGAACCGTCTTCTCCCAACCTGTTCACCAACAACCAGTGAATAATAGAGCACTAACTTATCAAAACACATTGCAGCAGACAACATACCAGCAGTCCTGGGCGTAGTTGTGCACGTATCCCTTGGGAAGTTCCGCCTCCGCCACGGACCCGTTGAAAACACCGGCGAAGAGCATACCGACGTGGTTGCTTCCGATCTTGTTAACGATGCCACGCAGCTTCATTCCCTCTTTGGGTCGGAAGAGCAGTGCATCAGCCAGCACTTTGCAGTGGATGAAGGGCATCTCGTTCACAATGACACCGTGCGGACGGTCCAGTTTCACATTGCTGAAGCTCAACACAACGCCCTGCAGCGGCTCCGAGTAGCGCATGAGCTGCTCTGTCAGGTCCTGCTCGATGCCCACACGCGGCTCCACGGCGTGACATGGCGACAGACTCACACTGTGCCGCACCTTGCACAGCACGAACGCATTGGCCACCATCTCGCTCTGCTGCAGTGCACCTGACCCTTTGCTCCAACTGTCAATGAGCTTATGGCCAATGAAATGGGAACCTTGAAAAATAAATAAGTTTATGTTTTGTAATGTATGTAGTTCACACTAAATTGCGTCTATCTTTCACGTACAGCTACGAGAGGCTCTCAATTGTCCGTCTCCCCGCACTACCGGAAAAAGTTGAGGCCATGAACGTCTTGATGCTGCGTCGATCGGCCGCGGCTGTAGCCGCCAAGCAGACTCTGGCCAAGGCTGGAAGCGCTCGTGGCTTCGCGAACGTGCCTGCTCCTGGACAGCTGGACCCTAAGCCCACGTGGGGCGAAGTGATCGAGAAGATGTCCGACACTTTCTTCCTGTCCGACGTGTTCCGCGCCACCTGGCTGTCGTGGGAAGTGCACGTGGAGCGCAAGGTCACTATCAACTACCCGTACGAGAAGGGCATGCTCAGTCCGCGTTTCCGTGGCGAGCACGCGCTGCGTCGTTACCCCAGCGGCGAGGAGCGGTGAGTGCACAATCTCGTTCTGGTGGTCCGTCCAGTTGGAGGAAGAGTCGCGTTCTCATTTTTAACTTTGATTTTATTATTGCAGATGCATTGCCTGTAAGCTGTGCGAGGCTATCTGCCCTGCTCAGGCTATCACCATTGAAGCGGTGCGTTGTTAAACGGATCTTTTGGAGGAAAGAGAAAAGAGACTGATCGTATTTTTCTTCTTGGTGATTTTGCAGGAACCGCGTGCGGATGGTGCACGTCGTACTACTCGCTACGACATCGACATGACCAAGTGCATCTACTGTGGCTTCTGCCAAGAGGCGTGCCCCGTGGACGCCATCGTCGAGGGACCCAACTTCGAGTTCGCCACCGAGAGCCACGAAGAGCTTCTGTACGACAAGGCCAAGCTGCTCTCCAATGGCGACAAGTGGGAGTTCGAAATTGCCAAGAACCTCTCTGTCGAGCAGCTCTACCGTTAAACAAACACAGACACACAGAGGATGTCCTGTGAACTTCCAGCTACGACATTGGATCCTCAGCAGGGGTACAGTGAGCGGATTGATGCAGTTTTGTAGCATCAACCTCGTCAGCTAGCTGGGGTAGACGAGTGGGGCGTCTTTATAACCAAAAATAAGGGCGAATGAATGGAGTTTGAGGCTCTTCAAGGAGCTGTAGCGGTCTACATGTACATGCCATCTCACGTGAGCAGGTTGCCTTGCTGGGCCAATTGCCAAAGCCGAGGAGACAGGTTTGCAGCACGCAGTTCGTACCTTGCTGCATCAAGACTTGAATGAGCCAGATGATCGTTCAACAACTTCAAACAGCTCGCGAGGTGGCGTTGAAGACTACTACCGATACGCTCGTGCAAAACTTACAGAAGAAAATAAAATGCAAGGCAGATCTCATCTTACCAACATAGCGTCGACCTCCTATATTCCATGCGTTTGGGCGATCTCAATCACCGAATAGCTTGCCACTATTCTTCCTCTTTTTGCGGCGGGGGTCCGCAGGGTTGCAGCATCTTCTCCAGCATGTTGTATCGCACTCGGCCCATGGATTCATTCTCCGCCACGGCAAAGTACGCCAGCATATCCGAGTGGCCCAGATGCGATGACAGCGTGTCGCGGTGTTGATTCACGGCCCACTCACTGCAGCATACAGGCAACAGAAACGGCGAGTTAGTCCCAAGCGTCCTCAGCCAGGGTAGCCAACCGAGCGACGAACAATTTGGTCGTGTCTGCGTGGCCCGTGCCCACGTATTTGGCCTGCAGGTGCTCCCATTGCCGGTTGATGTTGAAGCGGTCTGCAGCCTGCGTAGGTTTGAGGGGTAGAGAGGCGAGTTAGAGCGGCTGAAGATGCACAGCAACGGCAGTGATTCCACGCACCATGTTGCTTGCTTGAGAAAATTATTGTGAGTTTTGGAAACATAAAAACCAATTAATTAATTTTGATATATATTGCCAACGATCTAAATGCATTGAAGTAAGTTATTGTGTTTAAAAGCTTCGAACTACGGGTCTTCGGGCGGAGCAATAGTGAACTTGATCTTCTTAACGGTTTGGCCTGCGAACTGGTACATCCTGTCGGATGATTTTGACGTGTCCGTGTCGTAGAAGTAGCTTGTACCAACAGTTTCCTCCAGCTGACCGTGCAGCTCGTATTCTCCGATTTTCAGCATTGGCTTCGCAGTGTCAATCCCCTATTAAGCCAAACCAACGTTAGAAGCATTGTCTAGCGTCAATTGCAGTAGTTCACGCACCTCAAGCGTCGCAGAACTGTAGTCGTCGAACAATGGATGGTTCTTGAAGTCGCAGAGCTCCAGCACCACCAGCATCTCTTCCTCTTCACTTTCTTCACCGTCTACTGCAACAGACTCGGTAGTCGGAGCTGGCGGTTTCTCCTCCAGCTCGTCCGCCTGCCTATTGCCGTTCACCTGCTTCGCCTCTTCCTCTCCATTCTCCACGGACCTTGGTCGCTTCCCCGTAGCTACTGGGCTGGGCATTACCAATATTTTTTTTAAAATACCTCGCGATAGTGACGCGTTGAAAACGTCCGTGACCAGCCAAAATTCAAAGTGGCAG
This sequence comes from Phytophthora plurivora, assembly GCA_030027945.1. NCBI lineage: Eukaryota > Oomycota > Peronosporomycetes > Peronosporales > Peronosporaceae > Phytophthora > Phytophthora plurivora. Next base: position 527,154 of record CP125267.1, read on the forward strand.
TTTAGTTGACCAAGATGGACGGTACCGGGACGATTGTGCTGTCGGGTATCGGCACCGAGCTGTCCGATGGCATGCTCATGAACATGTACCGCACATACGGGCCTATTGTGCGCGTGGCCCACAATGGCTCCAACTCCGCGTACGTTGCACGAGTCTAAATTGTTAATTTGTCAAGTGTATTTCGTCTAATCCTTATTGTAGTCACGTGATTTTCGAGCAGAAGCAGCACGCACAGAAGGCAGCGGAGGCTACGAATGGCGCTGTGGTGTATGGCAAGAGACTTAAAGTGTTACTGCAACGAAGCTTCAAGACGACGGAGCCGTGTCGCGGTTTCGCTGCTGGAATCTGCCGTTATGGAGACTTGTGCAAGTACTACCACGTTACTGACAACGCAGCGTTCGCAGCGCCAGCGCCTCCTGTAGTGAAAGCTCCACGTGAGCCAAAGATGAAGAAGACACCGAAGCCCAAACCTGCTCCTCTTCCTGTTTCTGCTACTACATCAGCTGAAGCCGAAGGGGTCCCAACCAAACAGCTTTGCCGTCACTTTACGCGGGGTTTCTGCTCACAGGGCTCCGCGTGCAAGTTTGCGCACGTTTTGGGTGTTTCAAAGGACGCGGTGCCTGCTCCTACGGGAAAAGTGGCGCAGTTGTGCCAATTCTACCTCAGTGGAGTGTGTACTCGTGGGGACGCTTGCAGATTTGTTCACCAGCCCAAGGAAAATGCACCTGAGAAGGAAACCAAGGCTTCTGAAGTAGAAAACGCAAGTGAAAGTGAGAATGAGGCTGGTTCAGAGCAGAACGAGGCGACGCGCACGTGTGTCGAGTGCGAGAAGCCTGGAGTTGCTGTGTGGAAATGCACTAAGTGCGACAACTCAATTTACTGTGACGACTGCAACTCAGCCGTCCACCGTGCTCGTGTGATGGCGAAACACAAGCGGTCGAAGCTTCCTCCAGTCCCCACGCTACCTCGCTGTGGCGAGTGTGAATCCAAGACGGCGAGTGTGCGGTGCGAACAGTGCGAGGTTCCATTCTGTGCTGCGTGCGATGCGAGCGTGCACAAATTTAAGAGTTTGCGGAAACACACGAGAGTAAAACTATCGGGCAATGTGGAGAATGCAAAGTCAAAGACTAAGGAGGTCAAGGATGAAGTGAAGGTGGAAAAGAAGAAAAAGGAGAAGGCCCACGCACAGGTGTCTGCACCGCAAGTGATGGCTCGGAAACCCGTGTCTTACGTTGAGAGTGTGCCGCAGCTCGAGCTTACAAGTGATTCGGACTCGTCCGAGGACGAGGAGATGCCTGAAGTCTCGACAGCGCAGCCACACACAGCTCAGGCAGCAGACGATGATGAGCCGATGGCTGACGTATCAGAAACGGAGTCCGAAGAAGACTTTGAAGATGTCAAGCCCTCGTCCTCAACACCCGTGACCTCCACGCCTGCTATTACAAAGCAAGCTGAAGCTCCCCTGCCAGTGGCTCCCACGCCTGCCACTACTTTGCAAGTAGAAGCTTCGGAGTCCGAGTCTCAAGACGAGTTCGATGACAAGCCTGCTGTTAAGTCAGAGCCACTACCTGTGTCTGTCCCGAAGATGGAGTTGTCGTCCGATTCTGACAGTTCGGATGATGAAACCCCAGAGCCAACCCCGGCGTCTGCTTCGGCAGGTATTTCTTCCGAATCTGAAGGGGAATCGGAGGACGAGGCTCCTAAATCCTCTGCAAAGCCCACACCAACAGTGCACAAGCCTGCACTGGCAGAACTATCATCTGAATCTGAAAGCGACTCCGACGATACACCTTCCAAGCCTGTCGTGAAGCAGACGAAGAAGCCAGCACCTAAACCAGCATCAAAGCCAGCTCCTGAGTCATCTTCCGAGTCTTCTTCCGATGAATCTGAAGACGAAGCTCCTGCTCCCAAGAAGAAGGCAGCTTCATCGTCGTCAGACTCGAGCTCGGACTCTTCGGATTCTTCTGAGGATGAAGCTCCTCCGGTTAAACCTGTTGCCAAGCCTACGCCTCGTCCTGCTCCGAAACCGCGTAACCAAAAGGCTGGAGGCATCTCGGAGGGCAGTTCCCACACGTTGGTGAAGAAAATCGAGGCTTTCAGCGAGTCAAGTGAAGGGGGCGAACTGCATCTGGACGCGAACCTGAACGGCTTCGAGCGACTGCTAGCACATGACTGTGCCGAGCGCCTTGGGCTAGCGCACGAGAGCATCGGCTCTGGACTCGAGCGTCATATCATTATCTCTCGCCCTGGGAAGCGTGCGGCTGCTGATGCTGGCGCAGGCCGCAAGTCCAAGAAGAGCAAGCACCACTAAGTTTTCTGGTCAAAGAAGGTTGATGAGACAAAGACTTAGCTACACCGAACAGCTATAATAGATTCCTCTTCTTCTCCGTGTTCATCTCTCGCTTCAAAAGCTTCAACGTACGTACGTCGTCTGTATCTCACACTTGCAAAGCACATGAGAGCAGCTCTAGGCGAGCACCAAATAGCTCCGGAGTGTCCAATTTCTTGCTCTAACCTTTTCCTTTCGTCCACGTGAAAACTGTCCGTCTGAAAGCTCGACAGGATACCATCGAGCACTGTAATTGCGACGGCAGTCTTACTTGCGGGCGGCCCTTCTGTCGGCACGCGTAGCGGCGTGGAAACCCGAGCGAATGGCAGCCACAGACCGCGACGAACCGCAGTCCTGACAGTGCACGAAGTACAGGCGGCTGACCGAGTCACGCGTGAGCGTGGTGTTGGGAGAGCGGCACATCTGGCACGAGACGTACTCGGTGATGTACTTGCGCAGCAGCGACTCAATGTACTTGGGCACGTAGCGGCCACGGATGACGAGGCGCTGGTTGCCGTCGATAGATCCCTCCGTACCTAGTTCGGCCAGGGTGAACTGCAGCACGTGCTCGGGCGAACGGTGCATCATCTGGCAGATCTCCTGGAAGTTCACCCACAGCGTCTTCTTGGTACCCACACGCATGAGCTGCGGAGGCTTCATGGTGTGACGCTTGCGGTCCGTAAGCTCGGGGTTGTTCTCGTGCAGCTTAGCCATGATACGGGCCAAAAGCTCGTCCTTGTACGAGTAAGTAGCGGGGTCCTGCACCAGCACCGAGTTGGCGTCGGGTGCGGCATCAGCCACGGCGTCTTCTGACTTGTCCTTCTTCTGTTAGCATTAAAAATATTTAAAAGCATGAATTAGAAACGTAATAAATATAACACCTTTTTACAAAAGCTTCCTCACCTCCTTCTTGACCTTCTTGGATTTTTTCTTCTTTTTCTTCAGGTCGAACATGGCGGCCACATCCTCGGGAACAGCGGGCGGGGCCACGGCGGCATCGCCCGTGGGCGGAAGGTCCTGCTTCTCGACGTCAGCCATCGTTGATCTTGGTAGTGCTCCCCCTGCTTGGCTGGTTGCGGATAGCTTTCTTCCTGTGTGCTCGCGTTTTCTGGTGGCTGCGCGGTTTCAGCGAATCAGATTCTTCGTTTGCATTTTAACCAATTATCATATCTTTGGAATTTTGTCCAATTACTGATTTTTAGAAATCCGAAGTAATTTAAATCATGGGAAAATGTCAAAAGGGGACTCAATCTGAAAAATATTTTCAATCGGGGGCTCATTTTTTAGAAGTCCGGGCATTATGGCGCGTGGCTGTCTGTAGACAGGCATGATCCACGCGATGATGGCAGCACAGAGTACTATCGCCTTGAAGAACATCTTGGTCGACGGCGGGATAACGCTACTGTCCGACGCATGTATACATATAGCCTGGATTTAAGCTACAATTTAAAAGTGAGTCCCGGATTGAAACTGTATCCCAGATTGAGTCCGCTATGACATTTTCCCTTAAATTGTCGCTCCATCAGAGTCTGGCCTGCCTCGATACAGTGTCTGGACTCCAGACACTGTCGAAGCACTGGTGAAATCGACGCTGCGGGACAACTTCAAGATGAAAGTGTTGAGCTACCATATCGCTGATGCGGAGAAGGTGTTGTCGCCTTCGCTTGCTGGTCGTGTGAAGGCAGCAATACGTGAGGTGATGGAGAAGCTGAAGAGCGGGAAAGTGAGTCCGACTTGCAGGGGTAGCTCGGTTACCTCGTGAGGCGATCACAAAACGCAGCAGATTCATGCTGATCTTGAAATTACACTGGAAAAAGTAGGCTAAAAGCCATAACTACAAGATAGACAGTGCTTTAAATGTTTTAACGATTGAAAGGCGCTCGTGGTACAGTTTCGGCGACCCATTCTGTCGTTGCCGAAGAAAGCTGTGGGTGTAGCAACCTAATCATGCCTGGATTTGATCGGATTGCATGTGTTGCTCCTCATGTCGTTTAGCGGTCTCACTTACCGATTACCGGGAATTGTTTTTACCCGGTAACGTTACCGAAAGTAAGTGGTAACGTTTTCTTGGTTACCTGTCACTTGAGCTAGAGATCAAGTTTTAGTAGCACAGCTAGGGATCAAACTGTAGCTGCAGAGCTACTGGACGTCCTCGTCCTAGTATCCTATATGAGAAACTTGTATTCCTGTACGCAAACTTATCTTTGCTAGACTCGGGACTACGTGCAGCGAGCAGTAGAAGAAGAGACTAATTACGAGTGCGTAGATCCCGAAGTCGTAACTCAGGAATACAGATTCATACATATTCCTATATTGGTAAATGGAACTTACCAGTTACCCGTAAATTTACCGCACTTCCGGGAAGTAAGCGGGAACCTTTTCCAACTTACCTTTTAGGTACGGGTAAATTGCAATCACTATAGTCGAATGTAAATGTCTAGTTTTTAAAATGCAAACCCTCCGCTAATACATCTCGGTGTTTTTACAATCAAATTTTGGTTACGGTCACTTGGAGCTTTGATACAGCCAAGGATATTCCGATATTCTTTTGGCAGTGTGATGTTGCTTACTGGTATTCTGGTAGCGATCGAGAATTCTTATGGCAGCCGTAAACGAGCGCGAGGGTCAAAAGCAACAAGTTGTGGTCATAAGTGTTTCAGTGTTAGATGATATTCAAGAGGAAACGAGTAGTTTTATAATATCTGACAATATAGGTACATGTAGGCAACGTTTCGTGAATAAATCAAAGTGATGGCTTACCTCGCAATGTGAAAGGACGTGGATAAAAATGGCGTTAATGAAGATTTCTGGAAATTCGCGTTGAAACGTAAATATCTCTCGATGATGATTGCCCCAACACTTCGCCTTGCAAGCACACTCAAATATAAATATCTGTGCCCAAAGTATAGGTCAAGTAAATGTGACCATCAGACAAGTTCAAGTGACCATTAGACAAGTTAAAGTGACCATCACTCCGGACAGCATACTTGAAGCTTTTGTAGCTCATTCCGCATTTTGTTCTCTGTCACGCAAGCTCCAATGACACAATGTCTTGAACTGCATCGTGCTCGGACGCGGTGACGTAATCACAGTAACGTTGTCAGCAGAAAGCAGAGTGGGCCAGCTAAGAAAGAACATCAAGGCGCACAAAGGCCTATTTTGATGTAGGAAATTGGATCTCTATGAAGCCTACGCAATTTCCCTTTACAGCCGCTTGAAATGGATCCATACTTTTACCCATAAAAGATTGTTTTGGGATTAAAACCCGCCCGACGTCAACTCGTGTTGTATCGTCCTCAATTTTTGCGAGGACAACACGATGCTTGACGTTCAAAGCTTGCTGTGCGTAGACAGGTACAGCGTCAAAATTAGTCTGGGACATGTGGATAAAGGCATTTGGAGCTCTAGCTCCTCGCATCCAGTTTCGTTGGAATTCTTCAACACCAAGACGATATTCCTGGATGTAAGTGTGGTGAAGCGCGAATAAGAATTTCCGAGAAAGGCGATGGGAGCCACGAGATTGGGAGATAGAGTCGGATCAAGCGACAGGGGTCATACCTGGCGCAAGATACCAGTTCGACAACCCCAGATCTCGCGTGCGACAGCTGCCGGAAAGAAGTTGGACCCAATATTGCCCAGATTACCCATGAGATGGACGGAAGGGGACTACGAGGGTCATGGCGAGGCGATCTAGGACTGTGAAGTGCCGATTAGCGCGGATACCCACCCACGATGGAGAGTGGGGCACAGGGATGAGGATACGTTGCAGGCAGACAGGCGTCAACGCGCCGGGATCCGAGTCAAGTTCGACCGGCTGATGACGATCAAGGAAGCTGTGGGTGGGAGATCCAAGAGCACGGCAAGGTGGCGATTCAGGATCAAGGTGAGACGGGGGTCCAGGATCGAGGCCAAGGGCTTGCCCAAAGTCGAGGTACGAGAACGGAGAATGGCTGCGATCGAGGTGTTGGAGGATCATGATCGAGAAAGCGTAGGTCGATCGCGATCGAGGAGGTGCATGTCGATCGCGATCGAGGGGTAGGTGAGATCGCAATCGATAATTCCGTGATTGCGTGAGCCAGTTGTGTATCCAGGTGTCAGGTGATCATAGGATAGTGAATCAGGATGGGACTAGTAGAGATAGGAATAACCATAAACAGACTCGAAATTGCTCTGAACCTCACAAGTGCCTTCGCCCACGCCTGGAATCGGGAACTACATTGGCCCAACAAGCGTCTGGAAGGTAAGGATACGTGATCTAGTGTAGTGGTTAAGTCTGGATAATATATTGGCCAGCTTCTCCCTTTCTAGTGACCTATCCTTAAGAGCGAACCTCTGATCGGAAGGAATTAATTGCTTGGCCCGAAGATCACGTCGAATCTCAACCCCTCAAGACCCCCGCTAAAGGAAGCGGCAAGCAACGGAAAGGAAGGGGCAAAATCCCATATATTGGACTCCTACAAGACCTGGATCAAGACCAGGCGACCGGATCAAGGCTCGACTACTCGCCTACGACCCGGATCAAGTACCACGAGGTAAAGTGAAGCATTTCCACGTTACCTCAAGCCCCTGCGTCACGTCAAGACGTTCTTCTCTCACCGCAAGACTCTTCAGAAGCCACCTGGAAGAGCGAAACCCGCCTACCGACGGGTACACAAGGTGAATACTACACACAGCTAGATCACGGATCATCAGGGGGGGGCTCCGTTAGTCGGTGTTTGGGCGCCAGTGGTATCGAGACCTGCCTTAACCAGATTTTGGCAGATCCCGCTCCACCACATAAGCTAGATCGCTGCCGTGGTCGTCGCGCAGGGGAGCTTGGCGGACTCGGATGTCTTCTGTGCGGCGATTGTCCGTCTATCGAACAGTACTCTCGCTTTGCCACCCTTCAGCTTCTCCTTCACCTCATGCATTGTTTCCTTCGTACGGCCAACAAGCGAAGGCGACAACACCTTCTCCCCACCACAGATATGGAAGCTCAACACATTAATGTTGGAGTTGTTCCATAATTTTGACTTCACCAGTGATTCGACTGTGTCTGGGCTGTCTAGAATGTCACCGCCATGGTGTTCATAACTGCTGAGTACCCCTCGGTTATCCCTCCGTTGTTTAATGGTCACTCGTTTTACCAAAGAGGCCACCTTTCGGGTCGTTGTCCTCGTTGGTTTCGCAGCCAACGATGTGTTTGATAGCCCCTTTGACATCCTCCACCCGTGCGTTATTCTCGTCGTAATTACGAGCCGTTGGCGTCAATACCTCCATGGCATTGTTAGTAGAGTTCATCATATTGCGAGCTGAAGCCACCTCTACCTTGGAATACACGCTATCACAATTGAAATGGACGACCCTGGAGAAATGGTATCGAGCGGCAAGAATTGCATCGTTGCGTTTATGTTGTCCGCCTAAATGCCCCTACAGCAAATCAGCATCCGGAACTTCAGGAAACCTACATACTGTACCTGCTCTGCCTGGCCCTGTCACGCCCGAACGATAATGTTGTCCACCTGACAGTCACTAGGGCCCATGTTACCCTTCGGTTGCGACTCATACACGAATTCGACGGCAAAAGTGTGACCAAGTATGGATTTACTCAAAATCAGCTCGAGAGAGGTTCACTGAGATTGCTGACAAATGCCGAGCGACACGTTTCCCGAATGAAATAGAACATGTATTCCAGCTCGCCATTATTGGATTGCCTCACAATCAGGATGTGCGCCAAAACTGGAGCAAGGATTGCGAAATGACTTAGCTCGAGAAGCTTTACGCTTGCGGGATCATGCCCGACATATTTTTCTTCTTCCGGGGAACAAAAGTACTTTCACAGTAAGTTTCGAGTTGGTGTGCACTGATGTTTCAGGCAACGCAATGTTTTCGATTTTTAATGAGTACGCGAGACACCTCAACGCAGGGTGGCAAAAGGATGGGATTGCTGCTCGACAGATGGACATTCTCTGCAATGAAGAAAAACAAGTGACCATTACTCCAGCTTTATTTTGCAAACGATCGGCATACTAAAACATTGAGCCAGATCTGGGGAACCCCAGGTGTCATTTGGAGTAAACAGGAAACATGTCTCTTAGGTGTTACCTCTGCTGCATGCGGTAACTTGCCTTCCAAAAAGTATACGTAAATATTTACGTTAGTGAGCAATTCGCTTAGGAATCTGTGATCACACTCTCCAACCTTCCGATACACTCTGCTAACTTCGCTACTTGATATGTTGCTTGCTTGTACACATAACTCAAATTGTGAATGGAGATGTTGCTTACCGCATCCCCGGAGTCATAATTCGTTCCATTGAGTTATCCCTCTAAAGAGGACCTTAACTAAATGGGGTGGCTGATACCTGCTGGTAGAATAAGCATTTTTGATTGGCTTACACCAAGTGTGCTATATGGTAAATGTGTGAGCTACGACTTCGGGGATGCGGTATTGCGAATTTTTTGAAAGCCTTTTATCTAATCATATTTAATAATGTTTTAGCGAATGAAAAGTATTTATTGAGATTGATTTAGACCAATCATTGAACGGAGCTGCTGGTGCCTCACATTAACAAGCGTACTTGTGGACAGCAACGCCCCCAGCAGCTGAAGATGACGACTCGCATCCCGCTTGCCTTCCGTCGCGGCCCGCGCACCAAGAAGAAAGCGATCGACCTGATCAAGACCTGGCACATCTACCGCGGCGACAAGGTGCGTTTAAACGGCTTAAAACGTCCCGGAATGGACAGAGATATCGCTTTTCTAACCACGTTGCTCCACTACAGGTTGAGATCATCGCCGGACCGCACAAGGGCACGCAGGGCGAGATCGTAAGCGTTGTGCGCGACCTGAACAAGGTCATCGTGGAGAATGTCAACATGGTGCGTGGCTGACGCGTTGGAACGAAGTTCTATAGATCTCTGAAGACTTAGAAATTGACATTTGTGCTACTTTTGCATTGCAGTCCCACCGCTACGTCAAGGCAACGCCCGCTGCTTCCGGCCGTTCGTACCTGTCGCCGTCGCCCATCCACTACAGCAACGTAAACCTCGTGGACCCGTCCATCGGCAAGCCCACTCGGATCGCCATCCGCTTCACGGACGAAGGCGAGAAGGTGCGTGTGTCCAAGAAGACGGGCACTATTATCCCCAAGCCGGAGGTTCTCAAGGAACGTCACAACCCACGACGAACAGGTGCGTTACTGTCTTTCGTTCTTGTGTTCTTGAAGTTAGCTAACACGTTTTGTCGCTTTCGTCGTTGCTGCTTCCTTTCAGAAACTGGCCCCTTCGACACGGCACCCGAGGATGTACTGGAACGCACTGTCCAGGACTGGGAGGTCACTCGTCTGTAGGCGTAAGTCAGCTCCAAGCCATCGCGAGGACGATAGTGAGCCACGCAGATGTAGGAAGAGGTGGAAGGCGTTGGACTACAAGCGGAAACACTGCTGTGAAAGCTATTGACAGCGGCGACTGTGTTCGAGATAATGATAGACCAGCTGAACAGGAGAATGATCACTGCCGTTGTCGCCTAATTTCAGTTTGCCCCCACCTAAATGCAGCCGTTGCAACCGTTTTCTGACTCTTTGGCTGCGTGTTCAGGCCGCTCAGAACGGAGGCCTTCATCGAGGCTTTGCGGCACAACCACACGAGCGGCGTCTGCCGTTATCTCTTCTTGCATTCGTAGATTGGAGCTCCACGCCACTCGTCAACGCCCAAGCATCGTCCACCATGTCGCTTCACGAAAACGAAGAGGCCCAGCCCCTTTCAGTCGAGGATCAGCCGTTTTACGATGCCGTCAAGACCGAGTTCGGTGACCTCTGCACGGAGGACCTCGCGATCCGCGTAGCTCGTGCGTATCGCAGTGTCAAGAAGAACCGACAGCAGTTTACGATCTCCGAAACTAAGAAGATCCTGGACGCTCGTGCTGCTCACGATGTGGACAATGTCCTCAAGCACGAACTGCCCATGTCCAAGGTATACAACGAGTACTGGCCGACGTACATCTACGGCGAGGACAAGGACGGCCACGTTGTGACTGTGGATCGATTGAGCGATATCAACCCGGACGGTTTGTTCAAGACATTCGCAAATGTCAACGATATCCTCCCGCACAGGTGGCAGTACATGGAGCGCATTCAATGGGAGAAAGCTGCGATCTCGAAGCGACGTGGCCATCGCGTGTACAAACACGTGTGCATCGTGGACTTGAAAGGACTGAGTATGAAGCTGCTATCGCCGTCGGTGTTGAGCCACCTCAAGGTCCGTCTTGAACGGTATTTGTTGGATTGAGGTTATTGCTGACTTTTGCTCGTTTTTAGCCGATCTTTGATGTGGGGCAGCTCTACTACCCCGAGACATTGCACTGCCTGTACGTCGTGAACGCCCCGTTCATCTTCTATAGCGCTTGGAAAGTCATTTCGGCCATTATCCAGCCAGAGACGCGTGAAAAGATCCAAGTGTTTGTACGTTGAATCCTATTTGGAATGACAGTTGTTGTACAGAATTGCTGACCTTTTGACTGTTGCTAAGCAGAAAGACATGAAGGCGTTCCTGGAGGTGGCGCAGAACCACGGCATCCCTTTGTCTTCGCTTCCGTCCTACATGGGCGGATCGCACCCGGGGCGAGCCTTGAACAGCACATTCACAGCTTCCGAACCTGATACGCCATTCCCCGTACCGGTAGTGGCAACTGTGACGACCGAGACGATTCCTACTGAAGCTGCAGCAGATGTTGAAGCCTAATTGAACGGCGGGAGGCTGGAAACAATTACCAGGTAAACTAATGTAAACGATTCTTCATTCAATGACGACATAATGTCTGTGTTCATGGGGTGGATGCCCTGTCGAAGAGCTCCTGTTGTACCTGTTCGTAGAAGAACTGCATGGTTCTCGGTTCGTCGAGGCATTCGTCTCTCTTGACAAAGTTTTGAGCGCTTTCGAGCTCCTTAGAACTGCCGCCGATAAGCAATGAACACGCCAAGGAGCTGCACACGGCCACTCCACTGAGCTGAAAGGTGCTATCGGCATCGACGTGCATGTGAACCAGGCGAGATCCGAGCACGACCGCCTCACTCTCGACGTCTTGTACTTCCACGAGGCCCCCGTTACGAACTACCTGGACAACTGAGGCAAAGGAGAAGGCCTCGAAGCTACGAGTGAACTCGTGCTTGGACTCTGTCTCGGATGTCCCTAAGGTCCAACGCACAGCACCACCCCACAGTCGGTAGAGCTCCAGCAGCGTTTCTTGCGTGACATTACGCCAGTAACACGTTGAGCGACACGTTTCGAGCTCCGCGATGGTCCACAGCGGCATCACCAGCACCAACGTGCGCATCGTATCCGATGGAGTTTCCCTCTTCACTGTGAGTGTGGGCGGTGACATTATGATGCTGCGAGCTCGGATTTCTGGGTGAATTAACTCGACGTTGTCGGTCCAAGTAGCGTCGCACAGATACACTGTGGAGCGGTGTTTAAGCTCCTGTAAGAAGCTGGAGCCTCGGATTCCGGCAGTGACTTGACCGTCGGACGCTATCCGACCGAAGAACCCGGAGATGTCGAGAACGATGACTGGAGGTTCCTCCAGACGACGTAAATGCCACAGTATCCAGCTTAGGAAGCTGGTCTTGCCGGTGCCCGAGGAACCCGTGACCACTACCCGATGGTGTGGTTCCTCGGGGTGGTCCACGAATGCCATGGCCAAGAGCAACAGCACCTGGTAGGCTGGACGCACGTACAGACGTGATGGAGCTTCAGTCGCTGGAGATGTGTCGTTGAGCCATCGGACGCCTGGAGGAAGCTCCAGCAGCGCTGGGTCGGCTGAGCCGAGGAGAGTGCCGCCGTAGCTGTACGTCCGACCGTTGTGCGGCTCCGACGACAACGGGGTCAATTCGGTTGCTGCAACAGCGTTGACGAACTGCTGGACGGTCTCCTTGTCCATTTGGAAAGTTGTTCGGATCGGAAGTTAATGCGCTTTGGAGCTGGCAAATTCGGAAGTGAGAAGCAGAAATCCATGGCGAAAAGCTAACGATCCGGAGCAGAGACCATTGCGTCGGTAAGGGTCGTGCTTGAGTGGTCTCTCCGCTATGACTCGGTATGCTTGCATCGGCTGCGTTTCCGACTGGAAGGCATCTCTCGCCACGTCGAATGCAACTGTAGAAGGCTCAGACATCACACAAACGCTGAGCAAGTGCTCATTGCAAGCTGCTCAAACGTGTCTTGTTTGCACGGACGTTCTGGTTTGCAACGTGAGACCTAGTTTCGATCTGGGGCTCAACGTAGCGAAAGATGCTACTCGACCACCCGATTTCAGCTACACGGTGCTACAACGCGCGCGGGACCAGCTCTTACGCCAGCGTGGCGTCTGTGGTGCAATGCAACGTGCAAAGGAGTTGACGAAGCATGGTGAACGTTCACGTCTCGAACTTCGCGGACTTGGAGACCGTTTTGAAACGCTCTATCATTTTCGAATGGCGGATTTCGTAATGGACTGAGGATTCTCCGGTGGCTACACCATCGCCTAACCACCAGTAAAATGGATGAAAGAAACCCTCGAGATGATCGAATCCTGTAGCGCCACGGAGTCCATGATGGACGTTTTTCAAAAAACCTTTCAGGCGAAGATGCTGCAGTGTTCCCAGCGCTTCTGGATCTCCACGTCACTACATCGAACACCGCCTCACGCATCAAGCCACGCCACCATCACGGAAGACAATGCGGATGACTGCCTGTATAGCAGCATCTCCTATCGCCTTCGCCAGCAAATGCACCAGACGAAACTCGGCCAAAATCTTGGATCAGCGCTCAAACGCATACCTCTTTAAATTAGTAATTCGTTTAATGGAACCGTACATTCAAACCTCCCATTACGAATAATTTTGAATCCTTGGCTGGCAATTGCCATCTTGGCTACTAGAGCGCCGAAGTGCTGCACTTGTGACAGTCTCGATGAGTCGAGGACGGGGACGCGGCCGCGTGCGCTTCGGCGGAAGCCGAGACTCGATGCTGGCAGATATTATGGACGAGACGCGTGAGGATTTGGGGCTCTCGCACACGCAGATGGAACTGCTACACGTAAGTGTCAATGGTCGTTCCTTTGGTCATTTATTGCATTCTACTGACGATTTCTTGTTTATATCGCTGCAATTACAGTCGGAAGCTGGTGCATCGCTGTATCCACCCATGGAGCTACCGCAGCCTGAAGCTTTGGCCGACCGCGACGCCTATTTGATCCAAAGACAGCGCATTTTGGCGCACAAACTCGAGAGTCTGTACCGCCCGTGGGAAGCAGACCCGGCAGGCCCAGACTCTGGCCGTAATGGGTCCGATCCAGCAGCTTTTGTGCATGTGACAGTGCCGGAGACGCAGAAGGCCAACGAGATTTACGTTCCGGAGGAGCTTCGAGCCAATTCACTCAGTGGACTGCGCACGTCGGCAGCAGGAACGACGGGCCGCGGCATTATGCAGCCACGTGCGTTTGAGAATGTGTTCAAGTCGCTAGAAGCTCAAGAGAAGAAGATTGCAGCAGACAAGGCCAAGGCGGCCGTGCAGGATGCAGATGACGGCGACATGGACGACGCTGAAGAGGACTTGGGTGACGACATGAACGACTACACCTTCGACTATTACGATAGTGACGCTGTGAGCAACGATGGAGACGAAGAGGTTTTCTTCTAGAGAAAGCAGCTACGTTACTCGCTGTATTAGTTGCGTGATTTCCAGTTGAAGACGCATGCCGCACGCGCAGACGGTTGGGGAATGGAGTGCCTCGAGCGTCTTTATTTATTTGCCCACCCCATCGCAAAGCGTGCTTGCTCTCTCGCTGCCTGCGCACAAGCCACACCACATAGACATCCTTCGAAATCGTTCAAATACTACAAACATTTGCATTGTACACATCACTCTCAAGAACACCAACTCGAGACGGTAAACATGAAGACGTTGTTAAAGCAGTCGCTTTCGGGTGGACTGCGGATTATCAGATGGAAGAAGGGGTAGCTGCTGGATTTTACTCATGTTCTCCTGACAGTAGCGACGCACTTAACGGCGCCAGTCGGTTCTCATCCTGTGCTTCATCCGTCACCGTCGTTTCCGTATCGGCGGGAGTCCCATCAGCATTAAGCTCTGCGCTCTTCTGCGCCAAGTTGGAGAGCGAATAATTGTACATGACCGAATAGTTTGCGGGTGCAATGGGGAGCGGCTTCACCCGGCGAATGATCTCACCAGGGCGAGGACGCGTGCGTGGCCGACCCCGAGGCTTGCCAGTGCCGCGTTGCTTCTTCTTGGCCATCTTGGCAGGACGTTCTCCCTCTCCGTCGTCCTCTTTCGCTGTCTGATCCTCTACAGCCGAGTGATCCTTGACAACAGCTCCAGGATTTGGCAACACGGGAAAGCCTGGCAGCAAAGGCATCGGGAGACCGTACCCCCACATGGGGAACTGCTGTTTCAGGTTCTTCTCCGCCTCTGCCTTGGCTCGAGCCGCCACGTCCTTTTTGGGCGGACGGCCGCGCTTCCGCTTAGGCACTTCTTCAATGTTCAAAGAGGCGCTGGGAGTGCCTGCCAACATTCCGAATCCGTCCGTGCCAACGAAAGGAGGCGTAAGGCCCAAAGACTCAGCGGTAGCAGCCTGGTAATTTGGAGATGCGTCCCCACCAGATGTAGCAGTCGTTACAGCAACAGCAGCATCAGTTGCTGCCTCCTCAGATGTCGTTGCAGCCTCTTCAGTCGTCGCTGCAGCCTCTTCAGCGGTCTCGTTCTCCGCTGCAGCGCTATCAGCAGCCATTGCGCCATTGGAAGCCACGGACAGTGCCTGCTGCTGCAGCGGCATCATGAGCGGGAACATGGGCATCATAAACAGCGCGAGCTGCTGCTGTTGCAACGCCGTGAGGTCCGTGGGGTTCTGGCTGGCCAGACTCTGGAGCTGTTGCTGCAGTAGAAGCAATTGCTGCTGCTGGAGCTGCTGCTGGATAAGCGCTTGCTGCTGGGACACGTCGCTACTCTTGGCAGTGTCATCCGCCGCCGGCTTGCCGTCGTCCGAGGGCGGCGTCATTGCGTTCCGGTGTAGGTGAAGCTGGGCTTGGCTCGGAGGGGATTTCTTCCTGTCGTTGGGCGCCGTTCGGATTTAAATCCAATAATGAGTGGAGAAGCACGGCGCTCTGGCCTCATTCGACAAAATAAGGAAAAACCTCGGATTCCAACGCGAGGTTTTACATCTTATTTTGGGCAATTGAAGCTTATCGGGAAAAGAGATTGGTGGAAACAAGAGACTGGTGGCGAATTTTCATTGACGGAATTTGAACTGGCTTATTTGGAACCTGATTTACTGAAGATTAGGTAGGAGAAATGCAGTATTTTTGGACAACAGGAAAAAGATCGCAAGTTGAAGCTGCTTGAATTGGAGCCGCCAAATTAGTGCTTCTGCCTGCACGTCGCCGCGAGTCGAGACATTCGACTGCTGCTTGTGGAATCTGTACTACAGGATCTCTATTGATATTATATCAGGATGGAAGAAGCTTTCCGCTTCTGATATCGTGGTTTCACTTCGGTTTCCATGTCAACTCAGAACTGCAAGATATTGTTGGATCGCTACATGTATTTGGCGTAGGAACCGGCAGCTGAGCTAGATTGCAATCATTAACTATATGAGGTGGGCCATCCGTTCGGGATAGCGCGTCCTAGCAAACCACAGCCACGACTTCAGTTCTGTTTCAAAAAGGATATCGTCCGCCCCAGGACTCGTTGCCCCACCGACAAGTTGATACCAGCTTCGGATACGATCAAATCCAATCTAGATCCCCACTTGGCTACAGCGTCTGGTAGATGCACCTGCTGCAGTACCGCCCACATCTCGATGTCCGAAAGAGCCCAGATTTTCTCGTAAAGAGCGCTAAAGAGCACTGGGTCCTGGGGAATGATGGCCAAACTGCGTCGTAGATTCCTGTACCAGGGAGCTACTACACAATCAAGCGACTACTGTCTATCGAAGAACCCTCGACAGACATCAATTGGAAGCACCTTTGTACGCCCGCCGCCACAACGCCAAATTAGCTGGGCTGGCAAGCAAAGCATTAGCATGACACACGGTAGAGGTCTTGGATGCTGTTTCCCCAAATTTGGTGTTGACACTACCGAAACGCTGCAAATGCAGACGTCGACCAGCCCTCAAGCGCGAAGTACTTCACCAACACGAAGTACCTGAGTACTCGCCCTCTGGGTACTCAGTACCAAATTACAGTGAAAAACGCGGCAAGCGCTTCCAGTTTACACATTCCGCCATCGTGACACCGACAAGATTTCAGTTCTGCGTTGCCAAAGTTGAAGTGACGATGCACAGTTTGCAGCAGACGCACCACCAGAATCGCATTTCTTCATTTCAACGCAGACCAACCGCACACCAACGGGATCCCCATCCAATGCCGTCCATGACGCAAGACGCAGACTGGCAACGTTTTCATGTCCACGGATTCCAGCGGACGACGCATTGCGCCATTCAACAATCGCGAGGTAGCAGCCGCAGTTTTCCTGGAGTCAAATCCCACGGCAATGCAACGTGCGGGCTTTCCGCTGCTTTCGCGATGAAACCTGCCGCTACTCTCTCAGTCACCTCATTCTCCAATTTGCCGGTCCTCAAACACAATGCTATCTTCGCCTCACTACTGCCGTATTTCGGTGGCACACATTCTTCGAACCACCGATTATCGTCCACTACTGTCCCCGGACGATCAGTAGTTGCCAAATAAGGGTGTGGAAAGACCACCAGACCACATACAAATTCCTATTGAAATGTGGGATGTTGCCACTTAAGGGACGGGCCCTCCTCCGCACAAACCCTCTTGTCTTTGTGTCGGGGGTCTTGTTGCCCTCCGCTGGACGAGCAGTCCTCAAAGAGCTCCTTCCAGACCAAGAAGAAAGTTACTTGCCACAATGAGCCTCATCCGCCAGTCCATGCGCGCCCTGAAGACCGGTATGTGCTTCCCCTCTTTCTCCTCTCTCTGTTCTCGCCCTTCCCATGCCATTTTGAGCCCAAACGGCCGAGATCTCGCAGTTTTACTCATTTGCACCCGCTTGTTCCTGCTATAGTAAACACCACGGCTGCCATCCGCCCCGCTGTGGCTCGGTTCTCCACTGACGGCAAGGTGCACGGTGTGCCCATCCACAACACGCCCACGGAGGACGCCCAGGTCGTGATCCCGGAGGTGCACCAGACGCTGGAGTGGTGCCTGTCGTCGCCCCCTCCTATTCACCAGTTCGACGAGGCCCCCCTGGTCATTGAGACGTACGGCGACGTGGACCCGTACCACTAGAGCAACTTAATGTGGCTACTGCGCTTGGCATGCATAAAGTATGAAGGGTGAAGAAACTCCGAGCAGTTTTGCTGTCTCGTCAATTCAGGAAAATAAAAACAAAAACAACACACAATTTGGTAACTTTTGCATGCCAGCTGCAGTCTTCCAGAGCTTTGTTTGCCTTTTCGCCCCTGTCTGAGAGAGTTTAGAATTGCATTTGGAGAAGAAGAACAACAGCTACACAAGAAATACGTCTTGTCTTCAACGCCGAATCATGTGGTAATTGATCCGGACTGCCGACGTATCTACCGCCGCCACGTTTCTTTGATGAGCTGCATGTCCGCGAGGTCGTCGTTAATGATGTTGGTCAAGTGCTCGAGACCCTGTCGCTGCTTATCCATGAGCTGCAATGCACAAACAATGTCAGAATATCAACACGAGAAATACAAAACAAATAAATACGAACCTCATAGAGTCTCTGCAGGTCCTGCGGACTCAGCTGGCTCGTCGGAGCAGGTTGTGCTTCCTTCTGGACGCGCTGCAGAGACACCGCGTCATTTAGTCGTGCTTTGTACTGCCCGGGCGAGTCCAGCAACGTCTGAAGCTTCTTCAGCGACATCCTACGAATAACAAAACACACAAAACGAGTTAGGATAAAGTGCAGAGATACTTGGTCGACACCAAAACGTACGCAAGTTGCATCTCCTCGCGCTGGAGCGGCTTTCCGTAATTCTGCAACAACTCGATGTCCCTCATGACCTTCACCAGGGCGTGGAACAGCTGTACGTGCTCGTGGCGGCACTTCTCGAGCTTCTCTTCTGTCGTTCGCGTGTGCTTGTCCATCTCGTTCAGCTGTGCCCTTAAGTCGTCCGTGAACTTACTGTACTTCTCGGCATGCTCCTGCTGCGCCTTGATACGGTTCAACAAGTTGTCAAAGCCCAGGATAGGAACGGGAGCGCAGTTGAGCGGGTCTGGGTTGTCCAGCTCGGCTTGGTTCCACAGACGCTCGCTAATGTGTGGTGGTCGGGTGTACAGATGGCGCTGCGTCGGGTCGACCGTGTTGTACATGAGGAACTTGAAGCGCGACTGTGCCGGGTCCTGATACGCTGCCTTGACTGTGTTGAGCTGGGCAACTGAGGCGTCAGCACCGAGGATAATCGGGGCTGGCGCAGTCGAGGCCGCTGGAGCTGTACCAAACGCCGAGGGCGCTGCTCCAGGTGTAGCGGTGCCAAAGCCACCACCAAAGAACGAAGATCCTGTAGTGCCAGTCGTTCCAAAAGCGCTGGTGCCA
The DNA here is from genome assembly GCA_030027945.1 of Phytophthora plurivora. Taxonomy (NCBI): domain Eukaryota; phylum Oomycota; class Peronosporomycetes; order Peronosporales; family Peronosporaceae; genus Phytophthora; species Phytophthora plurivora. The sequence goes on from CP125267.1 coordinate 546,032, forward strand.
GTTGCAGGTGCTGTGCCAAAGCCAAAACCAGTGCCTGGAGTCGTCGGTTTAGCGCCGAAGCCAAAACCAGTCATCGCCGTGCTAGTCGCCGCAGGAGTTTGACTGAAAAGAGAAGGTTTGGCAGCTGCAGTACCACCAAATCCAAAAGACGACGTCGTGCTGGCTGCTGGAGCCGCTCCGCTGAAGTTAAATCCCGTGCTACCTGCAGCAGGGGCTGCACCAGTTCCGCCGAAATTAAATCCGCTTGATGCAGCAGGTGCAGCAGTAGCTCCTCCAAAGCTAAATCCACTGCTACTAGCAGCAGGGGCTGCACTGGTACCTCCGAAGCTGAAGCCTGTACCAGCAACAGGAGCGGCTGCGGGAGTAGCACCAAAGGAGAAACCTGAAGAAGCTGCAGGAGCTGCCATGCTTGCCGCTGGAGCAGCACCGAAGCCGAAGCCCGTCGATCCAGCAGCTGGGGCTACAGCGCCTGCAGCTCCGAAGCCGAAGCCTCCGGTTGCAGGAGCTGCCGCTGGAGCAGCGGGTGTCGCGCCAAAGCTAAAGCCGCCGGAAGCGGCAGGTGCAGCTGCTGCACCTGCTCCGAAGTTAAAGCCACCGGCCGCGGGCTGTGTCGCTCCTGCTGTAGCCCCAAACATGACTGAGCTGCAGCGTGTACAAAATGTTCCTGTATTGCAGCAAGGAGCAGAAGTCAGTTTCAAGCTGGAATATATCTGTCTGTAGAGCGAAGTAGAGAGGCGTGAACGCTGCGTTGAGGGCGTATATGACTCCTCTACACAACGGCAGTAATAATACTCTGTGTATTACCTCTTGGCAGTGCAGGGGGGAGACTTCCAGACGGCGACACGACGGGGCTAAGTCGGTAGCAAACCTCGAGATGCTTGGCGCGGACTCAAGAGTTCAATTGCGGTTATACTATTGGTCAAAACGACTGTATTTACATCCAATGGTTGAATCGTATTACCCTCCGTGTAAGTTCGAACATATCCGATTCTTCAGCTTCAAAAAGCGAAAGCCCCAGATGACGATGGCGGCGGAGCGAGAGGCTCCAGTGGGCCCCCCAGCGATCAAATGGCGCGTTGGGGAGCGTCAAATACCTCGATCACGTCACGACCTTGCACCGCGAGGGTTAGCAGCTAAAGAGACTCATCCGTTGGCTTTTGCATCGACTTTTTCGAGTCTTGATCCAGCTGATACAGTGGATTCCCGGACGGCAGTGGCACCTCCACTTACTTCCGCATCTTCAGCTCTTGGGGACTCCTTTTTGAAGCGAAAAAGTGGTGGTATAACGTCTCCGGAGCTTGTGGTACTGCAAGATGGAGACGCCGACCCACTGGGAGTTCTTGGAAGCTCTGCAGGTGTGAAGACCGCGGAATCTGAGCCCACACGCTCGAAAACGTCGTCAATTGACGTTGTACCAGGGGGTAATAGACCAGTAAAGTCTGCTGCAATGCCAAGTACAGTGAAATTCAAGTGGAAGCAGCACACGGATCGACTGCTGGCGAAATATGCGGACCACACGTTTAAGATCAAAGCGAGCATGCTCGAAGTGAACGACCTCGAGAATGAAATCTCGTTCGCTCCCAAGAACGACTACCAAAAGGCGGAAGACTCTGCAGAAGCATCGGTGATTAAAAAAACGCGTGCTCGACTGGAGCAGTTGGAAAAAGACCAGGACAATAACGAATTTTCATCCGGGCAAGATGAACAGACTATTGAGATATCCCAAGGTCAGTACGTGGCCAAGGTGAAGGAAATGGAAAAGCGGTTGATCACGAGTTGGGAGCAAAACCACAAAGTGGAGGCGCTTCGTATTGCGATTAAGTGCGTAAAGTTACTCGCTGACACGGATACTTCGCCACAACTGTACCCTTGCGTGTTTGTACTAGTGAGTGAAGTGCTGGATGCCTTTGGTAGACTCGTATTTGATCGTATCCACACGAGAGCGTCGGAAGATGAGAACAACCAGCCTCTTCCTGAGCCACTTGGTGAACACTTTATGAGCTCCGACGTCAATATCCAAGCCACCGAAACGTGTCGCAACTGGTTTTACAAGACAGCTTGTATCCGAGAGCTCCTTCCCCGAATGTTCGTGTTTGGTAGGAAATTTGTTATCATCTTTGGGTTAACTAACAACTGTGTGTTGTTGTTTACCTCAGCTATATTGAAATTGCGTTGCTCGGATGTTATCGGTTTCTTTGTGATGGCGAGTATCCACAGATCGTAGCGCGGCTATCAAACATGATCAAGTACGGAAGGTTTTGCAAGCGACTGGAAATGAGTTTCTAACATTGTGTTGTGGTCACTATAGAGGCGTCGGGGAGCCGATGGTTGCGTTGTACGCACGTTTGTATCTGGCATTAACCAGCTCAGAGCTTCTGGGTGCCACCTCTCCGACGGAGCAGACGATCGTCGTAAGCAGCAGTTTGTTCGACTACTTTTACGCGTTCAACTGGTTCCGACAAAACACATTGGAGCACTGGTTGCTTACTCACAAAATGGATTGCGATGAGTATCTGGCACTGCATTCGCCGGCCGTTGAGTGGCTCGTCAAATGCGCTGCCCCTGGAGCCTCCCAAGTCACTTTTGACACGCTGGTGGCGCACTACCAAGAATATTCCAACAGCTCCATGGTGCTCAAGCATTTGTGCGAGTGTTTTGGCCCATTTTACGCATCGACACCTAGCGAGATGTTGGATTTAATCCGCACTGCATCACCGTCGTTGGTTTCCAAGTGTCACCTGTACAGTCTCGTGGCAGTTCAGCTGAGCAATGCGCCAATTATCGCGGAGAACGAAGCAGGCGGCAAACTGCAGTTCTTGAACGATTCATGGTCGTCTATTACGTCTCAAGAAGATATCACGCAGTATATGGAGTGCGCAGCAGCTTATATGAAGCTCATCGTTGCTCATTTTTCGGTATACCGTATGCACTGACTGATTCACGTTAACGATATACCAGTACTAATGATGTGGAGTGCCTTTGTTGTTGATAGCATCGAGAAGCTCTCATTCTGCTGAAGGATATCGTTCGTCATCTGAACGCTGCAACTCCGGACGAACTCACAGCGAAGACGTACAATCTGCTGGGTGCGCTTATTGAAAACGTGGTTTTCGGTGCCAAGCAGCACTACGAGTTTTTGTCGAAGCTCATCCCGTCTACTGCGTTCTTGGCGCTTATGGGCATGTTCAAGCGGGAGTCGAGTGTGGATGTTGCGAAGAAAGTATTGCGCGCGTTCGTTAGTGGGAGTATGAAAAAGTCGTCCAACCGATCGGGTTCCTTGCGGCTTCATGTCGTGGGTCCGGAAGCTGCTGTGGCTCACACCCTTTTGGTCGTTTGCTGTCGCGTGCATGACGCCCTCGACTCTCTCAGTACTGCGTCCGAGCGTGGTGAAGCCAACCGAGATATATCGGCATTTATCACACGACTCGGATACGTCAATGAAACTGGATCTGAGCGTGCGCAAGATGAAGAGCAGGAGGCGCTGCTGATGCTGTACACGGAATGTCGTCGCGCGTTCTACAAACTGGAACCGATCCAAGTTCTGTTGTCCACGATGGTGCTGCGACTAGCGATGCACGTTCACAAACGTATTGGCGGTGCCGCGTCTGCGATAGGAGGCAAGAAACGTGCTCATGCCCGACGGAACTTTATTCAGTCGTGCTTGGCGTTCGCACACATCACAATCCCGTCGATTGAAGCCACACTGGAAAAGCTGCAGCTTTTAGTGTCTGCGGCGAATGTTGCGCTGGTGACGAACTGCATCCCACAGATGGACGCACTGGTGAAAGCTGCTGTCGTTCTGCTAGCAGATCTCGACCCGAGCACGATTGAATCTGCCAGTCGCAGTGAAAGTTCAGCTTACCACAGTGCAAGTCGTGCTACTGTAGGACTCTTTGGAGCTGCGGGTATCACTAGTTCAGGTACTGCTATCGACCAGATCGTTCAAGTGATCGCTCAATTGATGAGCGTGTTGGTGTACGCTCCCTCGCTGAACGACGACGACGCGTTCTACTTTGTGACTGCACTGCGTAAGGCTGCACTGGAGCGGATGATGTGGATACCACAGGGTTCATCCTCAATTTCCCTTCGCCTTGAAGCTGGTGTTACCAAAGTGCGCGTGCTGCTAATGCTAGTCCAGCTGTATGCCTTGTGGGGACAGAGATCTCTTCCTGGCCGTCTGAATGGAGTGGACTCAAATGACGTGCTTTACGGTGGCGATGACGCGTTTTTCAATGAAGTGCAGACGCGTTTCAGCTCCACTGTGGAGGAATTGGTTGGAGAGATCGAGGCTCTAAGTGAACAAACTGAGGGAAACGCTACTGAGCGAGTGGTGGCAGCTCAGATGGAGCTGATGCTGGACTTTGTCAACCTGGTGGTTCCTGTGCTCGAGTATGACGACTCTCGACCAGAAGGAGCACTAGCAGAGGGAACTGTAGGCAGCCGACGTCGTAAAAAGCCTCGAACTGGAGTCGGGCTGATCCGCAAGTGCATAGCGTACAGCCACGAGAAAGCGACGGCATTAAAACAGACGAAGCCGAGAGATATGTCGACGAGCCAGATGCAGATGACAACGTGGACCTGCCGCTACTTCGACAGCACACGCGCGTACGTCGCTGAGTTCATGAAAGAAATGCCCAAGCGCCCTGTCGGCCTTCGCCTAAACGCGAGCAGCCAAGAGGCCGTTCAAGCTCTTGCAGATGCGCTCAACAACCTCGAACTCTAGTGGCAGCATACAGTGCACGTGTAGTAAATCTGCGACTTCATCAGGAGATGGCGGTTGCCTTTGGATGGCGCGAGATACTGACTATGTCCCTGATTGGTCACTTTTGTGGCTCACTTCAACTGGCGACGCTTCAAGATCGAAATCACCATACAAAAACCAAGAGGTTTCGACCGTTACAAAATTGGACCGTTACAAAAAAACTGATAACGGACGGCCCTTGCGAAAATGGAAGCAATGAGCTGCCGCTTTCTCTTGCCGCTGGCTGTTGCTAGTGCTCATTCCTGAATTTCCGGCCCAGAGCTCAAGTCCGTCTTCAAGCATCAACTACTCCGTCAATCATGGGCAAGGGCAAGGGCAAAGATAAGGATAAGAAGGAGGAGAAAACCGCCGCCAAGGACGGTGAGTCATCGCTGTTGCTGATACCTTGAGTGAGTGCAGGTCTCTGATACTCGTTGTTTTGTACAGCTCCCAAGGAGGAGAAGGGCGGCAAGAAGGGCGGCAAGAAGGGAGGCAAGAAGTAACGACGCTCCAAGTCCCCAAGTCCCCAAGTCCGCATTTGCTAGCTTGCATGAGAGACACTCAGTTAAGAAGTGCCGGGTGGATGAGGCTTCACGGCCATAAACCACACGAATAAAATATGATTTTCACGAACACCATCGTCTTGTTAGTTTGTCCTTATCCGTATTTAGGCCGCCGAACCTGTAAAACATGAAGATCATGCTTGATTTAGCCCACTTGCTTTCTTCTTGTCGGTATGGAAGATGCCCGAGTTGCTACGGCGCCGATATCGCCATCGGGTAGATATCGTTTGAGGACACATGAGTTAGCGCCAGTAATTCAACCGCGTTCGCGAGCCGCTTCTTCCTCGCCTGCCAGTATCAATCGAGGAGATTTTAATGCTGTCCCTCCTTCCACGCGACGAGGATCAATGGCTAGAGTTAGCACTCCGCATCGAGGACGCGCAGTGCTCGAGTCCATAGCGTTTGATCCTTTCAGCAGCTCGGAAAGCTTCAACCTACTGTTACAAGACCCAGAAGACAGTCGTGAAAGAAGAAAAGACCCAAAAGCTGTCGCGGAGTTCCGACAATGGCAGTCGCGTCATTTCCCGCAGCTCCTACGCACGTTCCGAGCTTTGTGTATGATCCACACAGACCGCAAGGAAGAGGATCCGTCGGACGCCGTTGTACAGGAACCAACACTTAATGACACCGAAGAGATCGAGAGTACTCAAGCTGAGGAAGCTGCAGACAGCGAAGAAGCGTGGAGACTCATTTTCCAACACGCAACCGTGAAGTCAGCGACGCCAGGAGAGACGATCGCGGTCGAAAGCATGACGCGCACCGAGAGCGTGTACTTCCTGCTTAATGGACACTGTCAGCTCTCGTTCCGACCGCTTCTTCTACAAGATAACAAGACACGGTCAACCCCTCCAATTGTTCGGAGCATACTCACAGGAGTGCACGGATTCAGTGAGCATCCGGTCATACATTTACGAGAACTTGGAGCGGGTGATTCCTTCGGACTCGATGCTGCGGCGTTTGGATTCGAGTTTTCTCTGTCTACTGCGACGGCGGACAGCGCACGACAGCGTAATTTTCTGGGTCTCCGCGAGGTGGCCCTTACCTACGTGCTGTGCTTGCCTTACGTTGTAGTTCAGCAGCTACAGCGTCGACATCAAGACGGCAACGCCCGTATACCACCAACCTTCCCATTCTCCTTTGCGCCTGAAGCTGAGGTGTTTCTGCGCAACACCTTCCTCTTTCGAGCAATGGCAGACTCATCTCGACGCTTTCTAGCAGCACACATGAATCTGGTTATGATAGCACAACAAGAGTACCTCTTCACACCTGGCCAGCTTGTGCGAGCCTTCATCGTGATATCAGGACAACTTACCCTCGGCTCCCCTCGAGAAGACCATCATGGAGGTCGGACAGAAGCAGATTTGGAGCTGGAGCTTCTGCAAGCTCACGATTCCGTTGGATTGACGGAAAGTTTGCACCTGGAGACGTCATTTGGCAGATACTGTGCGGTGACTTCAGCGAACGGCGCGCGAGCCTACGCGTTACCGTCGACGGTGTTGCTCATGGTCCTGGCTCAAGAGTCATCGACGCTGAAGCTGATTCACGAATGGATCGCTCACCGGAAATCCTGGTATGAGCTGAGGAGAGCCACGGCGTTAGCTCAACGTAAGCGATTTACTGCTGAAGGCCCCGAACACGTTGTACGGCTAACATTGGCAGCTCAGCGACGCAGCAAACTGACTTGCTCCCGCTGCGGCTGGACAGGTCATGTATCAACTTCATCGTCCTGTGTACGTGTCGATATCCCTGTCAGCGAATCTCCAGCTTTACCGGTGTCACAGATTGATAAAAGAAAATCACGAGAAGGAAGCCGAGCAGCGAGGGAGCAGGCACGAAGGTCCGAACGTCTGCGCTCCACCGATATTTCGGAATCTGATGATATCGCAACTGCTCAACAGCAACAGCTCTCTTTCAGCGTCAGCCCAGTTAGCCCAACCTGCTCACGGAAAACACCGGCACGCCGTCGTTTACAGGTCGATTCGATAGTCCTTCGAGGATTGCAGATATCTCGAATTTCCATGCTAGAACATCTTCAACCCGATATGCCCACAAGCCGCGAAACAGACGAGGAACAGCACACAAACGTGAAAGCTACGAGCAGCAAGGAGGACGCCTTACGCAGTTGCGCACTGACACAGTCACTCCGGCGGCTAGATGAAGCGCTACAGTACAAACAAACGTCGCTAGTACAGCAAAACCCGAGATAAATTGCAAGATACTTCACATCTGTTCATGAATTACCTGTCCACGCTCAGCGAGAACGCGTGGAATAGAAGCATGTACTGTACATCATGTCTATCTGCGTCGCCGTTTCTTGCTGCTGCCCTTGGATTTCCGCGAGTTGCTTGTCTTTTGCTTGCCCAACGCACCTTGAAGCGGCTCGAAAACGCTTTGACCAAGACCGAAGTGTTTGTCTTCGTTGTAGGGCGACCCGTGGAGTTGATGGAGATGCCGTCGGTGGTAGTACGCAATCGGGATGGCTGAGGTATAGCAAGGCTTCTCGAATTCATTCGTGAGAAGTGAGGTGCCAGCATCGTCATCTTCACTGGGGAATTCCACTGATGGGCCCTGAACGGTGAACACATCAACGGGAACATTTTTTGCAGTTTCGGCAAGCTTCTCCTTCTCGGTTTTTCGTTCTTCTGCATCGCGGTCAAACACGTCCAGATGCAGCTCGTTATCAGTGATAAGACGAAAGCCCGCTGGATACATTGCCCCTGGCCATGTTGTGGTAAACTGCTCTTCAATCACGTGCAAAGCTCCACTTGTCGAAACCGCCAACACACTCTGCCTCATGCGGTCCCAAGCCAGCGCTAAGACGCCATCTTTCACTCCGACATTGTGCTGAGCTGTTGTCCTTCGTAGAGCGGAGGCACGATGCCATGTAAACAAACCGTTCTCACCTACGTGTCGATGACGTACAACTGGTGTGCCGACCACGAACTCCTCTCCACCGCTGAAGCAGCAAACAGCCCAGGGTGCGCGCACTGCACCGGTTGAATGCAGTGCTACCTCTTGCAGCCCTAATGGATGTTCCTCGGTCGCAGTTGCCGACACCTCAACGGAGCCGTCCTTCGACATTGCAGGTTCAATGGCGGAGGTCATAACAAACTCGTGAATCCCCTTAGAACTGGTTACTAACAGTGCTGTTTCACGCAAATTTACACACAGATCCACGAACTGGATGATCACGGTCAGCTTGAGACTGTCGAGGCACTGCAAAGTCGAAGCATCCAGTATAGCCAGAGTTGATTTGGACGTAGCGCAGTAGATTCGCTTTCCAGAGCGCCCATATCTCGCACAGGATGCAAGAACAGGATGTCGTGAGTTGCTTTGTGGTGTGGGCTGAGCAACCTCTGAGTTCTCCAGCGGAACATTCCCAAGCTCCTTCCGTTCACCAGAAACGACATCAAGCAGTACCGGGGGAGAGTTCCAATAGCTTACAACGAGTAGCTTTGGGTCACTAGGGTGTGGACTCAGGGCGGTGATAGTACCGTCAAACCGAAACGCTGACACGAGCGTAGCCGCCTCAACATCCCATACACAGAGTCTTGCTCGTCGCGTGGACTTCTCCTCGCATCCTGCAAAAATCCATCGCGAATCACAGGACCACGTACACTGGGAGACCACCTTCAGTGCGGTCTTCACCACTCTAAGATCCGACAACGTCAATACAGCTCCGCCTCCCGAGGTATCTTCTTCATCCTCGGTTTTGGTCTCTTCACTGCCGTTGAGCGTATTGTCCTCGTCAACTTCTGCCTCGTCGTCCTCCTCTGTTGCTACGTCTTCCACCACTGACCCTGCATCTTCCTCTTCTTCTGCAGATACGTCATCATTCTCCACTGATTCATCTGCTTCTGGCTTAGCACTCTCCCTTGTATCATTAGTTTTAGTAGTGGGCGTATCCAGTCCATCGACCTTCTCCTCTGGAGACTCAATGACTATGAGCGTGGGGTCCAGCTCCCGTGTGATCACACGGATGCTCGTGTTGTCCCAAATAGTCACGCGGCCGTCACGCTCGCCCACAGCAATTAGCGTCATAGGGGGGTTTAGTGCCAAACAATTGGCTTGCTGTGTATCTTCGAGACAGCTCCAGGACGATGTGGGGCGCGACAGTAAGTGCTTCTGCAAATAGTCGTCGTCGTCTTCCATTTCTTCCACGTTAGCAGCTTCATTAGCAGCCTCTGGTGCTGTATTACAACTAACCTCCGATGCATTACCGAGATTACCACTTTCTGACGCGGGTTGTGGAGCTCCTACGTGGGTTTCGGAGCTCGTATCGGCGGGGTTCGATGCAGAAGACGCTGCGGAAGAAGCCTGCGCTAGTTGCTGCTGCCGCCGACCAGCCTGCTGCTGCTCTTCGGCGTGCACGACACGCCGCAACGCCTGGTTCCACATCGTCCACCACGTTGGCGGGACTGTTGACTTATGTGGTCATAATGGTAATTTTCAAGAAAATGTCAAGCAGAGTGATGGTCCTCACCTAACCATCACTTCAATTCTCTCATATCAAGATCTGATGAAGAAGGTGACGAAGACTGCGGGCTTGTTGGCCGAGAAGCTCACGTACCCCGCCGTGCGCCGCGGGGACCTGGTGGAGACGTTACATGGTGTGCAGGTGACAGATCCGTATCGCTGGCTGGAGGACCCGGACTCCCCCGAGACGGTCGAGTTCGTGACGAAACAGAACGAGGTAACGCAGCGCGCACTGAGCCAAACGCCGTGTGTGGCCGAAACGAAGGCTCGTATGACGGAACTATTCAACTACGAGAAGTTCTCGGCCCCTCGGAAGCATGGGGGGAAGTACGTCTTCTCCAAGAACGACGGACTGCAGAACCAGAGCGTGCTGTACATCCAGGACGAGCTGCACGGAGAGCCACGTGTGCTGCTGGACCCCAACCTCCTGGCCGCGGACGGCACAGCTGCCCTCTCTAGTCGCGCCTTCTCGGAGGCCAAGCTGCAGAATGGACAGCTCTTCTTTGCTCACGGTATCTCCCGTGGCGGGTCGGACTGGCAGACCATTAAAGTGATGGCTGTGCATGACGATAACAAGATCTTGGACGATACAGTGGAGTGGGTCAAGTTCTCCAGCATCTCCTGGACTCACGATGACAATGGCTTCTTCTATTCGCGGTACCCGCCCCCAGAGAAGATGAAGGGGGACAAGCATGATGATGAAGAGGGGCCTAAGAGAGGAACCGAGACGGACGCTAACATGAACCACCAGCTTTGGTACCACAAGATGCACACCCCGCAGTCCGAGGATAAGTTGGTGTATGCGTACCCAGTTGAGCCAACGTTCAATGTCGGTGCGGAGGTTTCGGACGACGGTAAAAAGCTGCTCCTGTACGTGCAGGACGGATGCAAGAATGCCAACATGATCCACGTCGCGGACTTAGGCGATTTTGAAAACTTTCTGAAGGGACCAAGCGACTCGATTATTCCTGTGGCGAAGCTTGTGGACAACATGGACGCAGCCTTCTCGTACATTCTGAACGACGGAGACTACTACTACTTCAAGACTAATGCTGATGCTCCTCGTGAACGTGTGGTGCGAACCAAACTGGGGGACGCACCGGTGTGGGAAGAGGTGATTCCTGAGCAGCCCGACGCTATTGTGATTGAAGGTGTGCACCCTGTGGCGCCGAACCTGCTGGTCGTGCAGCTCGTTAAGGACGTGCACAATGAATTGCACGTGTACAACCTTGACGGGGTGTTCCAGTATGAAATCCCTCTGCCCAGTGTAGGCACTGTGGGAGTAGCCAGCAAACGCACCGAGTCGGAGCTGTTCTATCACTTCATCTCGTTCCTGTACCCGGGATCAATCTTCCGCATTGACTTATCGAGTAATTCTGCAACCCCCGGAGCGGCGCCTGATGCTGAGCTTTTCCGTGAAACCAAGGTGAAGGGGTTCGATCCAAGCCAATTTGAAGCGGAGCAAGTGTTCTATCCGTCCAAGGACGGCACGAAGATCCCTATGTTCCTTGTTAAGCGCAAGAATGTCCCGAAGAACGGCGAACTGCCTGTGTACTTGTACGGTTACGGCGGATTCAACATCTCGCTCACGCCTGCCTTTAGTGTATCGCGACTCGTGTTCGTCCAGCACTTCAATGGTATGCTAGCGTTGCCTAACCTGCGTGGTGGGGGTGAGTACGGTGAGCAGTGGCACCAGGATGGTATGTTGCACAAGAAGCAGAATGTGTTCGACGACTTCCACGGCGCTGCCGAGTACCTTATCAAGGAAGGCTACACGAACCCGGAGAAGATCGCTATCCACGGCGGATCCAACGGTGGCTTACTGGTGGCGGCTACAAGTAACCAGCGTCCTGACCTCTACCGTTGTGTTGTGGGTGCTGTGGGCGTCATGGATATGCTTCGCTTCCACAAGTTCACCATTGGTCACGCGTGGCGCACAGACTACGGCGACCCGGACACTGCCGATGACTTCCACTACATTCGTCGCTACTCGCCTGTGCACAACGTGCCGCATGCTGATAGCCCAATTATGCAGAAGCTCGCAGAACGTGGCGGGTTCCCGTCGGTGCTTCTGACTACTGGAGACCACGATGATCGCGTTGTCCCCCTGCACTCGTACAAGCTCATTGCTGAGCTGCAGTACCAGCTCGGAAACTCAGAGACGCAGACGAACCCTTTGCTCATCCGTATTGACACGAAGTCTGGCCACGGTGCTGGTAAACCTACCACCAAGATCATCGAGGAGACGTCCGAGGTGTTTGCCTTCATCGCGTGGAACCTTAATGCTCCTTTTGTTGCGTAAGTTGCGTGCCAACTCCAACTGACACTTCATTTGCTTTTTACGAGTCGAAAGCAGTCGAAGAAGACGCAAGAGCAAGAAGCCATGGATCAATAATACACCTGCATTCGACTAAGCATCCATTTTAATACCGGTGCTGATGCGATCTCTTTGTTCTTAGAGGGTTTCGAGGACTTCCTCGGTGACGCCATCAAGCGCCGCTCTGCAGGCCAACATGGCATCAGGGTCGCACAAGATGCTTACAGGTAGGCTGCCCTGCAACTGGAGCTGCTCTTTTCCCGTTGGCCCAAGTTCGTACGTGTTGGAGCCTTGAACTCGCATCGTGCATTCCATCGCTTTTTGCAACGACAGAAACGCGTCGTTGATCTGGTCACTAGCCAACGACGCGAACGCCCGCCCTACACCTGATACCAGCTCTGTGAGCCCAGACACCGGTGCACTGACCGAAGGAGGCGGCGATGCTTTTAATGCTGTGTGAATGGCCTTGAAGAGGACAATGTCCATCACAGTAAGGTCCGGTGAATACGGCGGGAGGCTCTGCATCTGAATACTCCAACCATCCTTCCGTCCTTCTTCAGCAAACATCGCGTCACCAGAGCAGCGAATCCTGGCGCTGTCTTGTTGAATGTAGATAGGTCCATGCATGAGATGTACAGGCATCTTTTCTCGAATGGCAGGGACAATTAATTCCGTGATCATGCGCTGTACGTCCTCCTTCGTCACGGTCTCCAATGGTACGAAAGTCCTGGCTGGATCTTGCTGCGATGGCTTCATATCTCCATCCTGTATCTCCTCCCGCACAAACGGCCATGTACCTATTCTTCCGCTAAAGTACTCGTTCTTGTGCGGATCCCATTGCGGCCTCGCCACTGCCGCCATGAACATGACCCTCGTCTTCTTGTCTCGAGGTAGCGAGAACCACTTCATATTAATGTGCACCACGTTGTGCATATCGTCGAATAGACCATTTGCCCTCACTTTACTGGCACAGTACCGAAGTCTCTCGATCTTGTTCTTGTCTGTGAGCGACGGCTTGATGGAGTTAATGGACGGACCTCCGTCCTCCTTCAGCAGCTCGTACAGTGTCGTTTTCGGGATACCGACTGCCGTAGCGAGTGCACGGATGGAGCCTCTCTGAGCTAATGGGATCTCCTTGACGCGATCCAATTCCACAGACCAGTCGCGCTTCCGACGGCCCCGACGTCCAACTTTCCGTGACGCGACGTCGCACACCTCGTCGCCCTTCTCCAAGCTCTGCACCGCGCGCTTCCAGAGCCTAGAGACAGTGCGACGGTCTACGCCAAACTGTGTAGCTGCGTCTGTGACGGCGTGACGCGCCAGTTTCGTGGTGTTTTCCACGCGCCGCTGCATTAAGAAGTCGAGCATGGCGCGACGCTCATCGTACGTTAAGTTCCTACTGCCGCGTTCTTTCCAGGCGCTCGTTTTCTTGTCAGATGAGCTGGAGCTCTCAGTAGGGACTTCAGTCGCCATCTCAGTGACGGTCAGGAACGTCTCCGGGCTGGGCTCAGCAGCGACGGCGGGCACTTGTAGCTCGGCCATGATGATCGTCGGACTTTGGTTAGTGGGTGGAGGAGACAGTTCCAACTGGACGCAACCAAGCTTCATGACAGTGATTGGCGGAAAGGGCAAATTTGTGCCCATATTGTGTGGTGCACACAATGCAACTTCAACGTGCTTCCAAGATGGAACTCGACACAAGCGCGTTTTGCTTAGAAAGCTCTTACTTTTCCTTTTGCTTCCGTGACGACAAGTCGATTTAACATGATCGAACTTCCCTTACTTACTGCAGTCGCTCTAGCGCTCCCGTTGAATGTTCAGGCCATTGATCACATTCCCCACATCATTAACCGCTTCCTCGTTCCGTCCACAATCGACGCTGCAGTTTATCTGGACATCCAGCGGGTCACGAAAGTCTTTGGAGATTGTCGACCATGGACTGTTGGTGCGATGGATGGCGCTGCTGCTCGAGGACGTCTCGATATTGTCAAGCAGCTATACATTAGCAGATCGGAAGGCTGCTCTGTTGCTGCTTGCAATGGAGCAGCAGCTAACAACCACCTGGACGTGTTGGAGTGGTTGCTCCGGTTGTACGGTAGGAAGTGTTGTAACTTTATGGAGGCCTTGGTGTCTGCTGTTGGTGCTGGACATCTTCGAGTTGTGAAGTTTCTATACGACTTTAGGTACCGGTATGGGGGTCGTTGTGGACTACGCAGTTGTCGTGGATGTGACGGTGATGAATGGCCAGGTTGGAGTATTGGAGTACCTTATGGACCCGGAAAGAAATATCCAGTCTCAAGAAATAGTGGCTGCAGCGGTGAAGGCTGCTGCGGAGAACGGTCTGACTGAAGTTATGCGGGTTCTTCTTCGTAAGGTGCGAAGGCCCGATGGTTATGTTTCTGAGGGGCTTCAACATGCTGCAGCTGCGGGGCATACCGATGTCGTTTTGCTACTGATTCATCAGGGTGGGTTTACCCGGACGTCCGTTCATATCTCGATGGAGAAAGCAGCGGAGGCAGGGCACATGAAAACTGTCTTTATGCTCTTGACAAGTTGTGGGGTGGGTAGAGCAAACCGTGCACTTGCTGCAGCAGTTGCTAACAACCACAGCACTTTGGCAGAGTTTCTCGTTCGGTTTTGTTCTTCTTCTCAAGTGGCGAGTGTGGCTAAAACAACAACAAACGATGATCTACACGAGCTACTAGCCAAGCATGTCCCTTTCGACAGCCTCCACTATCCAGCTGATGAATCGGCCTATACTAGATTTGTTTCAGCTGCTGCATGCGGTAACAACCAGGCCGTGAAGGCATTGATTGTTCGATTCATTTCCGTACCCGCGGCTCGCATTGGATATGTAGTGGAGGTTACAGCAGCGCTTTCACAGTTCGGGGTTGTGAAATTTCTCTTGGACGAATTTACTTCGAGCCCTGGCTTTCCAGATTCCTTTGGTGTCAAACCAGCTTTGAAGAGAGCTCTAGAGTGCAAGGATCTTGCCATGGCGAGTCTTCTTACCACTTATTGCGATGGGTATATGGTGGGGGCTGTCTTGATGGAATTTGTGACGAAAAACAAAGTGGAGGCCGTGAAGGTGCTTACACAAAGTAGCTACAAGTACAGCATTGCCGTGTGTGCTGTCAAAGAGTATCTAAATGGTCGTGAAGACGTTTTCAGTGTACTAATGGAGTTCACGGAAGAAACTACTGCGCTAGAAGTTTCAGTCAAGCTGGCAAAAGTAGGCAAGCTCGAATTTGTGAAACGCAGTTTAATGAATCAGCAGAAGCTGGAGAAGTTGTTTGCAGAAGCCGTTGCGAGTGGGATTACTGAACTGGTGAAATTCCTCCTGACGGAAATGAGTGGAGCCGTCATTGGTCTTGGACTGTTAACAGCTGCACGTTTGGGTCATATTGAAGTGGTGAAATTGCTGCTTGGAAAAAGTGAGCGTGGTATGTTCATTTTTACGCCCTTGAAGAAGCTGCGAAGGCTGGTCAAGCGAATGTGGTCAATTACTTGCGCCAGTGGTGTGGTCCTGCACGGGTCATGACAATCGTAGGTGACTTGAGGGCAGCAGGGAAAGAGGAGGCTGCAGCGTTGCTGGACACGAAAAGAGTTCGGTTGGAGTGAAAACAAGGGATTACAGTCGAACTGTAGTGCTTATGAAGCAGTTTGTTTTTCATGTGCAGTTGCTACTCGATACAGGAGAGAAGATGATCTTTGCAGTTACCCGGTCAAGCCTTAAAGTTTACGATCAGAAAGTCTACGAAAAAATGAAGTTGCGCTCAGTGATCACCACCCGTTCGTGTTCGATGCGTATTGCATACGGTGAAATTGTTTGTCCGTGGATATCTCCATCGTTTTTCGTTGTCGAAGAGTGCGGGGGCGAACGTGAAACTGTACCTGTAATATCGTGGGACGACAGGTATGACGTTGCGTTTCGGGGACGGCGATGATTATGTGGTGTCGCCGCCGTTCTGTAGCAAAACGAAGCCGCTTCGGTAGGCAGTTGACTTGTACGGTGAAGATCGCTGCAGTTTGGCTACGTTCGTGGCGTTTCTGGCCGTCTACGGCTTCACTGACTCGGTATCTTAGTCGCTATTATCGAACAGTGTTTCACTCAAGTTGGTCCAGCAGAATCCAGCACTGAGAACCTCGCAGCACACGATTGTATGGACTTCCTGGCGTTACGGCAGGTCCACCACGTTGATGCTGCTGAAGATGTGGATCTGACCCGTGATTGAACTGAGGCCCCCCAGCACTAGATACAAGTCGACAGCAGTGAAGAAGACGAAGAGCAGTTTTTTTTTCAGAACGACAGAACGATTAACGGTGTGTCGACTCGATGCTGAACCGATGCTCTTCGCCATCATTTTCCAACAGCTCACGGCAGCACGTACGTCCAGCTCCAACTAAAATCTACTTGGCTGGTAGGAGAAGTCCATGCCCTTGAGCAACGATAAATTGCGGAAATTGAAGGATGACAAAGTATGGGGCCTGCAAAGGACCGAATTATTCTCACTTTTCCTTTCGCTTTCATCGTGGAGAATGCAGACAATTCGAGTCAATAATATGGCCGAACCTCCTTTCGGTTCGCACCCGGTCAAGTTCGAAGCCTACGGTCGGGGAAAAATCTCAATGAAATTTGGTCAGTGATGTGTCAAAATATAATGATCTACGAAAAGGTTTTTGCTGTCGAATTGGAGGTCCATTTTGGCATAATGTACTACTTGAAGTACTTCAATTTGTTCAACAGGCCACCGAGATGCCACATCACTTCTCCTTTCGCTTCAAGTTGCCCAACTGGATTCCCCAATCCATTTCCTTCCACGGAACCTCGGGTGGGATGACAAACCCAACTGGAACATCACGATGGCCATGCACCTTGTAGTGGATCCCGGGACTTTCACCTTGGTTTCCAAGAAAGAGCAGGCCTTCGACGAAGAAAACCCAGAGGATCCTGGTGGGTTTGCCATCTCCAGGCAATGGGTCTGTATATCATGCCAACCGGGTCTCCCCCTCTCGGTTCGGATTGCATGTTAGGAACTAGGCCAACTGCATATTATCTTTTCCAATAGCTTTCCGGGTTAGCTCTTTGAGGGACGCCTCTAGACTAAGTTGACCAGGAATGACTATATATGACCATGGGTAGGCAAGAAGCAGACTCGAGGCTCATTCTACGATTTACCTACTACAATACACTTGGCTATAAGTTCCAGCGGGGTGGCTCCCGCTTCGTCGAGTGTTTCGTCTGGTATTCCCCCCGGGAATTACTACAAAGAATTCTTTAGTAGAAACGGCTACTCTTCGGTGCAAGTCCAGATACGTGTACGAAGAGGCCAAGATCGAATTACCAAGACTCAGAGTTTGCTTTCGTCGTTGTCCCAGTGGTTTTCCTTTGGCGCGACTGAGGCGTGTCGCTAAGGGCCCAAGGGTTGATTGTTGGGATTTCGGCCGTAAGTGGAATTTCTGTTAATCAAGATGCAACAAGGTGCGGGTACTCCAGTGTTTACACCAATCACGGCACCGGAAATTACAAGTTTTTTGCACGAGGCCCTATCTGATTGGATAAAACGGCGCCGACTGTACACGAAGAAGTTGAAAGAGCGATGCCGTGTGACTGGAGAACCTATGCCAACATTGTCCAGTCGATTCGTAATTCGGTGGACCCTGACTTACTTGAGAGCATATGCGAACTTCGGCTGAATACAAGAGCTGCGGGAGTGACGGATGCTATGCTGATCACGGAGATCAATCGTATCACTACCAGCGTGAAAAACGATGCTTTGCCTGATGTGAAGGCGTTGTTCCAGTCAAAGCTGAGGATGAACATGACGGAGAGTGATGTTGAGGCACGAGTACTGGATTATTTCAACCAATTGAGGAAGATAGTCCGAGAGAACGGTTTACCATCGTTTTTCGAAGGCGACGGAGATGATGCTGAGAAGTGTAAACGGCCCGTGTCCTCGCTTCATCCCGTAGCGTTGAAGGACGAGGTGGAGCAGTGCCTCCAGTATACTCACAAGCAGGCGGCGACGACCCCAAGGCTACTATTCGAACTTGTTACTGAAAAGGCAAAGGAGCACGAGCGTCAGTACCAGCGACTGAAGAACAGAAAACGAGAGCGAGAACCTGCTACTCAGAAGAAGAAGCCGAAGCCTCAAGGCAGGACCAAGCCGGAGGCAACTGAGACGAGCGAAGCAACACGGAAGGTGGTCAGTAGCGACAGTAAAGCGACCCCGAAGACCAAGGGGAAGGCTAAGGGGAAGTCGAGCAAACTGCCTCCAAGTCCATGTCTGAAATGCGAGGAAATGCATTGGCTCAATGAGTGTCCATCTGCCACTGAAGAAGAGAAGGTGGAGCTACGCAAGCGCTTGCGAGAGGCGAACGCGGCCAAGCGTGCGAAGACAAAACGCCTTGGAGAACTCCTGCCGAGTCCTGAGCGAATGGTTACTGTGAATGGAGTGCTAGAGACCCCGTATTGCCCGGACAGTGGGTCCGACTATACCGTGATGGGCCGATCGCATTGGGAACAGCTTCGGTCCCTCGACCCAAGCGTACAAGCTGAAAAACTTGATGTCCCTGTGCGGAACCAGACATTTGGAGCTGCACAGGTGATCGCTGAAGAGAAGGCGAAGCTTCATTTGATGATCCGAACTGCGGCTGGACCGGTGGAACCGATGAAGGCTGTGGATATGTTGATTGTCGACATGAATGATGACGAGTTGATCATTGGTAACGACTTGCTGGTGGCTTTGGGTATTGACGTGGAGCATCAGCTAGAACAGCTTGCAGACCGTGGAGAAGATGAAACCAGCGGTGATGCCATTGACTTAGAAGCTAATGAGCCTCCTGTAAGACTTGACGATCCTAAACCTGAAGATGATGAAGTGTTTGCAGCTGTGGAACGCCTAGTGGAACAAGCTTTGAAGAACGGATTTCCCGAAGACAAAGTTAAGCGGCTCCGCACGATCATCCATGCTTATGACGTGTGGCGTCTGGCACTGCAAGCTGACCCGCCAGCACGCGTTCCACCGATGGAGATGCATCTACGAGACGGGGCTCGCCCAACGAAATGTAAGCCCCGCCGGTATCCTCCTCACATTCGGAAGTTTCTTCATGATTTTAACTCTCGTTTGGTGGAACTAGGACTGGTCTATGAGAACGCCAATAGTCGGTGGGCGAGCCCTGTCCTACCGGTTAAAAAATCTGCAGAAATTATGGATCTCCGCCAGACTACTGATTACCGAGAAGTAAATGCATTGACCGAGGTGATGGTGGCAGTCATGCCCATTTTGTCCGTAGTTTTGGAAAACGCGAAAGGAATGGAACATTTCGGACTTTTTGACTTTTTGAAAGGATTTTGGCAACTTCCGTTGGCTTTGATGTGTCAAGAAATTCTATCGTACATGACCGACGAGAAGGTGTTTACTCCCCTCAGAGTCCCTCAGGGTTGCAGTGACGCAGCGGTTTTCTTTCAGAAGACTATGGAAACCTGCTTTGCTCCCCTGTTATATGAACATTTGCTGATCTGGATCGATGACCTACTATTATATGCCAAAACTATTGAGGAATACCTGGACAAGCTGGATGAACTCCTGTCACTAATGGATCATTGTGGACTAAGTTGAGTGCAAAGAAGACCTCCTTGTACCAGACCAAAGTCAAGTGGTGTGGCCGGATAATTAGTGGGGAAGGGATCGAACATGACCCTTACCGAATTGACTCTTTACGGGCATTGCCTTACCCACGAACGGCTGGAGAACTGCAGCAATTTGTATGTGCAGTGAACTGGATGCGACAGAGTATCATTGATTTTGCAAGGCAGATAGCTCCTCTACAGCAGAGACTCGATACCGCCCTCGCAAAAACGAAGAGAACTAAGCGGGTGGCTGCAGGTATTGAGATTCAGCTTACCAGTGAGGAACGTAAAGCATTTGACCAAGTCAAGGGCGCGCTCACCACAGCAGCTACGCTAGATATTCCGGATGATGCGGCTGCTACGTGCCTGTTTACAGATGCGTCTGACATGGGATATGCGATTATCGTGACGCAAGTTGCGGACTTTGACCCTCGGAAACTGGCAACGGAGCAACAACATCGGCTTATTCACTGCACTAGTGGAACATTTGCAGGCAGCCAGTTGAACTGGACGGTTGTTGAAATAGAAGCGTTCCCCATAGTTGATGCGTGTGACAAGCTCGACTACCTGTTACTGAGACCACGGCCATTTCGGATGTACTGTGATCATCGAAATTTGATTCACATATTTGCACCGAATGCGTTGATCAAGAAACATGTCAAAGGGAAGCTGGTACGATGGGCCTTGAAGTTAATGAACTACCAGTATGTGGTTGAACACGTGCCTGGATCTGATAACGTCTGGGCAGATATGATCTCTCCTTGGGGAGGCAACTACACGCCGTCTATCAAGCGATTAAAGACAGTGTGATCACGCCCCAACCAAATCGGGCCATCTGTGCCTGTTCTAAGACCCCTGGATGATGACCATTTCGTTTGGCCCACTCTCGCAGAACTTAAGGAATCCCAAGATAGACACACTTACCCTAGTCACGCCAGCAAAGATGCAGAGGGCCTAGTGGAGATAGACGGCAAATTGTGGATCCCGTACGAAGAAGACGATTTACTGCAGAGACTCTGTGTCATCGCACACTGTGGTGCCCAAGGACATCGAGAACAGCAGGCTATGGCCGCTCACTTGGGCAGGATTTTCGCCATTGAACACCTCTCTGAGGTGGTAGAAAGATTCGTCAATCACTGCCTGCTATGTCTGCATTTGAGAGGGGGAAGATTATCCCACGCCCGTGGAGCGAGGTGATTGACTGCCGTACGCGTAATGGTGTTCTTCATTTTGATTTTCTTTACATGGGCGAAAGCTATGGAGAAAGCAAGTATCTTCTGGTTCTTAAGGACCACGCCACACATTACTGCGAGTTGGTAGTAGCAGACTCAGCTAAAAGCAGTGTTGTGGTTGAAGCCTTGTTAGCATGGCACTCACGTTCCGGTGTTCCTCCCGAATGGGTCTCCGATTGTGGAACTCATTTTAAGAATGAGATCGTCGCTGAGCTGAGTTGCCGCCTCCGATCGAAGCAGTCGTTCACGCTCGCCTACAGTCCATGGATAAATGGATCCGTGGAGAGGGTAAACCGCGATGTTCTACAAGTGGTAAGGGCGATGATATTGTCCTACAAGATTGGATATATAGACTGGGTGTATCTGGTACCGATGGTGCAGGCAAATCTTAATCACACCGCAGTGCCGTCGTTGGGTAACCGGGCTCCCGTGGAATTATTCACTGGACTGCAGTGTCCTACCCCACTTCGAGAGTTCTATTTGACGATCTACAGCAAGTTCCGCAGAGCGAGCTGATTGATGGCTATTTGGATCAACTTCGTAGCAGATTGCGAGAGACGCATGGAGTTGTGAAAAACAAGCGGCTCAAGCAGAGATTGTTAAACAAGAAAAAGGAAAGAGGTGAAAATTTGGTTAATCTCCATATTGGTGACTACGTCTTGCGATCGAGGATGGACGAAAAGCGTGGGAACAAACTTTAAGTGACTTGGATTGGGCCATATCGGATTATTCGAGCCGATTCGCATTCATTTCGGGTTCAGCATTTAATAATTGGTGAAGTGCAGGATGTGCACCCCTCACGGCTTAAGATGTATGCGGATAGTAGTCTAAACGTGACGGACGAATTACTCGAACATGTAGCCTCGCAAGGAATTGTCCTGGCTGTAGAAGAGTTGAAGGACCACAAGTGGAACGAAAGGACGAAGGATTTCGAGATATTGGTAAGCTGGAAGGGCCTCCAGGATATCGAAGATTTCTACGAACCAATGAAGGACCTGGCCAAGGACATTAATGTGGTATTAGGCAGATACGTGAGCGCTGCAGGTGACCCTCGCTTAGCAGAACATTGGCAGAGAACTAATCGAGCACGGGCAACCGTGAGCGCAGCCCCGATGACTTCCGAAGCAGTGGCGGGAGCAAGGCCACGTAGCCAACCCCGTAAGGGAAAAAAACGACGTCGCCCTGATGGAGATTCCGTCTGGCGTGACAACGAGGATGCCGACGAGGTACAACCTCAAAGTGTCCAGCGACCTGTACGAAAAGCCGAAAATGAGGAAATTCAGCAGCAACAGTCAAGTGCCGAGGACCAAGACCCTCAACTTCCTCTAGGTACGAGTACCAGATCAATGGTGACAGCCACCGTGGACCAAGTGTCACGTGTCCGCCGTCAGCATAGATCTAAGCGGTTCGGCAAGCGTCGAAGAAGCCAGGACCAGCAGTAAGCAGAGGCGGGTCCTTGGCTCTTGGATTGGCCAGACGCGTGCTTCGCAACCCTGTGCTGACCTCCTTCAGAAACGAGCGGAGTAGCAGTAAGGAAACCAAGCTTCGGGGGCTGTGTAGTGGATCCCGGGACTTTCACCTTGGTTTCCAAGAAAGAGCAGGCCTTCGACGAAGAAAACCCAGAGGATCCTGGTGGGTTTGCCATCTCCAGGCAATGGGTCTGTATATCATGCCAACCGGGTCTCCCCCTCTCGGTTCGGATTGCATGTTAGGAACTAGGCCAACTGCATATTATCTTTTCCAATAGCTTTCCGGGTTAGCTCTTTGAGGGACGCCTCTAGACTAAGTTGACCAGGAATGACTATATATGACCATGGGTAGGCAAGAAGCAGACTCGAGGCTCATTCTACGATTTACCTACTACAATACACTTGGCTATAAGTTCCAGCGGGGTGGCTCCCGCTTCGTCGAGTGTTTCGTCTGGTATTTCCCCCGGGAATTACTACACACCTCCTCAAACGTATCAAACATCGGATCGACACGTTGGCACCACCTTTTCTGAACAATTGGGAACTCGTTGCCTAGCGACACCAGGCGACCAACACTTCGAGCAATTTGATCAAAATAGTCGGAACGGAATCGGATGTTGTAGACGTGTTTCCCAAGAAGAAGTCCGTGAGATGTCTCGGGCCACGGCGTCGTACACGGCACCACAAAGTCTTGTGGGATTTTGCAACGGCAATTCTCCAGTTGAAACGTCTCCAATGACGGCGATATACGGTCGTTCCACTTGCACCAGTGATAATCCCGGAGAAAATGCCATTTGAACCCCAGTCCCTTCAATACATCAGCGTCACGAGCGCTCGGTTCCACATAGTACCTCTTCTGCCGCATGTTGGCAACAACTTTGCCCAAACACAATCCTGCTGCAGATCCAGGCCACGGAGGGCAATCTGGCACGACAGACGTCGCAGTTGCCGAACTCCTGTTGATAGATCACCAGCGACGGCAGCACACACTGGTCCCAGTCTCGGTCGGAGATACTGAAGCAAAACTTTATCCTCATCAACTCCTCGCTGTCCTTTTCAACCTGAGCTTTAAAGAGCCCTATGCTGCGGATCCCGTTGACTCGGACGCCAAGTTTAAACCCCCAGAACTTCTCAGGACACTCACCATCTCCAGACTTAGCGCGAAATCTTACAGGGACATCTGGATCTTTGTGGAGCTCGTAGTAGCGGAACAACGCGGGTTTGATATTGTAGTCCCATTTGTACTGGCTCAAGTCGAAGGCGAAGTTCATCTCCTCTAGATCTGGTACGGAGAAGTCCGGCAGCTGTTGCTTTTCGCTCCTCCAGCGCAGACGTAGCCACACCGCGTGCTTGCCCAGAGGGTGCCCCCAAGTCTCTTCAGGCCAGTTACTATCACCTATCGGAACAGTGAAGCGAACTGGGATGAGCAGGTCGTTGTTCAGCTGGAGGTACGTCCGTAGCGCGGGGAGCAGCGTCTTTTGCCAGACGAGGGCACTTTCAGGGCGGATGGTTAACCCCTTGTCTCCCGAATTTTAGGACCCCAAACACGTTATTCACGGTACTTTAATGTCGTATCTTAGGCCATAGCCATTTACTTCTTTTTTGTATGGCGTACATAACCGCATGCGGGAAGCTGTATAAGTTTTCAGCAGGTTTTTCCAGCAATGTTGTCACTTAGACAACCTAGAAATGCTTGCTGTGCTTCTAATGTCGTAACTTACGCAGATCAGAAAAAGAAAGGCTTACATTGTTGGATAATGAATCCTATCACCTGATCAAACCTAGCAAAGAATGAGCATCGATTCAAGAAACTTTGCATTACGTCCAGGTTAGAGCAAACACTCATCAAAGGCAACGGGCATCCCATCATCACAGCGCCGCTAGTACGCAAATCACTCTTCTCCAGTTTTTCATTCGTCGTCGTCTGCATCTTCCTCGTGGAGCGCCAGTTCCCGGCGCGTTTTCTTCCGCTTTCCAGCTTCTTTGCCAGGTCGACGAAGCACCACTTTCTTCCCTAAGGTAACTGGAATACTTTGACCAGCGTCAAAGTCTTCGTGCCAGATATTAAAGCACGTTTTAGCATCACCTTTGTACTTATGGCGGATTTTGTTGCAGAGCAAGCATTTCGCAGAGTCCAGGGAGCAGCGTTCACAGTAGAAGGTCGTAGCAAACGTCTTCTTCTTCGGGTTGCCTCGCAAAAGTGCACAGACTTTACAGGAACGCTGGCGACGCTTTTGCACGCCACTCACGGTCACCCAATCTTCTGACTGCTCGAGAGCGTGTCCGATCCGAACCGGTGTCCGTTTCCGCTTCTGGCTGTTGGGGGGAGGGGGGGGGGGAGGGGGGCGTAACCACGACACCAGCGAAGGCTTCTGCTTTCAGCTGCAGAAGTTGGTTCTGCAAGACACAATACCACTCGCCTCGAGGCATCGCTGTTGTACCAGACAGTCGCGCCGTCTCCTTGTGTGATATGTAGGCATTGACAAGCGCCAAGTCCACAAACCCCAAGAATAAGCTCTTGTAATACTTGGTGAACCTCGTAGATGTCTGGAGCGAGTATGTCTGGAGGCGGAGTTGATCGTGGACGTCAACTCCGCACAACCAGCGCTGGTAGTCATTCACTGCTGCAGGGCACGGTACAGTTTCCGCTTCTACACGTTTCACGTTCCTCTGGATCGAAGAGATTGTCATTGCGGAGCCATTACACAAGAAGTGTACCGGCTTACGGTCCCACCAGTGAAAAGCCACCATGCTTGGGACCGCAGCCGAGCGAGAGAATAGGAAGGAGCCTCTAGGAATAGCTGCTGGTCGTGTTTTTCGCGTCTCTTTGACTTGTTTGTCAAAGCCAAGTCGATCGGACATTATAGTCCGAACGACATAGACACTCATGCCGAGCAGCTCGATGGCGAGCAGAATTGAGGAGTAGAAACGGTCAACGACCACCAGATGCCAGGGGTACCGTGGTTTCGTCTCGAGCACCGTCTTCATATTGCGAACGACTGCCGCGGCACCAGTCTTGTGATCAAATGAGCTCTCACCACCCATCGCTGGCGTTGCGTTTTCCAGCATACATCTCAAATCTGGTAGGTTACGACATAGGCAGATCGTTAGCAGTCATAAAACCGTAACTTACGACGTTAGTAAAACAAACAAACTTACCGATGACAGTAGGCCGTTCTGGAATCGCACAGCATAAACATTTTAGACCCGTAGCGGTGCGGTTTGTCCGGCATGAACATGCTGGTAGTGTTGTGCTTACAAGTCGAAGGCAACACTCCTTCGCCGAAGGAAAACACGGCAGGTAAACTCCAGCCAGCCAGAAAACGTTGCTGCAGCTTGTCCACAACTGGACGAAGTTTCCAAAGTTTGTCACGAGCTCGATCAGCCTCGTTATCTACAAAATGTAAGTCTCGTAGAATGTCTTGACAGCGATTGCGTCCCATGAAGCGGCCGATGCTCCCTGTGGGGACCGCACCATCCTCCGTCATAGACCAGTGTGCGGCAAAACTTCTCTTTTGAGGGCACAGCATACGGGCAATGAGAAGCCCCATGACTTGCAGGATTTCATGCGTCTCATAACCAGCTTTTGCTTGCAGTCGGCGCCGGATCTGGGTCAGTGTCTCCGGATGAGAATGGCACTGTTGAGCTTGCACGGCCTTCGCACGTCTATCGAGTCGTTGCTGGCAATATCGGTTGGTCTCGATGCTAATCGTTACCCATATCTACTTCGGTAGAAAATAGAAAAATGTCAGCAGAGGCAAATGACACTGGCTCCCCAGCTCGAGGACAGGCTGTGCCTCCTCCATGTTTAGCCCTGATAGTCATCGTCAGCTGCGGTGTCCTTCGTGTAGCCGCTTGTTACATCAACGTAGTTGACTGGCTTCAGCACACGCAGCGAAGCACGTCGCGTTGCTACTAAACATTTACAATACAAAAATTAGTACGCTAACAACACCAGAAAGCAACGTTTTTAATGCGTACCGCCGTCTTCTGCCGCACGGTTGGCTGTGCTTCCTGCCGGCACAACTGTTTTCGGCTCGCCCCCAGTTGTCTTGGCTCCAGCGCGTGGCTTCTTCGGTGTGCTGACACGCACGGGCTTCTTCGGCATCCTGGCTGTTTGGGCTGCTCGCTTGAAAAAGCAGGGAGAATTCGTACTTACTTGGATGCAAAAGATTCCGCAAAATTTCAAATTTTAGCTTTGATTTTTGCTGTAATCTAAATCTGATTGTGTTGCGTTAACGAGCTCACAATTGGTTTGGAAGCAG
This sequence comes from Phytophthora plurivora, assembly GCA_030027945.1. Classification (NCBI taxonomy): domain Eukaryota; phylum Oomycota; class Peronosporomycetes; order Peronosporales; family Peronosporaceae; genus Phytophthora; species Phytophthora plurivora. The sequence continues at coordinate 572,728 of CP125267.1, forward strand.
ATCGCTACGACGTTGTCGAAGCTGCAAGTCCATTTCAGCAGGACACTGCACTTCTACTTGTCTAACACGTAATCTTCTGTAAATCCCAGGCATCGATGTCGCTGTTTTGTTCGATCCTTGCGAACCTCGATTTTTCTTTAACTGCAAATTTTTGCCTAGCATCGTTGACTATCGGGTCACCCAAAGCGCCAAGTGAGAAAGTGTCGAGACCATGGTGGCGGCGCAAAACCCATCGTAATGCATAAGTTGCGAACGTGAAAGATTCGCTGGGGTAGCAAGTCGAGTCAATATGACGGATCTTCCCATACTTACCGCGGTCGCTCTAGCGCCTCCGTCGAGGATTCAGGCCATCGATCACATTCCTCACCTCACTAACTACTTCCTCGTTCCGTCCACGATCGACGCCGCAGTGTACCTAGACCTCCAGCGTGTCACCAAAGTCTTCAGAACCTTCCGACCATTGACGGTTGGCGCGATGGATGGTGCTGCTACTCTAGGACGTCTCGATATTCTCAAGTGGCTGGACGCCAACAGATCGGAAGGCTGCTCTGCTGCTGCTTTCAACGGAGCGGCAGCCAATAACCACCTTGACGTGTTCAAGTGGTTGCTCCTGTCATACCGTGACCATTGCAACTTCACGGAGGCATTGGCATCCGCTGCTGGTGATGGTCATCTCCGAGTTGTGAAGTTTTTAACAAAATCTGGATATGGGCGACTGCGTGTATTCGACTACGAAGTTGTGATGGAGGCAGCGGTGTTGAACAGGCAAATTGAAGTATTGGAGTACCTTATATACTCGGAGAGAGATGACGAATATCGACGACAGGGTCGTGAATGCTGCTGCGAAGTTGGCCTAACTGAAGTGTTGCGGATTCTCCTGCATACCGTCGCTAGGCTCGATGTGTACTTGTACGGTGACACAAGTTTTGGGCTCGAGTATGCTGCTGCTGCGGGATATTCTGATATCGTTGCTCTACTGCTGGAGCATGGACAGACGTCGGTTGGTACCTCGATGGAGAAAGCTGCGGAGGAAGAGCATAAAGATGTGACGGGGCTGTATCTAACCGTGCTGTCGCTCCGGCGGTAACTCACAACCGCGACGTTTTGGCAGAATTTCTCGTTCGATTTTGTTTGCCTTATGAGGTGGAACAAGTGGCTAAAACTGCAAACAATGTCCAGCGTGAGCTGCTCAAGCTGCAACATGCCAAACAAGCCCCTTACCGCTGCCTCGATCTTGCGGATGAATTGGCTTATGTTAGATTTGTTTCAGCCGCTGCATGTGGCAATGAGCAGGTCGTGAAGGCATTGATGCATCAATTATTTTCAATATCCGCGGCTCACATTGGATATGTAGTGGAGGTTGCAGCAGCGCTTTCGCAGTGCGGGGTTGTGAAAATTATCTTCGACGAATTTGCTTCAAGAAACCTTCGCGTTCCAGATTCCGTCGGTATTAAACCAGCTTTGCAGAGAGCTCTAGAAAGCAACGATCTTGTCATGGCGAGGCTTCTCACTAGATCTTGTGATAGATTCACGGCGGGAATTATGTTGAACAACTATGGCTTGAAATACCAAGTAGAGGCCGTAAAGGTGCTAGCTGAACGAAGCTACCAGTACGACATTGCCGCGGCTGCATTTGAGACGTGCATGGCTGGTCGTGAAGACGTTTTCAGCGTGCTAATGGAGTTTACGCAAGAAACGACTGTGCGAGAAATTTCAGTTAAGCTAGCAAATGCAGGTAAACTCGATACTGCGAAACACGTTTTGATGAACAAGTGTAATGCAGAAAAGCTGTTCGCAGAAGCCATTGCGAGTGGAACTACTGAACTGGTGAAACTTCTCTTGGGGGAAATGAGTGGATCACTCATTCGGTTTGCACTGTTGACAGCTGCACGTTTTGGTCACATTGGCGTGGTGAAATTGCTGCTTGGAAACAGAGAGCTATGGGATACTCACTTTCACGCTCTCGAAGATGCTGCGAAGGCAGGACACGCGAATGTGGTCGATTACTTGCGCCAGTGGTGTGGTCCTGCACGGATCACGAGAATCATAGCTGACTTGAGAGCAGCAGGGGAAGAGGGAGCTGTAGCATTGCTGGACACGAAAAGAACTCGGCTTGAGTGAAGAAGGGTTGGAGTCGTGAAGCATTTAAGTGCTGGCTCCTGCATTGTAAGTTTATTTTTCTTCGAAATGGACCGCAAAGAGGATTGAAGGGAGGTGTACACCGAGCGATAATTACTACCGACGGGACAGAATCAGTGGCAATGGAGGTTAGCTGGTTGACAGAAATGAAGATAAGTTTAATGGAATTGTGTCCAAGTATCAGTACGCAGCCTGTTTGTTTGCTTGTTTAAAAGAATCGGCAATAACTATCGTGATTTTTCTGCGAAGTCCTAGTAAACGACAATGCATGCCAATTCATGTCCTAAGCGATCTGGTCATTCCTGTGGAAGGTTCAGGGCAGATTGGCACGCTGATAGCGCTTCACGACTGCACAATACACTCACGGGCAAACTGCCATCGTGCTGTAGACTTTTCTTGGTAGCGTCTTCCTTGGAATCAAAATCGTTGGATCCTCCTGCTAGCATAACGCATTCCATTGTCTTTTGCAAGGCGAGGAACGCATTGTTGATCTGCCGCTTGGGGAGTGCGGTAAATGAATGCTCCACGGTCGCAATAAGCTCCTCGATAGGCGTCAGCTGCATAGCGGCATTGCGAACTTGCATCGCCTCCGGATAAATACTCTTCATAAAGTTGTGGGTAAGCACAACCAGCTCGGGACTGTAAGCTGGCTGGTGCTGCACTCGAATATCCCAGCCGTCCGCCCTGCCGTGCTCTGCAACCAAGTGGTCGTCAGCCGTTAATCGCACCTGCGGGTTGTCTATCTGGATGAAGAGCGGACGGTTGTGCTGCGCTTGAGGCATTTTCATCTTGATCGCTGGGATGACGTAGTTCGTGACCATGGCTTGAATCTCCTTCTTAGTGATCGTCTCCAGCGCGCGAATCGCTCGTCCAGTATGTGCTGCTGCTTGGTCCCATGGCAATACACTGACCTCCGGATCAGCCTCGACAAACGGCCAGGCCCCAAGCTTGCCGTCGAACTGCTGCTGTCGTTCGTGATCCCACTGCGGTCGAGCAACAGCAACGAGAAACATCACCTTGGTCTTCTTCGCGTTGCGACTGCTAGGCAAAGAGCACCATTTGGTGTTGATGTGCACGACGTTAAACATGTCGTCGAACACGCCATTCGGTTGCATCTTGCTGAAGCAGAACCGGAGTCGATCCCGTTTATTCTTATCGGACAGTGGTGGCTTAATAGCATTGGCGATCGTCGTCTTCGGTTCGTTGCTGGTAGTCTCTTGATGCTCGCACTCTGCAGTGTCGGTGGGGTTACTGTCTGTGTCATCCTTCAGTAGACGAAAGAGTGTGGTGCGTGGGACACCCACCGCTGTCGATAGAGCTCGTAGTGATCCACGTTGGTTCAATGGCAGCTGCTTCACCTTCTCCAACGCAGCGGAATAGTCCTTCTTCTTGCGTCCACAGTTACCGCGTTTCTTGGACAAAGCCTGCTTCATCACGACGTCGGCGGAGGCTCCAGCGTCCATTGCCGTCTTCATCTGGTTCCAGATGCGCGAGACGGTGTTGCGGTGCACCTGGAACTTGTCTGCAGCTGCGGAGATGACGGCGCGAGGCAGGCGAGCTTCGCCTTGGCTGTGCTGGAGCAGGAAGTCAGCCATGTTCAGGCGCTCCGTGTCCGTCATATTCGGCTTACTTCGCGCTTGCGCCTTGCCATGGGAAGTACCTGCCACAGTCTTGTTCTGGATGAGATCACTCACCTCTCTAGCCGCTTCAGTGGGGAGCGAAGCGAAGGCGGCACCTTCCGGCATCTGCAGACTCGCCATGTCGACAACAATGGAAGAGCTCTGAACCATCTAATTCTGGACAAAATAGTTTTAACCAATTGTAGATTTACTTGACGATTATAGACCAGTAATAATTCTCCTTTTGGTTCCGAAAAGAATGCACTTTAGTTTTCGATTGAAGACCTTCGAGTCGAAGTTCGACCACATAGAAAAAGTCATCGAGATGCTCAAGTACCAGAAGTGGCTCGCTGCCTTCGTCGTGCTGCTCGCGCTGTGGCTGTTGCTACTGCGGTATGTGACCGACCACGTACAAGACCCGCACGTTCTACAAGTGGTGACGGCGCTACCCATGTACGCCATCGTGTCTTTCGGCGCCTACTCTTTGGCGGTGATTGCGCTGTCCGTCATGGCAGTGCAGGATTTCCCAGAGGCTTCCAAGGAACTGGACCGGCAAGTGGTGGAGGCCAAGGCTGATCTTTCCAAGAAGGGATTCAAGTTCTAGACGCAGGACCGAGGCAGAAGACGCAGAACGGTGGATATACGCTGCAAGAAGATGAAGATGCTTGCTGCACGTCGATAAATCTGCTGCAGTATGTGCTGTACAGAGGATATCGCGGTGATTCAAGCACCACCGAGATTGCAAGAGCTCAGATGATATGGTTCTAGTGGAAGTTTGCATTTACATCGAGGCTGTCGTCGTCTACAGAGTCAAGAAAAGCAAGGCCGGCAACCAGCATGCATGTGCTGCTTCGTGTCATGTCTGCTAGATTTAATAAATGTGATGTGTGCACACCATATTCCTTTCTCTGAACAAGTTTCCTTTCAAATAACATATTTGGTGTCTGAAACACAACAGTCTCGTGGGTGGATCCCAAGTCGTTTCACAAGACGCGGACGCAGCAAAGGAGTGGGGAGTTCAATTCATCTTAGACGGCGCGTGGGTGAGGCTGCAGGCGGATATCAACCCAAGAAGACAGCACATCGTATTACCCGTTGTCTCTCCTCTCCTTAGCACTGAAAATCTCTCCAATTGAACCAGTTTTGGAGTCCAGAAGCGAAGACACAACCAGTGAATTAAAATGGGAGGCGAGTGCGTACCGGATCATTGCCGCGAGTGCGGAAGCAAGGACGTCGTGACGGACTTCAGCGCGGGCGACGTCGTGTGCCGCGGTTGCGGCATGATCCTCGGTGAGCGCATTATAGATGATTCCCCCGAATGGCGAAACTTTGCTAATGATGATCGGGGTGGTGACCCCGCTGCGAAATCCAGGGTCGGCGACGTCGCAGACGCGCGGCTTGATAGCGTTTCGTTGTCCACGTATCTGGTCGATACGAAGAAGGGCGGTGGGGGCGCCGACGGCGAGCCGGGGCGCAAGCACAAGCGGCCAAACATCTCGTCTGATAGCGCTAAGGTGAAGAGGATGCAGCGCAATATGGCACGCATTCAAGAAGTGGCTGACTATATGTCGCTACCCAAGAAGATCGTGGAAATTGCACTGGACGTGTACGCAGAAGCAGAGAAGCAGGGAGTGAATATGCGAGGGCCGGAACGAGAAAGTATGGCTGTGGCAGTGCTATTTATCGCGTGCAGAAAAGCAGGCAATGCCCGATCTCTCAAGGAGTTTGAAGAGGCCTCAGGCATCCCCAAGCGACGAATCGGCAAGTCCTTTATGAGTTTGCAGCGCCGTTTGGATCTAGAGGTGAAACAAGCCACGACGGAGGAGTATGTGCAGCGCTTCTGCTCGAGACTGGGACTGCCTAACAAGACACAGATGATTGCGCACGCGGTGGCGAAGAAAGCAGATAGCTTGGAGCTGTCGAATGGACAGCCTCCGGTTGCAGTGGCGGCGTCGGTGATCTATTTGGTGGCAGCATACACGAACGCAAAGCGCTCGATCCAGGAGATTAGCGACGTGACAATGATTGGCGAGAAGAACATGAAGAGAGTGTGCAAGGAGCTGAACAAGAGCCGCGTGGTGCTTTTCGAAGGCGTAGTGATGACTTAGACGACAGCTGACTGTGGAGCCACAAGAGAGCCAAGAGCACAAGACCTCGTAAGTAAGCAGGAAGGAGGGCCACCGAGCACTCAGGTTCGTATATATTTACAGGAGGCCACGCACCTCCTATTTGCATGGTAAGACCCAATCAAGAAACCTCTTGAAAGTAGCTCTCTGTCTGCTAATTGCTGCTTGCTTGCGTGAAGGAACCCGACTGACGTTTGATGCTGTGCTTGTGGTGCTTTTCTTGCTTCCAGGCCAGATAGAGACCTAGAGATAGACAATAGAAGAACCGGACGCAGCCTCCGCATCGATGACTGTGACGTTCTTGTACACTACGTAATGTTATTGCTTGACTTCGGACGTGACGCACTCTTGTGCTTGAGACTGTGCCTTGCCTGCTTAGAACCGACGTTGCAGACAAGCGAAAACTGGGATCTTGTGTCACTCGTACACGAGCTGCGCGATTTCTATCCAGGATGTGTGAGTTCGTTGGCCTCTCTTGAGGCTCCAGACGACGCCACGGTACAGCAGCTCCTCTCGGTTGTTCAGCCGTCGTAGAACCAGCTCCAAATTGTTCGACAGCTACAAACATAGCAACGAAACCTTGTCTAGCGACGGGTGTACATTTACGCACAAAAGACTGAGATTATTGCCGTACCTGTTTGGTGCAGGGCTCGGAGAAGCAAAGTGACAGTCCACACGTTGTAAAGCACCACAGATATCCGCAGCCATAACACGGGAGGCACGGGAAGAAGTCTTCCACCGTCTGATTGAGCACGTCCACGCAGAACTTGAACTCTCTCCGAGATACTACCAGCAACGGCATTCAGTACACAAAACACGTAAGCTCCGCTCTACCATCAGCCTGTGCTAAGGGGGATTCCATCGTTGATGAACGTGACTTACTTATCCCATCCAAGGCCGTGGGGAACACATCGTCGTATGAGGACGAGTACCCGCTCACTGTCTTGAGACCGGTGGCCTCCAGCCTGGCCAGAACCACGAGGTTGTGGCCGTCGCCGGGCACCAGCCGCTCCGTGGACATTCGCCGCCTTGATCTCTTCCGCTTCTTGGCGTGGCGCTTGGATTGCCGATGCTAATCAAACGATGCTAGTCAAATGAACGGACGTCAGCAGGCGAATCTTTTGCTGCTAAAGATCGGGACTCGAAAGGGCACGGCATTTTTGTATCAACAAAACATAGCGATATGGATGAGCCTCGTTGGCATTGAGTCGTTGACATTGAGTCGTTGACAGGGACAGGAGATGAACGTCATACTGGTGGCGATGCCGCCGCCGGGCCGTCTAGACAGACAAGTGCACAACCTTATAGACTGCTCTCTAAAATGTTTATTGATCATTTTGACTGAATAGCAGTGTCGTTTACTGTTGTGTAGGTAACGTCGCTGTCTTTCACAGGTTTTCCTTGACGGAGTCCAGCGAGCGCCGCATTATCCCACAATTGACCATCAGCTTCAACTGAACAAGCTTATCGTATAGATCTACCCCTCGACCTGCGGTTCTATAGACAAAAGAGTCGTTCTGCGGAGCTTGCCATGGGCAATATATGTACCCCTATGGCCCATTGTGAGAAGCGTACAGCACCTTAGATCGCCGGCGGCGGTAGAGCAGTTTGACTGAGCAGAAAATTTACAGCTTCTCTACAGTGCAAAGGAACTGAGCGCAGATATTTTTTCCGACGGGATTTACGAGATGCCGTCGTCGGAGAGCATCAGCACTTTTAGTGCTATACTCGCTGCCTTCCGATCAATAGGCCTTGACTTGTCTTGTGGAATTGAAGATCGCAAAGAGTAATACAGTATTATGCTGTCTTGAGTTTTGCAGACTGCATAGAAGTGCTAAGTTCGCAGTGCAAAACGCACTTATCTAAAAACCTCCTGAATTCGATCGTTATCTTCTCGAATTTCTTCACGGCAGTGTCGAACAGAGCCCAAAGGGCGAGCAGAGCCACCAGGTCGAACTTCAGCGCCACGCAACAATGTCCACCGCCGCTCGCCGACGATTAATGCGCGACTTCCGCAAGCTGCAGAACGACCCGCCGTCTGGCGTGTCGGGCGCTCCCATGGACAACAACATCATGCTCTGGCAGGCTGTCATCTTCGGGTACGACTAGGGTTCCTCCTTCGTTTTTTCCGACATTTTTTAACGTATTTCTTAACGTGACAGGCCGGACGACACGCCCTGGGAAGGAGGTACCTTCAACCTGACGCTCGAGTTCAGCGAGGACTACCCAAACAAGGCGCCGACCGTCAAGTTCATCACGAAAATGTTCCACCCCAACAGTACGCACGCTGTAAATTACCTCGCTCTTCCATTTATTACCTCGGAGCTAACTAGTTTTCTTCTTTTGGCTATTTAACAGTCTACAACGACGGTCAGATCTGCCTGGACATCCTGCAGAACCAGTGGTCTCCGATCTACGACATCTCAGCCATCCTCACGTCCATCCAGTCGCTGCTGTGCGATCCCAACCCGAACTCGCCGGCCAACTCGGAGGCCGCGCGTCTCTTCCAGGAAAACCGACGGGAGTACAACCGCCGCGTGCGTGAGATCGTCGAGCAGAGCTGGCAAGCCATCGCGTAAGCTCGTTCGTCCGTTCGCTAGGCTTTTCCGCTGCTACATTGTGCTGAGGACGTAGCAGGAGTGGTATCTGCTATTCGTGTTGATGCATTGCCTCTCTTTTTCTTTTATATCCCGCTCTAAGCCAAGACCCAGAGCAAAAACTACATCGAGCGTGACCTGAAACGAGCATGAACGGGTGAACAGCAAGATAAGACAAGGCCGAAGCAGTGCATTTAACGAGGGACAGAGGGCAGCGAACTGGTAGATGGTAGGAGACGAAAACTGAATTTTAAAAAGAGAAGAAACGCTCTTTTGACTGCTTTGATCGCTTGCTACTGCGCAAATGGGGCTTCCGCAGCTTCGTCTACGCTGTGGAGTAGCTGGTTGGATTGGGCTTGAACCGGATTAAAGCGAGGCTTAATTGTTGGAGCATTGACGGACCCCGACGCAGCAGCGGAGGCGGCAGCAGCTCCGAACGAAGACAATTGGATGTCGCAGCCCAGATCCCGCAGAGCTGCGTAGGCTTCGTCACCACAGCCACGATACTGTTGCGCCTCACGAAGCAGTGGCTCGATCTCAGGTTCGTCGTGCAAGAAGCGCGAGCGCAGATCCACACTGCGCGCCACCATATTACGCACGGCCAGACTGGCTTGGCGCAACACAGCCACGTCACGGCGGTGAACCTGCAAAGCCCTCGAGATTTGACGAATCGCTCCAAGCTCGACTAGCGCACGACTGTTCTCTGGTGAGCGGAGGGCAATGGCAGCTAGCGTGGCGCATGCATTTTGCTGGATTGAAGCATCGGCTTCATGCCGATTCATGATCAACAAAGTCTGTTCGACACCTCCGGACTGCAATATCGCACGTTTCAGATCGTCTGCCGCCGCCACATTCCGGAAAACTGTGATACACCGCTTGGCAACGGGCGCAATGTGTTGATACGTCTTCATCACTTCCTGCACGGTAGTCAAACCATCCAAATCGGCAATCTGTATACAGTTTTCCTCCGTCACGGCCAGTTGCTTCAGTACTGCAAGCCAATTGACTAGCAGATCCGACGCCGTACTTGCTGCATCGCCGAGTTTAGCTTGACGTAGAACGTCTATAGTGTACGGGATCAAGTTACGCTCGACGAGAGCCTTGACGGTATCTTGTGCCTGTGAGAAGGTCGCGCTCGGGTCGTCGTTGATAGTCAGCACCCGGAAGCAAAGTGCCAGTTGCTTCGACAGCACTTCGTTCTCCTTGGCTCGTTCTAGGTGTCTGCACAGTGCTTCAACACCATTGGACTTCGTAAAATGGGCTTTGTTGCTCTCGTGTTTAACACACGCCGCCTTCACCAGCGCCAGAACTCGGATCACCGTCTCCGTATCTTCTAGTTGGCGCTTCAACACCTCCACAAGTCGCTGCATCCCTGCAACGCCCACAAAGTCCTGATTGTCCGTATTATCTGCGCATAATAACACCAGCAAACTGCTACACGAGACCACGACGGCAGCGGAATCTGCGTCCAGCAGCGTCAGCAACGTGTCCACTGCGTCGTTCCGCCCCGCCACCACGCGCGCCTCCGGGGCTTCTTCGCAGACGCTCTTCAGCTCAGAGATGAGACTCAGCACTTCATTCTGCTCACTCTTTAGTTCCGAAAGCTCCTGCAGCTCCGAGATCAGCCGCTTCAGGCGAGCAGGCAGCGCTTCCTGTCCCTTGGACCCTCCAGTCTTAATAATGTTGGACAGATCCACGCCCTGCGACTCGAATTGCTGCACAGCGTCGGCCACGGCCTCCTCCAAGGACATGTCGAAGTCCTCCACATTCTCAGCCACGCACTCGTCGAACGTCTCCTGCGAGATCTGCTTGCGCGCTGTGGACGTCATCCTTGGCGACTTCTTGGTCAAATGGTTTTGAGTAATGGCTACATTTTTGGATAGAAATGCTTTTTTATCATTTCTAAAATTGCCTTCTAGCATTTCTAAAAACAAAGATCGAGATGAAGGACACGGACAAGCTGCTGGTCGAGGGTGTGGAGGCTCTGGAGGAGTATCTGGACGAGCACGAGATCGCGAGTACAAAGGTCAAGCAGGTGCGCGTGTATTGCATTAAGTGCGTTAGTCGAGTCAACGTATTGATGTGACTTGGAGCAGGGATTTCTGATGCTGACGAAGGCCAAGCTGCGGCTGCCAGAGCACGCACTAACGGAGATCTCGTACCACGAAGAGTTTGAAGCTTCTCGCGTGGTGACCTTGGACTCTGAGGGGAATTGGAGGCTGCAGGATGCGTTGGAGGTTAAGGAGCAGAAGAGTGACAAGAAGAACAAATCGCTCCATCGAAGAGCAGGAAAGAGTAGCGAGAAAGAAGAACCGACAAGAACAGGGAGTGACACAGCAACGTCGAAGGTGGATTCGCTGCTGTGGTTTAGTTCGTTGCCACCGAGCGATCTCCGCAAAGCGCAGAAACTATTCTTAAGTGGTGCGTTGCTGTGCGGCTCATTAGTGTTACTGTTATTGACATGTCATGTTCCGCTGTAGGTGTTCAAGCTTTGCTAGTGACAGCAGCATCTGCGAATAAGGTTCAGCGAGCTGTGAAAGGTGTCGGTATCCCTTCATAACACAAAGCCAATGATATCAGGGTATTTCAAGGTCGAATTCCTTTCCTTGCTGTGGCTTTTATCAACGCTGAGGATATTGTCCACATTCTAAAGCAGCATCCGCTTATACAGACTGCCGCTGTTGGTATCTACCGGGTTTTCGACTGAAAATGCTGGTAAAACGCTCCTTCAATTTGTCCACCGCCATGTCGAGTTTGATGCTCTGCTCCTTGACGAACCCCACGTTCATCTCTTTCCCCGTATACCCGCGCTGCAAGTTGCGGCGGATGAAAGTGTCGTACTCGGAAACAATTCGGGTGATCAGGTCCGACGTCGAGATGCCATCCGTACGCCGCGTCTCGAGGAACTTGCCCATCGCCTTGATTCGGGCATAGACGTCTCCCTCCGACGCTTCACCCGACGAGTCCGAGTACGGCAGCGCATCGTGACACACGTAGTCGATCTTGTGCTTCTCTAGGAAGCCGTCGGTGATCACCCAAGGAGCGTCCTCCACCACTTCGTCCACCCACTTGCAGTGACGCAACGACTCGTAGCGCTCTTTGTCCGTCATGACCGTTCGCCCCTTGAGTTTGTGCGTGATCTCGTCGTTGCAGCAGCCCACGATCAGATACGTATTCGGATACGCCTCCTTGCACTGCTGCAGGGCCTTAGCGTGTCCGAAGTGGAAGAGATCGAAGATGCCATCGGCGTAGAGACGTAGAGGTCGACCAGTTAGAGAGCCAGGCTCGCCTTCCTCCAATGTCTTGCGGAACGGTCCGGAGTTGGTGGAGTCGGTGCTAGTTCCGCTATCACTTCCTGCAGGGTTGAGGCCCAACTCTTGCTTAGACTGGTCATTCGTTTCTGATGCCGACTGCAAAATAGCCACAGTTAGAATTAATGATCAATGAGATGCAGCATAAAGTATTGTAACCTACCGGCGCCATACTTGAATATTCTGCTTGGGTCTTGTTCGATACTGAGAGAAAGCTGGAATGGCTGCTCATGAGTCCACCTCGCGGCGGCGGTGCCACATATGATGGGATCTGCCTCACCAGCGACAGGCTTGTTTCGCATTAGCCGTTGGTGGGAGAGGCCGACGAGATGCGACGCCCATTGAGGACGAGCGCGTAAGTTACTAGGGTCGTCTTCAACTTTAGTGTAGCCATCCATCTATTTCGTGTGAGCCACATTGCTAAGTGCGCATCTGTCTCCGCACTTAGCGCACTTCAGCCATGGCGATCGACCACGTCATGCAGGGCGAAGGCAGCGAGTTGGTTGCGCGGCTCGCGAGCCGCCACTTCCGACCCGGAGGCGTCGTCAAAGGTGTCGTGAGGCTCGTGAGCCACCAGCAGAAGCCTGACGCGCACTCGGAGATCGCACACGTCGTGGCTCAAGTGCACGGACACGTCACAGTGGACAGCAACCTGCTGACTCTTCCTGTAGTGCACGTGATCTCACCTCGTACGGCGTCGCAGGAGGAACGTGCGCAGCTGGAGCGCAAACTGTCCGAGGATGTCGTGCTATTCGACAAGATGGGCGCAGCCTTACCCGACGTTCGCACCTTCTCGGGAGATACAGGCACGTGCATTTTCCGCTCGTCTCCGTCAGTGTTGCTCTCGGATATCAACATAGCTCCCACTCAGTCCGAGCTGGATGCTGCTGCGAAGAAGAGTCACGAAGCGAGTGATCCTGTGTCGGCTGCTGAAGCTGCACGGGAAGAGACAGCGGAGCGCTGCACGCGAGAATTCGCCATTGCTCTTCCAGAGAACATCTGCCCCACATTCCGCGGATCCTCAGCTAGGGTTTTCTACATGGTCTCTATCACTGTCCAATGCGCCATTGCTGGAAGTAAACCTGTGTCTGTGCACCTGCCATTCGAAGTGTATGGATCTGAGTATCACTTCGAGGCTGGCACTGTGGCTAGTGCTAGCAAGCTAGCGGCGAGTCAACGCAAGAGTGATGGTAGCGCTGTGTCTGGCGTTAAAACGAGTGCTGATACAACTAAGCAGCAACAGGTCGTGGGCGGAGTTACTCGCGTCGGAAGACTAGACCGAAGTGTATCCATGGCACCAGCACCCGTTGGCGTGCGCAAAGGCAGCGAGATCGCGTTTGAACTGCGTCCTTCACTCATGCACGGGCGTGTGGAAACGGAGCAGATGCAACGCGCGCAGACGAGCATTTTTACGATCGGCAAGGACAGCAGCCACCTCGTCCGTTTCCTGCTGACGAAGCAGTTCTACCAGCCAGGGGAAGTTCTGTTAGGCGTGTTCGACTTCACCCGTGCCAGTATCCCATGCTATGAAGTCTCGGCCACGCTGTGTCTTGAGGAGACGCTCTCATCTATGGCACTAGATCCAGACCGCGTCGTGCAGTCCAAGGTGTTCGGCAGCTTCCACGAGCGAACTCTGGGCGTACTGCAGACGAACGTTCGCTTCAGTATCCCCCACGACGCGCTGCCCACTATCAAAACGGACCTGGTGCGATTCCAGTGGCTGCTGCGCTTTGAGTTTTCCGCTGGTGCGCCGCTACCACTGAAGGATTCAGCTGCCTCAATACCGACGCCACAACAGCGACAGACGTTCCAGTGGCAAGTGCCGATCGTTGTGCAACCTGCCGTGGCCACAGAGCGCAACCAGCTCGCCAACGTGCCACACAAGCTCTACTCAGGCAGCACTCGCGTGGTGTCGTTGTCCAGTTAATGCATTAACGTAGTTTTTCACTGTTAGCCATTTTTGCTGTCACGTTGAAGTTCGTAACTTAAACGGGAGTCTTTTGTGGGTACAGATGAACTTAGTCGGCCTTAAACTGTATATGAACGGTACTATCCAAAATCGTACATATTCGAACTAAGTACGATGTTCACTCCGCGTGTCGTGTCACTTTCAGTTTTCAAACGACCTGAAGCATAAGCGACTATGGCGAGAAAGGTGCGTGTCCCCCCGTTGTATAATATCGTCCTGTGTGTAGGCCCCTTCTGCATCTACCGATGCAAAATTCACTCCCAAAACCTATGGGGTTTCCCCGGTTTTAAAGCTGGACAAATGGCTGCAGTGCTAACGAGACTTTGGTGGTAAATATGTGATATGTAGAGACGTGCCACCGAGATGAACAACGCGGAGGAGGCCGAGGCCGACCACCACGCGCCTCTCGCTGAGGAGACGAAGTATTCTTCGGAGGATGCCAGGGAATTCAACGACACCATCAGCGTAAGCAGCAGCCAGGAGGGAGAGCTAGAGCCGCAGCCGGAACCCTATCGCAAGAAGCTGAAAGAGGGAGAGCCTGGCACGCTAACTGGTCGCCCCCTGCGTCTCTACGCCGATGGCATCTTCGATCTCTTCCACTTCGGACACGCTAAGGCCCTGCAGCAGTGCAAGGAGGCGTATCCGAATACGTATCTGATTGTTGGCTGCTGCAGTGACGAGATCACGCACAAACTCAAGGGGCGAACGGTTATGACGGACAAGGAACGCTACGAGTCGCTACGCCACTGCAAGTGGGTGGACGAAGTGGTGGAGGATGCACCGTGGGTACTTCCGGACGATTTCCTAGACAAGCACAAAATCGATTACGTGTGCCACGACGCTCTGCCGTACTCGGACGCGTCGGGTGAAGCGTCGGAGGGAGATGTGTACGCTCGTATTAAGGCGATGGGCAAGTTCCTCGAAACTCGGCGTACGGATGGCATCTCGACGTCGGACTTGATTATCCGGATCATTGCGGAGTACGACACGTTCATCCGCCGCAACTTGCAGCGTGGATACACCGGCAAGGACATGAACGTGCCTTTCATCAAGGAGAAGAGCATCAAGTTCGATATGGCAGTAGACAAGGTGCGCAACGACGTGGACGGATTCGTGCACAAGTGGATGAGCAAGGCCGACGACATGCAGCACAGCTTCCTGGAGCTTTTTAGCAAGGAAGGCCGCCTGGTAAGTGCAACGCTACAGCTTTGATGCGTTGAATGCTGATGGAATTTCTAACCAAACTGTTGTTTATCGCAGCGCACATCATTCCGCAAGCGCCGAAAGATTATCAAGGAGCGATTGTCGGAGCGTATGTCCGAAATGGCGCGCGAAGGATTGTGCTAAGTGAAGCTGCACTGGGTGCTTCTCAAGACCTGCAGGTGACTCGGTATAGTACTCGTTCTGTAGGTCTTCGGCTTTACTTGTGCATCTTGAATTGTATGGCGACTTGCATCATTACCACTGAGAAATGACAAGACATTCATTTCTAGTCTATGTGTACCCATGTTGCTTCATCCCGTGCGTAGCAACGTTGAGAACGACACGTACTTTGCCTGCAGACGTGACGCGCGTTACCTCGCGACTGTCACTTTGAGCTACGAACTTTGAGTCAAAGTATTCCGGTGGGGATCCTGTTATCCAAGCCACAAGCTGCTGCACCAGTGATGAAGACATCGGGCGGAATAGCGGCACCTCACGCATAGAGCAGCCTGGGGTAATCGGAAACGCTACAGAGCCATAGCCTCGCACCACGTCGCGTCCGAAAGCGTCAAGTCCGTACAGACTAAGTACCAGTCGCGGCCAACCGAACGGGTTTGTGCTCTTAAACGACACATCGATGGGGAAGTTGAGCAGGATTTCGTCCTCATTGCTGGCCATGTACGCGATCTGCGAGAGTCCGTTCTCAGCTCCCTGCAACACAAAAGTGGTAAGTCAAAGATGCATCCGCCTAACATTCCCATACCTTAACTCACATGTAGAACGCGCCAGTCGACGCCGTACGTGATCGTATATCGGCAGTACACGTTCGTGACGCCTGGGTACTAATCGCGCAGTCTAGATGTAAGTGTCTGTTCGGCAGCAATGGCAGCGGACGAACGTACATGGACGCTTTCCACTTGACCGGAACAAATGACCTGGAACCCGGCGGCAGGTTGAGCCATTGGCATTGTCGATGGTACAGAGGTCATTGCCACTGAAGTGTCTTCTTGTTCTCCATTTAGCCCCACAGATTTCCTCAGTCGTACCCGCTCCAGTGCCTTCGCAACAGCGTCAGTAGCTGCTGGTGATGCCATCTTGAAGTGAAGCGGTGGATATAAAACGCATAATCCGATAGTGCAACATTACTTGCTTATGTTGCTCCAGCAACATTACACGGATCCCCCTCATAATCAAGGTCGACCAGTGATGGCGGGACGGGCGGAATCGGCGGACGAACGCGCTCTGCGCCGCGAGTTACAAGAGCTCGGGAAGAAGCGGGACGCGCTGAACAACTCAAGTACGTTCTGCTCTACCTCCTGCCCGTTTTGGGCGAGTTTTCAGCGCCTCAGAGCTTCGTAGCTGCTCATTTAACTCATCTAAAGCGTTGCAATCTTGGATCTAATTGCTGTTGCGTCGCTTCCTGCAATCTACAGACCGTCGAGGCAGTGCAAAAGCGACAGGAAGTGTAGCTGGTCGACGTAGTGTCTTTGCTAGACTCGGAGGCGAGGCAACACGCGGCCGACAGGTTGTTCAGCTCAAAGAGAACAATGCCCGGGGCAATGCCTCAAGGAGGCTGGGGAAGCGCGACAATGAGGATAACAGAGAAAACAACTCTGTGAAGAGACAGAGACTGCACTCAGCTGTGGCCAGACCCGAGGGGGCTCACCATACAGAGGGAAGATCTGTTACCGCAGCTTCTTCGCCCGTAGTGAACAGTGCTCGTTCTCAGGAGATGAAGCAACGAGCAGTAGCTCCTTATGCGCAGAAGGAAGGCATTGCACGCAGCCGGCGCATGTTTGGGGCGCTGATGGGTCATCTAGGCAAGGCGAAGCGGCAAATAGAGAAGGACACGGACTTGTTTAAGCGTCAGGATACGAAGCAGCAAGAGGCGGAACAAAGGGAGAAGAAGCAGAGCAAAAACCTGGAGAATCAAGCGCGCCAGGAAGCAGAGATAGCACGACTGGAAGCGCTCGTTTCGCGAACGGAGCTGGACCGCAGCGAGCAGATTGCACGAGCCAAGCTGGAGCATTTGCAGATGCTCCGGAAGAGCGAGAGTCAATCCAAGTTCTTGGTTACCATTGCGTCTCCGCCGATCAACTACCTCCCAGCAAAGCACACGAAGGAGACCAAGGAGCTCGTTGCTGCGTCTCTGGAGGCCCACGAAGCAAAGGTGAAGAGCAGCCAGCGAACCCACGAGGACAAACTTCGGAAGCTGGAAGCCGAATTTGAAATCAAACTGGAGCAGCTTCGCGACGAGCTGGAAGTGGCCAAGAAGGGGGACAATGAAGAAGAGCAAACATCTAGCGCAAGAAAGGATGACGAAATGGAAAATGGTGACGAGGACATGGACCAAGACAGTAAAGAGCCCGAGGAGAACAAACAGGAGAAGCTGGACAATGCAGACGACATCTCCAGTCGATCGCCGAAAAACACCTTGATGGATATCGAAGCTAATGGCTCAGGAAGTGAGGCAGAAGACTCCAGCGCTGTTGATGGAATAAACCAGAAGGGTGCCAATGCTACGGGTAACCCGAAGAAGGATATTTCTCCCCGCAAGACGAATGATTCCAGTGCGGATTATGGCGATACGGAGGCTTCGTCGCCCAGGCATGTGAGCGCAAAGCGAGAGAAAGTAGAGCAGACAACGGAGGAAGTGAAGAGCTCAAAGCGGAATGATGAGGTGGAAGACCCCAAGGATTCACAATCTGCAAACCAACCTGCAGGTGACGATGAGGATAGTGCGATGCAGGAAGAAAATGCTGCCGATGCTGAAGCAGCCGTCGAACCGAAGAAGAATCTGAGCGCCAATGTCGATAAGATGAAGGTGACTGAGCTGCGTGCGGAACTCAAGAAGCGCGGTCTCGACACTAAGGGCCTCAAGGCTAAACTCGTGCAGCGGCTTAAGCAGGCGATGCATGAAGACGAATCCAAGTAAGCTTCGTATTTATGCTGGGCATTTACAACAACAAACCAGACTTCGACGTCAAATTGCCTCAACTGCTTCAACTCCACGATGTATCCATCTAATAACCTCCCATACTGAATGGTTTACCTCTTTCATCCTATACGAGCCACGGCATTTTATACGTGTCAGTCAAGCAAGAGCTCCACGCAGATCTCGCCACTTCGCCACGATGGAAATGGTGCGTGGCCTGCGCGTACATCACCGCTGTATACCTCATTGCGATGTATACCATCTCACCCTCTATATCTCTGTCCCTTGTCTGCAGGAAATCCCGTACACGAGCCCTGTGGACCCGGAGAGCTACGGCTTCTTGACTGTGGCGCTGCTGCTGACTGGTCTGGTCTTCATGTCGCTCTTCTTCACGCGTGCTGTTGCCCCCAAGAAGAACGCGTTGGTGGAGTTGGTGCTGGCCTTCATTGCTGCTCTCCTGCTCGGTTTCGGCTCGCTCTTCCTCTTCCTGTGGGCCGAGATCTACGTATAAAAAACTCTAGACCAGCAGACTGAGGCTCTCCCAGCGATAGAAGGAGGTGGCAGCACGGAGCAGAGAAATACGCAGTTTTTTGTTGACAAGAGCGCGCAGTGTGATGTTATGAAGTAGTCGAGACGACCTCTGACCTATCGTAGCGTGAGCTGACCTTGTCCGCTGCAAGAAGAAGACAAAAAATATGTTTATTGTTTTTGAGCTGCTCGTTGTCGCTGTGTTTTCATACGGGGTGTGGCGAGGGCTGGGAAGGACGAAGATGTAGAGTGTTCGCTTGTCATTGCTTTAGGCTTCGCCGTTCCTAGGTTGGCCATGCCCTGCCGCTCGCTACGACCATTTTCGAGCAGCTCCCTACCAAAAAAAAGATTGCTGTCTACGTCCTACAGAAGTGGAGCAAGGCACGCGCACTGCATGCCACGCCGCGTCCAACACTTGGATCATTCACGACTGCGCTCCGAGCTTCCTCCCGTTTTTCTACCTGCGTCGCCTTCTACCCGCCCACCGACTCGCCTAACCAGTTCTTGCAAGAAAACAGCACGAGCTAGTTCGCGCCGGGCATGAGGCTATAATAAACGGTGGTCACGAACTTCTGCTTGTAGCGGTTAGTGATGCCAAGCACCATCATTCCGTCCTTGATTGCTGTGCAGTATAGATGGTTGAGCGCCACGTGCTGGGGCACAGGCAGCAATCGGCCATCGACTGTGGGCGGCGCCTGCACGAGCATGACACAACACAGACGTAAAAAAACGCGCGTCAGGACCAGCACAACATCCGAACGTTGCAGCAATAGCTTACCTTGTTCAAGATAATGTGCCGCAAGTGCGGCGGGAGCGGAGGTGGCTCCTTGGTGTACTCGTCAATCTCGGGAATGTACCGTGAGTACGGATTTTCGGGATCTTCGTCGTCGTCCTGCAGTTTCATGCCGTCAAAGTCCGAGAGCGGCGCAAACTCCGACACGTCCACGTAGTTATTAACGTTTCCTTCCACATCTGCCATCGTGAGCTGGTCGGGGGCGAATCGCCAGTCGTCGTCCACTACGAACTTGTACATGTGCTTCCCCCGCGTGAGGTTGGCGATGTACGTAAAGTCGTTACCAGATCGGTGCATGGGGCACTGCTTGTCCCAGCCGTTGAACGTGCCCGTGATGAACACGTTGCGTCCGCCGTGCTCCCACTTGAACACCATGGGCACGATGTCTTCTCCTGGCGGCACAGTTACATCCGCAGTCTGTGCGGCGTTCCCCTTGTTGTGCTCGCCTTCTTTCACGTCCAATTGCGCTGTAACTGGTATTTCTCCTTCTGCATAAGACACATCGGACGAGGACTCTGTGGGTGGGTCCACTTCCATGGCCTCCGTGGAGTTATGTTGTCCGGCAAAGTACGGCTGCTGCGGAAGTTTCCCATCACTGTCAAAGCTGCGGCCCTGTTGCTGCGACTGCGCCTGGTTGTAGTACGGGTGGTGGTGCAACGGGAATGCGTTGGGGTCGTTCGGATCTGCGCCCAAGTTCTTGGGGTTCACGTCGCCGGCTTTGCTACTGGCGCTGCCCATGGTGCCAAAAGATGCTGCTGCTGCTCTGACTGCTGCTGCGTGTCCCTCCCCGCTCGAGAAGACGGAGCTCCCAGTCGTAATTTACAGCCAAACGAATGCGGACACGTGGGGGCTGCTGGGTCTTCACGTGGCTCGGGGCTTGGGTCGCTTCTCTTCCAAACCTTCGGGCTCGGCTCTTGCTGGCTTCTCTCTATTACAAAAGCCACATTCGCCGTGAAGCCCGAGCCTCAACGGAGACGCATCATCGCAACCGTCGCGGACCGTGGTGTTGTGCGAAGGTCGCAGGAGCGCATCCTTCAGCAACTTTAACGCAACGTTAGAGTTTCCTCTACGAATTGATTTTGGTGTGGCAGAGACATATCGGATTAAAGAGGGTAAATGGCAAAATGGCTTCAAGAAGAGTGTTGGTGTCTATAAGTCGGGGTCGATGTCTTCTACTGCGTTGACCTGTACAGGCTGCATGCTCTGACGGAGTGACGACTGCAATGAAGACTGTAGCGAAGAGGTCGGCAGAGTGAATGTCGGTTTGGCAGTCGCGAACGTGAATGTTGCAGGTTGCATGAACGCTGGCGTGGGCTGTGGCGCCATTTGAGTCTTCTGCTGATCTTCGTCGCCGTTATTCAGCACTGCAAACACGTTACTTCCACGGTATTCAGGCTGTACGGGCTTGGACTGGCGCGCAGTTTGGATCTGGTTCACTACTGGTGCATCTTTCGGAGCTTCCAGTGCAGATACGAAGCCATGAAACCCTTCCACTTCGCGCGGAGGTGGTGGTGGCTGTACAGGGTTCGTATTACTGAAAACAACCATCACAAATGTAAGAATGAATGCAAAGTGACAGGACCCACAGGGTCAACTTACAACTGGAACGTCGGAGCTGCCATCACGAACGTTGGAGGCGCCACCGCAGCAGCCTTAGGTGCAACACCTCGCCGCCGGGAGTTCTTGGCGGCCATGCGCTCGTCGAAGTTGCGGAACTCGTCGGAAACAGGCACCGGACGCTTCGCCACTTTGGCCTTCCGCTTGCTGCTGTGCGGGTCGTTCTTGTCTGTTCCTACCACTCCAGCTCTGCAGCAACCAGCAGCAACATGAAGCAACTACAGTCAGAAAAAAATAGATTACACCGGGAAGTTATAGCTATTGCGCACCGCTTTTCCTGCTTCTTGAGCGCCTTGAACATCCCAGCCTTCTTGGGCTTGTTGCCTCCGGCCTTCTTCCCTGCATTTTCCTTAGGCTTTGAGCCTGCGCCATAGCAACATTACACAACTAGTTAGTGTCAAGCAATGTCGCTGTGTATACCGCTTCCAGGCAGTCGCGTAGACAGCGCCTACGCACCTCCGCTCTTCTTGGCCATGGCTTTCGGAATGCCAGTCGTCTAACGTCGTTTGTATGTCGTATATTTATTATCCGGACGAGTATGTATACTTCTTTCAAGAGCTCACTTCGCTGTATTACGGCGATGGACGACACGAATGCTTCGAGTACGCGGATCCAAGGCACACGGAGCCGCACCCCGCTAGCCCCTCGAACAAAGCGTTGCAACAATACAATGGTCGCTGCAGTACCAAGTGTGATGGAGGCGACACTGCAGGAGTTCAACAGACGCATGGCAATGACACTATTGGTGCCACTGCCGATGCAAGCCGTACAACCTGCACAACCCGTCAGTCAGAGTGTGAAGCCTGTACAAGTACAACCTCCGCCTGAAGTAGAGATTGCGGTCATTCCTGAGCCTCCACAGAACCAGAAAGCTCATTCGGGAGACAAACGGCGACGAGAAGTGTACGAAGCCAGAGCAGATCAGGAAGAAGGCATGAGCTCGCACGTTCTGATGCCAAACTTGGGGAAGTCCAGGATCCTCTGTCGTCTCTGTAGTAAACGTGGCCTCAAGACTCGTTCACGTTTCGGCTGTGTGCAATGTCGTCTGGGCTTCCACGTCGAGTGCTTCACTGTGTTTCACCACCCCGAGCTCTTCTCCACGAATCCATCCGACACTGTGCAAGACGCTCTGGACGTCATGACGAACAACTGCTCCTCCAGACCGGCCACACGCCGCCGTGAAAACCAGTCAATCATGTTGTTCGAGCAGCTCACACTCCCGTCTACCTCCGATCAGGAATAAAACAATTAACCCATTTTTGTGAAATCAGTATTTTAATAACTATATCTATTGTTATCCGGCTATACATCTGACAAAACTGCCCATTTACAACGACACTTCAGTTTTATCCGCGAGCCAAAGCCAAAGCAGGACACTCGAGACCCTCTACTGTATCATCATGGCGGCTGCAGACCAGAGCATGAGTCTCATGGACGGCACGTACTTCGTCGGTCGTAAGGAGATCCTGGACTGGATCAACGGCCTGTGCGCCGTCAATCTGGCCAAAGTGGAGCAGACGTGCACGGGCGCCGTGGCCTGCCAGATCCTGGACGCCATGTACCCCGGTAAAGTGCAGATGAGCAAGGTGGACTGGTCCGCCAACAAGGACTACGAGTACATCCAGAACTACAAGGTGCTGCAGAAGGCCTTCATGCAGCTCAAGATCGACAAGCACGTGGAGGTGGACCGACTCGTGCGGGGCAAATACCAGGACAATCTCGAGTTCATGCAGTGGTTCAAGGCCTTCTACGAGCGCAACGCCTCTGGCCAGGCGTATGACCCCATAGCGCAGCGCGAAAAGGGCAAGGGAGGCGCGCAGTACACGCAGAAGTTCGGTGGAGCTGCAGCGCCAGCAGCTCCTACACGTCGGAAAGTGGCCACCACTACGACGGCTTCCAGAGTCGGTAGGACGCCTCCTGGAGCTCCGTCAACTGTGGGGGCTGCTCGAACGACGCGGACGCCCACGAGCGCTTCTCGTCGTCCAGTGGGAAGTGCTGGAGCAGCGTCTGCAGCGTCTGGAGTGGACACGGAAGCTGCTGTGGCGGCGGCTACAGCTCCGTTGGAGAAGGAGCTGGAGGAACTGACGGCTAATAACGAGGCGCTGACGAATGAAAGCGGCGAGTTGAGAGCGATGGTAAGGAAATGAACTTGCTAAAGAGAGAGAAGAAAGGAGAGACTGACTGTTGTTTCGTAGGTGGAGAGCTTGGAGAAGGAGCGCGACTTCTACTTCAACAAGCTCCGTGAGGTGGAGATCATGCTGCAGTCCGCGGAGGACACCGAGGCGAACCCGTTGGCGCAGTCGATCTTCAAGGTTCTGTACGCCACGGAGGAGGAAGGAGCTGAGGACGAGCAGGTCGCTGGTGAGCCGCAAGACGAGCAGATGTAGATCCTCTCGGGAAGAAACTGTGAGGAGAATGGCAGGGAAGTTGGGAGAAAGAAGAAGAAATCAAGCGATCGGCAAAGCATAGCAAGTTGCCGGTGAAGACGCACGAATGAAAGCGTGTTATTTGAACTGTAGGCTTTGGTGTTTTGTCTCCTTATAGGTTTACTGCACGTCGTCTTAGCTGAAGAGTTAGCAGTGCCCTCCAGGAACCACAGGCTCATCGGTTGCTAGCAAGGGGTCCTCAGTGACACTTGGCGACTGTGTTTCGACTGGTGTCTCGGAAGGCTGGGGAAGTGCAGTTGGTAGTGGCGTCTCAACTGAAGGAGTGATAGTCACTAGGGTTGGCAAAGGTGTCGAAGGTTCAATCGTTGCAGGAGCTGGTGTTGTCATCGGCAGTAGAGTCTCAGTAGACACAGGAGCTTCAGTTACAGTGGTTGGCGGTGGTGTCTCCGTTGACGTTGGTGTTTCCGGTGTCGCTGTTGGCAGTGTTGTCGCTCCTGAAGTTGCTGTGGGCGCAGGTGCTTCTGTTGTAGTCGCGTTCGCGTCGGTGTTGTTCGCTGTGCAAATCATCTTCAAGCCTGAGCATTCCTGGTCTTCCAATGCACACTCGCTAACGGGTAGTCGAGCGACACACAGCATCCAGCACACATCTGCCTGTGTCGTTGTGGCAGTACAGTCGCATTTCTTGGCGCACTTGGCGTCGAAGAACTCGGTGCCGTAGTTGCAAGCTTGTTTACAGCCGACAGTCGGTGGCCTCTCCACTCCGGGCTTCAAAGTGCAGATCTTGAAGGTGCAGCTCCCCTCCGACTCTACCAAGTGCCTTCCACCCGCACAGCCAATGGCTTTTAGGTCGTTCGAGTTCGCCTGAAGCAAATGGCGCGTTGTTCGGTTCGTGAACTCGTCGAAGTCCATCTTGGACTCAAGCAGACGTTGATACGAAGGAAGCAACGTCATTTTACCAAACCAAGCGCGAAGGTTGCGCTGTCCCGGAACTGCTTCGACCAGTTCTTCAGGCATTCGCATGCCGTGCATGACCGCCGGCAGGTGGTGGCTGGTTTGAAGCCAACGGGACGCCCCAGTGCCCATCATGATCACCAGTTCGTCGGCTTTCAACGCTGGTCGTACGATTTCATCGAGATCCGCAGCTCCGATCACTAAACCGGAGGCGTCGGACTTCAGACGACGTTCACGGATGTCCCCTTTGTTGACAGAGTAGAATTTCGGAGCTGCCATGGCGATGAACAGTCCGTGGTCTTCGTGCATGGCTAAAGACAAGTCCCGTTCAATATCTTGAGCACTGGAGCGTACTGGAGCTTGAGCAGCCTCGTACGCATGGAAGTGATCGAGCCGTTTAGCGTCTCCGACCAATTTCCGTGCACTGATGGGACGTTCATCGTCTCCCATTGTGAACTTTGTCTGGTCAAGAGCCGACGCGAATGTGTCCACTGCTCGCTCTAAAGTACCGCTGAACTCCTCGTAAAGCTCACGATGACCGGGACAATGGGCTGCCATTGCGTCCAGAGTCTCACTGTCCGTTTCCAGAAGCTCCCGGCCGGCGGCAGCTCGTAGTGTGAGACGACGGGTGCCATCATGGAATTTCTTGGTCGACAGATAACGCATTCCTTCCTCGGTTTCCTCCGATGCTACGGCACATTGTACTGCGCTCGTTAAGTAGCGCTCGCGGACGTTACCGTAGTTGGGGATGTTCTTGAGAGCGATGATGCCTCCACGCCCCAGAGCCTCAAGCATGCGGTTCGATGTATCCCCAGTCTGCAAGGAACCGTAGTCGAACGACGGGACTGCGAAGCTTGGGACGTCTTCTAGTGCTGCTTGGACGAACATTGCACCAAATGCAATCAATGCAAATGCAATTTTCAGACTCTGAAGCATGGCAAGAGCGAGGCAACTGGAGATTGTTTGTCGAGGAAGGCAAATGCGAAATGGCTAGTTGAGAGTCTCGACTTGAGACGGATACTGGAGCATTGGCTGCCAATGCAGTTGACACTCCTGAGTTGTTTGCATAACGTCTCCAGGACCAGCAGTCCGCTCCAGTTTGGCAGGGAATGGCATTGCTAATGCCAACTTTGCGCCACAATCGCGGGAATGTTGCAAGGCCGAACAGCAAACGTTATTGTTGATTTGCCAAAACCACTTCAACCTTGATCACATGTGTTGACAATGACAGGGGGACAACGAAGCTGTTGCATCCACCGAAATCCGCGTCAGATACCCAAGACTTCCCGAATTGTTGACTGGCAAACGACCAGATTCTTGTTGCCGTGATTTCGTGTTTTTACTGACAAGGGTGTTGGGCTTTTTGGATAAATCGCGAGTAGTTTCAATGCGAAGAGTCCTCGATGCTGAAACTGCTGCTTATCCATTCACCAGCTCTGTCAACCGAGAACAATCTGCGTGGCAATGCCCAGTGAGAGCAAGAACTACGAGGATGAGAAGGCTGGCGAGAAGGATCATCCGGTCGCACCCAGTGAATCCAAGTCCCACGCGCCCGAGAAGGCAAGTGCCAAAGACGATGACGGGAGCGCAGACCCCGACAACAACGACCTCGTCAACAAGGTCATTTCCTTTTTCTTCGACAACGACGAGTTCGCGCACACGTTCGAGACGTTTGCGGAGCTTCATTGCCACGCTTTCGATCTGGACAGCGACGAAATGAAACTCGAGTAAGTTTTACAAGCAGTTGAAGACGTCAAATCGATCAAAACTAAGTTCTATTCCGCAGATACACGGATATCTACAACGAATTCCTCGCTCTGTTCGAGGAAAAGCTAGAAGGTAGGCTCAAAGATGCTCTACCAGTCGTAAAAGCTACTAATCGCCTGCCTCGAAAGCGTATATTCGCTCCCAGGGAGCTACCGTGCACGAGTTTTACGAGATGGTTCGTCGAGCTTACGAAATCGACCGCCAGTCAGGAACCGTCTTGTGCTCCGAGATCTTGGTGGCCACTGCGGACTTCGACGTGTTCGTGCTGATGATGCGCCAAACGAAGGAGACTGCGCTGCTGGCCAAGCGCTGAAAACATTCATAGTAATACACTGTAATTCCAGTGTTTTCATCGCTCAGCCATAGTTTGTTTCCGTAGGCGCTCAACCAAAGACGGCAACTTTACTTTTGGTTTTTTCTTCACATTGCTAGTTGACGACCAGGAGACCATATTGGAAGCTTTTACACTCCCTTGTGGGGTCTGGCGGACGTGATTTTGGTTGTTGCCATTGGACTTGCCGCTGAGCAGCTTCTGGACTCGGTAGACAGGGTCTTGCTGCCGTTTTCGCTCTTGTTGCGAGTGTTGCTGGCGTTGTTTGACTCGCTTCATCTTGTTCCATAGCGTTGCTGCCAAAGTTTGCTCTTTTACTGGCTTTTTAGGCGCTGGAGGGGTTAAAGGTTTCGCGTCTTCCAATTCTTCACCATACATTCTTTCTGCATGGTTATTATCAAGATTTACTCGAATTTCTTCACATCCCGCGATTTCTGGCATCGGGTATTGTCGTTGAGTAAGGACCGATGAAGGTGGCAGCACTGGGTCTTCCCAGCCATCGACCAGCTCGGGTGGGAGTTGTATAAGGTCGTCTAGATCCACCACATTGAACTCTCCATCTTCGTGTTCTCCAACCACTTGTGCCAGTGCGATAGCGTTAGCAAACTTCCTTCGCACATGAAAACCTCGGAAAGTTGATTGCAAACGCAGTGCCGCTTCTCGGTTTTCCGACGAATTAGCATAAACCTTCTCCTCTTCCACTTGCGGCTGCTCGTCATCACTGAAATCTTCGAGGACGAGAAGAGGCTCCAAGTCAATTTGTTGCCGTTTTCGACGCGATCGGTGCCATATTTGAATTCTCACTGCAGCCTCCAACTCAGCGGCAGCTCGAAGATTTTCTTCCTCCATTCTCTTCTCAGTCCACCACACCCACTTCTCAAAACACGTTATCAACGCGTGTTGTCGAAATACTCGTTCAATCCCCTGGAAACCTGTCGATAGATTGCTCAAAATCCGTAATCGATGAATTTCACGTTCCTTCGCCTCAAGTTCGGACAAATATTTCCAGGCACATCGACTACGCTCTTCTTCTAGCTTCAACGCAACACGTGAGCGTTCTTCATTCTGCTGTTGTACGAGCTGCAAAGTCTCAATGAAAGCCCACGCTAAACGCGTCCGTTTCTCTTCTTCCTCCATAAAAACACGACAATTTTCCTCTCGCTTCTGACGTCTCTGTAGCTCTTCAAATGCACTAGCCAGATTGTTTTCATCAGTCATTAACACCCGATTTCTTTCACGTTCCTGCCGTTCACGAAGAGCACGGAGTTCGGCTATTAACCGCCACGTTTGGGCTTCTTCAGCTCGCATCTCCACACATTCGCGACGTTCTCGCTTCGTTTGTTGGGCCTGAATTTGTCGTTGGTTTTCGTGATAATTTGCCAGCTCCAGTAATATTGACGCAAAGTGAAATTTTGCGGTTGCTTCTTGCCTTTGCCATTCCATTTTCATTCGATTTCGAACCACTCGATCTTCGATTTCCATCTCGACAATCTCTTTGTCAATAGCGTCTTGTAATCGACTCAGCTCAACTGCAAAATGGTGAGATTCTCTGTCAGCAAAAGTCATCAACAAATATTCGTGTGCTTCACGCTCGGCAGCAGCGAATTGCCGACAAAATGTTTCTTCGTTGGTCATAAGGGAAAGTTCTTGAGCCTCACGACGAGCAATTTCCGCATTTCTCTCTTGAATTTCAAATTCTTCTTGAAGCTGGAGCAGTAGTTGAGCTGCTACGGCCTGCTCCTTCTCGTATCGAGCTTGAGCCTTCACACGCCGCAATTGCCGAGCTTCGTGCTGCTTTTCGATAGCCTGCAGCTCTTTCCGCGTAATTTCGTCGTCCTCAGACTGTTTTGCAATGGTTTGAGTGCCCACCTCTGCAAATGACAAAACTTCACTCGGATGGTCAAATGTATTTGGAGCTGGAGACTCGACGGCAAGTTCATTGACAGAGGCTTGCAACAAATTATCCCTCGCGTCGGCATTTAATTCCAGAGTGGTAATATCTCCTTGGCACTCGTCTTCCGGTTGTAGCTGTTGAGGTTCGATGGTGGCTTGCAACGAGTAATCTCTCATGTCGGCATTTAGTTTCGAAGTGGCAATTGCTCCTTGACATTCGTCTACAGGATTTAACACCGGAATTTGTTCAAGTTGTGAAGCTTCAGCAGGTTCAAGACTCGGTTGAGCTGCTTCTTCGTCGACCGTATCGATAGCTTGGTGTTCTGCAGCTCCCACTTCCAGGATCGATGTACGGATTTCACTCAAGTTTTCATGGCAAGGCTGGAAGAACTCGCGGTCGCTACGCTCGACACTTTGCAGCAGCAGCTCCCACGTTTGGCCGTGCAAATCCTGTCTTTCATCCGAGGCTGTGGCCACCTGCTTCAACACCTTGCTGAGGTCCAAACGCACGTAGTCCATCTCGCTTCCTCCCTCTGTACCCGCCCAGTCAACAAGGCCAGCATCTCCGTTCAAGCTTTCGTCAAATTCCACGTCCTCGACAGTTAATGCAGTCAATTCGGCCGCCAATTCTCGTTCAAGGGCTCTGCGTTCTTCCTCTTCTTCGTCGCCCTGACTGGAAGCCGCCATCGCTTCAGTAATTATGGTGACGACTAGCTCCGGTCATTGCACTGAACAACTTGCGATACAAGTGTACGTCTCTATTTATATTGATTTCAAGTTGTTTTAGCTCATAAATACCGTTCTACTTAGTGCTCTTGATCTACTTCCATCAGTTCTCCCTCTTCCTCTTCTTCTTCATCGTCACTGTACTCTGTGACATCCCCGACCGTAGCTACGAAGTCTTCCCGAGAGCACAGGGCAATTGTGATAGCATGGAACCCGTCACACGTGATGAAGTTTTCCTGCAGCTTCAGCGTGTGCAGACCCGCGAGCCCAAGCACGTTGAAAGCCTCGTCTGAGGCCTTGTGATCATCCTCCATCGTGTCTGTCACAGGATCGTCGAGCAAATCCGCCAGTCCAAAGGCGTCCGTGTCCGTGAGGATGTTGCGGCTGAGGTCGAGCACCTGCAGTTCGCTGAACGGCTCGAGAGCTTCCAGCAGCGCTCGACAGCCAGTTTCGCCCATGAAATTGTTGCGTACCGTCAGAGTCTGCAGGTGTTGGAAGAACGTGTCTTGCGTCTCAAACATCTCGGCAAGATTTTCAACGCCGCGATCACCGAGGAAAGTCGCGTCCAGCACCAAATGGTGCAGTGGTTTCCGGCCCTTGGACTCCGTTAGTGCTTGTAGCACCGTGAAAACCGCGTCGCTCTCCGTTGCAAAGTCAAAAGGAGCGAGTAGCTCGAGTCTCTCCAGTTGTGGACACGCTCCAGCTTCCAACGCGTTGGAGACTTGACAAACCAATTGGTGGCCGTACGACGCCGTCGCGAGCGAAGCCATGTAAGTAGAAGCCGTCAACGCTCTAGGGAACACGACACCGGCCTTGAGATGCGCCTGGTTCGTCTGGTTCGAGATCGTGAGGCTTGTGAGGTTCTTACATTCATGCAGCAACGTACTGAGGCCACTAGCGGCGCCGTCTCCGCGGTTCCGAGTGGCTGCAACGGAAGCCGAAGCTGAGGCCGCGTCGATATGCAGAGACCTCACAAACGTCGGCGCGTGGAGGTACAGGAACTTGTTGACTGCACGGCAGCGCAGCACGTCCTTGCCGTCCAGAAAGCTGCAAACCTGGTGCAGCAGGTCCAAATTGCTGTTGAGCACGCACCCTCTAGCGCCGACGCTACAGTTGCGGATCTCATCTTCAGTGATAGTCAACTGGGGTCGATGGCGCTTGGCAGCGGAGGCTCGGATGGCTGCCATAACGGTCTCACTGGGCTCAGTAGCGCACCGTTTGCGCTTGTAGTGGGTCACGAGGCCCTGCACACGTCGCTCCAGTGATGGTTGGTGCAGATATTCGCCCAGGGAGCCAGCGGAATGGTACAGCATCCACTCCAGTCGCTGCAGCAGGGACGGACTATTGCCGGTGTCTTCTTGGGTCTGCAGGATCGGGTGGTGCTGCGCCAATGCCGGGTGGCTCCGAAGTCTGGCCATCATAATCTTGCGGACTTGCACGTCGGTCGGGTCGTGCCATACAGGGTTGGTGGCAAACGCCGTCTCGGAAGTGGTGGAGACCATGTCACGCCTGGCAATTGGGACTGCCTGGCCGTAGAGACTTGGGCAGTTGTTGGCTAATTGCGAAATGGTCAAGAGAGTGAGAGTGTCCGGGAGTCAGGCGTGATGCTGAAGACGAAGGCTGGTTACTTGTTCCGAAATACGGACCTGGGAATAGAAACCAGAGCGGAGGGTGCGATTAGTTCATTTTATTTTTCGACCACGCGACACAGACTATAAGGATACAGAGGTGCCGTTACTGTATCAGAGAACGGGCTCTGGATAGATATTTTTAGCATTAGATGCAAATATTGAAATGAGTCGTTTATTCTAGAACGTTCAATATTACAGGTATTGAATATAAACAATTCCATACGCGATGAAGCGCAAGAATTCACGGTTGCCCACCTGCTGTGAGTCAACAAGACCCTGCTGCTGGTTGCCGAGCCAAGCAGGCTGTGCTTCGACGGCTGTCCGATAGCTACGCCACGCTTTGCGATGTGAGGCTGTATCAGATGGCAAGGCTTTGCGCGAATCTGAGAGAAGCCGGCATGGCTCCAGCCACGGTTCGCTGGCAAGCACCTGGCGTTTCGAGATACGTACTTCAGAAGATACTTTCTGGTGATTAATTTTTGTTGAGTGAGTGGAGTAACCCGAATACTGCATCGCGCTCTCTCCGAATTGCAAAATCTACAAATGTAAATTTTGGGCGTTTCGAAATATTCCGCAGTGATGAATATCCTTTCTGACCCGAACACTAAAGATGGCTGAACGCACATGCAGTCCTTCGCCGTGAGTTAACCCCCAAAGTGTCATGGGCTGAGCTGGAACTTGCAGTCCCAAAGACGACAGACGCTGTCCCAGAGAGCGTTTTCGGTGCGCCGTCCGCCATGCGCGTATACACCCGCCAGTGGTTATGCTTGCAGCAACGATTCGAGCCCTGCAAGTCTGGAATCCAGAGAAACGCGATGTCAAATGTCTCGGTGCCAAATCCCAAGGCACTGCAAGTGCACTCTCCATAGAAACCCTGCGACGAGGTGGTCTTCCTCATCACAACAAGTGTGTGCGATACAGTACCTGGGTACCCGCCGTGCCGCAAATTGGTTGGACAAGGGCCGCCCACGCAATGGACTTGGAGGAGTCAGTTGAGGAGTACTGAAGAGCTCCGAAAGAGCTGGACGAGAAATGTTTCGTAAAATGTTTTGCTGGATTTTTACTAATCTTTATATTTTATATTTTGATAAAGCAAGCACACGATACAATCACTGTCTCCAAATTCCTTCGGAAATCTATCAGGTGGTGAAAAGCGATGAAACGCCTTATCGGTGTTTATGATCGGTGATGACGGGGGGACCTTCAGGTGGTCGACGGCGTTTTTCTCGCCAATCGCAAGTCCCACTGTCAGCAACCGAACGATCACTCATAAATGATGCACTTTTGTCTTGCACTTGCCTCGTGCGATGATTGATTCTGTAGCCTCTTCATTTCCCTCGACTAATAAGACTTACTGCTACCCCTTTCACCTTAAAATTACAGTTCACGACGGTATCAACCGGGCGTTGAGCGCTGAGGACAGCGCCTCCAGCCCCTCCTGGCCGATGAAGTTGTCCTGCAGCAGCAGCGTCCGCAGCTGGACGGCTGGCGCGTCTGGTCTTCTCCTAGGCGCCTTGACCTCGTGGCTCGAGCAATACCCGTTCTGGGTGCGAAGATTTGGACCCGATTTGAAGTCTTCCGCCCGGCAGGAGATCCAGTCGGCGAGCGCAAGCGCGTCCAGATCTGTGAGGATATTTCCGCTCACGTCCAGCACTAGCAGCGCTGGTAAACACCGCAGAATGCGCAGCAGAGCCTGGCAGCCGGCCTCACCGATGAAATTGTTTCGCAGCACCAGCGTCTTCAACGACCCGAAGCAGTTAGCGCAGTTGCTGTCGACAGCCTGGTCAAACACATCCGCCAGACGATTCAAACGCGCGTCACCCAGGTAAGTTGAGTCAAGTCGTAGATATCGGAGAGATCCAGCAGCAACCATTCTCCGTCTGTGAGTTCCTGTACTGCGACGTCTCCCTTTCGCGAAGGCTTCCAGACACCTCAAGACATCGTCACTCTCTGCGAAATAGTCAAGCGGCGATCCAAGGTCCAGCTCCTGCAATTCGGGACATGCTCCTTGCTCAAATGCTCGCGTGATATCTCTGAGTACCAATTCACCTGCAAGTAAGCCGTTCTTGAGTCTGTTGTCCTGGTGAGTTGGACGGATGAAAGTTGGTCGACGATGCACCATTGTTCTGGTGGTTTTTTTCACCGGTTCGTCTGTCTCGGCGTAATCTCGGAGCTTGCTGGTTACCACGAGACTAACGAGCTTGCTGCAACTAAGCAGCAACGTCGTCAATGTACCACTCGAGAAATACTGCAGTGCTGGCGAATGCGTCTCGAGATGCAGCGTACTCACCATCGTTGGCGCGTTCTCGAACATGAATCGGTTCACTGACCGCAGTCGAAGCACCGTCCGTCCTGAGAGAAAACTGAGCACAAGACCTACGAGGTCCACATCGTTCTCCAGTAGAAACACGCTCGTGTCGGTGGTTAACCTGTTGCTGCCACTCGGTATTGCTAAAGCCTGTTGACCGATACATTGTCGCTTCTTGCGTGGATTAATTTCGTCAATGGTTCCTGCGCCTCGTTTGCCTGTTTGCTGCTTCTGTTGAGGAGTTGCCTTTGGCTCGAGCTGGGTCACGAGAGCCTGCACTCGGCGTTCCAACGATTGTTCGTGCGTGTACTCATGCATCGAGTGGGCGGCGTTGTAGAGCATCCACTCGAGCCGCTGTACCAAGGACGGCACCACGACCGTGCTACCATTGCTGCCTGTGGTCGTGCACTTGGTCCCTGCGAGCACCGGATGCAGTCGTCGTAGCCGCAACATCATGAGCTTGCGGGTCAGTCTGTCGTCCACGTTGCTGTGCCACGATCGTCCTGTTGTAATGGCTCGCGGCAGTGTGCGCGTTGAAGACGGCGTGTGTTGGGGCATTCATGCAGAGGCGTTGTCGCGGGCTTCCGGACAATTTGAGAATGGCCTGAAGCTCCAGCAATGACCACGTTCAAGGGAGGAGGTGCTCAACCACCACCGACATTGTCATCCGGCCGGTGGGTACACTGCTCAGGGCTTTATACGGTGCCTATCGCTGTAACTCCCCTGGATTCAAGCACCTGCTTTGACGTTTTTCCAACCCACTGAGCTTTGAAGTGGCAAAGCTCGAATGATCAGGCGCTCATAGCTTCATTTATCTTGGAACGTCTGCACGTTTGCAAACGGATGATCTGAGTTTGTTCATCTAGTTTTTCGAGCACACTCTTTCGAGGTCAACTATTACGTACGGAGTTTCCGCAAACATGATGGTAGTAGGATCATGGAACGAATGATATCGCCACCATGTGTGATGTCATTAGCCGAGATATGGAGCAGCGTGGGTGCGGTCGAACACCTAGTAGCGATGGGATTCTGGGCATAACACGTCATGAGCTCAGTCCCATAAGTGCAAGTTCATGCCGGTGCCACGTGGGAATCAGTGCCGGTACAGCATGACCGTCCCCTGCATGCGGCTCTTGACGACTTCAAAGCCGCCTAAGTTGCAGTGCAGCCAGCATGTAGCAATGACGACTTACACCCCCAATTATGCTAAAGATCCACCCTGGATACGTGGTACTAACTGCAAACCAGCCCTCTGGTCCATGGAATGGCGTGCTGCAAGACAACCTAACATGCCTTACTCGAGCTCCAGTCTGGAGCCACCCTGGGCCAGTCAAGAGGTAGCTAACTGCCAAAGCCAAGGATGCAAGATCTTGTTCATCCTAGAGTGGGTTGATCCCAGAGATCAGAGACAGTAATGAGTTCGTGGCAACCACGTTGTTGCTGGAGCCGCAAGGTGTAGCCTTGGAGCTCCAGCACTGGCAAAAACTTGCACCGAGTCGGTGTCAAGCAGCAAAAACAAATGATGTTACTCACCAAATGCACCCACCGATCTTGTTCATGGGTACATTTTCCTCCGAGTACTATGGCATGATGATGACACAAGCAACTTGTTGCATCTCCAGTTGTGGTAATCCATGAAAAGTGTATCCTTGGCAAAAGGCAAGTTCGAAGTTCGACTTCGAAGGCCAAAGATACACAACTCATTACGACCGCAATGATGACAATCGATCAATGGCTTCAACAACAATTTCAACCTCTTGCTACGTATTAGTCGCTCCCGAATGATCACACGCCTGCTATATTATAGTTGGCATCAGCGTCTGTTGCTCCATGCCTATAAGCTCCCCATCTACTTCTTCCACGTCGACCGACGCTGCTTCTTGGCCGGTGGAGGGGACGTAAACTTGGCCAACCGCTGCAGACCCGACTTCTTCCCGGAGGGCGACGCTGTCGAGCCTCCAGGTTTCTTCAGAAACGGGTTGGCTGGTGCCACTGACCGCTCCACACGAGACGCACTGCTCTTCGTAGCACTCATAGCTTTCCGCTCTGGAGCCTTTTCCTCTTGTGCTTCATCCACGGACGCAGTGTCTTCATCTAGACGTTCGTCACGAGGCGGCGAAGCTGGAGGTCGAGATAAAATACTACGGGCACGACGAAGCGGCTCCACCTCGCGCTGCTCCGGGATCTCCTCCTCTTGAATGTACGAACGCGGTTGTCGGTACGGCTGGGAAGAAGTGAGCAGCGCCTCCTGCTCCAAACGCTTGGGCTCTTCGAACTTAACGCGGTAAAGCTCGTACAGCTGAGACTGCAGTTGACGCAGTGAGAAATGAATCGCGAGCTTCTGCGCGATCTGGTGGGACTTCTCCAGGTGCAAACACTTTGCCAAGTCAAGGACCCGCGCAGGTTCGTCGTTTGTGCAGGCCGTCTTCATCATCAGAATGAGCGACTTGTCCATCTCGGCCTGCTCGTGCACGATTTGATCCGCAACATCATCGGCTTTCACCTCATTCGCGACGGCTTCGAGGCCACAAAGCCGCACGTTCTGCCACATGGCGCCGTTCGAGGTGCCCTCGTTCTTCTTTGACGTCCTCGGGAAAGATGCCGTACGCAGTGGGAACGTACCGGGCACAGGACGGTGGTTACCGCGGAGCTTCGGGGCACGAGCGCCACTTTCAAGAGGGAAGTAGAGCAGTGAATCATTGACAACCCCAAGTGTAAAGACGCCGTGTCGGTCCTCGGGCTTCTTCTGCAGCGCGTTACCCACACAACCGACGGGGAACCAGTTCCATCCGATGCTGGGCGACAACGCCTGGATGCAAGAGAAGGAGTCCACGGCGTAGAGAATCTGGCGGTCGTCGAAACCGAGCCAAGTGAGCTTCGACCAGTTCGATACATCTTGACGCATCGTTTCGTTCTCCTTGTGCGACGCGAAAACATCTCGCGGAGGTGGCGTCATGGGCAATTGACCCTTCGAGAGCAGCATCACTCGCTCCCGGGACGAATCAACCTGGATGCGGAGGAGCTGGTACAGCATTTGCCCGTGAAGACCCTGGTACACCACAGCGAGAAGAGATTCCTTGGCTGTCATCGTCACGACACGACCAGGAAGACGTAGCAGCGCGTAGTCGATGCCACTGGTTGTGTAGATCCGTAGCGTTTGCAACGAAGTGGCCACTGCACAGAACTCGCGACCTGCGGCGACGCACTCGGCATCTTCACCCTCCGGTAACGTCTTGTGCCACGAACTGTTGCTGGCCCATGACTCAAACGGACGGTAGAACACATAGCTGCTGATCACGTCACTTTCTGTGGAGCCGGCTTCGAGGTCCTCCCAATCTTCACGCGCACGTCTCGGGACAGCGAAGATGGCGCCATAATCATCAAGGAAGGCCATCGAGAACATGTAGTTGTCGTTGAACTTGAAGCCACGCCGAGACTTGTCCGTAAACTCCACCTTCACGAGGTTTTCACTCATTGTGGCGCCACGGATCACCTCGATCTCGCCCTCAGGAGTCCACGCCAATAGTGACGTAGCGCTGCTGCTTCGTCCAGTAGAGTCCATGACACTCCCGGGCTGGAAGGGCTCAGTGATTGTACGGAGAGCAGACACTTCTTGGTGGAAGGTCTTCGTAGTTTGGACAGGCATTGCACTGTCTTCTTCTTCTGCCTTGGCATCTGCAGCTGCACCAAAGCCAAAACTGGCCTTGATAGCCTCCACTCGTGCATCGTTGTCATCATCGAAGCTCACTTCCTCTTCATCGTCACCATTTCCATCCTCTTCGGCCTCTTCCTCCACAAATGAAGAAACCTTGAGACTTTTCTTTTTTGGTTGTGAAGAATTAACCGCTTCAATTGACTGTCCGATCAAGTGCTGGGGCGGCGTGCGTCCTGCCGGGATCACATCTTTAACAAAGGCCAACTTGCCTCCAGTGTGATAGAGCACCATCGCATTGCTCTTGTTGGCAAACTGCATGCCCAGCGCCGGGTAATCGATCCGAAACGAGCGCAGAACTGTCTGCGTCTCCAGCTCCCACACGAACACTTCCTTGGCAACCGTCACCGCAGCTAAGTACTGTCCGT
The DNA here is from genome assembly GCA_030027945.1 of Phytophthora plurivora. Taxonomy (NCBI): domain Eukaryota; phylum Oomycota; class Peronosporomycetes; order Peronosporales; family Peronosporaceae; genus Phytophthora; species Phytophthora plurivora. Next base: position 609,639 of record CP125267.1, read on the forward strand.
TCGGTGAAAAGGCCAGGATATCCACATCAGCAGCAGTGCTTTTGCCAAGAGGCAGCATCAATCTGCCCTTTGAAGCCCACGTATCTCTCTCGAAAAGCTCAATAATCCCCTTGTCCATGGGCACAGCCAGCAACTTTCCCTTGTCGCTGGGCTGCCAGGCGCATCTCAGCAGAACGTCGTCGTTTTTGATGTCTCCATGCTTGATCTTGAAGCTCTTGGCCTCCGTAGCTCGTCGGCCTTCTGCATCCAGCGTAAACACCCGCACGGTAGCGTCCTCACTGCTGGCACACAGATACTTCTCCTGCGGATCCAGCACCACGCTCTTGATGATTCCAGTGCCCCCCTCAGCAAGAATAACTTGTTCTATATTGCTTCGCAGCAGCACCCGCACCACAGGCTCCTCATCTGCAATGGCAATGAACGTGGAGGAGCACGTGACCTGGCGAATGGGGACTGTGGCGCGACGTAGGAGCTGGTCCCTTTTGCAGTCGGGAGGGAGACTGTAGGACGCCACGTCGCTGTCGTCCTCTGACACGATCAGTACGTGGTTCTGCTCGGGCGTCAAGGCGAACGAAGGCACGAAACCGTCGCACACTTCAGCTTGGTACACGGAGCTCTCGGTCGTCAAGTCCGTCACGTACAGGACGCCGTCCTCTCCACTGGTGAAGACGACGTCACGACCTGCAGGAACCTGCCCGTCCTTCATGGGACGCAGCGTCGTCACCAGCTCCATGGCGCCCTTGCCGTTGGCATTCACGGCGATCTCCCTCATGGTCTCCATCCTTTGGCGCTGGAAGCTCTAATTTTGGCGGGATCACAAAATTTGTGATACCGCCAATTATTTTGTGAGCACAATATATTGTTGCAAAAAAACAAAAATATAACTTTTGACGTAGTTAAGCGAAATTTCACGGTACGGTAGGAATTTTCAACTGGGCAGCGATAAAAGACCGGTAAATGACCGATAAATGACGGGATGGGGAGAGAATCAGAAAAAACCGTGAAAAAACCCGGTAGAACCGATTTTTACAGCGAAAAAAGCGGTGATTTTGAGGTGGTCATTCTCAGATATTCTCAGACTCAGGCGAAGATATTCTCGACTCAGACTCAGGCCTGAGGATTGAGGGCCTCAGGCCACAATAACTTCTTGGGCTGGTTTCACAATGGGCGACCGCGGCAACGTGTTTTACGCGCCTACGGGCGAGACGACGGAGTGGGAGGACATCCTGGTGAAGAAGGGCATTTTGGCACCGAAGACCAAGGTGCCTGATGAGGAGGAGCAGGAGGAGGAAGAGCAGGTGGACCCGCGCGAGAACGCCACCCTGGACGAACTGGACGAGATGGAGGACGATTACGATGACGACACCGAGCTGGCGCGTATCCGTGAGCGCCGCATCCAGCAGATGATGGCGCAGGCGGCACGGAACAAGTTCGGCGACGTGCAGCCTATTTCCAAGGACGAGTGGACCAAGGAGGTGACGGAGGGCAGCAATGACCACTGGGTTATTGGGTACCTTTGGGACTCAGCGCTCGAGGAGTGCAAGGTCATGGACCACGTGCTGCGTGAGGTGGCTAAGAAGCATCGCGACGTTAAGTTCGTGAGCATCCAGGCGCAGGCCTGTATTGAGAACTGGCCGTCACGGAATTGCCCCACGCTCTTCATGTACCGCAACGGGGCGCTCAGGAACCAGCTCTTGGGCATCCGCAAGCTTAACGGACTCGACATGAAGGTCGATGGTACGGCAGCAGGTGGATGTTATTGTGTAGCTGACTTTGGAGCTAACGAAGGTTGTTTGTTTGTTTGCTGCTTGGGTGCAGATCTGGAGGAGTACCTGGCCAAGGCCGACGTCTTCAAAGCTGACGACTAATTGTGTTGGCACGTATCTTGCTTTAGGAGACATAGGGAGGGAACGAGGCGTTTCCTTTGTGCACTTACTATAGATTTTGCCTTGCACGATGCTGCGTTCTTCTATGGCTCTCTGTTTGTCAATGACTCTGGAAAAATCTAGTCCTGCAACACCTTGGGGACCTTGAAATAGTACCCAGACTTCTCCGCTGCATTCGCCAAGACCTTCTCTGCGCAGTATCCTTCTGTGACAACGTCATCACGGAGAGGGGCCACCACACCTAGATACACAACACAGACAAACAGGCCACGATGTAAGATATCAACATCCACCGGCAAGAGATCCCTGATCTGCCTTCCAGCTGCACGTACTGGCATCAAAGTCGCTCTTAGCGTACACATCATCGATGTTCTCGTTCAACGTCATGGCCTGGATGGTCTTAGTGCACTGGATGATGGACTCGACGTCCTTGAGCAAACCCGGCAGCTTCTCGTCCTCCACGTGGAGATGACACAGCTCCGCCAGCTCACGAAGCTTCAGATTTCCATTCAGCAATAGACACTACGTAAGTATCAATAGTGTAACAGTCCGTGAACAATTGCAAGCCACCTTCTCTTCCGTCAGCACTGTATCCACAGCATTGAGCTGAGCTCCATCCTGGTGCAGCTCCTTGAGCGACCAGGACGGTGTTCGTGGGACGCTGGTGATCTCACGAAGACCCTCGGGTAGTGGAGCAGCTGAAGAGCTCAAATGTCGAGCAGTAGAAGGCCGGATAGCGCGGCGAACGGCACCGCTAAACGCCGCCACAGACGTCCGCATCATGTCGGTCAAATGAATGTGCGGCTGAGACTGACTAAGTTCGCATTAAGTTCGTATTCAACAATAGCATGAAGGTGCCCAAAATGCTGATCGACTACACGCTGCGCTTCGGCATCCCCATCGCGCTGTGCTACGCGTACTGGGACCCCAAATCCGACGAGGATATCCGTCGCGACGTGGTACGTTTGCCCTGAGCTATTGAGAAGCTCCTGACAGCTTGACTCAAGCTTCCTTGTTATTGTTACTTGTGTTGACCATACTGCTGGAATGCTTTGTCGAGCAGGAAGCCACGATTAAGCCGGATCCAGTGGCCAGACAGAAGAAACAGGCCAAATTTGCTGAGCTTTTGCTGCAGAAGGACGGCATTTCGAACGAATCCAAGCAGCAGCTGGACCAGGTCACGGCCTTCACCAAGACAAAGGAGCAGTATCTAGCAGACCGGAAGAAGGAGAAATGAAAGCACTTGAACTGTTGTCGAGGTTGAAGGCGTTCATACCGACTGTTTGCGGTTGTGTTGCTATATGTACCGCTGAATGCGGCTGCAGTGCACGGAATCAACCTCTTTCAACGCGGTCTCCAGCTGCCGTTGCATCATCTTCAGCCCGTCGTAGTCTACGCGAAGACAGGTAGATTGAAGCTGCGGCACAGTGGCGTTGTTGGCTTGGGTGGAAGTGTCCAAACGAAGTGTTACAATGGGCTTGGGCTTGTTGCGGTGGAAGCGCGTGCCAAGCTGTAAACAACAGCGTTAGATGTTGCTTCGTTTGTGACGCAGGCTCATTGTTTAGCGCAAAATGTTACCTCGAGGTCGATTCGCCACTCTAAGTTGCGATAGTGCGGTACGCTTGTGCCGGTCTCCCTGGAGACGCACTCTCGGATGCCTTTAGCGTGTGTTTCATATAACTGCACATGCCATAAAACAGCGGGTTAAAACAACAGAAAACGCAGTGAAAAGAAGCAGAAGCTGCATACTTGTGCGAGAACGTCGACGTGTTGTTCCGGTAGTGTCATTCCCTTCAAGACCAATCGGAAAGCATGCGCAGACATTTCAACCTACAGCCACACATGCACTCAGAACTCTGCTATAGCTTGGTTGCTTTGGATACGTCAAACGCACCGTGGCGCCGTCCATGAGGATCTTTGCGATGGCAAGCACCGCCTGCTCCATTTGCTCCGTCTCCCATCCTGACGCCGCTGCAACAACCGCAACATCATCAATCCGCATAACAATTCAGGTCACACTCCACGCGATCAATCGCCCTTACATGCTGTGCGGGTGAGCCGCCGCTTGCTTTGCTTGTCTGAGCCAAAAAGCCGCACCGCCAATCTGCACACGGCACCGAAGTCTGCATCCAAATTTGCCACAGGGTCAACGATCCAATGCTCGTAAGTTCTCACATATACTAACCATCACCTCAACAACTCACTCTCATTCGATAGGGCATTGGTCTGCGCTACAGCCTCCAGCACGCGCTCGTCCGCTGCGAAGCTCCTGCTCATGTCTGTCAAGTGTGAAATGGATCCACTTTTATCTGATTCCGTCTGATACGTTTCGTCTTTTCCACCAATCACAATCCACAGTAGCTTCTCGTTGCGTTCCCATACAAATTGTAGCAATTCGAGACGATGGCAGCGAACGGCGCAAGTGGCGGCGGCAATCGCAAGGACCCGATCCTGGACCTGGCCAAGTACATCAACCAGGACGTGCGCGTCAAGTTCCACGGCGGCCGAGAGGTGACGGGCACGCTCAAGGGCTACGACCAGCTGGTGAACCTCGTGCTGGACGACTGCGTCGAGTTCCTGCGCGACCCCAAGGACGAGTACCGAATCACGGACGAGACGCGCAAGGTGGGTCTCGTGGTGTGCAGAGGCACGTCAGTCATGCTCGTTTCTCCTGTGGACGGCACGGCAGAGATCCCCAACCCGTTCCTGCAGCAGGAGGGCTAGGAACAACAGGCACTAGATGAAGAGAAGCAGTCCAAAACCTTTACTCTTTTCAAGGTGCACGCACAACAGAAGCTTTTCTCTAGATAAGATACCGAGATCCGTATTCGCGCTTTCTTGTTCTTCTTGTGTACAGTGCACTCTATTTTGCAGCGCGGCACCTACTGCACGGGATCTATGAGACGGACCTTGTACACATAACTCCAGAGCTTGCCCGTAACGTAGAACGCGTCGTCCACTTCGTCGTAGGCGATACCGTTAAGCACAGCACCGGAAGTCACGTCGACACCAGCATCCGAGACGAGCTTTGACAGGTCGAACATAGTGACAACAGCGCCAGTCTGCGGGTCGATCTTGAGGATATAAGGCTGGTACCACACGTTCGCGTAGATGAATCCCTTGGCGAACTCCAACTCGTTGATCTGGGAGATCTTCTGCGAGCCGTCGAACATCGACACATCGACATGGCCCACCTCCTTCATCGTCTTCGGGTCCCAGAACATGATGGTCGATGAACCGTCCGAGACCACGTAGTCTTCGCCGTCGAAAGTGATGCCCCAGCCTTCACCCGTAACAGTATCGTAGTTGAACTCGCGTTTCAATGTAAAGCCACTTGTCTTGCCGTCCTCGTCCCCTTCCAGATCAAATACAAGGCCGGTTTTGCTCTTCCACGTCAACATTACCAGCTCGTTGTCCGGACCGAGCGTCACGCCCTCTCCAAAGAGCTCTTTGGGCAGATCATACTGCTTCAGCACCATTCCCGTCTCGATATCCACGTGACGCAAGGAAGACTCCCCATACAAACCCGTGGACTCGATGAAAATCTTGTCATGACCGCGAGTAGCAACCGTGAAGCCTTGCGTAAATGCCTTCGCATCGTGCGGATACTTGCCCAGCATTTGGACCGTGGGACGAGCAGCAGTTCGGCGCGAGGCTCTTGCTTCGACTCTCGCTTCTTCATGAGAGCTCAACGGTCGGCTAGGAGTAGACGTTGATGGCTCCTCCTTCGTCATGTACATCAACAGCACCACAGCTCCCACAAGGAACGCAGCCACACCCAAGCGCACGAGGAGACGCGGCAGCATCCCGAACTCCTTTTCCCTTGGCTCTTGCGCTGCAGCTTCGTTCCTTTTCGCCTCTGCCGATGCAGCCCATCGATCACGGCGTCTTGGACGTCTGGAGACCGCGTTACGAGCCATCACGTCCAGGTGCAGAGGTGTCAATCGGCGCTAATCTCAATGAGGGGCTCATTGATGAAGCCGGTGACGCACCTGTACCATCATAACGGTACGGTACCGAGTGTATATGTATCCATGTACCGTTATTATGGTACGTTCTCGTTTATTGTCGCCACGTTTTTCAGTCTGGATCGAGCGAAGTATGGGCGTGCTGTGGAACTTTGTGCTCACGAGCCTGTTGCTCACCAACGCCGTGTGCATCCTGCATGAGAAGCGGTTCCTGCGTCCGCGTACGTGCTGCTGTGGTACATTTTAGCGCTATAATTGTGTCTAACGTATTGACCTGCTTGTTGTGTACGCAGACGGATGGCACAAGGTGGACTCTTCGCAGGGCATGACGATTAAGAACCAGATCGTGGGTTTCCTCATTGCAGTGCAGTATCTACGATGTACGTTCAGCGCTGTTGGTTATTGTTGATTGCTACTGTTGATCCAGGTAATTTTGTTATTGGTTCTCACGCCTTCGCTCGTGCTGTTTTGCTCTTATTGTACGCAGTCCCGCTCATGATCATCAACACGCTGATGATCTTGCTAGAGCTCGTCATGGGCTGAAGCTGCGAACAAAGTCTACGTGCGAACAGATAATTAAAACTATGCAGCTACAGTTGGTTTCATATCATCGTTTTGTCAATCCAACATTTGCATTCCCATGACGAAAGTTCAATTGCAACGCATTGAACCACAAATGTATTGTTGCAGTATCTATCTAAATACCAACTACACGTAGTAGTGCATGCATTACAGTCCATAATAGTCAACACCAAGCGCGCATATCGGACAGTTGCTCGCTCCATAACCAAAAGCTACACTGATCCAAAGATTTCGGGTTGAAACCCGTTTACTTACAAAAACCAAGCCGAACGATCGACCCGGGTTCTGTTTTTTTCGTTCCCCCCTACACAGCGATCCGACTTTAGCTCTTGATTCGCATCGTGTGCCATCCCGTCGCTTGGCGCTTCTCGTTCGTCGTCTCCAGCGCGTTCTCGAGTCGGGGCTCAGCTTCCACTGCAAGGCCCTCGTCTCCTCTCTCCATTGCTGCTCTCCCCTCCGTCCACCGACCCGTGTATCAATCATGTTTGAGAAAAACCTGCAGGATCTGGTCAAGGGCATCCGCTCGGCCAAAGGAGACGTGAGCGTGTACATCTCCCAGGCCATGCAGGATATCAAGACGGAGCTACGTAGTACCGACACTTTCATCAAGGCGCAGGCGGTGCGTAAGCTCACGTACCTGCACATGTTGGGCTACGACATGTGCTGGGCCGCTTTCCACGTCGTGGAGGTCATGAGCTACGAAAGGTTCGCACATAAGCGGATCGGCTACAACGCAGCATGTCAGAGCTTCACGCAGTCCACTGATGTGGTGCTGCTGTGTACGAATCTACTCAAGAAGGAGTTCGGCAGCACCAGCGAGTACGAAGTGGGGCTGGCCATCAACGTTCTGGCCAATATCGTCACGACAGACTTGGCTCGTGATCTTTTGGGCGATGTTTTAGCTATGATGGGGTCTCCTAAGCCTTACGTACGCAAGAAAGCGACTCTCGTGCTGTACAAGATGTTCCTGCGCTACCCGCAAGGGTTGCGACTGTCTTTCGACCGACTCAAGGAGAGGATGGAGGAGCCGGACGTCACGGTCGTCTCTTGCGCTGTCAACGTTATCTGTGAATTGGCCAACAAAAAGCCCAAGAACTACTTGGGTCTGGCACCGCAGTTCTTCCGGCTGCTCACCACGTCCTCCAACAACTGGATGCTCATTAAGGTGGTCAAGTTGTTGGCCAGCTTGGTGCCGGAAGAGCCTCGTCTGGCCCGTAAACTGCTGGATCCTCTCGCGACGGTTATCCAGAATACCCCAGCCAAGTCGCTACTGTACGAATGTATCAGCACAGTCACTACGGCGCTTCTGTACACCAAGAAGAGCGATGGATCTCAGCCACGCAACGTTGCAGCGGTCGTCAGACTCTGCAATGACCATCTACGTCGCTACATTGAAGACCCGGACCAGAATCTGCGCTACTTGGGTCTTGTGGGTCTCGGGAACCTCATGAAGTCGCACCCGTACGTGGTTACGGAGCACCAGGAGCTGATTGTCGAGTGTTTGGCTGTGGATGACATCACCATCCGGATGCGGGCGCTGGAGTTGCTGTCTGGCATGGTGAATCCGGACAACGCAGCGCCTATTATCCGTGAGCTCATGCGCCAAACACTGAGTGCTGATGGCGCGTATCGTCACGAGCTCATCACGCACATTTTACACGTTTGTTCGGTCAACAAGTACGCCAACATTCACGATTTCGACTGGTATATTCATGTGTTGGTTCAGCTTGCTCGCGTGCCGGGTAATACTGCTGCTACAGTTGACGCGTCGTTGTCATCGTTAGCTCCTTCGTCAGGAAGCATGCTTGGCTCCAGCAGTAGCAGCACGAAGATGAAAGCGAATGACGACGAGCCAGCCAAGCGTTCCCATGGCGTGGAAGTAGCGCGTCAGCTTGTGGACATTGCCGTTCGCGTGAAAAGTGTACGGAGTGTTATGGTGGACAATATGATCGAACTGTTAATGGAGAAGGAAGCGCTCAGTGGTCCAGGAGCTGGGACGCTGCAGGAAGTGTACTATGCGGCGGCTTGGATCACTGGAGAGTACGTCATGGAGTTTCTGGACGATGTAGACGACGAGGAAGAGGACGAGGATGAGGAAGAAGAGCGGGAAACGGAGGAGGAGAAGCTGCAGCGACTAGAGGATCTCGCTGACGAAATGCTGCAGCCTCGCACCACGACACTTCCTGGCCACGTCCAGACTGTTTTCATTCAGGCCCTTTTGAAGATTCTCACGGCCATGGCCGAGCGTGCAGACGACGCCACTGTGGAGCGCATTGCAACGGTCATCATGGAGCGTCTGCCTGCATTCGTTCAGAGCGAGTATATCGAGGTGCAGGAGCGTGCTGTGTGTCTGCAACAGCTCTTACTGGCATTAAGCATGGGACTGGGAGCTCTCACTGCACAGGAACGCACTGAACGCGCTTTTGACGGCAGCGCCACCTTGGACCCTGCAAAGCGTCTGGATGTGCTGAACTCGTACTTTGTTGAGCGACTAGCTCCGGTTGGAGTGAAGGCTCAGCGCAAGGTGCCGCTTCCTGGAGATCTGGATCTTGATGAGCCTTTGAGTAATTCAGAGGCCAAGTTCCTGGAGTCAGGGGGAGACGTATCGGCATTCGGGAATGAAGATGACCTTGAAGTCTCCTTTGTTAGCCAGGGTCACGCTGGGATCGGTGGGGGCTACAGTGGCATTGGCGACGGCTCTCCCGAGCGGAAGCCTGGACACAAGCACGACCGTCGCCGTCGTCACCACGGCTCGTCCTCGTCCGAGTCGGAATCTGAATCTGAATCTGAAAACTCGGCCGATGAAAAACAAAGGAAGGAGCAAGAGTACGCGCGCGAGCAGGAGCGACTGCGCAAAGACCCGTTCTACTTGTCCGGTGGGTCTCAAACCTCTGGCAATGCTGGAGCCAACGCGGTACGGAACACTAGAGCGGACTGTTGATTCCGGGATGAGACCGCTAACATTTCTCGTGTGTTGTTGAACAGGGGTTTGCAGATATGATGGGCGCTTTAGGGACGAACGGCAAGAAGAAGAAGGCCTCAAAGGTGGGTTTTCGGTTTACCATTGCCACGAAGTGTGTTTTAAGGGCGCTAACACTTGGGAATTCGCTTACAGAAATCCAAATCTCGTGATATTCTCGAGGACGAGTTGATGCCTGAAGGTGCTCGTTCAAGCGACGAAGATCGCCGACGTTCTCGAAAGAAACGTGGATCAGTGGGTGAAGATGTACGTGTACTCATTTCGTTAGTGTTGGGTATTTATCATGTGGCTCACTTGCTACACTTTGTGTAAATGTTGCAGGAAACTGATCTGTCCGCTGTCGATCTGAGCGTTCCTCTGGGCGAAAACGAGAAGATCCCCACTGACCAGTGGTTCCATCGCCAGACACCTGTAAAGTCGACGGAGGAAGACAAGAAGAAGAAGAAGAGCTCCAAGCACAAGAAATCGTCCCGCGGTGAGGACGAGGACAAGAAGCGCAAGAAAAAGGAGTCATCCAAGAGCACCAAGTCGAAAAAGTCCTCGCGGAAACAGGAGGATTCTTTGATTGGCGGCTTTAGCGACGAAGAGCGGGAGCCTGAAGAGCAGGAGACTCGCCATCATCATCGGAGCTCGTCTAGCAAGAAGAGCAGTAGCCACAAGAAGAGCAGTTCCAGTAAGAACGGCGAGAAGAGCAAGAAGAAGAAGAAGGAGAGCTCCAGACGTCAGGAGGCGCCACCAGCAGAGCCGCTTCTGCTCTTTTAGACGACCACCTCTGGGCTTTTCGACTTTGGATCAAAATGACAAATAGGTGATGAATTCTTCGTGGTGTCTATCGAGTGCTGCGCTATTGTTTTCCGTCGCAAGAAAGTTACTTTTTGTGCTTAGCCTTCTTGGACTTGTGGTGCTTCTCGTGCTTGTCGGACGAGTGCTTCTTCTTGCGCTTCTCGACCACAGCCGACGCAGCTTTCGTCGTCTTCGTCTTTCCTGCTTCCACTCGGTTCTCCACAAGAGAGAAACAGCGCGAGAACGGTTTGCCAAGCACAAAGCGCGCACGGTCCGAGGCGAGCGGCAGCGCGTTCACGAGCTGATCTGTGAGCATGCGGTGCTCGCTCTGTAGCTGGTACTTTTTGCTGCCTTCTCCTGCCGTGACAGTGGCCAGCACCTCGCCAGGCGTAGGCACCGCCTTGCCCTCTTCCACTTTGATCGTCACGTTAGCCAGCGCCGATGCGTCCAACTAAAGTAAGGAAATGGGTTAATCACGAGATATTCGGGAAGCGACAAGTCAAATAAAATAGGCCACGTACGTTCTTAGGCAACTTGAAAAACCAGAGCTCCTGGTCGTTGTTGATCACCGCCTCACGTGTCACAGCTCCACTGCCCTTGACGCTCTCAAATCCCGGAGGGATCGCGAATTCCCTGCATTAACAGCGCTGTTAGAGATTGTGTTATAACTTGCACAATACTTTAGTGGTGAAGCTGGAAACGACGCGTACTCGTCAGATTCTTCATCGGAACTGGACTCCTCTTCCTGCTCGATCGTCTGCGTCGTTTGCTGCTCCTGTTCGTCGCCCGAGGACGAGGCGGATGAGCTCTCGTCGTCATCGCGTGACTTGCTCAAATTCAATCGCTTAGTGGGCGCCATAGTTGGAGTCTGAAGGTGGTTCTTGGGTAGAAAGGATTGCAAGCGTCTGGGCTTGTTGATGGTGTGGAGGTGAAGGAGCTAGAACGAGCACGTGGTTGCCTAGAGACCGAGAGCAGAACGCTATTGCTTGCCCGTTGGAGTCCTGCTCTTTTGCTGCCAAAATGACTGGAGGGCCAATGATGTTCGACGTCCGGTCTATGTCTGCATAAAACCACAAGCTTGTAAAAGCACAAGTAAATTTGTGTTTTTCATGTTATAACGCCTGAAAGAGTTAACTCTTTCACTGGGCGCCTTCCACAACCGTTACAAAACCGTTTCAAACGTTTAATCGGTAATTTAAAATAGATTACGAAACGGTTTAAAACGCCCCTAAGTGGTTGCTAGAACGCGACCTTCGGGTTTAATGGAGTTCAGTTACTTGTTTAATCATGTTGCTAGTTAAGAGTCGCATTAAAAGAGTTTGATGTGACCAAAAAATGGTAACACCAAACTTTTTATCACGATTAAACTTTTATGCGCGACCCTTCGTCAGGGTTGTAGAAGGCGCCCACTCATTCACGAGTCCAAAACGTCTCGCGTGTCATCATGAGATAATAATCAAAAATCGAGAAATTTGGCTGGTCGGCATCCATGACCTCGATGTCGTTTGCGAGCGCGACGCTGTGCAAGATCAGCAGAGCTTCAAACTGGAAATGCTGCCCTGCAATACGTATGGCGCCAGGGCCTCCGAATAAATCATTGTACGGAAAATACAATATAATATCTGGGCGAAAGTTATTTATTTCACGTTTCAATGTCAAAAATTAAATAACTTTTATGTAGTCCTAGTCTAAAATAATTTAAATTGTGGGTGTATAAGACGACAGACAGGAAGAAGGAGGGACTTCTACATATTCAATTTGAAAGAGCACTGTTTCTGAGGGCGAATCCGCGCTCCTATAATGCCAACATCATCATTAAGGTCGTTATGCCCTTTTTAAAAGGTAAAAAAGAAGTCGTACAGTTTTGGCAATTATGCCGTTATTTATTTTATCGTTCTGATCGAATTAATACATTTATTTATTTTGCAGACCGCAGGGAATACTACTGCAGTTATATTATCGGAGGCCCTGTATGGCGCTACTGGTACCGGTAAAGCCCTCCTTCCGATTCTCGAACAACCAGCGTAGAATGCGCAGGTAGCCGCCGTGGGCGGCGCTAGTCATTGCTATTGAGCTGTACTGCTTTTGATGTGTGTGTAGCCATTTTACCATTTCGAAATGGCCACACAAAGCAGCGTCGCAAAATGCTGCAAGCGTACAACCTTCTGTCCGGTTTTCATGAAGCCATTTCAGCATTTCGAAGTGGCCTCCACCTGCCGCTCTATCCATAGCGTCTGTCGTGCAGCCCTCACTACATGGAGTGTGCTCGTGTAGCCATTTGACTAAGTGTAGGTGGCCACTAGCGCCTCAGTGGTCCATCCTTCCTTTCGATTAGCATGTAGCCATTTCACAGTCTCCAGGTGGCCATTGTAGGCAGCAAGATCTATTGCAGCGGTAGTGCAGCCTTCTGAGCAATTAGCATGAAGCCACTGAACAACATCCAAGTGACTGTGAGCGGCAGCAGCATCCATCGCTACAGTAGTGCACCCTGCAGTGGTTGGCATGGCTGGTTTGCCTGCCTTCGTTCCAGTGCGGCGTCTTTTGCGAGGCTGTTCATCTTCCGCTTTGCCTCCAACTTAAAGCAAATACTGCACGATCGCCAGATGTCCATTGCCTGCTGCATCCACCACACTGCAAATGTCCGACGAGGTCATTTCAAATTCGTCAAAGCTGTATCCATTTTCATCAACGCGCCCATGGATCCAGAACAGGTTCATAGTACGATCAGTATGGAACTCAGTGTAGAGCCACTTGACCACATCCAGAAAGCCTCGCTCCGCGGCCAACATCATCGTTTCTCCCGATACTTTCTTTACGATCTCCATGGTGTCGGTGTCTGTGTCGGTGGCTAGTCGAAGGCACCTCGATAGTTCATCAATCCTCTTGCTTAGTCTGTGTTTCTCTGTTTCTTTTTCTGCTTTGTTGCGCGGTTTCTCGATCTTGGCATGAAGGAATTTCGCGACTTCCAAGTGCTCATTAATGGCAGCAGCGTGAATGGCCAGACTTGCTTCTCCACCAAGGCAAGTGATGTATGTTCGACGTGATCTATCGTCGTACGTGTGGCCGGTATCATATTCATCGGGGCCACTTTCATACCCGAGCGCGCTGTCCATATGATCGCGGTTGATGATCCATCGCACCACCTTGAGCTGTCCAGCTTCAGCTGCCTTGAACAGCGTTCCAGTATCCCACCTAGTGTACATGCCATACTCTTCAAGCCACTGCAGACTTATCAAGTGGTCGTTAGAAGCAGCTCCGTGTAGTGCGTCGTCTCCTTCTGCATCAATCTCAACTGTGTCCATCAACCAGTGAGCTAGCTCCATGTTTCCAGTGATAAAAGCCGCATCTAGCGCACTGTCATCCCTTCTCATCTCCGCTGTCTCTTTGTACGTCGCGTATAGCCACTTGACCAAATCGACATGTCCAGCCAAAGCGGCTTCTGCGGCATCGAGACCGCCAAAGTGGATGTATCTCCCCTTCTCCCAGTCCTCCGTCTCCTCGTACCATTCTCCATCTTCGGCTTCTTCCTCATCGTCGCTACTGACCACCGTACCATTGGCCCGAAAGAACTGGAGGATTTCCAGCGCTCCAGCCTTCGCCGCTTCACAAATCACTTTTCGTCGAACTCCATACGGAAAGCGCTCAAAGAGCCACTGAGCGATGTCCACACTGTTAACCTTCGCAGCCTCCAGCAGACACAGCGAAAACTGGAGCTTCCCATATAATTTATGCGTCCAAAGTAGCTTCCTCACGGACCAGAGGCCCCATCCACTGGGCTCCAGATCCACAGTACTGTTCCAAATGCGGTCAAGCAGAATGACAGACCCGAACTTGCACGCCTTGTGTAGTGGCTGCTCCACGGACGAGTCTACATAGGCTGACACAGTACTGGTGACATGGGTGAGGGCGTCGAACTCCGGTCTTGAGTGGAAGACGAGCGCTACGGCCAGCAGAGGCGTGGGGAATGAGTCGTAAATGATCCATACGACTCTTGAGGTTTCTGATTTTTATAGCTGTTTTAAACAAAAATAGTTTTTCGACTCACGCCGAATTGAAAGTGCCCACATACCGGTATTCCGAGTGCTTAGTCACTTGGTCCTCAGATGTCCGTCCATCCAATGTGTGACCAGCGTATTTGCCATCAATCTGAAAGTGTTCCACAAACATGCTCGCCACTCCACCAAGTTCATTGTATGCCCGACATGGCCCAACGCACGCTAATACAATTTTTGCTCTCGTTTCGGCGTCATCTCGTCGCCACAGCTTTGTTTCGTCAATGCCGACGCCGTCGGATGAATGTCCCCGATCCATTCCAAACGGCGACAACGAATGCCGCAGGAAGCCGTGGACTACTCGATAGTGTTGTCGACAACGAGGTGGCAATGAAGAGCTACGCTGAAGAAGTCAACCTCGATCGTATCCGAAGTTTCAGTTCTGAAGACCGCCAAGCACTAGCTAGACGACGATCCCAGAAGTATCTTCAAATCGAGCCAGCATTGCCGAGTCTTAATCCTCGACAACCACGGATCGAACGCTGGAGTTCAAGCAGCTAGCATCTCAGTTCGTTTTTAAAAAAACTCGCTCCATCTTACATTATTATAGTTTTTCTGGGGTATTGGTACACTCGTACTGCGCGATTCACAGTTGGCGCTGCTTTCACGGCCGTTGCGATGAGGGTGGGAGGAAGTTCCTTCGAGTACTGCTTCGGGTCGACTTGCCTTCTATCGGATGCCATTAGGTGCAGAAGTCCCTTGTCCCAGTCCCATCGTCGCGCCGCTCGCTCGCTCGCTCGTTGCTCGTCTTCATGCCGTTCTCTCAACTCTCTCGCTTAACTATTTTCTGTACGATTCCTATCTTTTGCTACTTGCTATTTTTTGCCGACATTCTGTAGCACGAGGTGTCCGCTGGTGATATGGTTTTGGTGGTCATCGGAGCTCGTCCTCACCCTGCCAATACAGGATGAGCACCCAAAGCTCCGACTAGCTGGATGATTGTTTTTCTCTTCTCTTCTTCGAGTCAGATGGAGCGCGATTTTCTTCCTTTTTCTGAATAGATGCGCGTGTCATTTAAGACACCGATGTCGCTTGTTGCTCACTCACTCCGTTGCGTTGAAACAGGTGCCGCCGCACGCCAAAAGGGTCGACGTGTGGGGGCTCTACTTCACCGAGCGGGGCTGGTGCAGCGCTGAGCGCATGTTGCGCTTCGAGTGGAAGCTGTTGTTCTTCTGCAGATGAACTTGCTGCTTGGACGAGAAGCTCTTCGCCTTGGCAGCCTTGGCCATCATACTGTAGATCTCCGCGTCCACGTCCGAGCTGGAGCGCAGCTCGCGCGTCTTCTCGCTGAGCTTGTAGTGCAGCTCCTGGTGGCTTTCCATCAGGTCCAGCTCGGCCAGAATCTCGTTGATCTCGTCCACCTGTTCCAGCTCCTGCATCTCCACGGCTGATAGCGGGTAGAACGCGGGGTCGAACAGCTCCTCGTCCGGGATCTCCGCCATGGGCTCCACTGGGTCCGCGATGACAAAGCCCGACTTGCCGGGCGAGTGCGGACGCTCCAGGTAGTAGTCGTCCGTGATGGCCGGGTACCAAGTCATGGACGGGTAGAAAGGGGGAGCCAGCGCGTCCAGCGTCGACGAAGGCAGGGGTGACGACACCATCTTGAAGTCTGTTGTTGTTGTTGTTGTGGCTTGGAGCAAATTGCGCTATGGTGGCGACTGTGGGCGGTCGCTGCTTTTCCAGCTTCAAAGAGACGATTGCGCCGTGTCTTTCCGCGCGTCCTCTCGGGGTGAGGAAACGGTATCTGGGCACGCTTTTAGCGCAATTCGTGACGGATTGTATAACTTGTAGTGAATTGGCCGGGTGCGGACGACTATTGGGCGGGGATTGACCAATGGAGACAAGGACCTACACCTAAAGAACATTTTCACCTAGCCGCATGGACTGAACTTCAACGTCTTTGATTAGTCATACGTCGGTCCGAAAGTGGCGACAGAAAATCATTTTGTTGTGATACAGACCCCTACGCAAGTATTGCGCGAGCACCTTTCTACTTGGGAGGTGCATTCTACGTGAACTTGCGAAAGAGTCGCCGTTGGATCCTTAGTGAGAGAGGTATTTATCGCTGCTAGCGATCTTCTCGTCCATACAATATTTTAGTGGGGTTCACTCACTTCGCTGCAGCCGAAACGGTCCGAGGTTGGAGTGCCCTTCAACGTGCTGCTAAAATCTCGGCAGCGGAACAGCAATCAGTCCAAGACGATGTTGGAAAAGTGCACGGAAGCTGAAGTGTCCTCGGCAAAATTCCGCCCGAAACGCTCGACCTGAGCCTGGCCTGTGCTAATTGCAGACACCTAGTAGCGATATAAGTTTGCATGCCGGATTTCTGTTCTCTTCTGGCGACCACTTTTAGATCGGTGCAGTCTGGCGAAAGCCTTGTCACTTTCCGGGTACTTCAGACTTCAACTGAAAGTAACTTTGATAAGGGTTAACCTCTCTTTCATAACGCCACTTCACTTGCACACTTTATAAAGCAACTTCACAATAGTATCCGCTCCATCAATCCGCTCGAGCTCCGATCACCATGGTTCGTGTGGCGGTGGTGGGTTGCGCCCACGGCCTGCTGGACGACATCTACGCGACTGTCAACTTCGTGAACGAGATGGACCCAGAGAACCCCGTGGAGCTGCTGCTGTGCTGCGGCGACTTCGAGTGCATGCGCAACATGCGCGACCTGGAGACGCTGGCCTGCCCGCCGAAGTATCGTGCGCTGCACGCCTTCCACCGATACTACAAGCAGGAGAAGACGGCGCCCGTGCTGACCATATTTGTCGGAGGTAATCACGAGGCATCGGGATATCTGCAGGAGCTGCATTATGGCGGCTGGGTCGCCCCAAACATGTTTTATCTCGGCGCAGCGGGTGTTATCAACGTGGCTGGCCTGCGCATCGCCGGTCTTTCAGGTATCTACAAGCAGCAACACTACACGACGGGGCGTTTCGAGTCGATGCCGTTTGATAACAGCACCATGCGCAGTGTGTATCATGTGCGCGAGCTGGAGGTCTTCCAGCTCTCGCACGTGCAGCAGGTAGACAAGACTCCGCTGGGTGCGTTCCTGTCGCACGATTGGCCACGAGGCATCGAGCAGTATGGTAACATCCCCCAGTTGCTGCGAAGAAAACCTTTCTTTGAGCAGGAGATCAGGAGCAACTCGCTTGGAAGCCCCGCCGGAGAATTTTTGTTGTTCCAATTGCGGCCACAGCACTGGTTCGCTGCTCACTTGCACGTCAAATTTGCTGCCATTGTCATCCATCCCGACCAAACGAATGGCGCGACGAATCCAAGAGACGACGATACAGAGAAGACAGACGCAAATGGCGAGCAAGGTGCTGCTCCCAAGCCGCCTTCCAAACCAGCTACAACCAAGTTTTTGGCGCTCGACAAGTGTCTCCCTCGTCGGGAGTTCATGCAGATTCTGGACTTGCCAACTTCGAGCATTGCGGAGGCAGCACAGGAGGAGAAGAATGATGCAAGCAACGCTACTACGAGTGTGGCCGAGCAGAATGGCCCGGATGAATCTGGCACGACGGCAGAGACTAGCCAGAAGCCGAAGCGGTCGCCGCCTAAAATCATGTTTGATCTGGAATGGCTGGCCATCCTCCGCGCAACGCACCATCTTGCTTCATCAAATAAATTTGCGCCGCGCGTGCCCCAAGAAGAGATGAAGATCGAAGACAAAGACATTGATTGGGTGCGGCAGCGGCTACTGGAGGTTGTTGCGGAGAAGAAACTGGATAAAGTTGAGGGTGAGTGGATCACAGACTTTGTGAAGACTGCACCCGGCCACGGTGAGGCGGAGGGGCCTGTGCTGGTTACAGGAAACCCTCAAACCGACCTTCTCCTGGAGCTGTTGAAGCTCCCGCACGTAGTGACCGCACCGTTCGTCGGCGGTGACGCTGCAGCTGCAAGTGTCGAGGACCCCAACGAAATCGATCTGGACGATGACGACGACGGCGACGATAGTGATGCCGACGATGTGAAACCAATGGACACCGATGCCACCACCAACAACGGTACAACTGAGATCCGGACTGACTCAGCAGTATCAACAGCAGTAGAAGCGGCACCTGCAGACCCGTGTGAGATCGATCTTGACTTGTAACACTTGGAATGAAAATGAGATCGTATGGCATGTATTAGAGCATGTACACTGTACTTCGAAGTGGCAGAACTGTTGAAAGGTGCAGCAACTTGCTGCCAGTTGTGCGGATGTTTCAGTTTATCCGGATGGTATCCGGATATATCACACTTCTCGCATTCGCAAAATGAAGACCTGGGTGCGTGAAGCGTCGAAGCGCGTGCGGCAGCCGCACTTTGGACCAGCGCTGAACTACGGAGTGGACAAGGCAGTGCTGTGAGTTTGTCATCTTGTGTATCCCTAACGCCCGGTAACTGGTACTCACGGGCTGTGGTCTTCTTCCAGCGATTCTGCACTGCAGTCGGCCTTTGTGCAGTTGGAGTGCGATGAGGAGACCAAAACGTTCCTCGACGTGAGTAGACTATTGTAGCGTTGTATTACAATGGTAAATTAATGCTTGGGTTTCCCCTGCTGTATCCGTTGATAGACTTGCACAGGAGGAAGTCTGTGGGAGTCGATGGGCTCTACGATACTCGGTCTCTTCTACTCCTTGACCGACGCGAACGGAATTCTCGGACGTACGTGAGCCCTACGGTCGGCTCTAATGCTGTGCTCAGCAAAGCGTGCTGTACCCCTTTGCAGCACCGCACTGGACGACTCATGCTCACGATCGTGTCTTGATCTCGATGTGCAGGTGGTCAGATGTTTGTGCTTTCAAAGGCTCAAGTGCAGCAGCTACTTCATCGAGAGCAAGGCGGCGGATCGCTCCTGGACATCGGGGCTGGAGACGGAAACGTGACCGCGTCGCTGGCCTCTCTCGTGGACCAAGTGACCACCACCGAGGCTTCGGCACCCATGGTGGCTCATCTGAATTCGCGAGGTTACAACAGCGTACAAACCTGCGACTTGCAGCACGAGTTCGTGCAGTCGCGAAAGCCTTACAACATTATCAGGTGAGTCGTCGCGTCCGCGTGACCCTTTTACTTTTACTTTACAACGCTGCGATGTGGTTTGTTCGTCACGACTAATCTGACGGATTGCAACGTTTCGCTCTGCGTATCCAGCATGCTGAACGTGTTGGACCGTGCGGACAAGCCACTCACCATGCTCCGCGAGATCCGTGAGCTACTGGACCCGCAGAATGGTCTCTTCCTGCTGGCCGTGGTACTTCCCTTCTCTGCTTTCGTGGAGCAAGGGACGCAGCGTGTAGCACCGACTGAGAAGCTGCCGATGCGGGGCGGTCTCTGCGCTGACGGCGCGTCTTTTGAGATTGCAGCTAGCCTGCTACTGCGCAACGTGCTCACCCCGGCGGGTTTCAAGCTGCGGCACTTTAGTCGCGTGCCCTATTTGTGTCGTGGGGACATGCAGCAGCCTTACTATGTGCTGTCGGACGCGATCTTCGTGCTGGAAGTTGACAACGAGAAAGAGGGGTCAAGTTGAAGTGGTTCAAGCTGCTTGCTGCTTCTGGATACTCAGCGGACTTCTGTTAATAGCGCAACGTCCATATGAACCGCCATTTGCTTTTCAGTAAACAAAGGGTGCCGCTGCTCAGTCTCTCCTTTGAGTGGGGAACTAAAGATCCATCACCTCCACCAAGCACAGCCAAGACCATGAAACGCTTGCTTCTTTGTGTGGAGCACCGCGTCCGACGGGCGTCAGGGCTGAAATCATTGCTAGTGTCGTGCCAGTTTTGCTTCGGGAGGCAACACTGGACAGCGAACTGGCCTCGGTTGAAGGTGTCGCTTGAAAGGAGCAATAAACAGCAGAAACATGGTTGGAACTCATGAATACTTGAACGCAGCAAGAGCTACAGTAACCTATAGCGTCTTCCTTGGTTTAAAGTGCTGCTTGGTGAGCGGTACTACTAAGCAAGGACGGTAACAAGTGTATCGAAATGGCTGCCATAACGAGACATGCCCAAAGACATGCCCAAGAGCTATTTTTAACGGCGGCCTTTTCAACGAATCACAGGGAGTCTCCTCGAGTTAAGCGTGTTTTAGTGGCAGAAAATAAATTTTCTCATGCGCGATTTCAAATCGCACTTAATTGAAATAACGTTTCACTTGATTTTCGTATGCTCTGGTATTCAGCAGGGAGAGAGCGACCTTCTCTTCTCACACAATTCGTTTTGCGCCGTAGCCCTCAAGCAGAGACAGAGACCTCTGCAGTGTCATAGAAGTGGCCATAGACGACGATACAAAACACCATGGCGCCTCTAGCTGAAGCCTCCATGCCTGCCACGGCCGCCCTCGAGCCGGCCACTGTACTCAAACAGAAGACCGTTGAAGAGCCGCAGGAACCGCAGAGCGAGGCCGCGTGCGAAGAAGACAACGACGCGGTTGAGGATGCCACTGAGACCACGACCCAGCAACAGACCGAGACCACAGACTGCCCGGAACCGGCCAAGAAGCGCGTGCGGTTCGACGTAGCCGACGTGGTGGAGTTCGAGCCCACCATGTGGACAGCTACTGTCTCCTCGGAAGGCGTTCCGGTAAGCCCAATATTGCCGTGATCAAGGAGGAGTGAGATGACCCAGAGCTAATGTTCTTCTGTTTGTTCTACTGTAGCTTGGCATGTCCGTGGACGTACGCCGTCGATCCAAGCGCCCGCTGGACAGCTATGAGAGCGAGCGCGTCTCGCAGCGCGTAGACCGCCAGGAGTACATGGAGCTCGGCTACCTGGAACCAGAAGAGAGACTAGACATCCTGGAGAACGCCGGCCACTCCATCTCAATTATTAGTCACGTTGAGCGTGATACGCTCCGTATTAACCGTGAACGTTGGGAATCCAACGAGTACGACCTCATGTACCAATATGGACTGGGCGAGGTGCCCCTGATGGAGGATGGTGACATGGAGATGCAGCAAGAAGACGGCGACGACATCATGCACGTAGACGATAGCAGCGATGATGACTTCTTCTTTGGAGGCAGCAGTCGGAATATGGTTGTGGATTCTGAAGTCCGCTTCTCCATGGAGGACATGGATGCTTACGACGCCATCAACACCCGCACATACGACGACCTGAGCATCGATTACGCCTCGGACTGCATCCTCGGTGACAATGAGAGCTCCGACGAGAACAACGAGCTTCCGTACGCTGTGGACTCGTTCGACTCTCCGCTTAGCTGCGATCTGCTGGAAATGGGCACGTCGCCGTCGGACGTGTCAGGCTCGACAGACTGCATGCTTGCTGCTGCAAATGTCACCAGCTGTGCACAGTCTGCTGCTGCCACAAGTACATCAAGTGCCAGCAGTTCGACAGAGGCTAGCACAGTCGAAGCGGCTCCTGTCGTGGCCGTATAGATTTGTCTGAGCTCTTCAAAATCCCCCCACCCGTGAGTGTCTGCACGGATGTAGTATATGTGCAGCTGAAATTGGCGCTGCGCCTCCAAGCCGCCCCTGATCAAGTGAAGTGGCCACACATGCCATCGGTATTTAGTAAGCAGGGGAAGGAGGCGCTTCGCTTCCCCCTTATATTTTGCTCCTTTTGACTGTTGATAGCGGACAGGTTCGATAGCATAGCGCTCCCCGTGTTATTATTTTCTTTGAAGATAAAGGTCAATGAATTACATGTAGTGAAAGGCCATTGACGTTGAAGTGAAGCATTGAACAGTACCAAAACCGGTAACAGCTCCTGATTCGCACTTAGCCAAATTTATTCGGTACATCACTATTAACGGCTTTGGGCCACAGACTTCGTGCAAAAGCTACGCACAAGCTGCTCCCTTCCCAGCTCCGCATCATGGTGCTTTCCTCCGTCGCTCGCGTGTCGACGCGCTCACTGCGCTGCTCGCGTACCTTTGCGGCTCGTTCGCTGTCCACTGCTGCGCCGTTTGACCCGCAGTTGCCGCACTACGACGTGGTGGTCGTGGGCGGCGGCCTCGTGGGCTCCGCTTTGGCCTGTCAGCTCAAGAGCAACCCCGTGTTCAAGGGCAAGCACGTGGCCGTCATTGAGACCACTGCGCCACCCGTTGCGCCGTCCGTGGAGGAGGATTCGCCCGACCTCCGCGTGTTCACCATCACTCCGGCCAGCCAGAAGCTGCTGGAATCCACTGGCGCCTGGAACTTCATCGACGATGGCCACAAGGCGGTGTTCAAGGACATGCAGGCTTGGGACGCCATGGGCGACGGCTTCATCCGCTTCGACGCCAAGAAGATGGACAAGGACGTGCTGGGTCACGTGTTGGAGCACCGCGTGCTGGTGCGCGCCCTGCACGACCGCATGAACCAGTTGACCGCCGACGCGGACGACAGCGCTCCGCTCAAGCTCTACTGCCCCGCCAAGGTCAAGCACTTCCAGCGTCCTACATCGGTCTCCGGCATCTCGGAGATTGGACTGGAAGACGGTCAACGCATGAAGGCCGACCTCGTCGTGGCTGCGGACGGCGGCAACTCCATCATCCGCTCGCTCTCGGCGCTCGGAACCTGGGGCTGGGACTACGACCAGCAGGCCGTCGTGGCCACCGTCAAGACCGACCGCGTGAACGAGACGGCCTGGCAACGTTTCTACCCCACGGGTCCCGTGGCTCTGCTGCCCATGCGCGACGGATACTCGTCCGTGGTCTGGTCGTGCACGGCCGACATGGCCAAGGAGCTCACGGCACTGAGTCCCGAGGAGTTTGTGGCGCGGCTCAACGATGCCTACTCAGCCCCGCCCATGAGCCCCGTGCCACCTGAGTTCCCGGGCATCCCGGTGCTCTCAGATCTGGTCAAGGGTGTGCACCACGCCGCTAACACCATCATGTCGGCGGCGGCCCTCACGGAGCCGTTCGTTGCCCCGCCCCAGGCTGTGGCCGTTGTGGGTCACCGCTTCGCCTTCCCGCTCAAGTTGAAGCACGCCACCAAGTACATCAAGCCAGGTCTCGCTCTTGTGGGCGACTCTGCGCACACGATCCACCCGCTTGCCGGTCAGGGCTTGAACCTTGGCCTGGGCGACGTGAACGCCCTGAGCAACCTCCTTGTGGAAGGCGTGAAGAGCGGCGAGAACCTCTCGAACGAGTACTTCCTGCAGCAGTACGAGGACGAGCGTATGAAGGCGAACATCACCATGCAGCTGGCTATGGATGGCTTCAAGCGGATGTTCGGCCCCACCCCGGACGCGGTCTCTGTGGCACGTAACGTGGGTATGGGCACGCTCAACGCCGTTGAGCCGCTCAAGAACCAGATCATGAAGTACGCCATGGGCTTGTAGATGCGTCTGGGCAGCTAGTAGATGGCGACTTGGTGTGTCATATCCAGCAGAGAGCAAGATAAAGCAATCGTCAGAGCACGTAGGATCAACTTCTATATCGTTTTGCTGTTGTCTACTCCTCTTTGAGCTGTTTGTCCGAGAACAGGTGCCGGGTGACTTCAAAGATGGAGATATCTCCGATACCAGGGGTAGCCTCTGTATCATCCTCAAAGCACGTGGTGCCTTCGGGCAGCGGCACTGTGTGCGTGTCAACGATAGTAGCGTAAGACCCGAGTTCTGGCGTGGACAGCAAGTTGACCGCCTTGTAGAGCACGAGGGAGAACAGGTACGTCACGACGATCATCGCCGGCACCGCCACTGCCCAATGTTTGGAGGGGAAATAGGTGAACCCGTAGGCTTCCAACGTTGCCTCGGGTACGTACGCCCACACCAAGAAAAGCACTGCAGCAACAGTCTCCGCGTTAGAACAAGTCTTTCGCAATAAAAAAAAATTCTCGATCGCACGGTAGAAGAGAGCAGACGCCAACCAACCCCCGAAACCGAAGAGCTCCATCCGCATGGCATGTAGCCGCTGCATCTCCTTGAACGACACCTGACCGGACGCCGACACGACCGGAAGCTTCACTGCATTGGAGGCGGGTGGGCTTGCAGTCGCTGAAGTACTCGACGTCTTCATTCGAGCCATCGTTTCTATCAGTATACAGGTATTGGATAGAAATGGTATACGTCTTATAGAGTTGAAGTGTATACCTACTTCAAAGTCTATTGAAAAAGCACATACTTTAGTGGGGAAGCAACTCGTTCAACGCGGTGTCGACGGCTTCATCTCCATCGTCGCGTACATTAGGTACCGAGTTGCTCAGAGCTCGCTTGACCTGCTCTGTGCGCGACACTTTACGGCGTAACTTGCGGAAGAAGCCAACAGGAGGCGCATTGGAGAGCGGGTACACGTCGTCCGTGTCGATGTTTTTGGCGAGACGGAAGCAGCGCGTACAGTGCTCCTCCTCCAGCTCACGCCGAGAGATGATCCCGCGCACGTTATTGTGGCGATTCACGACCACGAGATGGCGGAGTCCAGCGCTCCGGAAGAGACGGTAAGCGCGTACGAACGGCGCTTCTTCTTGGATCAAGTACGGTGTCTGGTTCATGTAGGGCGTAAGATCCACCCACAACGCTCGGTCTTCCTCTGACAGCGTGTACAATTCATCGCCAGCGACGCGACCAGCATGCGCAGCAGCTCGGAAATCTTGGTGCATTGGCGTCGGGATCGGATATCGCGGGTAATGAGCCTCCATATCGTGGTAGGACAAGCAGTAGTTGCTCGCCAGAGGCGACTCGAGCAGTTTATCCTCGACGCGAGGCGTGTCATTCGCCTCCAAATCCCTCGGACGGCGGTGTCGAAGGGTCCCAGTTGGGGTCACGTCCGGTTGATACGAAGCAGGATGCGGCTGGCGGTTGAAAGGCTTCGGTTTGTCAACACTGAAGTCGTTGTGGCTTAGCAGCACATTGAGCTGCTTCCGTAGTATAACGCCAGCAAAGAAGCGACTACCGAACGTCGGGTCTTCCACGATGACAGGGTACGCGTTGTGTTTCGTACTGACAAGGAGATCAAAGATCACACCAGCGCGCTCCACCGTGCGCAGCGTCTTGGGATTGGCCGTCATAATGTGCTTCACACGCAGGAAAGCGCCTCGAAGTGGCGGGTTCCAGTCCAGGAACGGCACGTGACGCAGGTGGATGTGGATGTCGTAGATTCCTTCGTTGAAGTAGTTGCCCACCCAGCGAGCGAAGAACGACGTCAGGATGAGCGGAAGACCGAACTCGATGTTGCCCGTGCACTCGAGGATGATGACAGTGAGCGAGATGGTCATTCGCGTCACTCCGCCTAACATCGCCAAGCTCCCTACCAGTCCGTACGTCCGAGGATCCACAGTTTTCATGTGCTGCAAGCCAGTGAAGTAATTGATCACTCGAGTCCAGAGCCGTCCATAGGCAGCGCCGATAAGAAGAGCTGGGACGAACAATCCGCTAGGGATTTTGAGACCGTAGGTGATGCACGCCAACAACTGCATCATGATCCAGAAAACCACGAGGTTGCGCACATCGAAAGAGTCCGGAGGAGCGTGAAAGAGGTGTTTAATGGCTGTTTCTCCTCCTGTTAGCATCAGAGACGCAAGATCGTTGTATTGGCCCTGAGGACAGTAGAAGCGCACCAGTTCCTTCTTGTACGGGTACTGAACGGTCTCTTCAGCTTGGAAACACTCGGCGCCATCCATTGAAACGCTGGCGCAGCTCTCGCAAATACAAGCTGAGCCATTCTTCTTCAGCATCTCCATGCCAAACACAAAGGCCTTATTTGGAGCCGCAGCACCAGCACCGGCCACATCTGCAAGATGAATCACATCGTCTCGCGCTTGAGGAAGGTCGTGGCACTTCCCAAGCAGAAATGGCGTCGAGAAGAGCAGAGAGGAAATCAATACAGACAGCAACAGAGCTTCCATCCACGCTACACCACGCGTGCGCACCCATCGCGAACGAATCTTCGCGAGACGAGTGTTAAGTCCGTTGAAAAAAGCTCCTTGCAAGCCACCGCCTATTCCCATGAGAACGAATAGAGGAACCTCCCAGATCTGGTACGTGCTGGATGTAAATGGTCCGAAGCTGAAGCTGCCTGTGTGACTTCCGAGTGTGCCCCACGATAAGTTATCGTTCATCCCAGAGAGGAAAAATGCCAAAGTAAATGTTGCCGCCATGGCACAAAACAACGTTCGCCACGTAAGGGTCTGGTTCCAGAAAGAAGCGCCTTCTTCCAAGACAAAGAGAACTCCACCAATGGGAGCTCCGAAGGCTGACGCAACACCTGCCGCAGCTCCACAAGCCACAAAATCGCGCTTCTCTCTATCATTTCGAAAACCTGCAAAATAGGAAAAACTACACAGCAGTTAGTGGTTTTAGAGATTGTTTTAATAGGTTTTGCACTGGCGCTCCTTACCTCGTATCGTATCCGAGCGTCGAGGATTTCCCTTGAGAAAGACCCGCTGCAACAATCGCACCACTATAAACACACACAAATAAAGTCATCCACCGGTTCAAAGTGTACCAATAACCGCGTTCGTAGTACAAACCTGTGAATCATCGGGCCTTCTTTTCCAACTGGTAAACCACCAGCCACGGAGCAAACGGTGCCAATAATTTTGCAGAAGAACGTCCGTAAGCGAAGCATTCGCGGGATTTTCATGCCATTTAGAGTCGTTTTGACCTCCGAGATACCTGAAAGGGAAGAACCACCGTAACAAGTGAATACGACTCCTTTTACATCGAGTAAAACGCGTCCGCAACGTACCTGATCCAGCCGCTACCGGCTCCCCAAACGACGTGACAGTCGCTGCAATTGCCACCAGGCCCAGGTTGAACACCACGATGCTCCAGAACGTGGTACCGAAGAGCACGTGCTTGGCCAGTTCGTGCTGGATGGTGTACTCGAGCAGGTGCTGCTTGAGCGACATGAGCAGCGTGGTGAAGTAGAGCATGAACACCGCCACAAGCGCAGTGATGATACCCGTGACGAGTGTAAGGAACCAGCGAGCGTAGATGAGTCGGTTCTTCTCCTGGCCGTTGCGGTACTTGTACCCCATGCCCGACTTGTTCACGACGCTCTCGAACAGGTCTGTCACCATAAAATTCACAGCAGTTAGCTATTTTACGTATTGATATTCTGCATTGACGCATTGCTGCAGACCGCACCATAGTCCAGGCTCTCGATATCGGAGCTTTTCCACAGCATCTTTCGCTGTGTGTGTATCACTATCGCTCAAGTCGGAATTGGCAGCGTTACAGGCGGTTATACGGAGGGAACAGGGTGTACAATTGAGCGTGAGGGGGTCCTCTACTTGAAGCAATAGCCGTCACCCGACGAGACGAAGTGGCAGCGGCGATACTCCAGTTGCACGCAGGGAGCAGCTACGCGCTGTGCGAAGTCTTGTCTGGAAGTATGGGCGGAACATCCGTCTCGACTTGAAGATATCAGTCGAGTTTTGGCCAATCCAGTGTATGGATTGTATGACACCTCAACTGTATGAGCCAATCAGATGTCTTCCATGACGACCACGCTCCGACTTACACAGGTGATTCGCTTTCTGCAGGGTATGCATTCATAAATGTCTTTTTAATTAAAGAAGTGTTTGATATTTAATTTGTGTGCGCTTGTATATTGATTATACAGGGTCTGAGGTTCTTCCCCTCTCTATTACGATGCCATCCGCATTTCTATCGTGTTTGCAAGGTAATCCTACAACGAGTGGCGAAGCAGCAAGAGATCAGCACCATGTCGCCGCACCGCGAGCGCCTCACGCGCTTCTACCAGAAGTACAACGCCGACAAGCTGCACGAGATCGACGGCGTGTTGGAGCGCTTCAAAGGGCGCGAGACGCAGCTGTTCTCGGCGCTCGTGAAGAAGTACGGGCCCGAGCCAACGGAGGACGAGAAGTTCGACGCTGTTGAGGCTGAGGAGCAAGAGCAAGAGGAAGAGGAGGACGAAACTGTTGAGGAGGAGCAAGCGAACGACTTTAACTACCAGCGTCTGTTGGCTTTCTACCAGAAGTACAACCCGGAGAAGGTCGACGATGTGCCTCAGGTGCTGGCCAAGTACAAGGGCAAGGAGTCCAAGCTCTTTGACGCGCTGGTGAAGAAGTACGGCCCCGAACCAGGCGACTCCGACGACGAAGAGGACGCGCAGGACGAGGAAGAGGAAGACGACGAAGTCGAGGAGGACGACGGCCAGCCCAAGCTGCGCCAGGTCGTCTACTGCCCCATTGACACGTTCCCGCCCGAGTACTGCGAGTATGGCCCCATGTTCAACGAGTGCAAGCCGTGGCTGGCCGAGCACTGCCCTGACCTGATGCTCACCAAGTACAACCGCACGGTGACTGATCTACTTGATGTGGAGCAGCAGATCGCCAACGGTGTGGAGGGTATCACGCTTGAGGTGGAAGGTAAAACCGTCAAGAAGAAAAAGAAAAACAAGATCGAGGAAGCTGCCAAGCGGAAGGAGAACTGCATGGTCACCATCTCCAAGAGCTCGCGCAAGGGCCGCAAGCGCCTCACCTTCGTCACAGGCCTGGAGGACTTCGAGGGCGTCAACATCAAGGACGCCTGCAAGAGCATGGGCAAGAAGTTCGCTTGCAGCTCGTCGCTGTCCAAGACGGACCAGGGCCAGCAACAGATCCAGCTGCAAGGTGACTGTGTGACGGAGCTGCTGGAGGTGCTGCCGGAGATGTTCGGCGTGCATGAGGACCAGATCATCGTCATCGACGAGCCCGTTAAGGCCGCCAAGAAGGGCAAGAAGTAGTTGAAGTCGTTGTCAGCTACATGTAGCAACCCCAATACAGTGCCCTTCTGCTCGTAAAGTGTATAATGTGCTCTTAAATCGTAGAAAATGCTCCAATTTGCCACTTCAGATTTTGACCACGACGAATATGAGCGACATCTTGGACAACATGTCCCTCTCGGACGACGAGATGCTGGACAGCTTGGCGGACGACATGCTCATGGAGATGGAGGAGGAAGAACAGACCGCACAGCCGGTCGTCCCTGTGGCCCCTGCTGTACCAGCTTCGTGGTCCCGTGGCGCTGTGTCAACGCCCAACGCGGCACCTCCGGCCATGCCCGATCTGAGCCAAATGATGTCCCAGATGATGCCCATGATGTCCCAAATGTTCGGCGGCAATGCGGGCGCCAACCCCATGTTTCCAGGCGGTGCCAACTCGCTGCAGCAAGCCCCAGTCCCGTGGCAGGAGCTGGTGAAGCGCCATGTGCCCAGCAACGAGCAGGAAGACTGGCTCACCACCATCGACAAGGACGCGATTAAGCTACGCGTCGCCAGTTCAGCGAAGACCCTCGCCAAACCGCACAGTCGGTCCTACAGGACGACGCCGTCGGTGATGCCTAATGTGTACATGGAGGTGGGCACGATGCTCGCCAACATGTTGAACGAAGCAGTGCGTTCGTCGCAACTGGAGCACAACCAGCAGTGGCTACAGCTAAGGGACGATTTAGTCTCGCAGCTCGCTCAGACTGGGATGACCAAGGTGTTCGAGAACAAGTTCAAGGAAATGCTGCGGCAGCGTGTGGCCAACGACCCGGACTACCTCGCGGAGAAAGATAGCGAGCGCTACAGTAACATTACGGGAGCTCTCTCGGTGTAGTGACTGCTAAATGACGATATGGAGGTGTAGATCGATGAATGCAACATGAAGATTGACCACTGGATGTCGAATTCGGAGATTGAGTAGGAATTTTCGAGTGAAAGCTAAGTTTCTCGATTTCTTTTACGCACGCTGCGTCGCTGCCTGGTATTTCTTGTGGAACCAGTCCGCAATGTACGTGAAAGGCGCCTCGACACCTGCATTCTGTTGCTGAAGGTGTCAAATTCCAAAGTCATGAGCTTGCTGTGGATATTGTCCGTTGCCCTGGATGGAAAATCCTTACCGCGGAGCACTCAAAGCACTTGAGGTCGTTTCTCTCTGCGAATTCCTCGGCCTCCTTGGTGGAGATCGCGTCGCGGTTGTTGTAGCGGAGGTCCGTCTTGTTGGCTAGTAGTACGCCTGAACCAATTCATACAGCATAAGACATTAACTTTGTATGTACCAAACAACAAACGTACCAGGAATGTTGTGGTTTGGAGATGCATCGCGAACGTCCTGAAACCACTTGCTGCACGACTTGAATGATTCCTTGTTGTTCACATCGAATACCACGAGGGCGATCGACGCTCCCTTGTACTGAGAATCACACAACAATTAGCTTTCATCAAGAAGTAAAACTTTAGAAAAAATAAAAACTTACGTGAACAGTTCCGAAGTCGAGTTGATTGAAAATACTCTGGCCAGCACAGTCGAAGAGGTAGAGCTCCACAACGACGTTCGTATCCGGGATCGCGATGCTTTTCGTCGACAGCTCTACGTCTGACGTCTGAAAAGCAATGGTTAACTGCAAGGTGAATGCACTACGGGAACGCAAACCTCACCATAACGTAATTCTTCGGGTATTCGTGTCCATTACTCTTGAGAACCTGCAGCAGGGCCGTCTTCCCCACCGTTGCATCTCCAACAATTGCCACCTTGCACCGCAACACCGTCTGCCAACCACAAAAGTAAAGATAGGTTAAAACTTAGCTAATCTCATCTCACAAGCTGCCCTTACAGTGCTCTTGTGCGTCGTCTCCATGCTCCGCAGCGCCGACATGGTAGTAGCTCGACGTGGATCTACTCGTAGAGTAAAATAAATCTTGAAAAGGCACTGCGAAACCGATCTGTATTTTATCCAAAGACGATTTTCATAAATGTTTTACTGCCATGGTCTTGCTTTTTTAAAAGGATTTAAAAATTCCTATCTTCTCCATGCAAGAATCTAGTGCGCTCGTCATCTTTATTGGGATCGCTGAATTCGCGCATTCTGAGAAAGCGTGCAGCCTCCTGTCGGAGCAGTTCGCGCAACACGAAAAGCCCCGCTAGTGTCTCTGCTGCGAGTAGTAGTGCGAAAATTGTTCCAGCTGCAGCATCAAACGGAAGCCGATGCTCTGCGAAAAAGCTGAGGTAGACCAAACCAGGGAAGAGCGGACAAGCCGACAAGAACATGAAGGCGGTGAGGGGGAACACCTGCGAGCGCAAGTTCCCACGCGTGCCCAAGTAATAGCGAGCCACATCTGCCGGAATCAACACAGCCAAGCAGCACACGGGCAGTGCACGCGACAACGACGAACTGTACTGGCGGGCAGTCAGCTTTCAATAACACAAAAGATATGTCAGCTTCAGCATTAGTTTTGTAGCTTCCCTGCTCAAGCCGTACCTTATCGCGTAAGAGCAAGCTCGAGATCGGGTAGAAGAGGAAGCCGAACCACGCTTGGAAGCAGATTGCCTGCTGTAGGACTAGCCTTGCGCGACGTCGCTGCTTGGCAAGCAGCATCGGCTGAAGAGTCCGCCTGAGAATAGCCGCTGGAACTCAAAGGGACACCCACGGAGAAGATGAAGATGTGGTTGACTGTATTAGACTCGAGAAGTTCATGGCTCGATGGTTAATGGCTGCGGCAGATTAGCAGTCGAGGTAGTTGGCCGCCATGAGCAGCTCCATAGCGATTTCCGGCTCGATGGCGAACTCAGGCAGCCGCGACGTGCTGTCCGAGTACTGCGTCTTGTAGTACATGTACTGGGACACCTTCTCCAGGATGGGGGCACTGATGTCCGGGAACGTGATCTCGCCTTTGCTCTCCGTGAATTGGCCTACACCAGAGAGATCGGTCAGTTATTTCATATCGGACATGTTTTATTCTAATGCACGCACCGCTCAACATGGCACGAATGGTGCCAGATACCAAGGCGCATTTCCTGCTAATGTAGATCTCGTGACCCTCAGCGCTATGCGGTAGCACAGGTAAACAGTACGAAAATGACACTCCCCAGTCAGCACTTGTAATGACCATCAAAAAGCCTACAGAGCGAGTTACGCGCTCGGAGTAGGTCGAATAGCAGTGCCAGTGAGAGATCTACCTGATGAGCTTAATCATATCGAGGGCCGGGGCCGCGTCTGCTTCCTGTTGGGACATTGTTCACTTCGCTAGAGTGCTAGACTCGCTTTGGTGCAGTTGGAGCCGTTTTAAAACACCTGTTCCAGATTTTAATAATTGAACCAAATTAAACGTACTCAAATAACTGCAACTCTAGTGCGATCTTTTCATTCTGACGCAGCAAATGGACGTGACGACCCAAGTGGCTCTAGCTGTGCTGTGTGCGTTAGTGGCGCTGGTTGGCGTCTCTAAAGTAACATCAGCAGTTCGTGGCGGTCCAAGTGTCTTCCTGCAAGTCCTTCTAAGAGCTCTGGTGGTCGTACAACTCTACTACCTGTTCCAAGCGTCCAGCCACCAGCTCCAACAGCCTAATTAACGCGGAGAATTGAGCTCCCAGTGTGTGCAGACTTGTGATATTAGCAGCAACAGCTACTCGTTGCCTTGTTTATTGCCTAGTAGCTTAGCCGGCCTGGTTCTTGAGCACCTGGAAGACCTTCTTCTTGATCCACTCCTTGCCGCAGGGCAGGTACGTCTTCGTCTCGAGGTCCAACACGAGCGCGCTGAGGTCCGTGAGCGAGTCAATGTACGTGTACAGGTCCTGGATATCATACGTGATGTTCTTCATGTTCGGGTTCAGCTGTTTCAGCTTGGCCTCGTACATCTTGACCACACCGTCCATGCCTCCGTTCACCGACTCAAAGTCCAGGTACGTGCGCGAGTTCGGGTCGCGCGTGTACTGCACCAGAATGATGGTGTGCTTGGCCTGTCGGAATTCCGCCTGCATTGCATGGACACTGTCAGCTGGTGGCCCTTTCCCTCACTGTCTACAGCGCTTCGTCTCCTTACCATGTTCGAGTCCTCCTCCTTCTTCCCCCCTTCCGAGTCTTTGACTGGCGGTGAAGCAAAAATCAGGGATCTTTTCCGGACTATAAATAGTCCAAATAGAGCACATGACGCAATTTTAACGGATCTGCTCGACGGACGCGACCTTTTAGGATCGGACACTTCGCCATGGAAGCCCAGGACGATGCGCGGGGCGAGAAGAGCGCAGCGACTGCCAAGTCGACCACGGTACTGTTCGATGCGTCTAAAAAGGAGCAGTTTTACCCGACCAACGGCCTCAAGAAGCTCGCGCGTAAGCTCAAACCGCTGTGTCGAGTGGACGTGAACAAGGACGACTTGTCCAGGGACCGGATAAAGGACGCCAGTGTGCTCGTCTTTGCTGGGGTGCGGGAACGCTTCAGCTCCACGGAATTCGCGACTCTAAAGGAGTTTTTGAACGGCGGAGGCAGCATTCTGCTCATGCTTGGCGAAGGGGGCGAGCAGACGTTCGACACCAACCTCAATGGCTGGCTTAAAGAGTGAGCGTGAAGCAATTGACAGTAAAGAGATAAATGACGATACTAAAAAGCGTTTTGTTGCGGACAGCTTCGGCATCTTCGTGAACCCGGACGCGGTTATCCGGACAGTTTACCACAAGTATCACCACCCGAAGGAAGTGCTCATTTCCAGCGGCGTCGTCAACAGAGAGCTCGCACGCATGGTAAGACGAAATCTGTGTATCACGGAGCGTAGGTGTGAGGAAACTAACGATAGGTGCATCGCTTCAGGTCAACGAGCTGTACGGTCGGAAAGATATGTTGGCGTCGGGACGCGATGCCATGCCAAAGGCTCCTGGGCCAGGTGGAGCGCTCGAAAAAGACCAGAAGGGCCTTACATTCGTTTACCCGTACGGTGCGACGCTGACAGTGAAGAAGCCCGCAGCCCCGTTGCTCTCTTCGGGATTTATTTCGTATCCGGTCAATCGACCAGTTGTGGCTGCGTGGCAGGAAGGTGGCGTTGCAGCGCCTGCATCAAAGTCCGGACGACTGATGGTTTTCGGATCAGCGCAGTGTTTCGTGGACGAATGGATCGACAAGGAAGAGAACACAAAACTCCAGGAAATTATTTTCCGCTGGCTACTGAAGGATAAAACCATCAAATTAGACCACCAGGACGCCGAAGACCCGGATCTGAATGAGTACGTCCGACTGCCAGACACACAAGCGCTCAGCGACCGTCTACGGTCCTGCATGCAAGAGAGCGAGGAGCTTCCCAAGGACTTTACGAGGCTGTTCGACGATTCGCTTTTTAAATTCGACACGTCACTCATCCCTGAAGCTGTAAATCTTTATCGTGAACTTGGGGTGAAACACGAACCTCTGACTCTCATTCCGCCTCAGTTCGAGTGTCCACTGCCGCCACTCAAGTCTGCAGTTTTCCCTCCAGCTCTTCGTGAATCTCCTCCTCCGGCTTTGGATCAATTTGATCTGGACGAGCACTTCGCTAGTGAGTCTTTGAGACTCGCGCAGCTCACGAACAAATGCTCGGACGACGACCTCGAGTACTACGTGCGCGAAAGTGCAGACATTCTTGGTATTTTGCCGCGTCTGGACCCCGAGCGTAGCGATGCCAAGCACGTTTTGGAGTTCATCTTCCAAAAGATCGTCAACTTCAAGAAGCTCAACCAAGATTCAGCTCCAGTTCTCGTGGGCTCCAGCGGCCTCAACGCCAATGCAGAGAGCACTGGGGATTTCCCATCGACGCGAGCTTCATCCCTTGCAAACCTTGCAGAGTCGAAAGAATCCAAGGAGGTGGACGATGATGAAGAAGACGGTGGCAAGGCCTCCACACCATAAGAGGGTGCAGGTAAGAGGATAGCGTTAATGCAGTAAATATCACTAGGGTTTATCCCACCAAACTAGGGCCGAGGCTTCTGATAAACGGTGCTGCTGCGGCCTAAAGAGTAGCCACGGGTGCCAGCAAGCTCCATCGACGCTTCTTGACGGATGTGCTGTACATGTTCGTGGGAAGTGGCACGTAGACGCTTCTTGGTGGCGCTCAGAACGTCTCCAAACTCCTTCGTCGCAACATCCAAGTGACGCTGTAAATCGCTTCTTTCTTGCCGACGAGCTTCGAGGCGCTTGCACATGGGCCCGTACCGAGCCATGATGTTGGCAACCTCGCGGTCAATGTGGCCGATTTCGCTCTCGTAGTGCTCCATTGCGGCCTGCGTGATCGCCTGCTTCTGCCGCATCGCAGCGACCAACTTGTCGAGCTCACCGATCTGTAAGTGAAGACAGAGTTAAAGTCGCGAGAAGCGAAAGCTTTTGAAAAAATAACTAGAACCACGTACGCGGAGGGTTGCGAGCATCGACACGTCTCCTTTCTCCAGTGCTTGACGCTCCATCAACGTTACACGCGAAGGCTAAATAGTAAAGCAGCAATCAGAGCGCATATCAACACGAAGAAACAGCACCATCCGCTTACACTGGGAGCACCCGTTGGTTGAGGACCGGCAGCACTCATGCTTCAGATGTTGCCTACTGTAGTCTTCACTGCTTCTGAGAGAACCTTGAGCTTCATCCTCACCAGCTAAATATACGCTGCAACAGGCGAGCCAATCAACCTGTACAGCACCAACGAACGATAGCAGTTGCATATCGAACCTGCCAACACCTGTACGTCGAGGGGAGAGTATCTATTCACTGTTTTCCCTACGCTTCTCATCCACGTAGCTCAAAATGCAACATGTAGCATGTCACCCCCTGAAAAAAAAGAAAATTCACTCCACGTCGAGTTTCTTGGGTCTTCATCCCTCCGGTTTAGCAGCCAGTCTCCTTTAAATCACAGGATTTTGACTCCTTGACACGAGAAAGCGTCCGCCCTGTCGGCTCGGAACTAACTAGCGGACTAGTTGCTTATCCGTATTGCAGGCGGAAGACGTCGTTGTGGATGTAGTACTGGCCAGGCTGATGGGCCACGAGCTGAAACACCTGCGTGTACTGGATGGGGTTGTTCTCCTCGATCTGGATCTTGCCCTGCACGAAGATGATCATGGCGTTGCCAGACGTGGACGGCTGAATGTCCACCGTTGGGAACTCGTGGCGCACGGCCGGCAGACCCTGCAGCTTGGCCATGATGGCTTGTTGTCCCGTGGACATCTGACCCTCCCAGCTCATGTTGGACACATCTTGCTACAAAAAATATCATAATTCCATTAGGAAATGAATAAAATTAATTTCTCCAACGGTAGGAGGCAGCACGTACGTAGAGGCTGGCAAGCCCCGCTCGGTTCGTGTCGAACGTGGTGTAGTAGTGCTGCACGAAGGCCTTGGCGACGTCCTCGGCAGACATGATGAAGCGCTTCTCCTCTCGGTTTCTTCGCTTGCTTCCTTCCCGCCGCCTTTTAGACTGAGACTCAGTATGCAAGCGATTTTTGAAAATATTCGTGGCTTTGGAGTGACGCCATTTCATTGGTGGAAAGGAATGAACAGATACGAAGTCATGCCATTGGATGAAATTATGCAGATGGCTACACTTGCTGCATTGCTGGGGAGCTACAGTGCGCAGGCCCGCTGGGACGCCAAAGCCTCCGGGTGGGCCAGATCTTCGCGCTCGTCGGACGTCGAGGACGAAATGCTGGAGCTGCCGAGCAATTTCAGCTGCTGGAGTGTCAGAAACGACTCGAAAAGCTCTCGGGACGTGTCGCACTTGGGGATCACGTGGCCCTGGGTGTGTACGGAAGTCAGCACGCGGTTCTTGAGAGTCTGTATATGAAGCACAATGATCTGTTAGTCTTTAACGCGTCACTCACGTAAAAAGCAGCAAATATCGCACCTCTTGTTGCTTAAATATGTCCACCACTTGCTGGCTCTTCGCTGCAGGGATCACGAAGTCATTCGAGCCGAAGACGTGCAGAGAAGCAATGTCTGGGATAATACCAGAGTCCAGTGAGTACTGCGGAGAGCCCAAGTAGCTACCGACCAGCACGGCCAACTTCGGAGACCACTGCAATTCAGCACGAGCCTATCAAGAATCAACGTACGTCAGTTGCAAAGCTCACCGCCAACTGAATCAATGTAGCAGTCGTCCTGTACCTGTTCCGAGCACATCCACGCCGCGAGACTCGCTCCCTGTGAGAAGCCGACTACTCCATCGATGTCTCCGACCCCATCCAGCTTCTCCCGCAAGAACGTCAAGAGAACGTCCCTGTCTCCGTCCAAATTGCTGGGGTCATCCTGGTGGTTGCCCAACGGTCTCCACCACGCGCGGAACTCCGTCTTCTTCTTGGCGCAGCGAACGCGCTTCGGCTTGCTGGAGGCGGTACCCGATCTGCTTGGTCGCTTGTTCTGACGCGCCAGAATCGGCGGCACAATGGTGAAAGGTCCGTCCAGGAAGACAAAGTCCACGTCGCCGTTAGTACCGCGCAGGGGCTTCGTCTTGCCCGCGAAGGTGGCCGCGTCCTGGTACATGCCATGTAGACACAGCAGACGCAACTTGCGTCCCGTGCACCTATTTACCAGGCGCGTCGCCGACATGACTGCGACCTTCTCGACTGCAGCACGAGCTCGGGAATGGGCTCGTCGGAGCCAGCGCCTTCAGCACCTTGAGGATTTGTCAAAGCGTCCATTAACGTAGCTTTTCATCCAATAAGATATTTATAGATGGATATTGACGAATAAGAAGTGGAAGCACGCATGTACCACGGTATCGGTACGTACCTTTCGACGCCGACAGACACGACGTCACGACCAATCAGCGACGCGAAATTGACAGAAGATTGCAATGTCCAGTATCAAGCTCCAATATGGACTTTGGCGGCGCTACATGCGAGCTTCTAGATGGTCTGTGGCTGCCTTAGCGACAGTGTCCATCTCGGTGCTGTGCTACTGGCTTCTCTCCGCGCTTGCTGAGTCCAACCACGCACTGGTGCGCGGTCTACCGCTAGGACTCCGCAGTTTCTGGTGTGTCGAACTGGAAGGCCACATCGACGCCCACTATTACCGACCGGAAGCCTGTGTAACTGCTCGCAAGCGCACGGAATCCATCACAGAGCTCGTGCGTATCTTCAGTGCGATGCTGGACAAGCGCGACGTGGACTATTGGGTCGACAGCGGCACGTTGCTGGGGCAGTTCCGAACGCAATCTGTCATCCCTTGGGACGATGATGCTGACTTTGGGATGACGATGGAAGGGTACGAGCTTCTTCGCGATAACCAGTGGTCCGTTCCGGAGGGGTACGAGCTCCAAGTGTACGACAGCAACGTCCATCTATCTCGAGACCGCGACTGGAATATCCCCGCTCGACTTGTGGACAAAACTTACGGCTTCTATGTGGATGTGTTCGTGTTCACCGAGTCGGAGGCCAATGGCGTCGAAATGTTAGGCACCCACCCGTCCAGTTGCTGGCATGCATGCTCCAAGTGTCTGCAGATAGATCGATATGCCAAGTTGCTTCTCATCCCGCGATACTACGTGTTTCCGCTGCTGAGCTGTCCGTTCGCTGACTTTCGCGTTCTCTGTCCTGCTAGACGAACGTTATACCTGGAGCACTTGTACGGCCCCGATTTCCGTATTCCACGCCGAACCTAGCGCATTGTCTGGTGGTCCAAAAGACGAAGTAGTTGTTGCCTAACCTGTTATATTTGTCAAGCTTTCGTTCGCTTGAAGGGAATCAATTCTATACTGCTGATAGGGGCTGCGGTCTCACCTCTTTCTTCTGGATGCCTCGAAACGTCCACAGGATGACCCAAATGCAAACAACTTGCAGCACATGCAGCACATTGAGACTGGACTTGACTGTCCCGCACCCTTTTCCGTTGGCACACGAGAGCTCTTTGGGTGTGCTCAGTGTGCGCACAACCGCCATGTACATCTGACCAGCGATGACAATGAGCGAAAGGCTCACAGCCACGAAGAGGATTTTCTTGATCTTGGTCGCGTGTCCGCTCTCCGGACGACGACGAATGTACTTTGGCTCGTGAACAACTGGAACGCCATCTTCGTCGTCGCTCAAGGTTTCCATATTGAACGAGCGGTTCATCATACGCTCGGACAAGCTGGGCGTTTGACTCTTCTTCTGGCTCTCGAAATCTTGCAAGCGAGCTAAAACTCGCAGTCCGTAGACGAGGAAAACGGCGCAAATGACCCCAAGCACGACAGCACTGACCGTCAGTTGGAGGTAGGAGAGCCCTGTGGCATTGAAGCCTTTGTACGCGAAGAGCAGCATGTCGTAGACGATGTAGAACGCCCAGATGAAGGCGATAACGGAGCCTTCCAAGCATTTCAACCGCGTTGGCTTGTTCACCACCCCAGCCCCTTGCTGAATGATCAGAGCCCAATAACCCAGAGCCAACACACTACAGAGGTAACGACGTCAGTGAGAGTGCACTACAAACAGCATTTTACAAGTTATAGTGCACGTACTAGCACGAATACAGCGCGGCAGTGCAGGAATCGCTCAGGAAGGAGCTGATGGGGCGAGGAATGACGTGGCCGTAACTGGACGGGTCGACGCCCCGGACGATCAGCGTTAGTGAAGCGTAGCTGCAAAAGAGGAAGTTGTGGCGCTGCAGCTTCGATCCGTCGTGTTTGAAGGCCAAAGTGGTCATGAAAGCACTTGCCACGAAGCTCACAGCTCCAGCAACGCAGTAGCCAATTTGTGAGGCTTGGTAGCTGCTCGGATCGTAAGACGCCAGTGGACGTACACAACCCTCATCGGTCTGCGCGAGGCCGTACCAACACGTCGAATCCGTTATGTTGAGCATTGCGATGCTGTGCAAGTTGGCGAATGGCAGTAGGGGGTCAACTCATCGCGGTGAGCTACAGAGAGAGTGGAGGTGGATCCACAGCACGACCCAGCAACAACTCGACCACCGGCTGCAGCAGTAACAGGTCCGATGTCTATTCTGTAGAGGAAGGTAGCACTACCATCCATTCATACTGACAGGAATTGCCAAGGTGGTCGAACCCAAGGTGATCAAAGCGCTATAGACAGGGGTTCCGAAAAATATATAGGGAGCTAATCTCAAAGAAATTATTTATTTCTCACATCTTCGACAAGCCTTAAATTATTTAAGGCGATGACCGAAATCCCTCCATAATTTAATTTTCAGAAGTGGCTTCTGGCTATTTCTCTTCATGTGAACCTGCAATAACACGCACTAAACAGGACCATTCGTCAGAAAAACGACCCCTTCGTGATTGTACATGTACATGTATCGGTTCCAACTTCATTATCGATTCTGAACGATGTCCGACAGCCTCCTCCTCGCCACGGTTGCGCGGTTCTTTTTCAAGCCACTGCTTGCATTTTTAGCGCCCTAATTTATTGCTCCATCCCTTCCTAGAAAATAATTTATTGGCTTCTGGTGCTGTGCGCGCTGCCCTACTTTATTTTGCTGTTTGTCAACACCTTCTGAAAAATATTATTTTCGGAACCCCTGGCTATAGATTCGCTTCGGTAGTCGTACAACAGCACTAAAAGTTGGAGAGAACTTCTGTCTCCTTTACTTTTCTTGAGTTTGGACTTGATACGACAACTACAGTAATACACAAACTAACACGGAGCTCTAAGTTATGCCATGGAATACGCCCCCGCTTGGGGCTGAGGGATCACCTCCTTCTTTTTGATGGTACGGAAGGCCCACAGCACGACCCAAACGCAGATGACCTGCAGTATGTTGAGGTAGCTGAGGTGGGCCTTGATAGTGTCGCAGCCAATGCCATTCGCACACTGGAGCTCGTCCGACTCGTTCGCTGTGTGGGTAACCGCCATGTACATTTGAGCCCCGATAACAATGAGCGAAATCGTCTCCGTGACGTACAAAATCTTGCGGATCTTGGTGGAATGACCGTCTTTCGGCTTCCCGCGGCTGGCGAACTTAGGCTCCTGCACCACTGGAACGCCGTCCTCGTCGTCACTGAGACTGCCCATGTTGTACGAGTGGTTCATCACGCGGTCCGTCATAGTGGGCATCCGCAGCTTCTTCTCGCGTTCGTAGGCCTGCAGACGCGAGAGAACGCGTAGGCCGTAGATGAGGAAGACTGTGCTGATGATCCCCAACATGATGGCGCTCCACATCAAGTGGAGATACGTGAGGCCTTGGCGGTTGAAGCCTTTGGACAGGAAGAGGCAGACGTTGTAGAGGATGTAGAAGGCCCAGACAACTGCGATGGCGATACTCTCCAAGCAGATAAGCTGAGCTGGTCGATCACCCATTGCTGCTCCCTTTTGGATAATAGTAGCCCAGTACCCGAGAGTCAAGATGCTGCAGCAGATAAATGGCAACAACGTTAGCAAAATGGCCAACTAGAAAATTGTAGACGAAAAACTCACTACACAGAGTAAAGCGCAGCGGTAAGCGAGTCGGACAGGAAGCTGCTAATAGGACGAGGGATCATGTGGCCGTAGCTTTTCGGGTCCGCGCCGGTTAATACCATTGTCAACGCCGCGTAGCAGCAGAATAGAAAATTGTACTGTTGCAGCTTGGAGGCCTCGTGCTTGAGTGACCGGATGTACATGACTGCGCTGGCGAGCGTCGTGACGCCGCCGAGAACGAGATAAATAAGCTGCACGTGGAGATACGCGTCCGTGTTGTACGACGACAACGTGCGCACGCATCCGTCCTCCGTCTGCGCGAGGCCGTAGTCGCACGTGGCGTCCGTGATATTCGACATCGCTGGTCGCCTTCAGCTCGCCGGCGGAGATTGCAAAGTGAACAGCAGAGTCGCGACAGCTGGGAGCACTCGTGACCCCATCCAAAGAGCAGAGCTGCTCCGCTACGCGCCTCCAGCTGTTGTCTGCACACGGACCGACTCACATCTTTGACAGCCGAGCTTGAACTGGTGCACAGCCGCCTGCGGGGCGTGGCACGAAAAAGCACATGCGATAGATTTGCTCGCCGGTAGTCGCGCACGGACGGATAATGGTGGATCGCTCTCACCGTGTCATTCGTAGAGCGGAACTCTTCTGCTGTCGGTTTCTACCATCAAAAGTTTGTGTGTTTTCATCTGAGCATTTCGATCAAACTGGGGATGCAAGTGTACAGGTAAGCTTACATGTATTTAACCTTTTTGAAGTGCAGCAACGAACAGCAATAAAGCACAACGCCAGCGATTGTAGCAAAAGGCTGAAATGTTCGTCTTGTCCATCTGATAGAGAACTCATGGCTGCTCAATTGTCCCTTTCAAATGACCGGCATGTATTCGTCGTGGATCGTTTCAACTGTTTTCGCGGTTGCTAGGTAATTTGCTGTAACTTGTCCTCGATCACACGTCAGACAGAAGCTCAAGACTTCCGATGCGAGTTGCGTGCCACTAGCATAATGTTCATGAACATGTAGACGATTTCGTCTACAACCGTCCACTTGGGCATTTTAAAAATGCAAAATGACAAATTTTGTCAAAAACGCTAAGCAACAGGATAATTCCACCACGTTACGCGCTTAAGGGCATCCCCACCGGTGTTTGAGCTAAAGTGCACATGCAAGTACATGTACATGTACCTGTAGATTCCACCATAATTGCAGACAAAACTCAATTTCCATTTATCAAACAAACTTACACACAGTTTTCCAGTTCATACGATCGGACGCGGGACGACGCTCTTCTTCTTCATCCCTCGGAATGTCCAGAGTAATACCCATACGCACGCGCACTGAAAAAGATGCAGCAGACTGACGCTCGACTCGACCGAATCACACAGTGTGCCATTCGCACAGGAGAGCTCCACCGGCGTGCTCGAAGCCCGAACTACAGCCATGTAGAGCTGACCGGCCATTACTACCAAAGACACCGACTCGGTGACAAGAAGGATCTTCTTGATCTTCATGGCGTGGCCTTCTTTCGGTTGGCGACGCGCGAATCTTGGTTCGGGGCAATGGGAATGCTACCGTCGTCGCCTATTAAAACCAAGTTGAACGACTCGTTGGGCAGCATCCGTTCACACATCGCATTGGAGATCCTCAGTTTCCCCTCGCGTTCATACGCTTGAAGTCTGGATAAAACCCGTAGACCGTAGACCAGGAACGTCGTGCTGATGGCTCCCAAGATGCACGCACTCATAACCAGTTGCATGTAGACCATCCAAAGCGGTTGGAAGCCTTTGAAGGCGAAGAGGGACATATCGTAGGCGGTGTAGAATGTCCAGATGAAGGCAATTGCTGAAGACGACGGCAGCTCCTCGTTGGATGATCAGAGCCCAGTAACCAAGCGCCAGAATGCTGTACAGGGAGGAACAGTTAGTCTACACTTACAGTACAGTTGACTGGAGCGAACAAGACTTACTACACGGAATACAGCGCTGCAGTACAGGAATCTGCCAACCAGCCCATGACCGGGCGTGGAATGATGTGGTCGTAGCTGTTCGGGCCGGCGCCGCGCACGATAACGGTGACGGACGCGTAGGCGCAGAAGATGAAGCAGTAGTTCTGCAGCGGAGAACCATCGTACTTGACTACCCGCCAGTACATGACGCCGCTGGCGACGACGCTCACCGCTCCCAGCGCGCAGTAGATGGCCTGACTGCGCAGGTAGGCGTCCGGGTTGTACGACGCGAGCGTTTGCACGCACCCGTCCTCCGTCTGCACCAAGC
Source organism: Phytophthora plurivora (assembly GCA_030027945.1). Classification (NCBI taxonomy): domain Eukaryota; phylum Oomycota; class Peronosporomycetes; order Peronosporales; family Peronosporaceae; genus Phytophthora; species Phytophthora plurivora. Next base: position 653,137 of record CP125267.1, read on the forward strand.
CGTACCAGCACGTCGCGTCCGTGACGTTGAGCCCTATGCTCGCTGCTCCTGAATTGAAGTTTCTATCTGGGTGCCATCCAGAGCTGAGACCGCCAGGATGCAAGGTGGATCAAGTAAGGACGGGCATTTTCGGTCTCATAAACAATCTGATCGGGGGATCCCCGTCAGACGTTGAACTGACATGTACACTTGTCTGTTGCGTTCATATAATTTCATGAGGAGCTGTCTTCGTTCCTACCTCACGGTCTGCTAATTAAACCTGTACGGATCCTCGTGGTTGAGGAATGACGGCCTTCTTTTGGACCCCGCGGAAGACCCACAAGATGATCCAGACGCATATTACCTGCAGAACATGCAGCAGACTCCACTTAGCTTTAATGAAGCTACACAGCTCTCCGTTGGCGCACGAAAGCTCCACAGGTGCGTTCGTGACACTCGTCATGGCCATATAGAGCTGACCGGCGATTACGATGACGGAGATCGTCTCCGCGACCAGGAGGATCTTCTTGATCTTGTTCGAGTGGCCTTCGTTCGGCCGACGTCGCGCGTACCTGGGCTCCGTCACGACCGGGACGCCCTCTTCATCGTCGCTCAGCATCAAGCTGAATGACTGGTTCGGCGCCATCCGCTCGCAAACCAACGTCGACATCCTCAACTTGATCTCCTGCTCGTACGCCCGCAGGCGTGACAGCACCCGTAGCCCGTAGAAGAGAAACGTCAGCGCCACGACGGCCAGCACGCACGCACTGACTGATAGCTGAACGTAGTTGAGCACTGCTGGTTGGAAGCCTTTGAAGGCGAAGAGCGACATGTTGTAGGCGATGTAAAACGCCCATACGACGGCGATCGCTGCGGCCTCCATGCACTTCAAGTGCGTCGGTCTCCCCATCAACGCTGCACCCTGCTGGATAACGAGTGCCCAATATCCTAGAGCAAGAATACTGAACGGTGCAGGCACGAGTTAAGTCCTGTTATCATCTCACGGTTGCTAGTTGCATGTGTACTTACTACACGGAGTACAACGAAGCAGTGCACGAGTCCGTCAGAAAAGCTCCGATAGGACGCGGAATAATGTGCCCATAGCTCGTTGGATCAGCGCCTCTGACGATCATAGTCAGCGACGCGTAGCTGCAGAGCATGAAGGAGTACTGCTGCACTGGCGAGCCGTCGTACTTGACTGCTCTCCAGTACATTATCGCGCTCGCGATCTCGGTCAAGACGCCCACGACGCAGTAGACGATCTGCAAAGTAAGATACCCGCTCTGATCGTACGACGCCAGCGTGCGCTCGCAGCCCATCGGTGTCTGCGCGAGCCCGAAGGCGCATGTGGAGTCGGTGATGTTCATGCCCAGCATCATGCTGCTGCTGGACGATTCCGAACGCCTAAAAGCTCCGATCCGTTGACGCGAATTCGGCAACTGAGATCGTCGCCACCGCAAACACGCAAGATCCACCCAGCATCCGGTAAGGGCGAGGTCCGTGCATGTACAACGCTCAAGCCACCACCAACGTAACTTCTGAAGAATTCGCCGTCAACGAAAGCGAGCAAGTGTATCCGCGGACGGGGACAGCTGGACGACGGGATCCGATAACACTTCGCTGAGCAGTGTTCATCGAGTTGAATCCAGTGAAGCTTCATCTGAGCTTCATCAGGTTTTGCTACTGCAGACTTTGCTGCACCAAGATGTGTTTTTCTGGATGGCATTCATCAGTTTGTTGCCGCTGGGCGAACGGCTTGAAGGAGCGTGCTCGACGCTGTGTAATTGTGTTCACTGCAGCAAGTGCGACCGGATTGACAGGAGCCATGAGCAACGACGAGGAATTCAGTTGGATCTAGAGAGCAAAGGTAAGTAAAGGCAAGGTCTTCACTGCAGTCTTCGACGGTATCAGTAGTCGAACTGGTGGTGGCGTCCACTCGTTCACTGCAAAATGGCTCGATGGGGTTAATCCACCCCGTACGGCAGTTGAAGTTTTTGTCTGCTAAATCAGGGATGGCCAAAAATATATTGCGGGTATTGGAATTTTGCAATACTAACTGCAATACGGAATTGCAAGCTCTGAAAGTATTGCAGTAAGTACTGCACAACAACCGTAAGTATTTCCCGAATTTCACTCGAACAATGGTAGGCAAATGCTGAAAGTCTGGCAAAATTTGAGCTGAAATCGGCAAAATCGGCCAAAATCGTATAAAAATGGATTCCCCATTATTCCTCTCACTCCATTCCTTTTGATCGCAGAGATAGATTCATGGCGATAGAGTGGGGGCGTAACCAAAGAACAGGGTCAAGCCGTTGTGTAGTAATGGAAGTATTGCAGTAAGTACTGCACATTGCACGAAATCTTGCAATGCCGTCCAATGTATTTTTGGCCATCCCTGTGCTAAATCATCGTGAGGGCTCATAGATTATCGTAAATTAGTATCCTGCACTTCCCCTCGGATGTGGGACGACGTTCTTCCTTTGAACGTCACGGAATACATAGAGAATAGCCCACACGCACACCACTTGAAAGATGTGGAGCAGACTCCACTTGGACTTGACTGTACTGCACGACATCCCGTTGGCGCAGGTGAGCTCAATTGGTGAGTCGGACACTTGGGCGACCATGTACATTTGTCCGGCAATGACGACGATCGATACCACCTCAGCTACGAACAGAATTCGTTTGATCTTGGCCGTGTGTCCTTCTTGCGGGCGGCGAGGAGCAAACCGACGCTCCTGTGCCACTGGCGTCTCGTCCTCATTGTCGCTCATGTTTAGGTCGAACGAATGGTTCGACAGCATGTAGTCGGAATCCAAGCTAGGAAACCGCAGCTTGAGCTGCCGCTCATACTCCTGCAAGCGCGTCATCACTCGAAGTCCGTAGATGAGGAACGTCAGGGCGATAATGGCTAAAATGCCGGCACTGACGCCTAGTTGCACGTAGTTGAGAGTCGGCGGAATGAATCCCTTGAACGCGAAGAGGGACATGTCGTATGCGATGTAGAACGCCCAGACAAAAGCAATGGTTGAGTATTCGAGACACTTGAGGTGTGCTGGTTTGTGGATCACAGCCGCTCCTTGTTGAATAATGGTCGCCCAGTACCCCAGCGCAATGACACTGCAAAAAAACACGGTTAGACAACGCACAGGAAAAGTTAACACAAACGCAGTACGTACTACACGGAGTAAAGAGACGCTGTACACGAGTCCGAGAGGAAAGCGCCGATCGGGCGTGGTACGATATGCCCGTAGCTGGCCGGGTCCGCGCCGCGGATGATCATCGTCAGTGACGCATAGCAACAGAACAGGAACGAATACAACTGCAACGGCGAGCCATCGTACTTGTCCGCTCGGTAGTACATGATCGCGCTCATAATGAGCGTGGCCGAGCCCACAACGCAGTAGCCGATCTGGAAGTGCAGGTACGCGCTACTGTCGTAGGACGCCAGAGTCCGGTCGCAGCCCGACGCCGTCTGCGCGAGTCCGTAGCTGCATGTGGCGTCCGTGATGTTAAGCCCCAGCATCGTCATCGAGGCGCTGAGGCGTTTTCTAAAGTGCTGGACACTGCGCTGACCGCCATTTATCCTGCGGATCCCTTCATCCCCATCGAGACTTGATGTCAAGCAATCGGGACTTCACATGCTTGTCAATGCGAATCCGCCATTCTCAATAAGCTAAAAGGGCTCTGTGTTTTGCAGTATTTTTGTCATTCACCAAAAAGTTGGTTTGTTCTTAGAAACTTAGTAAAATGTTTCTGTAAGCTGGTGTTTGTCTGGAAAGTCAAATTCAATAATATGTGAAATAAGAGGTATAACTTCAACTTTCAGACTGAACTGGATACCTGGTCCCACTCAATGCGAGCTGAGCAAGGCGCAGCCTCAAGTACACTGCAACATGTCTTTCGAGCACACAGGCAACAGACTTGAGACGCTTCATTTGTTAGTGCACACGCTACAGATACATTCGTGACTCGGACCCGAGTCATCTTTATCAGCTGTTCTTGCTCCCAACTTACACGATGCCGTGCGGCCGCGGGACGACTGCTTTCTTCTGGATCTTGCGGAACGTCCAGAGGATGACCCAAATGCACATGATCTGTACAAGCATAGCAAGAGTTAGACGGGTGGACTACAGAGCGTGTTGACAGGGAGCGGAGCGTTACCTGGAAGATGTGGAGCAGGTTCACGGAGCACTTGACGGTGTCGCACAGGTGGCCATTCGCACAGGACAGCTCCACGGGGGTGTCGCTCGTGCGGTCGATGGCCATATACATCTGCGCAGCCACGACAACGAGCGAGCACGTCTCCACCACGAACAGGATCTTCTTGATCTTGGAGGCGTGGCCTTCCTGGGGGCGAGGACGCCTTTTACGATCCCGCATGACGGGCGTGCCGTCTTCGTCGTCGCTCATGTTCAGGTCGAACGACCGGTTCGACATCATGCGGTCCGACTGCATGCTCGGCATACGTAGCTTCAGCTGCCGCTCGTACTGCTGCAGGCGACTCAAGACGCGCAGGCCGTAAATGAGGAAGACCGTACTGATGATTCCCAACATGCAGGCGCTCACGGTGAGCTGCATGTACACGAGACCCTGAGGGTTGAAGCCCTTGGACAGGAAGAGGCACATGTCGTACAGAACCTGAAATGTCCAGACCACGGCGATGGCGATGCTTTCAAGGCAGACAAGGTGTGGCGGTTTGTCCGTCACGGCGGCACCGCGCTGGATGATAGTCGCCCAGTAACCCAGCGCCATGATGCTGTTGTGAGAAGCAACAATACACACTGGTTAGCATCCTGATTGGAAAAACTAGCGAGGAAACTCGAGACTTACTACACGGAGTAGAGGGCAGCGGTGCACGTATCGGCGAGGAAGGCGCTAATCGGACGCGGGATGACGTAGCCGTAGCTCAGCGGGTCAGCGCCTCGAATAACCATCGTCACTGCGCCGTAGCAGCAAAACAGAAAGCTGTACTGCTGCAGGAGGGCACCCTCATGCTTCACTGAGCGCACGTAGAGGATAACGCTGGCTGCTACGCTGATGCCGCCGAGAGCCAAGTAGATGGCCTGCACCGTATGATACGAGCTCGGGTTGTAAGACGCGAGCGTCCGTATGCATCCGTCGTCTGTCTGGGCGAGTCCAAAGGCGCACGTGTGGTCGGTGATGTTCGCCATTTTGCGGCGGGCTCACGGTGAAACCTGTGCGGGTGCTGGAGATAAATATCGCTCTGCTCTACAGTAGCTGTCGAGCGCCGAAACCTGTACGTCGCGCTGCGCAATGAACCGAGCTGACCTGTCGTTGACTGCGCGACCAGAGCGGGCTTCTTTGCGAAATGCTCAGCCAAGTCGCTTCCGCACAGCAAACAGAGTGACCAAGCGCTCCCCCAGGCTGGCGGCTATCCATAATACAAAGCGATAGGGCAGTCGAGTCCAAGAAACCACATGGACGGAATGTTTGATCATTGCGATGGGAAGGCGGAGAAATCTACCAATCCGAGTCCCGGCATAAGAATCGCCGAGCGCAAGACACAGTGCATGCTGTAAAAGCCGGATGCACTGCAACTGAAAGTTCGTGTCGCGGACGCAACAGCGGATTATCCTGGCGAGACGGCGCCACTCGTAGACCACTGGCGAGACGACACCACCGCCGCCACCGTCTCACTTGATGGGCCAGCTCGCACACCTGGCGAAGAAGAATATTGGAGCGATAGCACTCGTACCATATCCGGAGGCTTCGTTCAAAGTGGCTAGATCCTCGGATGCGTCGCTGTACATGTCCATTATCGCTTCTAAAATTTGGCGCCGTTCACAAGTATTGTGTTCTTTAATCGTTGCCGCCGCCGTCGATGCGAGTGAAAACGCCACCGTGCAGCAGAGCAGCGACCACATTTACAACATCCTCAGCCGTGACGCGCCGCCATTTGGGTCTCAAACTGCAGCGCCATGACAACTTTGCCATCCGAGAGCTGCCGAGATGACACCAAGCGGCACCGCAAGTGTAGCCATCGCACTTAGTGGATAGTCAGTCCGCCCATCACTTTGTTAAGTGCGTACCTATCCCTAATTGCAAATGAGTAAAATAAAAACAATGTCACTCTTTTGAAAATAAAGGTACACTGTACCTTTCCCTACTAAAATTAAACCTTCTCTCCCTTGCATACTGAGCGGCAGTCGAATCCATTCCTGTCCTCGGCCGTCGCTAACTTTAGCTGCTCGCGACCTCCAGCTCCAAGGTACGGCGCTTCGATCCTTCCACGCAGTCGAGAATAGGCCGCCGACCTCGCTAACCCCGTCACCTCCCGCAGACTCCACACGCCACGATGATGAACACCACGAGCGTGACCATCAACACGGACAGCGTGGGCGGCGACATGGCGCCTGCCGCGCCGCCCAAGCGCAATTTCATCCAGAAGGTGAACGACGTGAACAAGATGGAGCTGCCTAAGCTACTGCGCTACATGCGGCTGGGCAACGTGGCCTGCTCCATCCTGCAGATCATCGCCGGCATCGTGGGCATCACGTCCTTCATCACGCTCAACGTCACGGGCACGCTCGTGTCCATCTACGTCATCATGTTCGGCATCCTGTTCCTGCTCTTCGAGTGCCGCCTCTCGCGCATGGAGACGGCCATCCGCTCCAACTTTGGCTTCCTCTACAGCTACAAGGGCCGCGCCGCCTTCATCTTCTTCATTGGCTTCCTGGACTTCGGCATCGGCTCGGCGCTCGCCACAATCGCCGGTGTCCTCATGTGCTTCAACGCCTTCATCAACCTGCTGGTCATGTGCCGTCACCCGCAGTTCAAGTCGTCGCTCAGCGCCGACGCGGACCCCACAGCCGGCTACACCACGAGCAGTCAGGAGGCCGCCAACTTCATGAGCAAAAACCCGGAACTCGCGGCCAAGGCCGGACAATACGCTTTCCAACAGGCAGCCAACACGCGTCACTAAGCGGCCAGATTAACTGGCGGCGGGTGGCGAGCTAGGCAGCAGTAAGGCACCACACGCAGGTGTCTTACCGCTGCAGACTTTGACACTCGGCTATATTCCTAAGCTAAAACCATTTTCTTTCCAGAAACAGTTTTTTTGTTGATCTGATGATGACCATGACCTATTTCAAGATCTTACACTACTTTATCCATGTAGACGCTGTAATTGATTGACAAAGCTCTGCTAGTTAAAGCAGCTACTTTAGTTCCCAGTTAGCTGCTCGCTGCAGCTGAAGTCGAGCGATCGTGGATGTTGACCATCAACGGGCCCTTAACAGGCAGCGTCACGCTGAAGTCGTACGTGATCTGGAACGGATCCTCGACCGTCTTGATGTCGAAGCGGCTGAACAGCACAGCCATTACAGTCAGCATCTCCAGCAGAGCGAAGCGCATGCCCAGACATTGGTGCGGTCCGGCCAGGAAACTGAAGAACTTGAACGGAGACACCTTGATGACGTTGCCGTTCTCATCGATCCAGCGTTCCGGAAGGTATTCCCCAGCATCTTCACCCCACACGGTCGGCATCCGTCCCATTGCGTACGTGGGCACGATCACGTGCGTCCCAAACGGAACGTGGAGACCGCCGTCCAGCGTGACGGACTGGTTCGGCGCGCGGTGCACGGTGGCCATGTACAGGCGAAGACTCTCCCTCATAGCCGCCTCCAAGTACGGAAGCTTCTGTAGATCCGCCATGGAGGGGGCTTCCAGCTCGCCTGTGACCAGTTCCGGCAGGTTGGCATTGATCTCTGCGCGGATCTTGTCGAGCACACGCGGGTACCGGTTCAGATTGACGATCATCCAGGACATACTGAAAGACGTCGTGTCCTTGCCGGCCAGGAAGAAGTTCATGACGGCGTCGCGTACCTCCATCACGTCAGCAGAGCTGTCCATTGTCCCCATGAAGAGCGTGATCAAGTCCTTCTCCACTTTGGAACTCGTAGACGAGTTCTTGTCGGCGATGGACTTCTTCATGATCTCCATCACGAGGTCGTGCACGATCTTTTGGGCTTTTCGCAGCTCGCCCTCCTCCGCCAAGCCAAAGCGCTTTTTAAATCGCCACAGCCACATGGGGCTCTGCAGGCGAGACTGGAAGACGTAGCCCATCGTCTCCACAGCGTTGATGAACGGGTGATCCATCTCCACGTCCACGTCGCCTCTCAATCCTTCCAGGTCCACGCCGAAGCCAATCTTCGTGAATACGTCACTCGACAGCTTGGAGACCAGCGACTTCATACTCACGGGTTTATCCAGACGAGCGCACTCCGCGAGTACGTCACGGAGTTGCAGTGCTTTCTCGATCACCACGGCGTCCATTTTGTCTCGAAGCATATTCATGGAGAACAGGTGACTGGCGATGCGTCTCTGTTGGCGCCACTGCTCGCCATCCACACCAACGATGCCGTTCCCAAAGAAGTCGTGGCCGATGTCACGAATGTCCGGGCCCTTCTCGAAGATGTCCACGTGGGTCTTGAACACTTCTTCGATCTCTTTAGGCGACGTTAGCACTAGTGTCGGTGGTCGGCCGATGATCCGGAGGACCCACGGCCGTCCCCCAGCAGCGAGACTCTTCTCGTAGAACCAGTCGTGGAAGCGCTCCTTGTTGCTCGCCAGCTCCAGCGTGTGGCCCAGCACAGGCAGCGACGGCGGCTCGTAGACCCCTTGGTCAGCCAGCACCTTGTTCACCGCGCGTCTTGCCACGACGGCCGACGCCACATTCCACCCGACGTACACGGCCGTCACAAACGCAACCGCGGCCGCCGCCTTGTCGAAATCCGCGTGCTGACTGATTGTCCACATTGCACCAGTTCCACAATGCGTTCAGCCCGCCGGAATCGGTTGACGTCGAGGAGCAGAGGAGACTCGAGAGTCACCCCCCAGCTGATCCCGTCGTGGAGGTCCGCGGTAAACGTCCTTCAACATCTGCCCAAGGTCACCAACGGATGACGCCTTTGACCGGTGCAGTTCAATGCAACAGGGACTTGAAATGGTGAAAGCAATTTATTATCGTTGATAAGAATATGCAGCTTAGCTACGCGCTTAGTAGGCGGGGGCGGCCGCTTCTTGGATCGTGCACTCGAGCGGACCCTTTACGGGCAGCGTCACGCTGTAGTCGTACGTGATCTTGAACGGGTCCTCGACCGTCTTGATGTCGAAACGGCTGAACAGCACGGCGATGACGGTCTGCATCTCCAGCAGAGCGAAGCGCATGCCCAGGCACTGGTGCGGGCCCCCGCCGAACGTGATAAACTGGAACGGGTTCACGAACTTGACCTTGCCGGTCTCCTCGTCAATCCAGCGGTCCGGGTTGTACTCGGCGGCGTCCTCTCCCCACACGTTCTTGACGCGCGCGGCGGCGTACACCGACATGACCACGTAGGAGCCGAACGGGACGAACGTGCCCTCACGCAGCGTCGTGGAGCGCATGGGCGTGCGGTGAACGCCAGTCATGTACAGCCGGAGGCTCTCCTTGAGCACGGCCTCGACGTACGGGACCTTGTGCAGGTCCTCCATGGTCGGCACCTGCATCTCGCCGGTCATAAGCTCCGGCAGGTTCTCACGGATCTGCTGGCGCAGTTTGGCCAACACGCGCGGGTGGCGGTTGAGGTTCACGATGACCCACGCCATGCTGAAGCTCGTGGTCTCCTTGCCGGCCAGGAAGAAGTTCATCATAGCGTCGCGCAGGTCGGACGAGTCCGTCTTGCCGGTCGAGTCCACAAAGAGCGTGAGCAGGTCCGTCTTGGTGTTCCAATCCTCGGCCGTTTTGTTCGCCATGGACTTGAGCATGACTTCGTTCAGTAGATCCGTGGCCACCTTGATGCACCGCTTGAGCATGCGCTCGTCGCCAATGTTGAGGAAGCGTTTGAGCTTCCAGAACCACATGGGCGACTGTAGGCGAGCGCCAAAGACCTCCGCGTAGCCGTCGACGGCCTCGATGAACGGGTGGTCCATTTCGGCGTTAATATCTCCATCGAGACCGTGCAGGTCCACGCCGAAGCCGATTTTAGTGAAGACGTCGCTCGAAAACTTACCCAAGAGCGACTTCATGGACACCACGCGACCTTCTTTCGCGCATTGAGCGAGGACGTCGCGAAGCTTGATGGACTTTTCGATGATCACCTCGTCCATGACGTCTCGGAGCATCTTCATGGAGAACATGTGACTGGCAATGCGCCGTTGCTTCAGCCACTTATCTCCGTCCACTCCAGCGACCCCCTCTCCGAAGATGTCGTGTTGGAGATCCACGAGCTCGTCACCTCGCCCGAAGTTGTCGAACTGCGCCTTGAAGACATCTTCGCAGGCCTCGGGTGACGTGACGATGAGCGTTTGCGGACGTCCAATGATGCTGAGCACCCAGGGTTTTCCCTCGGTAATTTGACTCTGCTCGGCCATCCAGTCCTGCAGCCGGTCCTTCTGGAAGAACATGACGTCCAGCGTGTTGCCCAGGATCGGCAGCGTTGACTTGGGGCGGTACAGTCCTTGCGAGTCCAACGCACGGGTGATCTTCATCTCCTTGTACACGGCCGCCAGCAGCTTGTAGCCCAGATACAGGCCACTGAGAGCTCCAGCGGCGAGAACCGCCTGTCGTTCGTTTACTTGGTGCTGCGCGATTCCCCACATGATACAGTAGATCGAGACCTGGGAGGTTGGAGGCGAATTACAAAGTGATGACCCGCACCACCACAAGGGATCAGCAAGAACGTTTCCTAGAACCGCCGCTTTCGGATGCAGGCAAGCCGCTTTCGGATCGTCTGAGGTGCTGCACATGTCTCCCTTATCTAATCGAGGGAGGAAGGAGTGGCCACTACGGATTTGCACCAACGCGAGGACCTGCTCATGGAGCTCATTGGCTCTCGTGTCTCCTCACTTCAACTGCAGCGCTCCCGGGCTGGAGAAGGGGCGCCGAGGCGCCAGGCTCTCGCATTGTCGACGGGTCCAGCTGCAGCTGCGTGGGCCGCGCTGGGAAACATGAAGCCGCTTTGGCCGACTGCAATGCAACATGCGATGGCTTGACCGACCTGGGAATGCCACGAGGGTGTCGGTTGTCTGTAGATGTAGTTGGCGGCCAAAGCTTTCCGCTTGCGCAGATGGAGGCGCATTCAGGGTCGAGTGGACCCGAACGGATCAAACGCAAATGAAATTGATACAGGTACATGTAGAGTTATTTAGAAAGCGGCGGGGGTGATCTCGCGCACGGTGACGTTGAGCGGGCCCTTGACCGGCAGTGTGATGGCGAAATCGTACGTGAGGTCGAACGGGTTCTCCTGCGTCTTGAGGTCGAAGCGGCTGAAGAGCACGGCGACCGTCGTTTGGATCTGCAGCAGGGCGAAGCGCATGCCCAGACACTGGCGAGGACCGGCTGCGAACGTAAAGAACTTGAACGGGGACACGGGCTTGACCTTCTCGGTGTCGGGGTCGATCCAACGCTCCGGTTTGAAGTCCACGGCGTCCTCGCCCCACACGTTTTTCACCCGCGCGGCCGCGTAGATCGGGATCATAACGGCGCAGCCCTCGGGCACGAAGGTGCCGTCGCTCAGTGAGGTAGACACGTTGGCCATGCGGTTCGTCGCCGCCATGTGCAGACGCAGACTCTCCTTCACCACGGCCTCCAGGTACGGCAGCTTCTGCAGGTCCTCCATCGTCGGGACCTCAATCTCGCCGGTCATAAGCCCCGGCAGCTTCTCCCGGATCTCGTCGCGGAGTTTGGCAAGCACCGCAGGGGAGCGGTTGAGGTTGATGAGGACCCAGGACAAACTGAAGCTCGTCGTGTCCTTGCTAGCAAGCAGGAAGCTCATCAGCGTGTCGTGAACGGCCTTGGGGTCGATGTCCGTGTTGTTCTCTACAAAAAGCGTCAGTAAATCCTTTCGCTTCACCTCGCTGCTGTCACGACGACGGATCTCCAGGGACTTGGCCAGCACTTCCTGAGTGAGCCCCTCCGCCACCTTGGCGCTCTGTTTGAGTCTGCCTTCATCCCCGATGCTCAGGAAGCGCTTGAGCTTCCAGAACCAAGCCGGTGACTGGATTCGAGCGCCGAACACCTCTGCGTACACGTCAACGGCGTTGATGAAGGCGTTGTTCGAGTCGGAGCACGGATCGCTCTCCAAACTGTGGAGATCAACGCCGAAGCCGATTTTCGTGAACACCTCGCTCGTGTACTTGCCAAAGAGCGACTTCATAGGAACCACCTTGCCTTCCTCCGCACACTGAGCGAGAACCTCCTTGAGCTTCGTCACCTTCTCCATGATAACCGCGTCCATCGTGTCTCGCAGCATCTTCATCGAGAAGAGGTGGCTGGCAATCCGGCGCTGGCGCTGCCAGTCCTCCCCATCGACGCCCGCGATCCCGTCCCCGAAGATGTCGTAGATGACGTCGCGGAGCTCAGTGCCGCGGCCGAAGTTGTCGAACTGCGTCTTGAAAACGTCCTCGCACGCCTCGGGGGACGTCACGATGAGTGCATCGGGGCGGCCGAGGATGCTGAGCACCCAGGGTTTCCCCTCCGTGAGGTTGCTCTGCTCCGCCATCCAGTCCCAGAGCCGCTCCTTCTGGTAGAACATGACGTCGAGTGTGTTCCCGAGAACCGGCAGCGTCGACTTGGGGCGGTGAAGCCCTTGGGCGTCGAACGCGCGAGCCATCGCGTTCGCTTTGTACATGGTGGAAAGCACCTTGTAGCTCACGTAGAGCGCCCCCAACGCACCAACCGCCAGTGTCGCCTCGTGCTGGTTCACTTGGTGCTGCGTCAACCCCCACATCTTGGTATACTGTAGCCGTGTCAAGTGCACTGCGGATTCGGGAATGAGAAGCTGCCACACACCACCGCAACCATCTCGACGGATGCAAGATTAGCCAAGTCCTCCTATGCAGCCAAGAGGCTCGTCTGAGCAACATGAAAAACTGCGCCTTGTTTCTCTCGCGATGCAGGAAGCTGATCACCAACCTGACGCCAGCAATCAGGTCCACACGGTTCCAGCACCGTTCACATTGTGGTGACCTGCTGGTCCTCCAAGGTTTGTCGGTCACGTGAGTAGGAAATTCTCACAAAGTGTTGGAGTCTGCAGGATACGTCGCTCGAAAACTTGGATTTCATTCAAAGGTTTGTTGTTTCGTGCATCCAAGAAATGTGCCAAATTCATGGAATGCATTTTGTAAAACCAGCACAAAAAATAAAAGTATCGACCTGCAAACTCGCCAACGCATCATGCAAACAATTTAACGAGTGTACTCGTCCAGTGCCAGCATCCGTTCGACAGAATAACCCCCCGCTGCGGCCCACTTGCAAACAAGTCCAGTTTCCTACAGCACGACGTGCTGTAAGTAACGTGCTGAGTACGTTGTGCGACCGGAAGCGAGCGCATCGTGTGGGTGCTGTGGCTGGACACTTGTGTTGCCCCGCACGAAGGTCATCCGTGATACTCTGGGCCTCGCTGGGAACGCGGAAACCATTTTTAGTTTTAGTTTCATATAGACTGTTAGACTTGACAAACATTAGTCCAGACTATGAGCTTTTGATACTAACTCGAAAGGCAGCCTTAGTTGCAACACCAACACCGTCGACTAGACTGAAGAGAAGCCGTAGGCATCCCAGTTGGTGACATCGTACAGTACGAACAGAGAAATTGGTCATGTTGAAGTTGTATCGCCAGTCGAACTGGATGAGGAGCGGTTGCATGACCCGATTTATCTTCACTGGTCACGCGTTTATCAGCTATTTTTCACTCTGCCCGAACTATCTCACCAGGCCACCGCCATCGCGCACATGCTTTCCATTTCTCTTCCTCTGTACTATCAGCCACAGCGTCTACCTCTATGGTGCTCCAGCTCTTCGTCAATGGACCTCCAGGCTCGGGCAAAACGACGCTGGCCAAGCTTCTCTGTGACGAGTTTAACCTCGAACTTGTCGCCACGGGAGATCTATTGCGCGAGAACATGAAGGCACAGACGCCCGCCGGTCGTAGAGCTCAGCGCTGCATTGCAGGAAACAAATTAGTTCCGGACCGCGTGGTGCTTGATATGGTGGAGGCCAAGGTGGCCGGCTGCATCGAGCGCGGTTGTACCGGTTGGGTGCTAGACAGCTTCCCACGCACGACCGACCAGGCCAAGGCCCTCAAGGCAAAGCCACACCTCTGCCCCTCCATCGTAATTCTGCTTGATCTCCCAGAAGAAGAGTGTGTCGCTCGCATCAGCGGCCGCCGCTTTGACCCAGTGACCGGCTCCATCTTCCACGCTGTGAACGATTCGCCACGTGATCCGGTCGTCCGTGCAAGACTCACTAGGAGACGTGACGATACCAGTGAGCGCCTATCTCCACGGTTCGAGGCGTACAGAACATTCGGAGAGGCCACAAACGCTCTGTTTGCTAACTGTCCGGGCGTAGTGCATCGAATTGATGCCTCCAAACCTTCAGCTGCCATCCTGGAAGACGTCTCTGCACTGCTCCATTCGCTTGTCGTAAAGCCACAGCAGCGTCTTCCAGTCAGTAACAACAGCAACAACAACCACGAAAGCAACAACCAGCCGCAGGAGACCGACAAACCCAACGCGAAGACACTCTTCCATCAACGACCAGAGACGATTCTCGAGACGTCGGAGGAGAACGACGACGACGATATGCAGAAATACCAGTACGACTGGGAAGATGACGACGCCTCCATTAGCGCTACCCAACACGAAAATCCACAGAAACTACAGCCTCTGAGAAAACCACGCTCAATCGAGAAGAAACCACGCGTGGTTACTCAGTCTCCACTTGATAGCAACCAGCTCTCATCGTCTCTCATGGCGGCTCTGCCCCTGCCAGTCTTGAAACCCGGACACGCCGATGACAATGGACATGTTCCTCCTCCCCCAGCTCCAATGCTGCGACCGCTGCCGGCACCGACGGGAAGACTGAAAAGTCTTATGGAACCGAGAGAAACATTGATCTCTCCCGTCCAGTCCGTTGTGATACGCGAATCGATTAGCGTCCGAAGTAGTAGCTGCAGTAGTGTGCAAACTAATGGGAGCACTACGAGCTTGGAGACTGCTGCGGCTTCTGTCGACATGGGGGCGTTCAAGGAGCTGCTACTCGACGGGTTTGAGGCGGTAAAGCACGGTCGTCGTGGACGGCCACACCCGCGACTCATTTTCACTGACCTCGGCTTCAAGCGAGTGTTCTGGCAGAAAGCCATGAAACCAGCCGATCGCGTGGACAAAGGCAAACACGCGCGCCTTGAACAGAGCGTCGTTCTCAGCGACGTCATTCAAGTCGCGCGTGGCATGAAGACGGCGGTGCTCAAACGCTCCGGCAATGTTGCGCGATACGAGTGCTACGTATCTCTAGTGACTCCCACGCGCACGCTGGATATGGAACTGCCGAATCCGCAGTTGGCAGACTTCTTACAGCGAGGGTTCGACCAGCTCCTGCACCATTAAAACAACCGTCTTTCAAAGCCAATATTATTCAGTAAAGAAGAATGCATTTCGAGTTGGTCAGTATTGATCAGTTGTAGTCCTTGGTAAACCGCAGGTATCCCTTGTTGGATGGTAACTTCTCCACAAGTAAGTCCGAGTACTTGTCAGCTGCTTCGTTCGCTGTTACCTGTGGAGCGATGCATACACGCTCGCCTTGCTGCCAGTTCACAGGCGTGGACAGGTTCTTCTGGTCCGTGAGTTGCAGCGAGTCTAACACTCGCAGCACTTCCACAAAGTTACGCCCCGTACTGGCTGGGTACGTGAGCATGAGACGCACTCGCACCTGCGGGTCCAACACGAACAGCGTGCGAACTGTGAGAGGCATCCCTTCCTGGTCTAAATCGTCCTGGGACAACATCCCCAGCTGCGCTGCAATGCGGCGACTGCGGTCGGCCACAATGGGGTAATTCACTTTGGCTCCGGAGAACTGCTCGATGTCGACGATCCAGCGCTTGTGGCTCTCCACGTCATTGCATGAGAGCGCCAGCAGCTTGACACCACGCCGGGCGAACTCCCCAGCGTTTTCCAGCCGCGCCACCTCCCCCAGTTCCGTGGTGCAGATGGGCGTGAAGTCGTCCGGGTGTGAAAACAAGAGCCCCCAGGACCCCCGAAAGTATTCGTGCAGCGAACTGGAGCTGTCGTCACTAGCGTCGAAGCACAAGTTCGGGAGCTCGTCCAGCAGCGTCATGCCCACGAGGTTGCGTGGTTTAGCCATCTCTTCTGCTTTTAGCGGATCCACTGATGTGTATAGTATACATTGTATACATGTTGGGTGATCCAACACTGTTGGACCAACAGTAGTCCGCCGTTAAAACTTTCGGCTGGATGAAACTGTTAAAACCTTTAGTTTCATCCAACCGAGTGTTTAAAGTTAAAACACTGAAACTGCTACAACCGCTATATTTGTTGTGTACAGTTATGTGGTGAAATAACTCGACTAGTTCCGACCGACCTCCTCGCCACAGATTCCATTGCATTGCGGTCTCCCTCGATTAGCTGCTGGAATGTGGAGTCTCAAGGCGCTGGAGCGGGCTCTGCCTGCCACTCGCGGTGTCCGTGTGGCATTCGCCAGCTCTGCTGCTGCTGTTCCCGCCTTCGAGGGTGTGCGGCTTAACAACCTGCGTGATAACGACGGCGCGCACAAGCGTGGAAAGCGTCTGGGTCGTGGTATCGGCTCAGGCAAGGGTAAGACCTCGGGCCGTGGACACAAGGGACAGAAGGCGCGCTCGGGCGGAGGCTCCGGCCGTGGCCCTGGTTTCGAAGGTGGCCAGACGCCGCTGTACCAGCGCGTGCCCAAGCGC
Organism: Phytophthora plurivora; assembly: GCA_030027945.1. NCBI lineage: Eukaryota > Oomycota > Peronosporomycetes > Peronosporales > Peronosporaceae > Phytophthora > Phytophthora plurivora. The sequence continues at coordinate 669,846 of CP125267.1, forward strand.
GGCTTCAACAACAAGTTCGCGACGCCCATGGAGACCGTGAACCTGGACAAGCTGCAGCTGTTCGTGGACATGGGCCGGCTGGACGCCAGCAACAAGATCACGATGAAGGAGCTGGTGGCCTCGGGCCTCGTGACCTGCTCGCGCGTTAAGCACGGTGTTAAGCTGCTGGGCAACGGCAGCCAGCACCTCTCGTCCAAGCTGGACATCGAGGTCTCGCAGGCCTCCGAGACGGCGATTAAGGCCGTGGAGGCAGCAGGTGGCAGCATTACGTCCGTCTACTACAACCGCTTGGGTCTGCGTGCGCTGCTCAAGCCGCACAAGTTCGAGACGATCCCGCAGTTGGCGCGTCCGAACCCCAAGAAGCTCAAGTACTACAGCAACTATGAGAAGCGTGGATACTTGTCGCCGGAGATTCAGGTCAAGAAGGCGCTCACCAACGCTAGCAACTCGGAATAGACATGTGGAATTGGAGCTGAAGAGAAGAAGAAAGAGAAAAAAGCGGGAGGAGAGGTCTTTCGTCTCCTCTTTGAACAAATGTGGTGTTTCTGTTGTTGTTTGTTGCGCAGACTAACACTTACTGCGCTTTCTTCTCGGTTTGGCGCTGTTTAGACCGTTGCCAACGCGAATACCCCACGACCGCGTCCATGAAGACGAGGAAGCCGAGCTGGATGACGATGATTAGTGGCAACGTCGCAGCTTCCAGCACCGTGTTGTGTCTCGGAGTGACTCCGTTCGACAAGATGCGCAGGAGGTACACGAGCGGGTCTGTCGTGATGCTGAAGTGGCCCTTTGCGATGCCATTCACCAGCGTTTGAGCCGCAGCTTCAGGTGACAGAGGGCTGCTCACTCCTTCGATCGTCTTGGTCTCTGGGGGAGTGAGTGCTAGCTCGTGTTCCAGCATGGGAGTATCGACGTTGCCAGGGTAGAAGACGCTTACGCGGATGTCGTACAGCTTCAGCTCGTTGCGCAGCGACTCGGCAAGACCTCGCAGCGCGTACTTTGAGGACGAGTACTGCGCAGAGCCAATGCAGGCCATGAGCGAGAAGCCAGACCCCACGAGCACAATTTGTCCTCCATCGCCCCCGCCTTCCTCTTCGTGCTGCTTGATCATAGCCGGCAAAGCGGCGTGCACGACGTGCAGACATCCGAAATAGTTAATGTCCATCGAACGCCTGAAACCTGCGACATCCTGCTCCATGAAATATCCAGGCTCCACAGCCCCCGCACTGCAGACGACGTGGTCCATGCCGCGCTTGTGGAAGGCATTCGCAGCCTGCACAGCCGTCTTGACTGCCTCAAAGTCCACGACGTCGCAGGACTGAGTGAACACGGGGGCGTCCGGATGCTTTTGCACCGCTTCAATCTCTTTTTTTGCCTTTTCCAGCTTTTTGGCATCTCGAGCGATGATGGAGACTTTAGCGCCAGCCTTCGCGTATTCCTTGGCCATCGCCAGCCCGATACCGGAGCTGCCGCCGGTGATGAAGACGTGCTTCCCGTCGACGTGGAAGCCAGGAGCTCGCACTTTCGTGATCACGAACGACTGCCACACGATACACAACAGTATGAGACCATGAACATTTCCCATGGCACTTTGAAACGCACCAGCAACGAGCAGCCTGCCACTGCGTACAGCACCGTCCACAGGTCCATCGTGGCGTAAGTCCCAGCACAGGAGTGAGTTGATCCTCCTCTCAGCTCTGAACGACATGTAGCCATATTGGTTTTAACCAACCACAACTCGAATTCCTTCAAACCTGCTTGCGTCTCTTTAGGATTTCCAACTGCCGAGCGGATCTTCCGCCAGTGGTCGGGAGCGCCGAGTGGCAAATGTGCGGATATCCCATTGCAAAATTGCAGACGGACCCCCGACTATGGCGGAGAAGCGAGGCAGCAGGACCACGAACCCGACGGTGACGGCGCCGCACACGCTCGAGTTTGCGCCGTCGTGCAAACAGCTGTCGCTGGTGCTGCTTGGCATGCTCGTCATCAGCTTCACAGTGACTTGGTACAAGGTCTGGTGGGACTCGCTCATTGGCATCGGGGTCATGGCCTACGGCTACTGGGCGTTGAGAGATACCAACCCAGCGAACCTCAACCCGGCTCGAATTCGACACGTGCGTGCAGCTTTTCATCTGCTTTGATCTCGCTTGGTGCCTATGAACGGTTTGGTTGTCTTTGTAGTTTCACTACGGCACAGTGGTAAGTCTGGTCTGCCACATCGTTGCACTGGGCGAGGTCACCTACTTCGTCATCAAGGTGTACTTGCTGGACAAGATCATTGACATAGAGGATGGTCCGGGCGTCCCCCTCTTTGTGTTTCTCTACTTGTACTTGCTGATCGAGATCGGCGTTACGGTGCGTAAATGTAGACGCTCTGCTAGTTACAGTATACACCTTGTATTGACACTTTTGCGTTCATTTGGGCAGTCGTTCGGAATCGAGAGGACGTACAACCTTTGCCAGGAGATCTCGCGCAACGAATACTTCTTGCAAAGCGAGGCTCGTGTGTAATAGTAGTGCAGTGGATCGTGCTCGGAGTACAGCCACAGGAAGTACTTATGTATTCACTTAGGTGGCTGCTGGTGTTAGCGCTCGGCTCTTTATTGTCAAGGTACTCTTCAAGCTGAAGAGTTCATATCAGATAATCAGACCGCACATTTACTTACCCAATTAGACCATTCTAGGATTTGTGAGCAGATGAGACCAAATACCAAATACATTTTTGATCCTTATCACAATTTTGGACAGGGCATCGATGGAAGGAGCGGGGGCGATTGACGCTGGTAGCGAGCCGAGTACGCCGAACGGCGCAGAGAGTGGCCTGACGGAGCAGCAGCAGGAGCACGAGCGCGGTCGAGAGGAATACTTGGCGGGGGTGCAGCGCCGCATCGAGTCGTACGAGAACTGTGTGGCCTCCATCTCAGCGGCAACGACGTCCCTGCAGGAGCTTAGTCGGCATCTGGACGCCATGCAGCAGGCCACGCAACAGTTGAACGCGTTCACCGGTGGTTGGCTGGCGGTGTGGAAACGACCGTCGACCTGATCGTCTTATGAGTTGGCTTTGGGGTCAGTATTTAAGGTTCAAGGGAGACGTGGTGGAAGCAGCAATAGCAGGCTTGGACAAGGAATTTAACGCAATATACGCCAATATCGACTGAAGTGTTGGAAGAATCGTGTTTATGGTGGCAGTACTGGATCAAGCGACTGTTCGAGTATGATTGGAGAACAGGAGTATGGTGATGAACGGCCGAAGCGATCGTGGAACTCGTCGACGAAGCTCATGCAGCCGCGACGGGCAGCGAGAACGGATCGACAGCTTCAGAGCGAACGCGGAAGAGGTGAAGTGCAAACTCGAGTTCCACGGCCGACGCGGAGAAGCTTACAACAGGGTGAAACACGCGCGGATGTGAGCGAGACGGAGCAGCAAACCTTGACGCGAGAGCTGCTGGAGCGCGCCGTATCGACGGCCTTTGGGGGACTGCTGCAGGCCTCGACGCTAGATGCTACAGCTTTCCCAGACGTACAGGAATCAGAATCGAGCGAGCTTTCCAGTGTGCGCGGCAAGGAAAATGTGAGAGGATCTCTGCTGTTTGTTGACTTTGATCATGCTAATGGATTTCGTTACAGGCACACCCAGAAGATAGACCAGCAATCAAGGCAGAGACGAAGCTCCATGAAATCTTCCAGGAGAGCTCTTCTCTCTCAGCGACCTACCGCCTGAGGCGTCGCGAGCACGCGGAGGTTTTACAACAGGCTACGACAGACACGAAGGCGGCAAGAGAATTCCAGCGGCGGATAAAGCACGCTGCTTTTGAGCACCGCGAGCGGAAAATGGCTGTGCAGGCATTGCAAGCACGCATCCAGCGCGAAATTCAATTTCTGTCTTCCACGGCTGCAGATCTAGAGAAGCGAGTGAGTTGTGTTGCAAAAAGTGGGGGAACGAAAGCGTGTGGGTTGATTGTATTTTGCCTGCGTGATGCTGTTAGGAGTTCCTTCTGGACGAAGCGTTCGAGAGCTACGAGTGCGCGTTGCGGCTTGAGCTCGGTTTAGTTGACAGCAATCAGAAGCAGGTTGAAGCGAGTCCCCGACGCCCCTATTAAATGGTTCAAAAAGAGTTCCCCCGAAGCCACCGAATGCCGCGCAGCCCATTTCCAGTTGCGACGTTGTTCTCAAGCCCGTTGATGATGTACCCCGCCGCTGTAAACAGGAATTGGCAGATTAGAAACGGAAACGTGAAGCCCGAAAGCAGCAACAACACGGATACCTGCATTCGTTTCGCCTTGATGGTGCAGTACGACAGTTGGTGCCTTGTTTGGGTCGTAGTCCGGCGTCTGCATTAGCAGTGAGTCTTTCCGCAGCATATCTCGCTGTCGCGCTGTCAGCTCCTTTTTCGTCGGGACCTCCAGCGTTCGACTGGGGTCCAATAGCCGCAACTCACTCGCCGACACCTCCCCTTCTCGGTTCATGTCTTCATCGTACTCGATCTCGTAACAGTCACTATCCGGCTCAGCGTCGACAATGGTGCCTGGAAACCACAGTCCGTCCAGCTCGCGTTCAACGCGGGATCCAATAGAGAAAGCGTTGGGTCTTCGACGCTTGTCCCGGTCGTTCGTTCCTGTGTGCTCGCTGTCCTCAAACTTGAGGTTCTCCACGTTTCCACCTGCAAGATTGTCACCATTCTCGGTGGTGGCTGTCTTCATGCTCCCCGTCTTAATCCTGTTGCCACCTTCCTCCCGTCATCGAAACTTAAATTTGCCAATCTCTAAATAGGCTTGAGCTGGAACATGAAACTTGTTTGTTTGATACAGGTATACTATTTTCTATTGTGAGTACTTTATGCCTGGACGTAAGGTGTCTGAAGCTCCTTGTCCACGCCGTGGGCCGCGTTGGCTCCAGTTCTTTCACTTTCACTGCTGTCGTCCGCAATGGTAACGTCGTCCCCAGATGCTGCTGTCGTCTGGCTGGGGGTCAGGTAGAAGTCGTCCTTGATCTCGAACTTAGCGTAGCGCGATACGACGCGTGCGAGGGCGTCAATAGCTCGGTGCATGCCTTGCCACCGGATGAAGAAGAAGTAGGCAACTCCAAGCACGAGTCCGTCCGCTGATCCGATCGCGACCTGCAGCGCCGTGTGGTCGCCGAGGAAGTAGCGACTGTAAGGCACAGGCGTCAGCACTAGAGTGGCGAAAAATACCACGACAGCCTTGCGACGTGGTGACCATCGACGAACGCGGTGGCCGACGCCCATGATGGCTTCCAGGACGAGCCAAATCCACAATCCGATGGCGTTCGTGGCGTGGCCCGACGGCAGTCCGTTGCTGACGAGACACGAGCCCGCAGGACGCGGACAGTCGTCGCAGTCGCCCAGGACCTTCACCAGGATCACAGTGTTGAGTACCGTGAGGATGATCGGCAACAGGATAGCGAACACGCGCGTGTAGCGGCGCGAACGCACCAGCGCCTCGACGATGATGGTGATGAGCACCAGGTACGGCACCATACTGTAGACCGTGCAAATGACCTCCCAGAACGTGACACTGTCCAGCGGCATGCTGAGCGAGAAGAACTTGCGCATGATCCACGTGCCCGTGCACGGCCCGCGCTCGCAACGCTTCGAGTCCTCGCCCCACATCTCGCAGCACTGCGCGAACGTCGTGCAGCGCACGTAGTCCACGCTGTCGTCGTCACTGTCGGTGCTGGCCGTGGCGAAAGACGCGAGGAAAGCGGCTGCGCTGAGGAGAAGGAGCCAACGGGCGGTGGGTGACGGCGCCATGGCTGATGAAAGAAAGCTGCGACGATCTCGTGGCAAATTGCAGAGTGAAGGTTTGGGAAGTCAGAGCGCTTTTTTGATCTTTGGCCGTCATGATTACGCACGCCCATTTGGACATGGACAGGCTGATATGAGGACCCATTTTCGTCTACTGACACCGCGATGGATTCATCGAATACATAGCAGCGGTAATAACGTGTGTAAGATTCTTAGTAGTACAGATACATGCAGGTACAGTATTATATGCTCGCAAACTCCAGGCTGTAATTCACGGTAGACTGAACGGTGTGCAGCGAAGATCTTGGTTCAGCCAGCTTACAAAATACATGTACACAAAGAGAGCTCCGCACATATCGCACACCCAAAACTCTGCAATTTATTACATGTACTAGTAGGCTACTACTAGTAGCATCGTAGCAGCGTCGTCACAAGTAACCAAAACATTCCTCGAGCTGTAAAAGGAGTGATACTGAGTTGTAGACAACAGAAGCACGGCCATGATTCACAAAACGAGTTTTGTGAGTCGTAGATATTGTATGACACTCAATCTCGCTATGTATCCGCGGATACACTGTTTGAAGTCGCTCCGCGTGACGAACCAGTTTGGTCTTCGTTGAAGGCCACTTGCAACTCGGGTGCCCAATCGAGCAATTTGGGCACTGGGATTCTTTTTGTTCAATCGATTATGTGTCGATTATGGCGGCATGTCACACTTGTCTCGGCGTCAACGTCAAAAGCTTTTGCACGACGTGAATGCAATGTGGATTTCCTCATCCAGTTTCTTGAAAGAATAAGTCATGTCGGCAATGAAATCGAAATGAAAGATTTCTTAACTTACATGTAGCATCGTCTTAATCGTCTGTCTGTGAGCGTGTATTTTATTGTAACTACGCCTTTATTGCGTCCTCCGTCGACTCGGAGCGGACGTACTGGTTACCAGCATTCATGAGTGGCGCTAGCGTTGTTGAGCGGTCTTCATCCACGAGGTAAAAGTCGTTGTGCATCTTCAGGAACTGGAGTCGGCCCTGCTTCATGCGCTCGGTGGCATTAGGAAGTCGTCTCCCCACCACATAGCGGAGTACGAAGAAGTAGGCCAGCCCAAACACGACCCCGTCGGCGCTACCGATGCCAACCTGCAAGTCCGTGTGGTCCCCCAAGTACATGCGGCTGTACGGGACGGGTACGAAGAGCAAGATAAGACCCGCGCACGTAGCCGCCTTCGTTATCACCGCCCACTTCTTGCCGACACCCAGCAACGTCTCGAGGATCAGCCAGAGACACAGGCCAATGGCGTTCGTGGCATGGCCCGAGGGCATGCCATTGCTGGAGACGCAGCTGCCGCACGGGCGATCGCACTCGCTGCACTCGCCCAGGCTCTTGACCAGAATGACAGCGTTGATAATGGCTACAATGGGGATGAAGAGGAAGGCGAACAGCCGCGTCCAACTGCGGCGGTGGAAGATGAACTCGAGCGCGAGCGCGATCGGCACGAGGTATGGCACCATGCCGTAGAAGGAGAAGACGACGTCCCAGAAGCCGACGCTGTCGGTGGGTGCGCTGATGCTGAAGAAGGTGCGCGTGATCATGTTCATGCTGCACGGGCCGCGGGCGCAGCGCTCCGAGTCGTCGCCGCAGAGCGAGCAGCATTCCTCGGGCGACGAGCAGGGCGCGTCCTTGGCTTGGGCGACGGCAGCGAAGACGAGAAGCGCCAGCAAAGCTTCGCGGGAGCTCGAAGGTCGGCTGAGACGCATGTCTGGAAGGCGGCGCGCGGTAAATCCTACTTTGCACCCCATGGCAATGCGGCACAGGCCGCCGATGGGCAAGAGAGACAAATTCCTTCGCTGTAATCAAACGGAGACTGCAAGACGCTGGCGCGTAATCACTGCCCGCCATTGGTCGAAATCTGTGAGACCCGTCTCAAGGTAAATTGAATGAAAAGATGATTAGTCAAAATTCAAATTACGCCACTTACAAACTCAAGTCAACAGGTCTTGTAATAGAAGTATTTTGTTCTGTCCCGTCTCAAGACAAAATGGGAATTTGTATCCAATCAGCGCATTTGTGTTCGGTACAGAAATTAATTTTATCAAAATAGAAATATATTTTCAGCCTTCCATATCCTATAAAACTAATTTTGGAAGGTCGATGGCGATTGGCTGAAAGTGCATCTCCGTTTTGGAGGTACAGCTGAGCCTCGATAGCCGCCCAAATCTGCCAGGGAGGAATACAGCAGCAGCATGTCGTCGGGCTTCGGATTCAAGGGCCGTGAAGGCCGGTGCTACCAGTTCTGGAAGGGTGTGGAGCAGTGCAGCGTACGTGTCTATACCTTCTATTTGCGATGGCGCCGTTTGTTTTTCTAACCGAGGTTTGTTGATCGCCGCGCTCGCTGATGACCCCACGTTCGCACGAGCAGAAGGACACAGAGTACTCTGGCCAGTGCGGCAAGCAGGTTGAGGATTACCTGGAGTGCCTGCACCACAGGAAGGAGGTGCGATAGGCCTGAGTATCAGCTGCGTTGCATTTTGAATGGTTGACTCACATTTGTCGTCTCCGCGGTTTTGTGTGGCCAGTTGACGCGCATGAACGTCGTGATCACTCAGCAGGAGAAGGAGGCGGCTGCTGCTCGCCATGGCGATGACCACGGACACGGCGGTGGGCATTAATTAAGGGATAAGACCCTCAAGGCGAGCGAGGCAACGAAACAGGAACCGACACCGCCAAGAGGGCAACCACCTTTCCTCACATCATCAAAAGCAAGAGAGAAAAAGCAGGGAAGCACCATCAATACAGAGATGCCGTATGGAAGATGTACAGCTGAGTCAACATGGCCTATGAACTTGGTATCAACAACATGCAGGTAGAACGCAGCAGACACTTTAGGATTAAGGATATCCTAGCTTCGGACCCAAGGTGTGGTCCACTTCTGCGAAACGGGCGACCTTCCTGCAGTCGGTACTTCTGGTTTGGTAGATCTCTTCAGCGCACCGAGGCGTCAGGCCCTTGGTTCTCTGCGTGGAGGCGCCCACTCACTCACTTGTCTCCGAGAGCAGCTGACGATCTTAAGGAGACGCTTGAGTGCCAATGCACCGCTTTGAGGAAATCAAGTGTATCGGTCGAGGCAGCTATGGGTCTGCTCACCTGGTGCAGGTGCGAGGTCCGACCTGTTTGCACGACCGCTTCGTAGTCAAGAAGATCCCTATGGAGCTGCTATCCGCCAAGGAGAAAGACCAGTCCTTCCGCGAGGTGGAGCTGCTGGCCAAGCTCAAGCACCCGAACGTGGTCGAGTACAGGGAGAACTTTGTGGTGGACAACGTCCTGCACATTGTCATGGCCTACTGTGACGGTGGGGACTTGGCTGGGAAGATCAAGCAGCAGCAGATCATCCGAGAAGAAATCGTTTCGCCAGATAACGACCCAACGGATTCTAGAGGGTATTTTCCTATCGGTCAGGTACTTGACTGGTTTGTTCAGATGGCGATGGCAATTAAGTATCTCCATGGTCAACGCGTGCTTCATCGAGACTTAAAGTCCAGCAACGTCTTCCTCACGACAGAAAATGTGGTGAAACTCGGAGACTTCGGCATCGCCAAGACGCTGGACTCAACCTTAGACCAGGCCAAGACCGTAGTGGGGACGCCGTACTACATGAGTCCAGAGGTCTGCGAGAGCAAGCCTTACTCGTACGCGAGCGACGTGTGGTCGCTAGGGTGCGTCCTGTACGAGATGCTCGCCCTGCGTCACGCCTTCGACGCCCCCAATATCCTCACTCTCATCCTAAAAATCGTCCAGCAAGACTTCGCCCCGGTACCTCCCCACTACGACCAGGAGGTCTCGGATCTACTGCGCAAATTGCTCGATAAGGATCCCGAACGAAGGCCCAGTATGGAGCAGATCTTTGCGATGCCGTACATTCGCCGTCACATGCAGGGCCTCATGGCTTCAGGTGGTTCTCTCAAGGTGAAGGTGATCAACCCTGTAGCTCGAAGGCCGCAACATGGCTCCGCTTCTGCGGTGGGGAGACGTCGATTGCACCCGAAGAACCTGTCAGCACGTCGCTCGTCCGGGGAGAAGAGGAGGCTGCGAGTATCAGGCCAACCAACAGCCTCCCAAGCGGCACCAGTAGCTCCAATCCAGTGGATGTCCGTTAAAACCTTCGACGAAGAGGACGATCCAGACGTACGCAATGAACTGGAGGCACTTGATTTGAGCATAACTGAGGAATCGCAGCTAAGCTTCCGTCTGCCGGAACGAAGCACCACACCAGAGCCACTTGTGACAGAGGAGAAACCACATCCAAATACGATAGAAAAGGAGCCTCAAAAAGCTAAAAACCAAGTCGCATGGGGGCGAGAGGCAAGCAATGGCAAAATACGGGAAGAGGACGACGACGACGACGACGACTCGCGCTTCCACGCGGAGGCTGAAGAGATGATGAATCCGAATTTCCAGAGTGAGTACAGCGACGAGTGCATAGACAGCTTGCAGATTTACTACGGCTCGAAAGAAACCTCCTCCAAGGACAGCAGTACGCGACCAGTGCGAGTGAGAGGAGCTGGGCGAGTTAGAACGCCAGTCAACGAAGATTCCCGCTGGTCGAACTCCACACAACCAACTCGCCAAATAGCAGACTTGCAGGACAGTGGAGACGTACTGGAATTGTCAACTTTATCATTGGACGACGCCAGTTCGGAAGGCACGGGGGCGCCGTCACTCAGTGAAAGCTCCATGATGCGTGAACTGGAGCTGGACGCAGACAGCGATGATGATGACGCGTCTGAGGATACTTCATTGAGCGAATACGAAGCCGAAGAAAACTTTTACAGTGATGACTCGTCCGACTTCTTCGACCAGAGTGGAACGCAGTACAGTGACGACTTTGAAGACGCGGACGCTGAAGTGATCGAGTACGCAGACGACGAGTTTATGAGCGAAAACGAGGAGCAAAGCGCTGAGGTTCAAAACACTTTCAACAGAGGAGAAGAAGAAGCTGCTGGTGGTTTCCAAAACACGCCCCCTTTGACAGCAGACGACAGTATTTGTTTCGCACGCGTGCCAAAGCTCGAAGGTCCTGCCGAGGTGCAGTGGGTCATGCGGAACGTCGCTCAAAGCCTCATGCTCACTCGAGACGATCTGCACCCACGTCAATCGTAAGAAGGAACTCAGTAGGAAGAGAACTGGTATTTTCTTCTTTTCTCCTTTTGTATAACATGTAAGGAGAAAACTCCGTTGTACCTTCGATAGTACTTTCAGGTAGTACACCATAGCAGATTCAATTAAGCATTGCGAGAGGCCAAACTTTCGTTCGGAGACGCGCGGAATGCTGAGAGACCGTCCTCTCCGCCTTGAATCTCAAGTATCTCGCCCTTGGGGAGGAAAAACACGTGGCCCTTGGACATCACTCGACCGTCGGCAGTACCGGAAGGTTCTACAGTCGAGCCACTGCCTGAATTGACAAGCACAATGGAGTCTCCTTTTCGTGCTGGAAGTGCGTATCGCTGACGGGGCTTGAGCTCCACCGCCTCCACTTCGAATTCGGGTACTGGGGAGCTGTACAGTCTTGCAACACCGTCACCTTGAAGGTCACCCCTGTACACGCGCGGCTTGCCCGTGTTGTACGTCAGCATCGAGTGCAGCGTCTCCTTGTCGATAAACTTGGGCGTGAGTCCCGCGCGAACGACGTTGTCCGAACAGGCCATGCACTCCACACAGTCGCCAGACAGGTACGCGTGGGGCTCGTTGGCGTCCAGGAACATGGCCTCACCAGGCTCCAGCGTGAGGTAATTAAGCAGGAACGGGCAGAAGCAGCCAATGTCACCGGGGTATTCGTTGTCCAGACGGAGCACGAGCTTCTCCAGTGCAGATAAATTAGACGCAGCCTCCAATCGCGCCCGTAAAACACGTAACTGCGCCACGACGTTGTCGGATTCAGCATAGACGAAACACCGGAAGAACTCGCGCAGAGCTGCTTCGTTCTGCTGCGTTATCAATCGCTGAACCACTGCAGCAGAATACACCAGTTCGTCAGTAATAGATCGTCAGTGAGTCAACATTCGTGCAACTGCAAACCTTCAGCATCAACTAACGCTCGGAGCTCCGGAACCTCCTGGAGGTGAGCTGCAATCTCGTTTATCTCGCGGAACTGACTCCTGCAAGTGGATATGCAATCCAGTCAGTGACGCATAATAAAAATTAGCCAAGTCTAAAGCGAATTGACGTACAAGGCCTCGAAGCGAGTGAGCGCGATGGTCATCTCCGGCTTGTGGTTCGAGTCCTTGTAGATCTGCGGGAACTTTGCGTGCAGCTCGCGGGCCAGCTTGATGTCCGGGTGGGCCTGGATCGACAGTGCCTTGCGCACAGACAGCACCTTGAACAGGTATGGCAGATCTCCCGTTTCATTGGCACGCAGAGAGGAAATCCAATCACTCAGAAGCTGCGGCTCGCCATCTTCACGCAGCACCTTGGACGGACCATTGGGGTGCGTTCCCATCCTGTTGGACAGCAAAAAGATGTTAAACCACAGCTCCATGCCTGTCAAAAAAGGTATCCATTTCAAAAATGCCGCCCCCCTACCAGAGTTCCGCATACGGAGTAGCTGCATCAGCCTTAAATGATTCATCTCCAGCCTCCTGCACACGACAAAGGACAATAATGGACTCAGCACTGACAATAAATTAATTGTCGGAGCTGTGATACACACCTTGAGCTGGGCGACGGAGCTCTCGAGACCAGATTTGCCCCACGCGTAGCTCTGCGCGACGCACTGGAGCTCCTGCATCTTGGTGAGATTGGTGGACGTCGTGACTACGATGTGAATGTCGTTATGATCCAGTGAGCGGCGATAGAGAGAGCGCCGCGGCGTCCTATGCAACGGCCGATACACAATAACGGACTCCCGAGCAATCGGTGAGAAAAACGTAAGCATGCGAATCTTCATTAAGCAAATATTCAAATATTTCGAAACTAACCACATTGTGACTTGGCGTTTGTTAGAGGATAGAAAAATATTAAATATAGTCTACAGTGGCCTGTAGGGTCTGCTTGGATTCCACCTGCTGAAAATTACAAATAAAGGTTTAAATTACAAATACGCTTATTTATTTCGCACGCGAGCAGCTCCATTGCTGCTCTGGAACGATGGCGCAGGTGTGCGGTGTGTGCGAGACGGCTGAGGCCAAGTACAAGTGCCCGACGTGCCGAGCGCCGTACTGCAGCCTCGTGTGCTGCAAGAAGCACAAGGAGACGCCATGCGAGCCCGCACCGGTGCCTGAAAAGCCGCAGGAGCCCCCGCAGTCGACGCCAGCGCCAGCCACTGCCATGGACGTAAGTGCAGAGAACGTCGATCCTGCGGAGAAGCTCACAGACGAGCAAATGAACGTGCTCAGGACATGTGGTGGTGTCAAAGAGATGCTGTTCAATCCAGCCATCACGCAGGCTCTCACACAGGTTGGGATAGCTATTCCATTTAAAACCAGAAATCAATGAGTGGTGCTAAATTGAGTTGTTGCTGAACAGATTGATAGCAGTCAGGACAAGATGAAAGCACTCGAGAAGGCGCTACTGGACACCACGTTCGCTACGTTCATGTATCAGGCACTAGATGAGGTCATTCCTACAAAATAGACTGCTGATAATTACTGGAGAATGTGCACAATGCTGGTTTCTTGCCATCACTACTGCGGCTTCGTTTTCAGAATCGATATACGGACACACAAGGAATAGCTCCATAATGTACGATATTCTAGCCGACTTCAAGTTACATGTGCATGCATCGTCTCGGATATTGCGACTTGAAGTAATAATGTCGTACGTTGGTACTATGAAGCTTTTCAAAGTACCACCTTTCGTCATTTCCCACCGCAGATTTGATACCGGCTCCACACTTGAAGCAGAGACCTCGAGCGCAATGCTGCCGCGAACGTCCAAGCTACTGCAGACGCCAGGAGCCCGTCGGGGCTTCCACTCCATCATGAATTCGCTGGTGCCCATGGTGCTGGAGCAGTCGCCGCGTGGAGAGCGCGTGTTCGACATCTACTCGCGGCTGCTCAAGGAGCGCATCGTATTCGTCCACGGACCCGTGCACGACGACATGGCGTCGCTTGTGACGGCGCAACTGCTGTTCCTCGAGTCCGAGAACCCCGATAAGGACATTTACATGTACATCAACAGTCCGGGGGGCATTGTGAGCTCTGGCCTGGCCATCTACGACACGATGCAGTACATCCAGCCCAAGGTCAACACGCTCTGCATGGGTCAGGCCGCTTCCATGGGCTCCCTGTTGCTGGCAGGAGGTGCCCCAGGCTGCCGATCTGCGCTGCCGAACGCTCGCGTACGTCTCTCTGTTAGTTTAGACTGAGGATTTGATCAACTGCTGAGTTGTGAGTTTGTTGTTGCAGATCATGATCCACCAGCCTTCAGGAGGAGCGCAAGGCATGGCGAGCGACATCGCTATCCAGGCCGAGGAGATCATCAAGCTCCGTGCCAGGTAAGGCGTCAGTTGGGACCTCGCTCTGGTACATTACTGAAGGGTATTTACATGTTTTGTACAGATTGAACGGGTTGTATGCGTCCCACACGGGGAAGCCCATCAAGGTGATCGAGCAGGCCATGGACCGCGACCTTTTCATGGACCCTCGAGAGGCGCAGGAGTTCGGCATCATCGATTCAATCATTTCCAACCGGAAGCCCACGCAGTCGTCTACTGCACACTAGTGATCTACAATTGCGACCAAGACACCGTATTGAGACCTGAAAGAAACAAAAAACGACAACTAATTGCTGTCTTCGCACCTCTCTCCTCTGCATCCTAGATTTTGAGAAAGGCGCGACGTTCCTGTTAATATCCCATACGACTCGACTCCGTCCACCTCCGACGTAAAACCCTGTGCCTGTGTTGAAATTCTGTGTTATTTGTGTGCTGCTGTTATCTGAGTTCCGTTGTCTCCAACCTGCAGCAGGCCGCTGGACAAATAGCAGTACGCACAACGTCCATCCGCACCGCCTGCTTAAACTCCAACGAAGTCTGCACTCATTCGGCTTCCTTCCAACAGCATTTGTCTGCATCTTACTCGTTCATCTCTCCCTCAGGCTCGTCGGCCTCGCCCAGTTCCCACTTGAGGTCGGGCAAGTGGTTGCCGCGCTTCGACTGCAATAAAACACATACAATTGCACCATTAGCTTCCGATCATTCCGCAGTGTCAGGATCTCCTACTCACCGCCTGTCGCCACGAGTCCGGGTTGTAGAGCGTCACAACGCCCATGAGCGTCGCGAAGGCGCCCAGTCCGCACAGCCAGTGTTTCAGCGCCTGGTACTTGGGGATGTGCGGCGCGTCGAAGTCGATGAGCGTCTCGGGGGCGACGCCGTCGTTCCAGACCAGCTCCGCCTCCTCGTGCAGCGGCTGTGCCGGCGCCTTGATGCGCGCGAACGGCGGTGGGGGCGGGCGGTGCGCGTGGCCACCGCGAGTGGCCAACGCCTGACGACGCACGTTGACGCTGAGGCCGCCGCGAAGGGCGTGGCTGAGCGTACGGGAGCTCATGCTGTTCCTAGTGCTCGAAGACAACGGGCGGCTCTGCTGCGCTGGACTACCGGAATCTGCGGCCGTCTGTGATTGGCTAAATATTGTCCACAATTAATTGTATCTTGGATGTGATTGGCTGATCGTCTATTGCTCTTTTGCTCTCCAATTAATTGTGTTGCATGTCATGTCAACCACGAAGCTGAGGCGAGCCGTGCTGCAGTTGTATGCGCAGTGTCTGCGCTCGGCGCGCCGTTGTCCGCAGTGGGAGCAGCGCGAGATGATGAAGGTATATGTGCAGATGAAATTCCGCGACGAAGCGAAGACGCAAGACCCAGAACGTGTACGTGCGCTGCTGGCGGACGGCAGGGAGGAGCTTGAGCGCATGAATTACTACCATTCCATCTACGAGGCGAAGCAGAAGGCGACAAAGGAGACAACTGACGGGACCTCTAGTGCTGCAAAAAGTGAGAAGAAACGACCGACTAACTGTCTGCAGTGCCAGGCTGCGTATCCGTCGGAACAGGCCAACTTTTGCGCCAACTGCGGCACAAAGAGACCGGAAAGCTCATGACACAAACTACAATGAGGCAATCGACAGAAAATACTTCAAGGAGCAGATTAAGAAGGCGGAGCTGGTGCTACAGGGGAATTGCGAAACGGACGAGCACTCAGCGAGGTTAAACAAGTTGGTGTCACGAAGAGCTCTACGCTTGTCCAGTGAAATACATCTTTCTTGGGCCGATTATGACGACAAACTCATGCAAATTATAACACTGACGAAGTCATATCACCTTGATCTACCCTCCTCTTATATCTGTGTACAGCGCCACACACGTCAGTTCTCGTCACAAACAATGCCGCCATCGCAGCTACGTACAATCCAAAAGGGGCGTCCGATCAGCAGCGCGGCAGGCACAGAGCCAAAATGTCTCGAGTCCACAGAGCATGTAGGATTGTCTCCTTCCACCCACACGTGGCCCTTGGGGACCATGATCTTGCCCCTGCGCGCCTCGTCGAAACGCGGCTGCAGCTCCACCACGTCTCCCTCCTGCAGCAATAATTGCCATAATAGTTAGATGGAACTACGTGTTTGTAACTATCAAGTAACTTGAATTGTCGCCTACCAGGGCCAAAATTCGCTTGGTAACGGTCTCGCCCATGTGCCGAGTAGGCGAGCGGAGCTGCACGAGGTCTCCGCGCTGCCAGCTGCGCCACCGCCGCGACAGACGCTCCACGAAGATGAAAGAGCCATCAGGGATCGTAGGGCTCATGGACACGCCCATGCCGTAGTTGATGTCGAAAATATATTCCTTGGTCATGGCCGCCCAGCCCACGATGAGTACGCCATTGCGCGCCAGCCTTGCTGCTGGCATTATCAACTGAATGAAACCAATTATTGAATCATTTTAATTTGCTCCAAACTATTGTTTTTGTGTTGAAGTGATTTTTGTTTATTGGCTAAAATTATTTTTTTACGTTGAAGTGCGGTGCCTTAGCCAAGCTGCAAAGGCGGCAAACGTTCGCTCTTGATCCTCAAAGCGCTCACAGAACGCCAGCAGCGCCTTGTATCGCTCCGCCAAGTCTGCAGTAGTTGCGATCTGCATTTTGGCGAGATCTACAGGGCACAGATACGGCGGCTGTCGGGCATCTTCGCTCAGTCCTGCTGATCCCTGCATGGAGCAGGCGTAGTAGACGCAATGATCCATGCCGAAGCAGTGACCAAGTTCGTGCGATGCCGTTCTGCACAGTCGAGCAAGCCATAAAGCAGCCTCTGACTGCGAGGTTTTCGGTGCCGATGCAAAAGCTCGAACGGCCGCTTGCATTGCTGAGGATGAATAGTCTGGCGTATCGTTATGCTTCTCCTTCTGCATGGATATCTTCGCCTTCTTTCTAGCTGGAGCTCCACTGCCGGTAGCATTTTTCACGCAATTATCGACATACTTCTGGCAATGAGACGCGGGCCAGGCATGTTCCCTTTCGACTTGTTGAGCAGCGTTAAGCACAGGATTGTAACGAGCCGAAGAGACGACAGCTACGCGACTCCCACCATACGCACGACCGCAGCAGAAGTCATTGTCTTCCTCTTCGTACAAGTCGTGGTCAACAAGAAGTAGCAGCGCGTAGGCATCTGGCGGGAGTACCGCCATTGCAGCATCGAGGATGTCCTCCAAGTTAAGCTGTCGGGCGAAGATACCGTCGTTGGATGGACGCGCACGGATCCGTACGGCCTCGGAGCCGATGGAGAGGGCGATGTAGGAGACCTTCGACCGCTTCTTGGCAGACTGATCATCATCCCACGACGTGAACTGGAGTTTGGGCTTGGACAGCAATTTCACTGGAAGATTCGAGTAGAATGCAGTAAGGTATTGCACCATATCTGCAATGTCAGGTCTTGCAACCGATTCCTTCTTCACTGTGTCATCGGAGAGCTTGGGTTGAATCCACTCCTTCACATATTTAACCCTCGCAGCAACTGAAGGAACGGGGGCAACGTAGATCGTCTTCCTCTCGTCCGTCACTGGGTTTCTATCTGGCTCTTGCAGCCACGACTTGAGGCTCTGTGGGTCGTACTTTGGGTCCCAGGACAAGTCGTCCCCTGGCAGCACAAGCGGAGATGGAAACGTGGACGCTTCATTCCCTCCTTCCGTGGACTTGGGTGCTCGCCCAGAAGAGCGCGTCGCAGCAATAAGTTGTTGACGGGTCCGACGTGTATAACCTGCTTGTTGTGCGTGGGTCGACGGGCATAGGCAGAGCTGCTCGTGCGCGCAAGTTGGGGCCATCTTGACAACTTTTCAATGACAAGTGTTGTCCTTTCACCTGATCAACCAATCGAAGTCGTCTGTGACGTGTGAGCAATCGCCAGTCCTGCGACTAGCAAAAGAACGACCTAAATGTTGACATCTCATCAACGACAGCTCACAGCTGAGGCCCGACAACTTCAATTTATGTTGATCGTCTGTGGAGTTGCTGCTCCGCAATAATTGCGTTCTTCTCGGCGAATAGGTCCTGGTAGCGGTGCGCGATGCACATAATTGCTATTGTTTGGTGGTTGGGGTCCTCGGGCATACAGGAGGAGATCCATCCTGTGGGAACCAGAAAAGGTGATACCGACATCTCATTGCCGTAGAGTCTTCGTGCGTAACTTCTCCCGCTTAATATTATCCAGCACCTAAGAAAGCATCTATCTCTCATGGAATGCCTGTGGTGATGCCTCTTTCTTCATCCACTTAAGCTTGTTAAGCGGCCAAATCTGTGAAATTGAGCAATGCACAACAGTCAGTTACCTTCCTACAGCCCTCCACTCCCCAAACTAGCTTACCCTCATCAGCACACGCCCTTGTAGCAATGCATACGGCACCGGTCCGTAGTACCGTGAGTCGTGCGAGTCGTGCTTGTTGTCTCCTTCCAGCCACACGTGGCCCTTGGGGATCTTGTGGAATTCCACCTCGGACGACGAGTACCGAGGCCGCACGCACACCGTTTCCCCTTCCTGCGCGATGATGCGCTTGCACACAGTCTGCCTCGGATTGGACATGGACTTAGCGATCACCACCTCACCCGGCTGCAGCTTCCAGAGCTTGGGCGACAGCTTGTCCAGCAAAACGATGTCCCCGTCGCGGTTCAAGGTCGGCAGCATGGACGGCCCCACGCACTTGATGGTGTCGGCTGCCTGCATGAGGCAGTAGGCGACGCCCCCGAAGCGCGCGAAGCACGAGAGCACCACCCCAATCTCCTGCAGCGCCGTCATGGTCATCGTCTACTGGCCAAGTGACGTTTCTTTGGAGCAACATTAACGAACCTACGTGCAACCTTGGAGTAACATCCACTTGAAGGGGTGCGAGGCAGTTGCAGTTACTGTTTAGCTTTTGCGCAGTTGGGGAGGGAGTCCTGGCCTTTATACAGTTAGTTGAAAGAGGAGGAAAGGAGAGCTGGATAACACTTGCAAATGGAATCTGGTGAGCCTTCGGACGTGGATGTGCTGGATGGTAGGTACTTTATACTCTGAAAACTGTTGAAGTTTTGGAGTTAGTTGACAATTTCTGGTTGTAGATCTACTGGACGACGTAGACGGTGAGGGCGACAACTTTGAAGGTTTGAATCCATGCTAGAGCTTATTTTCTTTCCTATAGTAAAAGTTCTAAAGCTGATCTTTGTATTGCAGATGCTGAGGCTTTCTTCGACGCAGACCCTGATCAGGACGGCGACGGTGAAGGTGCGGGTCTTCGACTGTAGCCATTCACTTCTTGGTCGTATATGGCTCACACTGCTGCTCATTTCATTAAGATCTCGAGTCCTTGAGTGCTGAAAACGTTATGAGCCAACTGGACGCCGTAACAACTCTCGATGGTAAGAACTTTGCGTTTTACAGACACGGAGAGGCAACAGCTCAGCTATTCTGTCCATAGAAGACGATGAACAAGGCGGCAATACTGACGGATTTCACGATTCAAGCTTAGATCCAGTGTCAACACAGCTATCAGAGCCAGGTGCGTCCTGTTCAGTTGAAATTCTTGTGTTCTATAGAGATCTCCTGACTGCTCTACACGTCAGACGACAGCAGAGCTACGGAGGGTGAAGGACCAGATGAAGAATCCCATTCACAAGAGTCAGAGGTAGTCTCTCCCCTCTCGGGACAAGCTGTGGTCGAAGCTGTTCTTGATCTTGCAACGGATGCAGACGAAGCCAAGACTAAAGACGAAGAGCAAGAGCAAGAACGACAGACACAAGTGAACGAAGCAGCAGAACAAGAACAGGAAATCGCTCTGGGTAGAGACAGCGTACCAAGTGACGCTTTGGAGCGTGTTGAAACAAAAACTAAAGACGAAGCAGGAAATGCCGCAGTGGATGAAATACTGGACGCAGCTATTCCTGACGTGAATCGATCCGAACACAGCGAGGAAGTTCAAGATCCAGTGGAATCCCATGAAATCCCCCCTCCTTCTCCTCCAGCCCAGGAAACGATTGTTCAAGAATCGCCCGATGCTGCGGTTGAGCCTCCACCTGCTCCTGTATCTATCGTCGTTGGCTCCATGAACCCCGTGGGCGACGACAATGACGACTCGGACGATTCCCAGGGAGAAGAAGAGCTGGAAAATGCCCCTCCGCTGCAGTTAAATCTCGTAGATGACGACGAAGACGTGCTGGAAGTGGACGCAGTAGTCATCAGCAGCCTCCAAATTGAGGAGAAACAGCGCTTAGCAGTGAGAACCGAGGCATCTAAAGGGTCTGAAAGTGTTGAGCCAGAGAACGCGCTGTTAAAGGCGCTACCCAGTGCCAAAGCGGACGACTCAAGCGCCATTGATCCCTCCTTCGGGGGAGAAATTCGTGCTGCTCATGTTACGACACTGGAGCCCAGCAGTCCGTTCTCCGACATACACAAAATGGCTGGCAGTGCAGCAGATTCAGCGTTTGGGATTTCGTACCAGAGTATGCGGAAGAAAGCGGAGGAGCCTCATACGGACGAAAGTGGCGGAGATTACTCGCTCCCCAGAGGCCCAGCGTTCCCTGACGAGCGGGAGTTTGAGAACGAGATGGAACTGACAAGTGACGTGTCGTTCTCTGTTGCTACGACTGGTTTAAGCCCTAGCAAAGCTGCAGATGACGACGAATTCTCCTTTGAACCACAAGATGAAGCGGATGGCAGTGTCGTGTCGGCAGAAGTTCTCAAAGCTGGTAGAGAATCGCTCGAAGAGAAGAAAAGGAAGGACGAAGAAGAGCTTTTGAAGGAACTGAAACGAACAACGGACGAAGAGAAGAAGAGCATTGAAAGTATCGCTGAGCCACCAGTAACAGCTCCACCCGAAGCGACTGACGCTGATGCGCTGTCGTTGACCGAGTTACACGGGATCTACAAGCGAGGACTCGGTGATCAGGAGGTTTTGATGGACGAAACAGACGGGAAGAAGCAGCCTGAAGTCTCCGAAGTGGTTCGATCGAGCTCTGTCCTGGGTCGGATCTTCAGCCAAACGCAAGGAACAACTGAAACGATAGCGGAAGAGCCCGATGGCGACGAATATGAGAGTGAAGAAGGCGAAAAGACCCAAGAAAAAGATTTCAACAATAGTAAAGACGACAGCCAAGACGCCGAGACAAAAAGCGACGAATGGAGAGAGATTAAACTGGTGCAGCACCGCCAATCGCATGAGAATTCTGGCTCTGGTATCACAAGTACCAGCCCAGAAGCAGCGTCGGTCTCCTACGCTCAGGCCGCCGGTTACTACGCAGAGACTGAGGACGTCATGCAGCACCGAGATATCATCGTGGCGGAGGATTTCCCTCGAAGCTCCTGCATCCATTGCTTGTCCCGTCCGCGCCTGACGTTCCCTGGGGCTGTGGAGGAACGCGATCGCGTGTTTTGCATCGCTGCGACGGCCTTTGACGCCCATAATGACATTGTGGTCGGGGTCTTGCAGACGATCTACCGAAGGATCACGAAAACCTCCCGAGACGTTCCTCTAATTGGAAGACATTGGGAAGACATTGGCTTCCAGGGCTCAGATCCGTCTACAGACCTGCGTGGCTGCGGAGTGCTCTCGCTGCTTCAGATTCTCTACTTGGTCGATACTTTCCCTGATCTCGCGCTTCGATTCCACGCGCTGTCGCAGCATCCGACGCGTCACTTCCCCTTCTCCTGTGTGCTGATCAACGTGACGTTGCAGTGTGTGGTGGCTCTAAGGAGTGGAGCTTTGTATCCGGAGTGCAACAAACATACCAGTGTCTTGACTGGAATGAACAGGGTAAGTGTTTTAGCTGTTGAAGGTTGAAGCGTTAACTATCCTCTAACACCCCGTTTACTCCCCTTTCAGCTTTACGTCGCGCTTACCTCAAAGCTCCACGACGCGATCCAATCTCGATCCGATGAGATTCCTCTCGTTATGAAGGAAATTCTGGACCGAGGACGCAGTAACCCCCTTAAGGCCATTGACGAGGCTTTCGATGGTCATTCGTTACGTCCTTCTCGACCAGTTCCAGCGTCCAAGTCGAAGGTTTCCGAGCGGAAGGAGGAAGACAATAACGTCGACTTTACGGAAATCGGCCTGCACGCGGTCGAAGACGAATAGTTGAGAAAGCAACGAGTGAGGATTGAAGCAATTAGGATAAATAAGGTTCATCTCGAGACTCTTGTACAAGGTGCCGGATCTTTAGTACCCGTGTTGCGGACCCACTTCGGGATTGAGAGGGAGACGACGAGGTGCTAAGAGATGAAAGAATCGGGCGACGAGTAGTTATTGGGGATTCGCCTCGAGAAGAAAAATCTTGAGGAGGGACTGGGCTGAGCCTGCATAGGAACAAAAGAGAGAATGAATTAAGTGACTGTTTTCCAGGTTCTACTGTGCATTTCTGTGACGTACATTCGATTCCTGCCCGAGTTGTTCACTTTACTCAGTAGATTCTCCATCTTTTCCGCCGCGTCCTGTGCATACGAGAGCGTCAAATATCCATATCCCATACATGCAAGACAGAAACGTCTTTTACCTGATCTTGTAGCGTTTTCTCTAATGTCTTTCGCAGATCGTGTAAATCAGTTAGTGATGGAGGGGGTTTAACTGTTGCAACCTTCCGTCGGTCGTCATCGATGAGGTCTTTCTCCATTTCCAAGCATCCCTGTGATAAAATAGTCGGAGGAATGAGCTCTACAGAAAACTCTACTATTGAAAAGTATTCTACCTGGATAAAGTCAATGTCCTCCAGTAGCAGTACGCGCTCGTCATTTAACGCCTCTCTCAGCTCTTCTTTAATCCCGTCGATCTCATCCAGATTCAACCGCCTGTGGACCTAAGAAACAAACACAACTATCAGCACTTTTACCTTTTTAAACAACCGCAAATCAGGCTTCAAACCTCGGGACTATCGAGTATAGCTGTGATGGAGGAGATTGAGATCGTTGAGCCTCTGGAAACTGAACGCTGAGACCCTCCTGTCAGCGGTCGTCTATTGCTTAAAGCGGTTCCTGGTCGAAGTACGAGTCCATCGCCTGCAGTCGACATATTGTCCATTCGAGGCGTCATCGGAGCTCGGTAGCTGTAGGAATTAGCTGAATCTGCAGTTGATAAGACATAATCCAGCACCTCCACGTCCTTAGGAGACTGTCTCGAGTGATCGTGCATATCCGCAGCCAGCAGCTTGAGCTTTTCGATAAGCAAAGGACGTCCTGGAGGCTCCGGAATGTGAGGTCGATTTGCTAGAGCTTCCTGCCGTTAAAGTTAGCTCGCTTGTTTTCAGTGCACTAAAACTTAGATTTTCGCACCCGGATATCGTCATTTTGCTGCTGGAATTCCGTCAAAATCTCCACCAGAACTGCTAATTCCTGTTGCAATTCCTGCAGTACAAGCGTCAACTCAATTGTCAATTGGATATCGTAGACATAACAGATCAATAGAACCTCGTTTCCTTCGATCAGGTGACTTCCTATCGCACTCCGCAGCTCTTGCTCCTCTACAACTCGACCGTTGAGCTTCAGCTCATCCCACAGCAGCTTGCGGATCTGGAAGTACTCGCTTGTTGCCGGCTCAGTACGCACCATCTTCTGCGCCTCTTGCAGCTTTAAACAAGGCCGTAAATACCAGTAAAAACCATAACGCAATTACGCTAAATTTATGTGTAAGTTGAAGTTTGACAATCATTCCTCCTAGAATGAATGTCAAACTTCAACTTGGTTCATTAAATAGTACTTAGACTCTTCTCCGCCGATCCAACGTGCACGTGCAATGGCTGGTGGCTCCAAACTTCACCTCCGGCTCCCTCAAGCACGCGACCGCGCACTGCAACACGGAAATCCCCCTCCGACAAAAACATACACTGGATCTCGTGGGCTTTTGCCTCTCTATCCATCGGCCCATCCCACAACAATTGAGTTTTCAAAAGGCCCACGACAACCACGTGCTCACTCATGGCGCCCCCTCCTTCCTCTGTAATCACCACCTCCGCTTCCACCTCCGATACAGACTGCTCTCTACTGTCAGTCCGCTGGATCTTGATGGAAATAGGGACGTATTGAAACAGGTTAACGTCCAGCACCCGACATTCGACGCGTACATGCGTCGCCTGAAAGAACGTCAACGGGGGAAGCGACAAGCTCCGATCTCTTCCGTGCTTGGGTTTGCTCACATCCCCGTTTAAATCCGAGCCATCCACAACTGACGTGAGATCTGCCAGGGGAGACAGAAGCTCCAAACTGATTGGAGGCAACAAGAGCTCGAGTTTCATCCTCTTCTGGTCGTCAATGAGTCCGAAATGTTGCTCTTCACACAGTAATCGCCCTCGTGTTCCGAAATACGTCTCCCACTGCATCTCCAGCATCTCATTAAGCACTTGAACCAAGTTCAGAGGCTCCTGGTCTGACGGCAAACGCGGGACTTCGACCACAAACCGACGCGAGCACTGACGTCCAATCTCCGCCTCACAAGCGGCCTCTCCACTGTCGTCCATGTCGCGGTGCAGTCGGAATCGAAAGGTGGTTTCGGTCGGATTGGCAATGTGAACCATGATGGCGCAGTACAAATGATCCGTTGTTGCTGCTTTTGTTACCGTCGAAGGAAGCTCCGAACTACACGGCAGCAACGTCACCGACTGGAGCATCAGGGACGGAAGTGGCACAAGCTGCAGTAGTAACTTGGCTTCTCGATAGTAAACAGCATCTGCAGCCTCATCGCCATAGACAAAACTCCACTCAATCTGAATATCATCATCCGCTGACCCTCCTCTTAGTGACAACTCGAACGGGATACTCACAAAGTCGCCACTTGCAAGAGGGAGGGAAGGAGACACCACTTTACCACATCTCAACGTCAGAGTCGGCGTCTCAATCTGATCGTCACGCTCGCAAATTCTATTAGTGCTCCCTTCAGTCGCAGTCGGCAAGTTGTTGAACACCACGCACGTCTTCTTAGCTGCTCGGCGGTGTTGCACATTAACTGCCAGTCGGTAGTTGCTGATGCTCCGATTCCCGGTACTTCGTACACGCAGCATACAGCGCCTTGTCTCGGAAGAAAACATTGCAAGTCGCATCTTGCCAGTCGCCGGTTCTTTGGGTTTCTCACCCCCAAACAGAGTCAGAGACCCGTGCTCCCGAATAGAGAGCGAAACCAGCGGTAGTTCGCCCACAACGCGGATGTTGACGGGGCTTTGGAGCTCAAAGGAGGTCTTGACGTTGAATGCCTTGATGAAACACCCGCGCACCTGGCACGTTCCTACCCTCAACGGTTGGACCCCCAGCATCACCGTCTTGCGTTTCTGGTAGGGATCCAAGGTGAAGAAGCACGGGTAACACTCCACAGCAGCATCATCCTTCGCCCCGTCATCGTCTTCTTCAGCAAAAGTGACCCACGCTCTCACCTCCTGGAGCTTAACGGCGACTCCCGTTGGATTGGACAAGGTCAACTGCAACTCAATCTGCTCGTGAAGAGGGAACCCCCTCTCATACATCGCCGGTGCGTCATCAACGTCGTCTTCTGCAGTCTTGTGCATCATTTTCTGCTTCTCGAAGGGGGAATAAAAGAAATCCGACTTCGCTGCTTGCTGACTGGGTGCTGACTGCGCTCCAAACATCCCGAGGGCAGTCGATCGGGAGAGAAAAGGATGCTGCAAGTTGCAACTCGAACGCAGTTTTAGTTTGTCCACACGCAGAAAAGTGGGAAGTTCAACTTGGTCACTGGCACGCAACGCTGTGCAGTCCGTCTCCAATAGATTGAGCAGTTTCCGCTCAATCTTGACAATCTCCGTCTTTGACCGCAAATTCCACGCTGCAACAGCTTCCAGCACCGCTTCAGACTGCATTTTACCGTCGAAATCCCTCTCATTTCCTCCCCTAAGATCGCCATCGTCTCCAAAGTCCCTTCCATCTGCCATATTTGCTGCCCTTGCTGTCGGTGTACGATCATCTGAGCGGTTCGTCATAGTCCCATTGTGCTGAAGATGGGAAAACGGAGTAAACGCTGGTGTCGCCTTGGTAGAAATCGCATTCACAGCGGCGGAGAATTGCTGCCGAGGCGTTGCCAGGATCCGCGGCGTGTTGGTGAGCGTGGACGACAGAGAAGCTGCTGCGTTGGACATTGTGGCCGATGGGGAGTTGATAAAGTTGCGTCGGACCCTGGTGTCGATGCCTGGAGGGGGAGAGAAATACGCGCCGTTCTTCACGTGGAGACCTGCCGTTGCCCGTTCAATTGGAGACTGTGCAACACGAAGGGAAGTGGCTGGTTCTTGGAGGTGGTCCACTAGCAGCGCTGAAGGCTTTGACGCACGCGAGTCTGCACTTGTTGCAGCAGTGATCGAGTCACACCACACGAGCATTTCTAGCAGCTGAAGACAGTATTTCCCAACGAGAAGCGCGTCGCCCAGCATTCTTGCGATGGTCAGGAGCTGCCGCAGCACGTGGAAGCGGATGATCAGCCAGGAATTGTCCGTCGTAGTCGAATCTGCACTTGTTCCGGACGTTTTCCTCCTCCGGTTCCTTCGGTATTGAGTCGTGACTTCCCATGGCAACTCTCTCCGACCGCTTTCGATCCCTAACTGCTCTGCAGCAATACGTTCCAGTACCAGCGCCGCCTCCAAGTCCCTTTGCCGCTGGGGGCCTCTCGCCACATTCGACGGTGATAGCAGCAACTTCGACTGTGCGTCTACAGACGGAGCGTTGCGAGCCAACAACAGAGAAGCTGCTTCATGGAGGAAAACGGCTACACGCCGACGGTGCCCCACCGCCTCCAGCATTCGACTCGTTTGGATCAAAAACTCGACCTGGCGCTGCGGTTGGAGCTCTGGAAACAGCACAAGTCCTCGCTCCAGTAGTTCCCACAGTAGTTTCTTGCCCCACACACTCTCCAGTAGCCTCGCTTCTCCCGTCACAGAAGCCCGCGTCAACGGTGCAATTGCCACACTAGCGTAATACCATCCGAGATTCTCAATGAACAAACTCTCGAGCTCCGTTGTGCCTGCCTTGGCGTAGAATGCGACGGCTTCTGACGCTTTCTCCACCAATTCTGTCGAGAATTTGCTCGGAGTCTCTGCATACAGGCAATACACGTATCCTTCCAACGCGGCCGCCAGCCACAAAGCGTCTCCCGGCGCTCCGCCACTGCGTCGTTCCTCTTCCCGCAGCATTTCTACTGCGACTGTGTAGTGGTCCACTGCGTCCGAGATGCAGCTCACCAGCACGCTGAAGTCCCCCAGGAGCTTCTCTCTGCGCGCCAGTTGCCGCTTCCGTCGGCGATTCCGCGGGTCCAGCGCCGCGACGCCAGCAGCTAACGGAGACGGAATGGACGGCATCGACGAGCGCGACGTCGGGCTGGAAACAGAAGTGAACGGCGCGTCTCCTTTCGTGTCTCGTGACAGAACCAGCGGCGACGCCTGCTGCTGCTGCTGCCCTGAATTCGTCTGTTGCGGCTCCACGTTGACGTCCAGCAAGACGCTCGCGAGGTCTCCCGCCGCCGCCTTGAGCGCCAGTCCACTGGTAGCAGCAGAAGACGTGGCCGACCTGATGGCGCTCTCCAGCGACATCAAAAGGTTGACGGCCAGCGTGTCCATGACGACCTGCAAGTGCAGACTCACGGTGGACTCGCCCGTGCCTTGCAGCTCGTGGTGCACTGGGAACATCACGAGGTCTCCGAGCCCTTCGCACTCGCTAGCGGTGGCGTCCTCAAACGTGTGCTCGAACGCGAAGAGCTTGTGCATCAAAAGCGCCGGGAAGCGCCGCACGGACGCCTCGAACTGCGCGTGGGCGGCGCGCAGGCCCCCACTGAGCGTGAGCGTCGGGCTATGGCACACGCCCAGCACGCCAATGACGCGTCGACTTGCGTGCGCGTCCTCTCCGTCGCAGGAATCGACGCGCTCCGCCGTGGACACGAAGCGGAAGCGCAGCACGCCCGTGCCGGACCAGTCCAGACCGCGGAACGGAGACAGCTCGGCCGCGTAGCCCCCGGGCCGCGTGAGGCTGCGCAGCGGCAGCTCGCCGTGCGTCTGCAGGAGCCGCGCGTAGGACGCGAACAGGTCCGTCGCGATGCCGCCCACAGGCACCAAATACACGAGGAACTGCGCCGGCCGCGTCCAGCGCGGCGGCGGCGCGGAGCTCATCGTCGATGCGGATACACTAGGGACTTTTGACTTGAAGTTTGTATGAATTCATTTTCTACATCAATTAATTTTCTGCAGTTGGGGATTATGACGGTGGACACCAAGCAGAGCGACGAGCCGCTGTACGTGCCGCTAAAGGTGCGACGCCAGCGCGAACAGGAGCGACTGCAGCGGCGGCGCAAGGACCTTCGCGAGCGCATCCAGCACGAGCGCAGCGACGAAGAGAGCGCGAGCGACTTGGACGACCAGCGGCCCAAGCGGCAGAAAACCAACGAATCAACTGCCGATGCGTCTCCGTCCGCTGCGGCGCTGGACGAGCCCCAGACGCAGCCGCAGCGCTCGAGCGTGAGTCTGCTGGACCAGGCGTACGAGATGCGCAAGAAGATGGAGGAGCAGGGCGTGAACCAGCAGAAGGCGCAGCAGGACGCGCATGAGGTCACGATGCTCAAGGAGGCCAGCTACGTGCAGAAGGCGGCGCTGGTGTCGGCCCACGAGCGCGCAGAGGGCATCCACTACAAAGAGGCCATGAAGACCACGTGGAAGCCGCCGCGTAGTATTGCAGACATGACGCAGGAAGAGTGCGACGCTGTCCGGAAGAAGTGGCACATTCTAGTGGAAGGAGAAGACGTGCCGCCGCCTATTAAATCCTTCGAGTACATGCGCTTCCCGCCGGCGATTCTGGACGCGCTGAAGGCCAAGAACATCCTACGGCCCACGCCCATCCAGGTGCAGGCGATCCCGTGCATTTTGGCGGGACGAGACATGATCGGCATCGCGTTCACAGGTTCCGGCAAGACGGTGACGTTCACGTTGCCGCTGGTGATGCTGGCGCTCGAGCAGGAGAAGAAGATGCCGATCATCGGCCACGAAGGTCCTTTTGGGCTCATTGTGGGGCCCTCGCGCGAGCTCATGCGGCAGACGTTCGACGTGGTGCAGCACTTTACGAGTCACTTGTTAAAGGCTGGGCACCCGGAGCTACGGAGTCTGCTCTGTATCGGAGGAGAAGACAAACGCCAGCAGTCCGAACTCATCGCGAGTCGTGGCGTGCACATTGTGGTGGCTACTCCTGGTCGACTGAACCACTTTCTGAAGCTGCGCGAGATGAACCTGCGGCTGTGTAAGTACATTTGTCTGGACGAAGGCGACCGCATGCTGGACTTGGGCTTCGACGAGGAAGTGGCCACGACGTTCAACCACTTCTCGAGTCAGAGACAAACGCTGCTGTTCTCGGCTACGATGCCCCAGAAGTTCCAGGACTTCGCCAAGGACGTGCTGGTGAAGCCGGTTTTAGTGAACGTCGGTCGCGCCGGAGCTGCCAATCTGGATGTGATTCAGGAGGTGGAGTACGTGAAGCAAGATGCCAAGATCGTATACTTGCTCGAGTGTTTGCAGAAGACGAGTCCTCCGGTTGTCATCTTCTGTGAACGCAAGGGCGATGTGGATGATATCTACGAGTATCTGATCCTGAAGGGGGTGGAAGCGGCTTCAATCCACGGTGGCAAAGACCAGGAAGAGCGAAACGAGGCGATTGACCTGTTCAAGAGCGGCCAAAAGGACGTGCTAGTCGCGACGGATGTGGCTGCCAAGGGCCTCGACTTCCCGGACATCAAGCACGTTATCAACTTCGACATGCCAGCGGAGATCGAGAACTACGTGCATCGTATCGGTCGAACAGGTCGCTGTGGTAAGACTGGAGTCGCTACAACGTTCATCAACAAGAGCGTTCCCGAGAGCGCCCTACTGGATCTCAAGCATCTTCTGGTGGAGGCAAAGCAGACGGTTCCTCCTGTGCTTAAGGCGTTGGAGGACCCTTACGAGGAGGTGGAGCGCAGTGGCGACGGACTTTCCAATGCCACAGGAACCAAGGGCTGTGCATTCTGTGGTGGACTGGGCCACCGCATTACGGACTGTCCTAAAGTGGACTCCCAGGTGCGGAAGATTGGGGCAGGAAGACGCGACTTCCTCGCTGGGAAGAGCGACGGCTACGGTGGAGATACGCTCGGTTAAGAGGACAAATAGCAAGCACGCGTACTATGCAGAACTCTCAGCGTTGTCGGTGGTTACGGGGTTGAAGGATGCAGTAAAAATATCGCTAAAGCCTTGCAGGGAAACCGAGAGCTTTTTTAAAGTGGAAGGCCTCAGTATTTGGCGCATGCCATGGGCACCTCACTGTCTAGAAGTTTCTCGCGCTTCTGGAACCGCAACGAGCGGCGGCTGCTTCTTGTGGGCTTGGATGGCGCTGGGAAGACGACGATTCTGTATCATTTGCGACTGGGGAAGGCCATCGCTAGCATTCCGACTGTAGGGTTCAACGTCGAGTCGATCAAGTACGAAGGCTATAAACTCAACATTTGGGTGAGTTTGGAGTCGTAAAAGAGTTGAGGAACGTTTGGGATTCTTAACTTCTTTTCAACTGTTTAGGATGTCGGAGGGCAGGACACCCTGCGGCCATATTGGAGGCATCACTTCACTGGAACGCAGGTATAGCTATATATTTTCAACTTTTTAAACAGTTCTTGGGAACGTACTAACCCTGTGTTTTATTTTTCAACGCTTTAGGGGATCGTTTTCGTTCTCGACAGTGCCGATGACCAGCGACTTGAGCTCGCAAAGGCCGAACTCAACGGAATGCTCGTGGACACTCAACTGCAGGAGGCTTGTCTGCTTATTATCCTCAACAAACGGGACCTTCCAGACGCTAAAGACGTCCAAGAACTCACCAAAGCGCTGGCATTCGAAGAAAGCTGTGCACAAAACAACCGACGGGTTAAGGTGCAGCCGGCAGTGGCGACTACAGGAGAAGGACTCAACGACGGGATCTCGTGGCTTTGCGACAACATGGCGGCGCTTTGAGCGCTGAATAGACCGACAGCTAAGGGGAATACAGTATTCATTCTTGATCCGTATACTTGAAAAGGGAGGCGGGTGTACGCCTGCTTGCTGGAAGGAAGCGTGTTCGGAGCCCAGAAGCTCGGTCTGTCATCTACACCTACAATGTAGCTTGCTTGCTTGCTTGCACTAGTCGCTCTTCTATCTTGGAGGGAAAACGTGCGGAATCCCTCCCAGCTCTTGAGATCGGATCTCGAATGCAGCACAGACGTCAGCTAGGACCAGTCATGTGCGAATGCAACTCCCTCGTACTTCTTGCCGCCGGGGATCTCTGTCTCTTCCATGAGAATATTTCCATCCACATCGAAGACAGTCACGTACGACGTCTGCCTCTGCTCGTCCTCCACCTCCACACTCTTGATAGCCACAATGACCGAGTCGTCGGACCGAGGGACGAACTTGAAGGACGAGAAACCTCGCAGAGGCGTCACCTTGCCGATTTCGCGCACCTGGATGCTGCTGAAGTCCTCGCTCGCAATGACAACCTTGTTCGATCCTCGCTTCTCGTCCTCCATGTCGTTGTACGGCTCCGTACTCACACGTCGCGGCAGGATGAACCACTGACGGCGGATGGGACTCCACTCGATAGCCTCGTGCACAACGTATCCAGGCCAATCACAGCCCAGCGCCGTTCGAACTGCCGCGAAGTTCGCTGTCCAGTCTTCGTGGCGGATATCACCAGCGCGGTCCATAACAGCGACCCAGAGGTTGCCGTCTCCGATGACGTTGCCGTCGTTGTCTGTGAACTCTTTGCCCACGCTGCCCATGTACAGCTCGCCGTCCTTGACCGTGGCCCACTCGTGCTTCTGCCCCTTGCCGTTGAGCCCGTCGCCTTCCATAATGATGTGCTCCGGGATGGCCTGCAGCGGCTTGGTCCTGCTCACGCCCTCGAAGTGCTTCAGTCGGAAGACGATGCCCGTGCGGTCGTCGAAGGCCAGCAGTTTGCCATTGAACCAGGTCAATTCACTGAGCTCGAAGCCACGTCCGGCCTCGTTCATACTGGTAGAGAACTTGGTCTCCTCGCCGAAGCTCACCGAGTACGCGTCGCGCTTCTGCGTGGAGCTGGAGCTGCCAGGCGTGACCTTGAGCGTGGCGTGCGTGATGAAGGACATGAACTGCGGCTTCTTGCTGCTCTCGTCCTTGGATTTCTTGTCCAGATCCGCCACAATGACGATACCGAAGGAGTCGGGCTTGGGCGGCGGCGCCAGCGTCGGTTCCTGCCTCACATTGTGCCTGGTTGTGTCTCCGGACGGCAGCAGCATCAGCTGGTCGTTCCCCCAGTTCTGCGGCGTGCGCAGTTCAGCGCCGTTGCTGACGCCGGAGCTGCTGCTCATCGTCGACTTGGACAGCGACACGTACGTGAGCACGGCGAAGGCTATGAACAGCAGCAGCGCGCGTCCGTGACGACGGATGACCGCCAAAGCGGCGGCGGGCGGGGGCTGCGCGCGCGCCGAGGAGACGGCCACTCCCCCGCTGGGTAGAGGCGTGCCACGCGCGTCCGACCACATGCTGCTTCCTTCCTCCAGAGTACTGAGCTTGCGCTTCTTCTTCTTGCTGTCCACGCACGACACGAGCATGCACGGGGGGCGGCAACGTCCGTTACGACCGGAGCAATAAAGCCGATGACAGAATGAACTGACTATGGCCTGAAATTAGTTTTTTCAGCCAATGGTAGAGGCTTTAGATGACCAATCATAGTGCGCCGCCTCGTTTTGTGACGTGGTGCAGCAGCTCCACTAAGTACGATGTCATTTGTATGATGGAAGGAAGCAAGAACGAGGAGGTGGCGGCGCTCGAGGCGCTGCGGGACTCGTCGGCGGAGCTGGTGCGCTACTTAGACGACATCAACACGAAGCTGTTGCAGATGAACCAGCAGAACGAGAGTGCGTGGGAGACAGGACGGTTTTGCAGGGCATGTGGTGGTGGCTAAACGGTCTTTTTGTATGCAGTGTCATTGCGTGTGCTGGAGAACTGGTCCAGTGTCATCGCCATCTCCAAGGTCAGCGCGGCGTCGACTGCTTCCGATGCAGCTGGACAGTCGCAGCAGGCGGCGAAGGAGCTCGTCCGCACGTCCCCCTAGGAACAAGTGCGAAGTATGGAGTTTATTTCAGAATAGTCGCTGGACTGAGTATTTATACGGACTGAAGAGCTGGGTGCATGTCGTTTTATTCTCTTTGTTGGCGGACCAGAAATAGATACGTGGTGAGGTGGTGGAGACTTTAGATGATCGATTATTGAGACCCAACCAACGTCCAATTGATTATTTGAACGCTGAGGCAGCATTGAAAGCTGCTGGCTGCTTGACTTCCAAGACCATGCGCACTAACGGGTTCGAGAAGCCCTTCTCGCGAGATCAAGTGACGAGTTGGATCATTCAGCTCATTCTGATCGGAGTACGCACAGCTTAGTTAACCCTTTATGATTTCAGAGCCTTTGCCTTACACCCGACTTCTTCGACTGTGCAATTGTTACAGGGGTTCATTGCATTCGTAGCAACATTACTCAGCTGGGACAAAGTAAGCTCCAGCTTTAACCTGGTGGAAACCTCGTCACTCTAATTCCCAACTATGATACCAGTGCCTGGCGATTCTCCTTCCGAACGCCGTCTTAGTAATTATCGTCATAACATCGTGGTGCATTTGCGAGTCAAGGGACCCTTCGAAGCCAGTAGGGATCATGCCGATTCACCTCCTATTCTTTTACTTGTACACTCACCGTCGTTACTGCTGTGTGGTGCTCGCAGATACCCTCGTCGATCTTCCCTTCTCTGTTGCGAGCTCCCCACAAAGAGGCACGCTATTGCGGCTTGTGCTACAAGAACAGCCCCGGACTCGACCACCACTGCACGTGGCTGAACACTTGCATCGCTGAGAGCAACTACGAGTCGTTCTACTGTCTAGTGGTGTCAGCAACGTGCCAGACATTGCTGCAGACAGTCATAGGCATCCTTATGTGCACCTTGTGGGAAGCTGAGGTGAAGGCTAACGCGGCTGATGGCTGGGGTATAGCAGTGATTGGGCTCTTGTGGATCCATAACGCTGCTTGTATGTCGCTGTCCAACTCGTTCGTGCTTCTCGCTGGCTTCCACACCTACTTACTGTGCGTCGGAATGGGCACCTACGACTTCATCTTGGCTAATGGCTCCGACGGTCTGTGCACGCGCATGCTCAAGTGCAACTGCCTCCGCCGCAATAAGACGCGAAACAGGAAGCGGAGCCACGTGCAGCACAGCGACACCAGCGATACAAAAGGAGCCAAAGGAGCTGGCTCACGGACAAGACGGGGGTCGCCTCCAGCTTCCATTGTGCCTGCAAGTCTGTCAGCGCCTTCTTCGATCCACTCCCAGACGTCACTCGAGCACGCAGCGTCGGCCGCAGCGCTGGAGTCGAGTAGAATCGGAGGCCCCA
This sequence comes from Phytophthora plurivora, assembly GCA_030027945.1. NCBI lineage: Eukaryota > Oomycota > Peronosporomycetes > Peronosporales > Peronosporaceae > Phytophthora > Phytophthora plurivora. The sequence continues at coordinate 704,489 of CP125267.1, forward strand.
GCCGCGAGCTGATTATCTCGAGTTCCAGCTCGGAAGTCGTTCCTCCTCCGGATATGGTGTTGAGCGTGGGTATAAACGAGAGCGAAGGGATCTTCGAGGACGTGGAGGTGAGCAGCCCAGCAAAGACGAAAAGAGCAGCCAGTGCAGCCGTTACCCCCGTCATGACGGAGTCGTAGTCGTAGGTAGCATAGCAACAGTGTCATGTTGAAGGCGAATTTCCTGCGACGTGTGACAGAAAGCCTTTCAACTAGCATACCTAATTGCAGAGGCTCTGTGTTTTGATTGGCGAAGGACAGTTAGACTTGAGTTTTGTAAGGTCCGCGGAGTGATTGGCTATCGCTGGCCTTCTAGGGCGCAGGTCGAGCCACCGCAAAGCATAGCAACGTTGGAGACGTCGTCGGGTAATTTGCCAGCAGAAAACCTCTTTTCACCTTAAACAAGGTGCGTCCAGCGGCTTTGAGTCCTCCTGGCGCTTTATGCTCTCAGCGACTGCTAGAGCAAAGGCGTCACGTATTTAATGCCGACGTGAAACTAACGCGTTTTGTTGTTGCTGCTGCAGATGCGTCACGTTGCTGCTTTGCTGTTGTGTGTTCTCGGCGGAAACGCCACCCCCGCTGTGGCTGACCTCGAGAAGGTCGTCAAGTCCTTCGGCGGCGAGTTCGACCAGGAGCAGGCCGAGAAGCTCGTGAAGGAGCTCGAGGGCAAGAACATCGAGGAGGTGGTCGCGGCCGGCAAGGCCAAGCTCGCCACTGTGTCGGTGGGCGCTGCCCCTGCTGCTGGCGCTGCCGCTGGCGGTGCTGCCGCGGCTAAGGTCGAGGAGAAGGTCGTCGAGGAGGAGGAAGAGGTCGACATGGGCGGAGGCATGGACATGTTCGGCGGAGGCGACGAGGACTACTAGACGTCGCCCTTTACGGTGTGACGTGCCACGCGACCTTCGGGTTGGGTAGTAACTTCAGCTTAATCGAACGCGCATGCCAGCCATGCATGTGACGCCATTCGCACACAGCACGTTTAGGTCTTCCGTCGAAGCTTTTCGTCGATCGGATGGAGTTTCCTGGTTGCGTTGCAGTTTATTTCTCTGTTGAAACAGGTTGCTACGGACTATGCTATGTAGCTATCTTGTGTCTCTACGGTGTTGGTCTTCGTCAGTTCAGGTTCACAGAGTCGACTAGCCTAGGATCTTGGCACTTACGCGACGACAGATTCCAGCCCAACCCATAGCAGATACAGCGCCGAGCGGGAAGCCTGGGAACGCCATGAGCCGCTCTACTGGGAGCATGTAGCCCTGCGGAAGCACCACCAGGGGCTCGTTCCAGTAGTACAGCATAACCAGCCCCATGATCGCCGGCTGAAGTACAGTCATAGCAACAATTATTCATAACTGTAAGTTAGTCGAAAGAACAGCCTCGACTATCAAGTCAAAATGAAGGCAAACTCACTGTTCTGATGCGGTCGAACTGCTTCTGCAGCTCCGATGGCGCGCTAGCAGCCAGCCGCTCCACTGTCAATGATGCACATCATATCCAGACACGTTAGCGCTTCATTAGCAACGAAAAACAGGGAGACAGCGTCCTACTAACTCACCAGCTAGCTCCTGCATCTCCTTCTTGAGCGCGTTCATCTTGCGCGTGGCCTTGGCCTGCTCCACGAACGTCTCCACCGAATTGAGGCGGTTCACGAGCCGCACTTGAGCGTTGTACTCGCCCAGCAGCTTCTGCTCCGCCGGCGACAGCTGCGCGCCACGTCCATTCCACAGGTTTACAGCCAGATCCACGGCGAACATGATGGCGGCGATCAGCAGCACGTCGTACACCTTGAGCGAAGTGATCGTCGGTAGCTCCACCATCGTCTTCAGGTATAAATCGACTTTTGTATGGGGTTTTTATGAGGAAGAAATATATCGCACTTAGTGAGATCTTAAGTGATTCGAGCCAAAGTCATCAAGGAGCACCATGGCGCAGGACATGCGAGCGCTGCGGAGCTACGTGACGGCCATGGACGGCCACCAGTATGACAACGTGCCGGAAGGAGTCGCGTGTCTGCTCATCACCCACAGCAACCTCAAGCTGCAGATGGTGGACATCCGTCTGGACCTGCACGGCACCGTCGGCGAGCTACGGCACAAGTTGTACCAGCACACTGGCACAAAACCCGACGCCATGGAGCTGCTGGTCATGCGCAGCGATGGATCGGTGTACGTCCGTCTGGACGACGACCAGCGGATGCTCGGCTTCTATAGCGTGGAGAACGGCATGCGCCTCCACGTCGTGGACAAAGATCCGTTCTCGCTCTCGAAAGGAGGAGGTTTGGAGGACGTCTCGCTCGTCAAGAAGTACGAGATCTCCGAGGAGGACTACAACAAGCGTAAGTGGGGCAGAGCTACCACTAGTACTGAGATCTTGCATTGACTGGACGTATTTCTTTCTGCAGGCGAGAAGACTGTGCGTGCGTACAAGAGGGAGCAACTCGCCAAGGACCCGAACTGGAAGCCTAAGACCATGATGAACGTCGCTCGACCGGCGGTGGACCCCGATTCGATTCCAGGACCGGAGACTGTGGCAGACATGAAAGTGGGTGACAGATGTGAAGTGCAGCCTGGTGGACGTCGCGGACTGGTTCAGTACCTGGGAGAGATCCCAGAGATCGCTGCTGGTTACTGGGTCGGCGTGCAGTTCGATGAGCCTGTGGGCAAAGGAAACGGCTCCGTCAAGGGAACAACCTACTTCAACTGCGAGCAAAAGTACGGCGGCTTCGTGCGGCCGCATAACGTGGCGGTTGGCGACTTTCCTGCTCTGGACCCTTTTGCAGACCTGTCAGACAGTGATGATGAGCTGTAGACTGCATTAGGGACGTCGACACGTAGGTGCCGAAGGTGTCGGTCTGCAGCATTGCTGCAATTGTCGATAGATAGCTATCACGGGGGGGTAGAAGAGTCCACATCTAAGTGTGTGTCGACTTGCAGCCATTCCTTATGCAGCCTCCTGCGTCATAAACGACAGAACGGACTCCAACGCCAGACAGGAAAATCAACTCTAACTTACTTTCCACGGTGTTTTCTGCTCTGCTAATACACACGCTACGTCGCTCCCTCCAGCCATTCCTTCCGGACAGACCAGAACTGTAAATCTGGAGCTCTTCGACCGACGCAGCGCCAACGTCCAGATCCTGCTTACACCTCGGCCTTGCGCGTGATCTCCTCGACGTTCCAGCGCTTGCGCTTGGACAGCGGACGCGTGGCTGACAGACGCACGAAGTCGCCGATGTTGCAGGCGTCCTCTTCGTCGTGGGCCATGAACTTCTTGGTCTTCTTGTAGTACTTGCCGTACTTGGGGTCCTTGACGATGCGGGCCACCTCCACCAGCACCGACTTCTGCATCTTGTTGGACACGATCTTCCCGAAAAGCGGCTTCATGGCGGCGACAACGGAGGCAACAAACAGGTTGGGGCGAGGCTCTGCTAAGGCTTTAGGCGATATTTGTCTGGCCACACAGCCGCAGAGTTGGAGATACCGAAAGTGATCATTATCTTTGAGAGGGTTTTATTTTGACCAATGAACATATTTTTCGATGGTCGCCACGTCACACAGTATCCACTGTTGAAAAGTGCCAGACGATCGCAATGGGCGAGAGCTTCTTCCTGCCGTATCTGTACGTCCCCAGCGCCGATGCGTCCTACGTGAAGCTGGTGACGCCATGGGGGAACGTTCACATGAGCAAGGGCTTCTTGGAGCAGCTGGCGGTCAGTGTGGGCGTTATCATTCTGACGGTGATGCTGTGGCGCTGCACCGCAAGGCTCAACGCTACGCTCAAGAAGAAAACTGACGCTAATGAGGAAGAGGAAGGAGACGAGGAAGGAGAAGAAGAAGAGGACGATGAGACGACATCTTCTCCAGATGAAACATTGGTCAAGAAAGGAGATAACAGCTACTACTACGCCCACGAGGACAAGAACGTTCACAAGAAGATGGTGTCGTCCTACGGCTGGAGCGACACCAAGAAGACTGTCAGGTGGGCAAATGTTGAGGGGAATGTGGGGCAATATTGGGTTTGAACTGACGTTATGGATCAACTTCTCTCTGCAGTATCTACCTGACGGACAACGTCATTAAGAAACTGAAGGAAGAGCAGCTGGTGTTGGTAAGACAAGGGACATTTGTGTTGCGCAAGTTTGAGGCAGCATTGACTTACCTCCTGGCTTATATTTCTACTGTAGAAATGGACCAAGACATCGCTGTCAATGGACCTGCTGACAGCTCCTGGAGGTGGCCAGGCCAAGAGTCTCATGATCTCAACGCTGTTCCAGGACATCACAGACGTGGCATGGAAGGCGGAAAACGATACGCTCACTATCACATTGACAAAGGCAAAGGAGCTGCCGTGGAATTCTTTGAACGGTGCTGCCAAGACGATGGAGGACCACATTGAGTACGACGACGCCTTTTACGATTAACTACATGCATGTACCATCTGCAAATGAGCAAATATATTGTAGATGAGAATTAAATCCACTTTCAAATTGCTCATCCTGGAGAAGAGTTTAGGACCTATTCCGGACTCCAGAACTTGAGATGCGAGCTGTCATATGCGGCAGTAAAAATGCTGTTGGTCGACACGAAGGCCACACCCGTAAGAAGGTCGTTCGGCACTGCCTGGGAACTTGCAAGCTTCACGCGTGGGCCTGCTCCAGCTTTACTGGACGAGATTTCCCATGCATTCATGAAAGTATCCTCGCTCACGGACACTGCAAACTCGTTATGCGCGTCCAACGCAGTGATCGCGCGGGTATGAGCAGCGACTTCAGCGTGAACATGGAAGCTCTCGGGGTTATACAGCCGCAAGCATCCGGTCAGGAATCCAGCCACCAGCCAGTTCTCCGCCATGAAAGTCATGCAAGTCGCGGGGTAACCAGTGCTCACGATACGGTGGGTCACCTCGAAGCCGTCGCCTGGGTTGTGGATCAAGATAGCTCCACTCATATCGCTGCTCGCCAGTAGAGTGCCGTCAAGGGAACTCTCCACACAGCAGATAGCCTCTTCATGACTTTTCAGAGTCTTACACACCTCGAAGCCTGATCCATCGGCAGACTTGGCATCTTCCTCCTTTCCGATCACAAGCAGCCTACCAAGTGAAGTGCCTGTTTTGTAGAGTAAGTATGGCTAGATGGACGTTGAGGTTAGACAGCACTACTTCACTCACCAACAACGAGTCGCGGTTCCTTCATGTGAACGGAGCAAATGCCCTGGCAGTAGAGAGAATCTCCTGTATCAAATTTATACACATGAGTGCGAGAAGATATAGTAGATATGTTTTAGTAGTTGGTACCTTCAACATCGTCCACGATATCCTTCAGTGCGAATTGAGCGAGACTTTCCTCACCCACGGAGTCATAAATCTGTGTTATAGTAGAGAGATCAATAGACGACTCGCGATTTTTGAGCTTCGACAGGCTCAATACCTGAATCCCGTTGTCGGAGGCAACGACGATCACGACCAGGTCCTTTAGCGAGCAGAAACGCACTTGGTGGACAGTGGATTTCTCTGCACACGGCAGCTTGTGGGTCATGTAGGGCGTGTGCGTGGTGTCCACATACACCACATCGTCCACACTCGCGTAGGCCTGCAGATCGAAACGCTGTTAGGAGAGCTCAACAGACAAAAAGGAGATTCACAAACAGCTAAGGGGTACAGTACCAGCGTCTCGCCATGCCTGGACAGGTTGTTGCACACGTAGGACGCCGTGAACGCCGTCGGCTTAAGCTCTGGGTCCACGAACCACGACGTCGCCATCCTTCTGCTGCCAATACGTTTTCGCGTCTCCTCGTTGAAAAGTCGGCAAGATCCGCAAATCGAGACAAATTACTTTTTTAGGTGTTCATCTATCATGCAGTTGTTGTTTTTGTCATCTCTAGTGGGCTGGGATCTCCTCAATCAGAACAGGTTTTGGTTGTGCAGGAGTTTCCAATTCCCCCCTCTCTTCCGAGATGGAGAAGAGTTTCTCTGTAGTGTTTGGACCTTTTTCCTCTTCTTCTTCTTCCACCTCCATCGCTTGAGGCTCATCGGTTAATTGCTGCTGTTCGACCGAAGCCGTCTCCGTTGATGACACCGCCTCAATCACATCGTGACCCACAGGATACAGGTCAGAGTCAGCTGCTAGAGCTACCGTGATCACTGGGAACTCCACCACAGCCTTCCGCTTCAAGTTGCTCTCTAAGCTCTGATTGCCGTCCAGTCGGTAGTACTGCGGTTGCGATGCTGGGGTGAATTCTTTTCGTAGTAACAGCAGGATCTGCTTCTCCCAGTCAGGTACGGCGTACTTCTTGAGTTTACCACGGATAGCAACGTTTTCCTACAAAAAGTAGTTTAATGTCAGCGTGAACTTCTCTAACCGTATACCACACCACTTCCTTACCTGATTGGGGGCTAGATACTTCCCAAGCAACGCGAAAAGCGTTTCCTTTTCATTCGCACGGTCCTCAGCCTGACTCACAGGCACTTCAGCACTGGGAAATGCCCACTCGACGCGCCAATACATGGTGTTCTTCTTTGTATCCATGTAGGACGAATTCCGAGCACGTTTGCTCATTCCAGGAGCAAGTAGCGTCAATGCCACGCCTCGCTTCCCTGAGTGCTCAGCAAACAACTGCACAGCGATCGGAAAACGCGCTAACCAGTCCGCTGGGATATCCGGATTGATAGGAGCCGACGTTTCCGGCGCCACTTTTCGCTTCTTGTTGCTCGTGTAGCGACGCGCGTTGGCGTTCAATTGGCTTCGAGACCGCACTGCGCTGTTTGTCGAGCGAGAAACTTCCTCCAGGAAAAAAAAGTCTTCAAACCAACCAGTAAAACATAAACACAATGTTAATACAACAATACAGCAAAACCAAGCAAGTGCTACTGCATCTTACCACTGGAGAGATCTGCATCCGTGAACGTCTTGAGCCCCACAAACTTGGTGCGATCTCTTTTGCCGTTGCAGTCGAACTATCATCAGAATTTAACCACGGAGACATGTGGTTGTAAGCAATTGGCACCAGTTCTACAACAACAACAACAACAGTACGAACCTCCTTCTTGTGCGCTACGCAGCACTGCAGCGAACACGTGATACGCTCGCAGCGAGGACAGCGGTACTTGACGTCGCTCTTGCCGCAGCCACAGCACACCACCGCCACTGTCTCTTCCACCAGCTGCATCTCCATCCCTCCGTCTTCCAGCGCGCGTTTGCTGCCTGCGTCCGTCATGACTCTAGAGCGAATCGCCGACTGACGTCCACTACGTCTCTTGAAAGCCAAATTCGCACTTAACCGAGTGATGGCTCCAGCTGGAAGCCGACGTTGCCAGTCATTTGCCTTTGACACGCGAAATTACTAACCTTCCTCGGTCACCATGGAGAACATGGGCGTGGACCTCGAGATCGACGAGAGCAAGTTGTGGGACCCAGCGCAGCGCCAGGCCTACATGGACGCGCTGCCGGATATGACGCTGTTCGAGGACCACCTGGTGGAGGGCGACGAGATGGTGGCGGCCATCCAAGCGCTGATCGAGGACGGCGAGACGGCCGAGTCCTTGGCGCTTCACTGGAAGAAACAGGGCAACGACATGTTCTCCGACGCCAAGAAGGCCCATCGAGGCTACTATACGAACGCCATGAAGTACTACACGGACGCTTTGGCCTACGCCTACAAGGCGCTGGCGCTTCCGAACGAGGAGCGCGATCTGTCCTACGACATGAAGGAGCTCACGTCCCAGATCTTGTGCAATCGTGCTGCTGTGCAATTGGAGCTCAAGAACTACGCCAGTTGCCGATCGGATGCTGCTAAGGCCATTAACTTTGACCCCAGCAACCTCAAGGCTTACTACAGAGGAGCTAAAGCCTCTCGATTGCTTCGGAAGCCAGCGGATACGCTGCGCTACTGTGAAGAGGGACTGAAGCTCGACCCAGAGAACAAACTCCTGCTCCAACTACAGGTCGAAGGGCGCAGATTGGTGGAGGAGCTGCGTGTCGAGAAGCTGAAGCAAGAACGAGAACGCATGAAGCGCCGGGCTGCCACGGACAAGTACCGGAGGCTCTGCGCCTCTCGCAACATCCGCGTCGGCCGCGCTCTGGTGGACGACGAGCGGGTGCGCCAGTACGAAGGCAAGGCCGACCTGGACCCGGAGAGCGGCAACATGTACTGGCCTGCGCTCTTCCTCTACGACCAGCACGGCACGTCGGACTTTGTGCAGTTCTTCGGCGAGCAGGACAGCGTGATCGAGCACCTGGCCAACATGTTCCCGGAGGACGGCCCGTACGCCGAGTGGGACACTAACCAGGAGTTTGTAGCCTCGAAGCTGGTGGTGTACGCGGCTGCAGATATGGTAGTGCCGTACTCGTCGCCTAAGGAGTGGCACGTGGGTCTCAGCGGTGAGAAGGAAGAGGACGACGACGAGGTGAAGCGCATTCGACTCGAGGAGAAGCACGAGGCCAAGACGCAGTTCTGGATCGAAGTGTCGCCCTTCTGCACGCTGCAGCAGCTGCTGACCCACGAGAAGTACGTGGTGCCGGGTATCCCAGTGCTCAACATCTTCGTGCGCGGCTCAGAGGCGCTCGGCAACTTCCTCACGCGCATCGAGCGCAAAGTCATCACGCTCGACGCGCAGCAGCATTAGATTTATAAGTGTAGCCATATGATGATTGGTTAAAATGCATACCTGTTTCCTACTGGCTGAAAGATCCGATCGCCAACAACAGTCCGAAAGACATCGAGCAAAATGGTGCGTCCAAGCGCTTCTTGTATCGCTCTGTGTGTGTCTACGAGCCTCAGAACACACCCCCAGATTAAAGAGCAGCTCTTACTAAATTGTTCGATGTCATTTATTATATGTCCTGTAGTCTGGCCTGATCCTCAACCCGAAGCCGTTCCTGACCAACCTCACAGGTAAGCCTGTAGTGGCGCGACTCAAGTGGGGCATGGAGTACAAGGGCGTGCTGCTGTCTGTGGACTCGTACATGAACCTTCAGCTGGCCAACACCGAGGAATACATCAATGGAGAGCTTACGGGCAACCTGGGCGAGACGCTCGTGCGCTGCAACAACGTGCTGTTCATCCGAGGCCTGTTGGACGACGAGAAGCCGCCCGCTGAGGCACCGACGGATGGCGCGGAACCCATGGACCAGTAGACTTGTTCGGATACCTATACGAGAGAAAGGAAGAGTGCCAGCGTCCGCTACGTTGTGGAGAGCGGGTATTATTAAAGACAGTTTGAGCACTGCAACATTGTGCCTTGCTAGCTAGCGGCAGGTCATTAGAAGAAACGCCAGAAGCAAGTGAAAAGATTGGAACACCAGGCGAAGAAGGAGAGTGCAAGAAGGGTCCCTGTCAGTCAAAAATGTTGTTTGCAGAACTCGTGCTACATTTCGTGAAAGCTCATTGCCCTGCTCCTACACTTGGTCTCTTCCTGGTATTATACTTCCACACGGTACATCCCTAGCATCCACCCGCCCCGTTCTACTGCGATCGATCATCACTTCCATCGTGTCGGCTGACGAAAGAAAGCGCATGGGACACCAATACTCTTTTTCATTGTTACCACATGTGCATGCACTACGTCAAACCAGAAGTGAAGCTCCCCCTACGATTTCAAGAAACCGAAGAGATCGTCGTCATCCAGCTCCACGTTGAGATCAATGCGATCCCAACGGTACAAGTCCATTCCGTCGTCATCAGTCTTTGTCTCCGTTGCTAGCACCGTAGCATTGCTATCCGCTGATCCATTACCAGCGACGGAAGTTGAGACCGCCATAGCATCACTCGTAGCTGCGATTACTTCTGTTGGCACACTTGTAGCCACCACCGGAGCTGGTGTAGATGAAGCTGGGGCTGATAGAGACGGCCGAGACAGTTGAGTGACTGGAATCTGCTGTTGATATTGCTGCTGCTGCTGATGCTGTTGCTGTTGCTGTTGCTGTTGGGGGTGATGTTGATACTGTTGTTGCTGCTGAAGCTGCTGTGCACTGCCCCACGACTCGCCGAGGCCCCTCTGTGCAACTTGGGGGTTCCCCCTGCTTTCGTTGCTAGGAACAGCGCTGATATTAATGGCCCCCATACTGTTGTGGCGAGCCAGGTGCTGAGCCACCTCCACTTTGCGCGTGAGCATCTGTCGGTGAAGGTTCATCTGAGCTTGCATAGCTAGATGCATCTGCATTTGAAGGTCGCTTGGCTCCTCGTGAAGCATAAATCCATCTGCACCACCACTTCCACGAGCCATTGCATCACTTGTAGCTGCTGGAGGAAACATTCCACCTTCGCCTACAGGTCCAGCCATACCAGCCAGTTGAGGCGACATGAGAGAGTTCAAAATGCTCCACTGGGGGTCAGAGAGCTCTGGCATCCCAGCAACAGGTAGTTGTCCTAACGGATAGCGGTATGCTGCCACAGCAGCTGCCGCCGCAGCTAACTCACGTTCTTGGTCGGGAGCCTGTTTCCGTTGGGCGTGTGCAGCGTAGGCTGGTGGCAAGTGCTGGGGTGCTATCGGGATCATTCCCGACGATGCCGGTGCTGGCACAACAGGAATTATACGATCATTGGTGGTCCGTGGGTGCTGATGGGAATTACCACTTCCGTCGAGAATGGGCTGTTGCTGTGCACTCTGCATGAGCTGCGAATAGTTCAAAGTACGTGCGTGGGCATCAGCCGAAGCTGCTGGAGATTCACGTCGTCCTTGAGGAGTTGTCTGGCCTTTAGCATCCACCTCCATTCTGCTGTCAGTCGTATTGCTATCGCCGGTATCCGAGTCGCTGTCATCGCTGTCACTATCACTTCCTCGACTCTTTCGGCGCTTGGAATTGCTGATGGGGAACACAAACATAGTGTTGGCTTCACTGCCAACCCCGCTCAGTCGTTGTTGGGCCTGTCGGCGGCGGCGCTTCATGTTTCGCTTGGCGCTGCGGTCATAGTACTCCAGGAACTCCATCCGAGAGCGCTCGTAATTGAGGCGATACTTCTGCAGATGAGACTTGAGGTGCTCCGTCGTGAGTCCTGAGTTCGGCCCTGCGGCTTCCATCAGCTGCATCAAAAGAAAACCCAGAAGTTAGTATGGCATTCCACTGCACTCGAGACGGACGAGAGAATCGTACAGCTAGCAGAGCTTTAGGTGACGCGTTCTTGAGACCAACTGTAGCAGTAACAACAAAACCCATCAGCTTCAAAACGAGTCCGGATAGAGACAAAGAGGAATGTTTACATACCGTCGAAGATAGCAGCAACAAAGAGTCGATGGAGATCATCAGGCCAGATGAAGCGCTTCGTCTTGCGCTCGTACTTGCGCTGCTTCGGGGGCGGTTTGTCCTCTCCTGTAGCCGCCACAGTATCGGCCTTCCTTCGTCTGCTACTAGAAGATGAAGCAGCTGCAGGGGTTGAGGCTGAGGCTGAGCTGCCGTTGCTAGCGCCACTGCGGCTCTTGATGTCGGTGCCAGGCGAGCGCGCCGGGTTCATGGAGGGCGACGTGGACGTGTCAGTGCGCGCCTCGTCGCTGCTGTCCAGCGCCGGCGACGGCTTCTGGATGGAAAGCGGCGTCCGACTCACTGGTGGGGGAGCGGGGGCTCTCGTACAGGCCAAATTTGCCATTCAGCTCAGCGCGCCGCCGTCCAAAAGTCTCCGAGGATGAGGCCAACGGATGGGGAGCAAAAGCGCGAATGAATGCCGCACACCGCTCCGTCTGGCGTGTCAAATCTCGCAGGCAGAGAAAGAGCGAGCCAACGCACGAGAACGGGGCGCAGCAGCGAGATGCTTGTCAGCGGCGGAGGCTTCCGAGCCAGGAGACTGCGGACTCAATCGACTTGTGCGGCCTCGACAGCCCTTCCAACTGAGAAGATCCTGCCCAATAAAGTGCGCAAGAGCCGTAGAATCTCGGCGGGATCAAAACAGTGACGTGTGTGTATTCGCGTGTTGGAAAAAGGTACCCACTTTGTATTTAACGCTAAAAGATGGCCACCAACACGAAAAGCTCACCAGGAAATGCAGCAGTGAGGCTGCTGGTAAAATGCGCCGAAGGGAATTCGCAGGATGTGAGCTCCTGCTGGGCCTTCGTTGCTGCCGACGCTAGCCTCGGAATTTTTTGCTCGCCTCTTTTGAGTTCCGCAGCGGCGCCATTACAGCAACTTGGCTTCACAACAGGATGGGATAGAGACTTGGTCTGACGGATTCATCGACGTCAGTCGCCATACAACCAGCGACATGAAAGCGGCAAAGCGAATCTTTGCTAAAAAAATATATAATTTCGTAAGACAAAGCTATTTTTGGAACACGCTGCTACCACAGAATCTCGACCCTGTGTATTCAGTGCTGGTACAGTAAAAAGTGTCAATAGTGTGGGCCACAGTATTTCCGCACTCCAAGATCCAGCTCAGAGAACTGTATTAGTGTGGGCCACGGTAATTACGCACCCACACTAATAATACACCCACACTAATAATGTACCAGCACTTTACCGGTTTTGCTCAGTCAGTACCGGTACATTTTCTGATCATTTGTGGATGATTATCATCGTTTTTGAGCGACTAATCATCATTTTTAAATCGATTATCATCCTTTTTAGATCGATTATCATCCTTTCTAGATCGTTTATCATCGGTTTTAGATTGATCCCGCAGTGTCCCAAACAACAAGTACATTTACCAAAGCCACTACCACCATTGACCTACCTACTCATCACTATCCTCCTTGACTTCTTCCGGATACTTCTCAATAATATCCTGTAGATACTGGGAAGCTGTGTTTCTTCCCAGACTCCGTTGATATTTTTAGACAGACCGCATAAAATCATCGCCTTTCGAGGATATGAGACGCCGTCCTTGTCAACCTTTTGACTGATCGCGCGAACGCATCGTGCTGCCAGCTTGAGAAAAAATGGCTTACCAGGATTCTTGATTTTGCCGGACCACCGTCCGTTTGAGTTGGGCGCTGAAAATTGCTCATCTTTAGCCAGCCGGAACTTCTCTTTTTCCCATTCAGTTGACCACATCTCCTTGATTGCCTTGATGATAAAGGAGTCCTGCGGGCTGGCACAAATGGGTCGAATTGGGAGGAAGAAACTCGATGCGCATATTTTCTGGTACATGTATATCATCATTTTCTTTAGCCGTCGGAGCTTCCTTGCACGACACACATCGCACGTGACCCCCTTGCTTTTCTTCGACGGGCATGCCGCAAAATGGATGGTTCCTGTTTCCGCATACATCACACGAGTGCGAAACGCCCGACGTATCGAGTCCACAACCGCTACACTTGAACTCCATGCGCCCTTTCGTGAAAATGGCTTATTGAGTGTTTAGACTGGCTCTTCTGCTAAGTGCAATATTAGTGTGTGTTGAAGAATGCGCTCTTAAATAGTGTGGCTTGAGCCTGACAAACCTAATTAGTGTGGGTATGGGCAACTGCGCTCTGGTACACGTATATAGTGTGGCCCACTGTATTTACGCACCCACACTAATTGGGAACCCACACTATTGACACTTTTTACTGTAGTGACGTCTATTAATAGACGTCTCAGACGTCTGTTCGTTTAGACAGTGTCTTTTCAGGCGTCAGAACCGTCTTTTCGAGGTGTCTTTTCGGTTTTTACGGGATAGAACCCAGAGGTACTCGTAAAATGTTTTTCTTGCTTTCAATATGCCAAGTCTCTTTCACCGTCTACTATTAGAGTCATCAAGACGGACCCTCGATGGGAGGGGTGCCGAAGGAGTAGGGGAGAATGCGGTTGTTTGTCTCGGCACTGGCTGGGAGTAGATAATCACCGGCACTACAGCCAACAAACCCTGGCCCCGACTCACGGGCAGCGAGCATGGCGTCCAGCAATACTGCCACATTGCTAGCGGCCTCTATTCGGATTGCTGAGGTGCTGCTGTGGATGCGCTGAAACTGATTTTTGGTACACTATGCCAATGAATGGACGTCTTTTGATAGACAGTAAAGACAATAGACGTCCAATGAGGCGTCTTTTGCGTCTATTGCCAGCACTGGTGTATTTGGCAGTTTTGGTGTAAATCCGGCTCAAGGATTTAGGGGTTAGGAAGGGGTGAAATCAAGCGCCAAATCAAGCCAAGCATTCGATTGAATTCTCCTCAGCACGGCTCTTCCCCCCTGGGTGGTTCCTGTTATTCAGAACATTCCAATGAGGTCCTAAGCGCCCAAATCGGTTTTCTTTTGATGTAGTTAGAGATTTTGAAGCTCTGAAATGGTGCGGCTTTCGAGATTTAAGAGCCACGACATCCATCCTCAAATGTGCAGACGGGCCATTTCTAAATTCTGTGGTAGGAACATCGTCCGCAATTTTTGACCTCACTTCAATATGTTTGGCCACCAACAAATGACGCACAAAACGATGCTAGAGTCCCCAACAAATGGCACGTTTTCGTGAGCAGATAACCCGTGGATACAGCTCCAGTGTTGGATAAAGTGAAATACCGGGGCGTTGAGGTCGTACCAATGGGGAACTCGGAAATCACCAGACGTCGGAGGACATGTACACGATTAAGGTACTAACGTCGGCGCATACAGACCACACAACGGCAAAACAAGAACAATGGGTATTGCTGCCCCATGACTTCAAGTTGGGGAACAGCACGGTACTGAGGATCAAACTACAGAACCCACCAGACGCGTCTATCTCTCCTCAAGTGGACGCTACAAGAAAATAGAGGCGCCGCCGGAGTTTTGTCGACTTTGGTGTGAACTCAACGGTGGGCGTTGCTTGCGAGGTATTGGAGTTGTCGAGGCTCTCCTACCAGAGGAGTGTTGGGCTCGCGAACTTGAAGATGGCGAACTCGAAGTCGAGAGGATCGCTGATGTCTGAGCGGGACGACCCTGGATTTAAGAATTCACCAGAACTTCGGTAGACAACAGTTGATGGAGTAGTTGTAGTGATTGTTGTAGTGGTTGTTCTACTTGAGGGCAATTTAACTTGTATTTCAGTGTTTAGTTTGGTTTTGCTACCCTCGCTGTTTCTAGTTTTCGCCAAGGGCATCACGCAAGGAATTACACCTTCTTCCTATAAACAGTAAGCCTTGGTCTCCATGATGTCATTGATTATGACCATGGCGACTGGCAAGAGTTCCAAATGTTCTGGAAGGGATACAAAGATCCCGGCTGGGTGGATGTGAACTGCGCTGTTGAAACCCATTCCCATCAACAGGTGTGTCATGAATTGATCATCATGTCTTGCATCTGCTTGATTTGCAGAAGGATGGCAATTTCTCCGCAAAGAACTGCGCTTGGCGCGTTGTAGCCCCCGCAGCACATGCAGTAGACGTTTTCAATGGGTGACGACCCCCTAAGACGGGCGGTAAGCAACCAGTTAAATGATAACGACCACAAGAACAAAATCTACCTACCCATAGCTTGTGTGCAGGAATACCCACGCAGGACCGAATCCTCCAGCCCACGCCAAGGACGTTCAAGGGTCACAAGCGCACAACACGCCTTTCCCTGCGAGAGCAGATCCTGTCCACTTACGGGTACACAAAGTGAGCTTCAGCAACCACATGGTTATCAGGTACCCTCAGTGTCTGTGTGAGTGTGAGATCCCTGCTCATTCCAGCGGATCCACTCCACCACACCAGAGTGCTTGGTGAAGTGGTTCGGTTAGTCGATGCCCGCGTAAACCTGGGAAAGAGAGAAGGCATCAAGCATGAGAGACCGAGGGTTTTTCCTGTAAAGCAATTCATACCTTCGGATCTTGGGTGCACACTAGCGTAGGTAAGCCGGCCAAATGTCTATCCGTCTTAGCTACAGCTAGATTCACCACATCCTTGTTACAACACTTTGGGTACCCCAAGTATATTTCCCGTTCCTTGGTGAGGAAGGCACCTGCGTAGTTCGAGGCAAATGTGTTTCTGGTATATGTTTAGCCAGATCTCATCTCACTTCCTGTCGTTGGTAAAGGCCATAGGTTGAGGCCAGTGTGTCCGGTCGATTGGATAAGACGCTGGTCGTTTGGTCGAACCTTGGCGTTTCGTCCCTAAATTTAATAATCTGCTATGTTAAGTACGAATTTACTTTTCGTTTGGTTTTAAAGCTAAGGCACGTGCTATTGTGCCCGAACTGGCGTGCCCGAATGAATACGAATGTGCACGAATCAAAATAGCGCCAGTTCAGCAACAATGTTACTAATATGTATACGCCGGATAATAGAAGAAGGGCAAACGAATCGTAACTATCGCGTCCACACTGATATCAAGCAGACTTACAATGTTAACTCCTCGCCAAGGTTAGTCCTACTAAAGTCTCAAACTAAAACTTGATATGAATGGTAGCATGTACTTAGTTAGAAGAGCACCTGTAAGTAGCGGTATCTCAAGTACTGCAGTTGCTTGGTTTCCAGAAACTCTAATTTATCTCCACCAGCGAATTCTTCAAACGTAAGTAGCACATATATGCCGCAGTTATGACCGTCGGTCTGGATCCCCATATCTGATGCGTACATCTCGACGTGATAGCGACCACTTCTTGGCGGTAAACTTAGAGCAAGACGTTGGGCCATGCTTCTAATGCTCAACACGTACGAGGATTTCGTCGAATCATTGTATATAATTCGATGTTTCCCATTTCCGCCATAATTCCGCACCAGTGATTGTCATTGCAATTTCTTCGGAGAAAGATTGTCTTGTTTTCAGTACCAGCAAACATCTCGCTCAACTCTTGGGCCGTCAGATTAATTTTCCCATCGACAACACCCCCCATACGCCGGAATCAATCACAACGACGGAAGGGTTGGCTGCAAAACGGTGATGCATGACTTACATCATTGCACTGTCCGAAAGCTGTGTCTTGACAGCAAAATCAAGTCTCTCCATCTAACAACGAGCATAGCAGATTAGAACATTCTCTCTAAAAAATAAAATTATACAAAATGTTACCTTTTCCGATAGCAGCGGGATAGCCTCCATTTTGGACGGTAGCTGTAATGGGTCTACTTAGACCCACTAGGTGGCGTACACGTGCGCTTACGTGTATGAGGAAGCGTGCAATTAGTTTAGACTTAATTTAATTATACTTACTTCAGTAAGTATAAATAAACCAAATATAAGCAATTAAACTGCAAAATACCGTAAAATGAGAACTATTATTGAATATGGCAAAAACCAATTATCGAACCTCCTAAATCTGTTTATCTATTTCAAAAGGGTCTACCAACGTGTGGTTGGCAGAACCCCTACCCTTGTGTCACGCACTGATTGGTAGAAATCCATAAGTTTCTACCAATAACATGCGTAAATGCATGCGAGCCAACCATCGAGGTGGCCCGCCCATGCAGCTATTGGTGTGCCCACACACCAATGCTGGAGGTTCCTTTCCAACCTCTAACAGTTATCTTAACTGTTAGAGTTACAAGTGGTTACTGCCACTTGACGTGTAACCCCGTTACACCATCCCCCCGTTAAGATTCGACGTATCGGTCCCGATACGTCAATCGACAGAACTTGACCAGACCGTCAAGTCCCAGAGAGAAACCGAGTTCATTCCAAGATGAACTCGCCAACGCCAATGTCCTCGTCCGCAGCCGCGGACGCGCAAGCCTCTCCTGCCGCCTCTGCGGCAGGAACAACAGCGGCAGTGCCTGCTAGCACTGCTGCTTCCAGCCTTACGAGAGAGGGTAACCTCTCTCTCGATCAATACTATGCTCTCCAGAAGGAGAAGCATGCAGCAAAGCCCAGCTACGCTGTCGACCCCAAAGGGCTCTTTGGGGACGAGAAGGATCTCATCGATTATGAGGAAGATCCTGAAGAGGGCGAGCTTGCACTTCCAAATCAGCTGCCGACCCCTCAGAGCGATCGGAGGCGAAGAAAACCAGTGGGAACTGGGAGTGACCCACATTGAGCAACAAGTACTACCAGGGAAGAATTCCCTTGTGATAAGCGTGCTATCCTCTCTTGAACGCACTACAGCCTAAGTAGTGAAGGTTTCATGGAGGGACCAGGTGATCTGCCCAATAAAAGTGGAGATAGAGGTGGAAGAAATGTGAGCAGTCGCTGATGATATCAGGCTACACCCGTCATCCACGGTATGCCACTGAGGCGCGGAAACTGCTGGCGCCATCTATCTCCAGTGTGGGTGTGTTGTGCTGTTCTACTACCGGCGGTTGATCGGAGATGGCATCGGTGAAACATGTATCGCTGGATGAAGGGGCGGTTCACCTTCACAGCGGCCGAGAAGTTCGTTGACTCTCCTTAGGAATTCTGATAGTACATGGGGGACGAGCACCCTGGTAGTAAGCTACCAGATCTGGCAATGAAAATCCTCTCCGCCGTTGTGAACTCAGCCACGTGTGGGCGCTTGTTCAGCGAGTTGGAACTTATTCTCACTGCCAAACGAAACCGCTTGAAAGGTCCAAAGGTACTGAACACAGTAAAGATTGCGAAGCGCGTTCGGAAGAGGCTAACAAGTGATCAATTCTTGGGGCGTATTGTCATTCCCGAAGAGCGTAAAATCCCCCCCCCCCCCCCCCACACACACACACCCGTTGAATCAGGGGTATCGACCCCACCGCTGGAGCCGACACACCGAGTAATCGGACCTATCGACGGGGATGATAACTGGACTGACCCAGGGCCCCTCCGTCTCACGAAGAACAGTCTGCAAGTCCAGCTCCAGTTTTGGCATCCGTGCACACCGACGCGATGTCATGGGATTGCGAGAGTGCGTGTCCGTGGGCACGAAGCGACGCATATTCAGCTCCATGTTCGCCACAGAACTTAGCGTGAACATCATCTTTTAGTTCTGCGCGTATCCGTTCTGCTGAAACAAGGCGTGACGGAGCTGAGCGTTACGTTCCTCAGTCTGGTGGTACTTGTGACGGTGCGCAATAGCTTTCTCTTCCAAGTCGACGACAGCGCCTTCCCCACGCATCAGTTTGTGCATGGAACGAAAGAACGATCGGACGCAACAGCCACAGGTTAAATCCTCTACCGTGTTCGACGTCGGCTGATACAGCTTAATTTACGTTGTGACCTACGGCCTGTGTACTGGCGCCGACATTACCGCGACGATATCTGCCGACGTGTTGCTCATCGAGGAGCAGGGCATCACTCAAGCAGCCATTTTTTATACAATATACGATCGCAAAGGCGATGAGTGTACTGGCACGTTATCCGGGTTCTCGCTGCTGTTCATCGAGGGTGCAGAGTGCCACTTGAGGCAGACTGTGGGTGACGACGATGAAGAGATCGAGACGGTTGGCGGCTCATAAGGCTTCTTTCTGCTCTTAGTATTGCAACTGGTCTTGTTGGCATTATCTCCTGTGCGGTATCCAAGTATTTCCATAGCTAAGACCCCTTTTGTTTGACGTTGTCGTTCAGTTTAGCTCCAAGCTTAGGGTCAAATCAATATGTTGCGGAAGCGGTTTCGGCGGCGACCTACGCAGAGTAAGGGGCAAATTAGTTAATGTTGTAAGAACACTATCATTTATCGTATCGATAGCTTGACAGACTGGATCGTGACACTTTTGATAAAACACGCGCTGATCATTACGCTCAACCGTCATCGTGTGCACGTCAGACAATAAGTACGAGTCATTCGTGGACGAATCCAACCAGCGGTACAACACTGCTCGAATCTGCGGGACCATGTGGGGATCTCCTCCGTCCGACCACATGGCCAAGTCCAAGCTCGTGTCCGAGTCGAAGCTGTCCATTAAACACTTGGCTGTAGTCGCATCTGCGTGTTGGTGCAGAATTCATTGGTATTGTACATCGAATCGTCCGGTTGGCTGCAGTTAAAGCGGCGCATCCGGTCGTGCCCAAGTCCACCTTGGAGACTACCGATTTGGCCATCGACCGGCCACCCAGCGTACCCGTTGTTCTCGGTTACCCCGAGTCCCAGAGCAGAGCAGTTGTTGCTGCAGAAGACCCGGCAAGTTGTCGAACGAATCATCCAGAGGTCCCAGTCGATCCGTGACCGCGGTTGGAAATGCATTAAGCGTGTAACGTTCGATACTTTCGTCTGCTGCGTGCCGCAGGTAGAGCTGATGGGCGGTGTCGGGTGTGGAGCCGATGACAATGAACGAGGCGTTCGCTGGTAGCTCGGAACCAGCTTGGGCCTCGGACGTGAAGCTCAGCATGGCATTAGAGGTGGCGGGGCCAGCTACAGCCGCTACCGAGATGAGCACTACGTAGAACACGAGCGAGATGTTGGGCGGCTTGGAGAGCGGAGACCCGATGTCTCGCGCTGGTCTTTGGCTCCAGGTGCGTCACTGTCGCGGTTAGCAGGCTCTTCAGGGTTGAGTCGGTATTGAGTGCGCGGTCCTCGTACGGGTCGTCAGAGTACATGTAAGTCCCACTGCCTATTCCGTTTGTTTAGCTTTAGAGAGTGGCTATTGTGCCCGACCTGAAGAGTGGTACTCTATAATTTTCTGGGGATCTGCAAATTTCTTCCGCTCTAGCTATCCGTACATGTGTATATGTGTATACCAATGCTGACCTACCATTCATTTGCGGAAAATACCAGGGGAGCCACGCGGCGCCAAAATGGAGCGCTGTTCTTCGTCGTAAGCTCGGAAACGACCCTCCCCCTCCCCCCGCACCGCCGAACAGCAGCAGTGAAAGCAACAGCGAATCCGAGAGTGACGTAAGCTGGCAAGTGGCGTCTGTGGGTTCTGCGAAATCCTCTGGGGACGTGAGCGGGCGGACGGATGAGTCTAATCGCAGGCTGCCGACCCCTGCCCTGGTGTGTCCAGACTTAGAAGAAGTGCAATTCGAATCCTCCACAAGTACATCGATGGGTATTTCGATCGTACACACCAGGTGGGTGCTTCTAAATAGCTTTATCATTTGAAACAATAGCTCTGATGTGCCGTTTAATGAAACAGGTTTTTCGTATCCGGTCCAGCAAAAGCGTGAAGGATTGTAACAAGAACATTGTGGCAATCCCAACTCGATATCGGCCTTGATACCTGACGAGTGGAAGGATTATGCGAAGACTATGATCTGCACGCATGGCGGGAAATACAAATACCGTGGAAAGGGAAACGACCCCGTCAAGAAGCGAGACCGATGAGCTGTTGGGCGCTGGTAAGAGCATGACTTACCAAGTCAAATGCTAGTCGGGTGCATTCTAATACCGGTCGGGTACTGATCGGGTACTGGTCGGGCACATTCGGGTACTGGTCGGGTACTGGTCGGGCACATTCGGGTACTGGTCGGGCACATTCGGATACCGGTCGGGTACATTCGGGTACAGGTTGGGTACCAGGCAGTTGTATGTACTACTCATGGCTGGCAATTGGTTTGATTGCAGATCAACGCGTGTGGACGCATGGTTGACAAATTAACGAGGACATTTGCTGTGTGTATTACAACAAGTTGTGCTCACGCACAACCACCGGCTGGACAGACGGACATACAAACAGTATCCATCGAAACGAATGACGGTTGATGGCGCTGTGATAAACACCGTTAATGTGCTGCGGAAGGCTGGAGCGAAAACCAAGAGCATTCGTCAGTTTATTGTTGAGCACTCCACCAGCAACCCCCACCCAAAAGACGTGCATAATCTCATCTGCTCTCTGAAGATAGCGGAACAAGGGACGTATACAAGCGCACAAAGGTTAAAAAAGTGAATTATTGACTTTTGTGATGAACCGGGACATATTGGACGCATTTTCGTTGACTCAAGCGGCACCAAGATAATTATGGGCACAACATGCGTTTCTAAATAACGTACAAGTTTTGACATTTGCTTGTGCAATTTGTACTTCAGTAAATTGCGACCTGTATTACCATACAAACCAAGCGCATGGTAGAGTGGTTTGATCGCTTTCCTGAAGTTTTGATGATCGACGCAACGCATGGAACTAACTCTGCAAAGTACAAGTCCTTCTCCTTCATGGCGCACGACATTTTCGGAAAGGGCCAGTACGTACAGCATTCTATACTACAGAACGAGCGCAGCGAGATGCTGTACACGGCAAGTGAAGAGTTCAAAGCGAACAACCCATCCTGGACGAAATTGCAATGTGTGGTCGTGGACAAGGACTTCACAGAGATATCAGTTCTCAAGCATGCTTTCCCGAATGTGAGGATTTTGCTCTGCCAGTTTCATGTGGTAAAGTATCTCAGCGAGAATATCGCCTCTGCAGAGTACCGATTTTCACCTTGGCAGAAGAAGCAACTCCGTGCTGTTGTGAGTTTGTTGGTGTATGCCAGATGTGAGCGTAAACATGAAAAACATCGTAGATATTTGCAGTATCTGACGTCAATTGGTCGAGGGTCAAGTGTGAGAGCTGATGGGGTGGATGATGGTGGAGATGTGGATACGGTTGTGGAATTGGGCATGGAGTCGGGTGCAGTTGTGGGTGTGGGTTCTGGCATTGTGCATGCATTTGATACATACTTCATGAAGCATTGGGATAGCTTCAAAGATCTTTGGTGTTCATATAAACGCCAAAACGCTGTTACGCTTGGTAACAACACCAACAACCGATTAGAAGCGTCATGGAAGCAGCTTAAAGAGGTGTTAAACTCTTTTAGCGGGTAGACGAGTGTGTAGCGTCTCTCATGCTATATCAGGCGGAGCAGTTGTTCATGGATAAAGTTTACAAGCTATCCCTAGTTCACCATCCTGAATATGATGCTGAAATGAGTGCGGTCGCAAATTTGATGAGCAAACATGTTTGTGAGCTCACCCACGAACAGTATGCTTAATCGACACAAAAAGCGTCGTATTCGTTCTATGAAGCTTTTCCGGGAATGTTTTTCGTCAATCGGGGTGAAGATGTATTGGATGAGCCAAGTGCAGAGGTTTCGGTGTCCAAGGCAAAATGGGAATGTTCGTGTCTATTTATGAGTACGAGACTCCTCCCGTGTCGTCACGTATTCCACATCCGGAAGCATCTCGGGACGGAGACCATTATCCCGACGCAGTTCTTAAATCCTCGATGGCTGCTATCCTCGCTTCACATTGACAACAATTCAGTCGCGCCTCCGGTGAAACCCTTCTCGATCGCTGCGGTTCTCCCCCAGCCCACGGTTGCATGGGATGTGAATCAAAAATATCGCGAAGCCAACCATATTGCTAGTTCATTTAGCGATACCGTGAGCAGCTTGGGGATGCAAGAGTATCGCATTGCGATAAAAGCATTAAACCGTGTTGCTTCGCTGTTTAAAGAGAGGCGATTTGACTACTTACAAGATTTGGTTGGAAGTGGAATAGACGATCAACTACATCCTGTAGCTCAAGACGAAACACAAGGATGTCACACACACCAACCTCACAGCAATGCGCTCACGAGTTCGAGCTGTCCGGAAGCACTCGTCATCATCCCGTCGGGCACTCAGTCGGGCACGTCGGGTACCCAATCGGGAGCTGGACCGGACGTGGTCATCCAGTCGGGCACGTCAGGCACCCAGTCGAGTGTTGAATCAGAGGTGGTCATCCAGTCGGGCACCGGATCTATTCTGGCTCGCGGTTAACCGAAACAGAGGTTTCAACCAGCTCCGCAGCCAACTATACGAGCTTATTGGTAAAAAGTCTCGATTCGACAGATGCTGACTTTGATATTGCAAACCCTGTACGACCACGCAGGCGTCCAAAACAAAAACCGAAAACCAAGAAGGTTGCCAAAAGCAGGGCAATTGAAATGGCCAGAAATGATTCGGATCTACACGATAAGAACCTGAGTCTATCAAGTATCCCAGACCTCTTGTCTGATACAGCGACGTACACATCTGTAGCGAGCATACTCAAACAGTTCAAGACATTTGTATTCGAGAAAAAAGCAAAAGTCGCAGTTGCAAAACTGACCGCAAAATTGCCATCTACTACGCCGCTCTTAGAACCGTCTGAGAATACGCGCATCCTGCCAAGTGAAATAATCAGGCCATCGGAACTGAAAGTGGCTGTATTGCAAAAGAAGAACAGAGGTCTTGCTGCACGTGATATCGCAGTTGATTTTCCTAGTTTGGGTGTTATTACCACTGGAATACTCCGACTATGAAACTATGGCATCGAGCCGTAAAGCCGATGAAAGTTATCGATAGGGCTCAAAAGTGGATAGTGTCAAACAGTTTCGAAGTGGACATACCAAAATTCTATCACGTGGAGAACGATCCTGAGCTACTGTAACGGGGTAACACGTCAAGTGGCAGTAACCACTTGTAACTCTAACAGTTAAGATAACTGTTAGAGGTTGGAAAGGAACCTCCAGCATTGGTGTGTGGGCACACCAATAGCTACGTGGGCGGGCCACCTCGATGGTTGGCTCGCATGCATTTACGCATGTTATTGGTAGAAACTTATGGATTTCTACCAATCAGTGCGTGACACAAGGGTAGGGGTTCTGCCAACCACACGTTGGTAGACCCTTTTGAAATAGATAAACAGATTTAGGAGGTTCGATAATTGGTTTTTGCCATATTCAATAATAGTTCTCATTTTACGGTATTTTGCAGTTTAATTGCTTATATTTGGTTTATTTATACTTACTGAAGTAAGTATAATTAAATTAAGTCTAAACTAATTGCACGCTTCCTCATACACGTAAGCGCACGTGTACGCCACCTAGTGGGTCTAAGTAGACCCATTACACCTGGTAGCACTTTGTAGTCCGTCCCACGACCGACTGCAGTTCGTTCGTATGGAGTCACACGAACGTGGGGTTGAGAACCTCCCCATGGATGAGGGGTCCGCGGGGACCCCGAATATGCCCGTGACGCGCACGGACTGTGCCCACCTGTCAAACCCAGAGTGGGAGGCTCTCCAACGACTCTCACGAGTCATTGGAGAGGCGGCGGTAGCGACGATGCTTCGTACGCTATCGCCGACAGAGTAACACGGGGTTGCTCTGGGGTACATTGTTAAGGAGCAACGCGACGTTGCTGCCTCGATGGCTTCCCCGAAGCCGCGCGTGGAGTCGTTGAAGCTCCACGTGAGTACCTACACGGGGAAGGAGGATGAGACCCTCCTTCGTTGGCTTGTCGAACTCGATACTGCCGTTACGGCTCGACGCATCGTCGACCCGCTGTCAAAAGTTGCGTTCGCCATGTCGTGTCTTGGCGGACGAGCAAAGAGTTGGGCCTATGGGCGCCGACTCTCGGATCCTACGTGCTTCAGCACGTACGAGGTGTTTAAGGAGGAGCTCAAGCTTGCGTTTGAGCCCCCGAAGAACGAGTTCAGATCGAGGGCGGAGTTCCTCGATCTGGAGCAGGGCAAGGATGACGTGCATACCTATGCCCAGCGTGCTCGATACTTGGTATCGAGCATAGTGGCCAGCCCAGTCGACGAGGCGACCAAGGTCGTCACGTTCATGAAGGGACTGAAGGACGGTCCCGTCAAGACGTACCTCTTCCGAGAGTATCCGAATACTCTCGAAGAAGCCATCAGTCTTGCTATGCAAGAAGAGTTTAGCCGGCGTCAGGCTAAACTCCATGCGAACGCGCCGAGGCCGGCGCGTCCTGCACCAAGGACGGGAGGTCCAGAGCCTATGGACCTCTCGAGCGCTACGACAGCTGGTCAACAGCAGCGTAATGGTGGTAAGGTACGATGTTACAAGTGCAGTAACATCGGTCACTATGCACGCGAATGCACAGCGACTGTGCAAGGGGGTCAGCGCCGCGATACACAGTATCGTGGCGGGCGTTCAAAAAACGCCAAGGACCAGTAGGCGCGGGGCGTCCTACTGGTAATGCAGTCGCGCGTGTCGAGCTTGGACACGCGTCAATGAGGACTGCTGCCCCCAGCGAGAAGGTTTCTCGCTGCAAGAAGCAAGATGACAAGCCAAGTCTTGTCATCCTGGATGCTATGTCGAAGAGAGTTAACTCTCTTCGTGCCCTAGTGGACTCGGGCGCGTCGAACACCTTTGTTCGACAGAAAAGTCTTCGAAGCCTTGACTTCGAAGAGGCCAACACACCTCGCGGTGTGTTGGAGGTACGGCTGGCAACAGGTGCCACCATAAGGACTGAGAAGCGCGTAGTCCGTGTGCCCTTTTCATACAAACGAAGGACGTTTGTGGAAGATCTTATCGTCTTGGATCTAGACGATAAGTTCGACTTGGTATTAGGCATGCCGTGGCTTGCACGGCATGACCCGGTGATCAACTGGGAGAAGCGTACGCTTGTACGCTTCAACAGCATGGGCGCGACAGAGAGCGATGGCCCTGTCCGTGCCGCGCATGCACCGGCCGGTGCATGCGACTCCCCAGCTGAGGTAGCAGCAGCCGCCGCTGCCTCCGATCGCCGCCGGCGACCCTTGTCGACTACTTCAAGCCACCAAGGGTCGCGCCGACGACGTCGCGTCAGCTCCGGGAGCTGACGAAGCCAATAGAATTCCTGTTCAGGGAACCAATAGACGTGCGCCAGCTCTGGGAGCTGACGCCACAGGTGCGGGTGCGTCGACTCAGGGAGTCGACGTCACAATCAAAGGGCCACTAGTTCAGGGAACTAGTGAAGGCACATCAGCTCCGGGAGTTGATGGAGGCGCGTTAGTTCCGGGAACTAACGACGTGGTAGGAGGTGCTGGCGGTTGCAAACATCCAGCACCAGAACAACCTGCGTGCTCACGTGCAGCAGTGCTGCACGCGATGAGCGGCACACAAGCCGGGCTTGATTGTGCGAGTCAGCGGAAGACGTCCGCTGACGACTATTGTGATAACGACCCGTCCAAGGCGAAGGCCCTTGGACGCGGAGCACCTGGAGCCGGGCTCCAGGGAAGAACTTCACGTCGCAAGCCACAGAAGCTGCGCGAGTCTCAGTCCGGGACTGAGACGGGTGTATCTGCCGGACAGACACCGAGTGTCGAGACGTTGAACATCTTGACACGTACTGGTACTGGATTACAGTACCAGAAGATGCGGTTAGAGAATCCGCCGACGTGTGCGTCGGCGTTGACCGCAATTCCAACTATGAGTTGGAAGCGCTTCGCGCGGGACTGGTACGATGGACGCATCGAACAAATTTGCATTCTCTCAGACGTTGAGAGGGTGGAACGCGAGGCCAAAGAGCTGAAGCAGCTCGTCGTTGATGGGATCACTGAGGGCGATAACCCCCTCAGTGCGAAGACCAAGAAGCAGCGCTTCGAGGAGCAGAGTTGGGACTCGTTGAGGTCGAGTCTCTATTACGACATTCTGCGGGAGTACAAGGATGTACTTTCTGACGATATTCCTTCGGAGCTTCCGAAGGATAAGGGCGTACAGCACGAGATTGATCTCGTGCCGGGCACGAAGTACTGTGTCGCGCGGCAGTGGCCACTGCCGCGCGAACAGGTGCAAGCGATCGACGACTTCTTTGAAAGTCGTCGTCTTGCAGGTCAAGTGCGGGAATCGAAGTCCCCGCACAGTGCCCCGACGTTCTGTGTCAAGAAGCCACAGTGCAGGTGGCGCATCGTTCATGCGTACAACAAGTTGAACGATGCGACGATACCGGCGCAGACGCCGATACCGCGAAAAGATGTGATCATTGATTCGATGGCCTTGAGCACTATCTTCAGTGTTCTAGATCTACGTGATGGATTCTATCAAATCATCATACGTGAGAGGGATATACCTCTCACGGCGGTAAGCACTCCAAGCGGGAGTGGCTCGTCATGCCACAGGAACTTAAGAATTCCCCTACGACGTTCAATAGATGCGTGACACATCTATTGCGCTCGGTGCGCGACTTCGCACCGAGCTACTTCGACGACGTGTTCGTCCACAGCCGGGCTGTGAATGGTAAGACGGACGCTGAGATGCACAGGGTGCATATCCGGAAGCTGCTAGAGCTTATGAGGAAGAATAAGCTCTACGCGAATCTGAAGAAGTGTATCTTCGGGGCGAGCGAGATACCGTGCTGGGGTGTCTCGTCGGGAAGGACGGCGTGCGCCCTGACCCAGGGAAGGTCAGAGTGATCAATGAGTGGCCCACGCCATCCAATGTGAAGGAACTGAGGCAGTTCCTTGGGCTCGCCACGTACTTGTGCAAGTACGTGGAGAACTACGCGGGCAAGATTCGCCCGCTGTCACAGCTTCTTAAGAAAGAAGCTGAGTGGATTTGAACCACCGAGTGCCAAGGGGCATTTGATGCAGTCAAGCAGGGCTTGACTGAGGCGCCGATCTTGGCAGTGGCTGACCAAGATCGTCCATTCCACGTAGTGTGTGACGCATCCGACTTTGCAATCGGATGCGCATTGATGCAACACGATCACGAGGGACGTGATCGTGTGGTCTACTATCAATCGCGTCAGCTGAAGCCAGCTGAGCGTAACTATCCCGTACATGACAAGGAGCTCCTTGCCATGAAGTATGCACTCGCAAAGTTCCGAGTGTATCTACTTGGGGGTAGACCGTTCGTGGTCTATACAGACCACGCATAACTGCGGACGGCGATTAAGTCGCCGCACATCTCGCAACGTATTGCGAGATGGTTGTCCTTCTTCGCGGAGTACAACTTCCGGGTCGAGTAGAAACCCGGAAGACTCAACGTAGTGGCAGACGCGTTATCGCGTCGACCTGACTAAGCGGAGACGGTCGACGTCAACGCTGTTGGCGTCGTGAGGACAAGTGTGCCGTCGTCAACGTTGGTTGACGACGTGAAGGACGCGTATGCGAGAGATGCAGACGCGAAGGGGCTGCTGGAGTACCTCGCAGCACGTTCCGACGTTGCGCGTCGGAAGCTAACCCCTTTTCTTCGGTCTCGTGTACATCGGTATCGTGTACACGAAGGGCTACTGCTATACAGTGCAGTAGACGACAATGCGGACCGCATTGTCGTCCCGAATGATCATGATCTGCAATTGAGGATCATGTTCGAGTATCACGATGCCCCTACGGCAGGGCATCCGGGTCGTGAGAAGACATACACTCTTCTCACGCGTGACTTCTACTGGCACCACCAGTACAAGTGGGTGCGCAAGTACGTCCGTGCTTGCGAGGTTTGTCAACGCGTGAAGCCTGTGCCGTTCTCGCAGACTCCTCTTCAGTCACTTCCGACTCCGTCGGAGTGTTGGCAGTCCATGTCCTTGGACTTTGTCATCGGTCTTCCGCCTGACAGCAAGCGGAGGACGGGCATCGTTGTCTTTGTGGACCGATTCAGCAAGATGATCCATCTTGCTGCCGTCCCGGCTACTGTTACAGCCGCGCAGACTGCGCGACTGTTTGTTGACATGGTGTTCAAACACCATGGCATGCCGCTCGACATTGTGTCGGACCGTGATCCACGCTTCACAGCACGGTTCTGGCAAGAAGTGTTTACGCTTCTTGGTTCACAGTTGTCAATGTCGACTGCGGAATACCCGCAGACGGACGGACAGACCGAACGCGTCAACCGTGTACTGGTTGACGCGCTGAAGAGCTACGCTCACTCGCTCCAGCATTGGTGCGAGTGCTTGCCGATGGCAGAGTTTGCCATCAACAACTCGGTGCATGCCTCGACTGGGCATACACCGTTCTACGTGAACGCCATGAGGCATCCACGTTTGCCGAGCATGCTCGGCGGGGTAGCTCCCTCCTTAAGTGGGGGGGGATCTACAGTTGCGTCTGAACAACTGCAGAATACCGCTGATAGCACACTATCAGCTGCGGTTACGCGCGATGTCTGTGCCGGGCACAGACATAGGGAGTGATAGCGCGCAGGCAGGGCCTGCTGCGGACGAAGACGACGAGCTGAAAGGATTCAGCTCGAACGCGCTAGACTTTGTCCAGCGAAGACAAGCCGTGATACAGTTTGTGCAAGACGCTATCGCAGTTTCTGTCGATCGACAGAAGCTGAACGCTGATAATGTTGGCAGGGGCAACATGAATGAATTCAAAAGGGGTTCATTGGTTTTGTTAGCTACTCAAAACCTGCCTAAACTTCCAGTGTCTGACTTTGGAGCAAGTAAGCTTGCTCCAAGATTCATTGGGCCGTTCACAGTACTTGAACGGCACGGCAACGCGTATCGGCTGGACATACCGTCCAGCATGAGGCTCCATCCGACGTTCTACGTCGGGCGGTTGAAGCCGTACGTGCAGCACGAGTCATCTAGGGTTGATGACTCGCCTGGGAGGCCTGGAAGGCCTCCTCGAGCTTGCGGAGACGCTCGACATACAAGTTCAGCCTCGACCTGGGGCTGGACGAGAGGTTTGAGGCCGTCTGAGCCGCCTCAGCGGCGTCAGCACGAAGGTTCCTCACCTCTTGACGCAGAGACGCTATCTCAGCGCGCTGGGAGTGCTCAAGAGCAGCAACTCGATCGTGCAGGGCACGATCGTGATGGTCATAGCGTTGACCATACGCAAGGAGTGTTCCACCCCTCCGCCGCCGTTGCGCGACGCGAGAGGAGCGATCCGCTGGATAGTTGAGCGGATCGTGGATCATACGACGACGACCCATCAAAGTCGTCGTTTTCGAATTCGTTGGAGAGGATTTCCTCCCCATCGAGATTCATGGGAACCACGGAACGCCCTAATGGAGGACGTTCCGGAAATGGTGAGGGCGTACGAATCCCGCCATAACTTGCAGGGTTAAGCCCTGCACGAGGAGTGCTGCGGTCAGCCACAGCACTCGGAGCTTCGCGTGGCTCAATACGAGTACGGAGCTCCTTGATGTGATCGAGTACACGCACCGACGTGTACCCCGTAAGATCACTTTCAGAGAGGCGTGCTGCCATCGGCAGGCAGCACGGGCGGCTCGTGCCAAAGGGCACGGCGCAGGGAATTCCCGTTCCATGCATAGGCCATGGAGGCGTTCACACCTACCGCGAACGGTGTAGGTGTAGTAGCGTTCGCGAGCATTGTCAACACGTTCGCGACAGGCTTTCGGAGTCTTGTTGAATTTATCAACAATGGCGTTCCACGACTAACAAGGTGCCTGTCACTCTGGCACTTTGCTCTTGCGCGAAGTCTTCTTCGCGCTGAAGTATCGGAGCTCATGGAAGAGTCCGATATAGTAGTCGCGTCTTTAAGTCGGGGACTCAAAGACCGTGTTCTTGGCGGCTTCGTCGTCAATGATCCTGTTGTCGTGATACAACAGGATTGGGTTCGGTGGGCAACTAGCACCGAACCGCTCCTGGATCTCAGCCTCGGAAGGCATCCAGGGTGCCCGCACTGTCGGAGGATCAGTGCGCGGAGAGATGAGCGCCCTCGACATCGGGGACGCTTCATCGTCGCTACGCGGACGCTTCGAACTAGAAGCGTCCGGAGCCTCTTCACGGGGACGTCGAGACCCGAAGGGTGGGTATGCGTGTCTTCAGAAGAAGACACGGGGGCAGGAGCTTTGTCTTCAAGCTCGCCCTCTTGGTGTTAAAGAGGTCATGTATTTACGTTAGCTAGCTAACTAGACAATCCTGAAATCACTAGGGGCTTCAAATCCCGAATATCCTGTGGCTATAGCTGACTGTCGTCTGGGAGGACTATGGAGTCCTGGTACTCTTGTAGCCTTTGTCTGATCGTCTTTAGGTCCTGTTGTTTGCTATTTTCCAATGATATCCAGTCCAGCAGGCAGTTCCAAATCGACGGTGGAACGGAGCCTCGATTGAGTGCTTGGTTGGTGAACCTTGATAGTTGTTTTGACTTGATAATTGCGACAACGGCTTTGTTTGCGGTCTTGTGGCTTGATCCCCAAGTAGTAGACACGACCTCGTTGAAGCATTTTCTAGCTCCCATGTCCTCTTTGAGTGCTTTTAGCACATGTTGAGCACCTTGCAACCTTAGCTGAACTGTCGCCAAAAGTACCTCCTGCTTCAGCTGAGCTAATGCTCTCGTAATAAGTCTTTCCGCCATTTTGACCTCTGTTATCGGCTGCTGTCCTTGTAGAAACCCAATCCAACACACTTCTTCTGGTGCCTTTCCGACAATCACCCAAGCTCCCCTTCTCCCAGACGACTCAGGAAGATTCACCGAGTGAAAGAGTAGCGTCCACCTCATTTGCGCTATAGGTCGATCTGAAGGTTCAATCGCTCTAAAAACAGCGTAACATTCCGCAACATTAAAGCCCAGTTCGTGGGTCTCAGGTCTGGAAGTTAAACCCTTGATCACAGCTTGTGTTTGAAAATCTGCGACTTTCAGAAGTCTCCACTTGGCTTCCTGCCGTGAAATGTTTTCGTTCTCGAAAATTTCTCTGTTTCGAATAAGCCAAAGCGTGCACTGCGTATAGGTCGTCCAAATACTCCATATCACTTGCAATGCCTCGTCATGCCTGGCTTCCCAATACGGGATGATTCGTGACGCCTTCTCTATGAAATTGGGGGATGCTGGTGGTGCTGTCCTAGAAGCCAAATGTGGTATAAGCGCAGTTAGCTCCTCTCGATGTGGATAATGACCAAGCCATTTAGAGAGCCATTCTTGCCAAACATCCTTGGGTCTCGAACACTCCCACACTATGTGTTCAATTGTCTCTTTATTCGTAGAACACGACTGGTAAGCACAGTGACGATCCTCTGGCCAACCTCCATGGTATAAGTTCAACGTCCTGGTACATATTCGATATAGAGTCCATCTTTGAAAATCGGTTAAAACGCCATCATTTTGCCAGATTTGTTCAGGATGCTGCTCCTGCGCTCCTCGTGCCCATTCACTCCGCTGTGATCCGGTATCCATCTTCTCTAAAACCCGCTTGATCGACAACTTCGAGCATTTGCGCATCCGTTTAGATCGTGTTTGCGGATGTTGTGACGAAGCTTACTGGATCTTGTTTCAGTTGGTGCTGACCACGGCGTTGGGTGTAGTAATGGAGTTGGTTCGAATGCTAGACCTGCCGTTCGCTGCTCGAATATCAGTGCTTGGGCAACTTCATCAAATTTTTGATCAGGGTCGCTTTTAACTACAGACCATGTCCAACTTCGAGCGTCCTGTTCTAAACAGAAGATTGGGCAGTTTGGACATAGCGGAAGTGTTGCAATAACGCTTCGGTCCTTCTTTGCCTGCCATATATATGGATGCTTCAATGGTGGGAATTTCCGAGGCTGATTAGGTTCAAGAACCGCCGTCCAAACTTTCTCGGGAACACAGGCAAATAAACTTGCACACCAACGCCTTATCTGGCCATAATGCCGAATAGTAAAAGGTCGAGAACTTAAAGGCGGTGTCAGCAAGTATACTCCAGGTGATTCCATACGAACTTGATGGAAGGTATGGATCTTGGACACGAAGCTTGGATGAAGCGGAGGGAAGACAGCACTCTGGGCGAGACCGGAGCGGAGGCAGGAAACCACTTGAGGGGTAGAAGGAAGATTCGAAAGTGATTGATTGAGGTCTTTAGTTCGCAAGCCTACTTGCTATCTCTAGACCTACTGGATACACACTACTTGATTCTTTACTTGATTCTGAGTTGTTTCAGCCAATGAGAGAGCGCCACGTCGATGCTCATCTTGTACCCACAATCTTGTACCCACGAGTGGTGTAATCGATGGGGCGTAATCATCGCGGGATCGGATTGGACCGGTTCGGGTTAACCGGTTCACGGTTAATAACCGATACCAAACCGGTAACCCTCAATACGCCCCCTCAATGCGAACACGCGTGGATGCCGAGCCGTCAGGTCCGTGTGGCGAGGTCCCGGGAGCGCCTTCGTCATGATGTCCGCCAGCATCACAGAAGTCTCGCAGTACTCGAGCTTCACTTCACCACGCTTCAATTCGTCGCGGATGTGGTGGTACTTGATGTCGATGTGCTTGGCGCGACCGTGGTTCACTGGGTTCTTCGTCATCTTGATGCACGACTGGTTGTCTTCGCGGATCATGAGCTCGGGTCCAGTCTCATTAGCGGCCGCCAGAATCTCGCACAGCAGGCGATGAATCCACTTGCCCTCTTGGATCGCCAGACTGAGTGCGATGTACTCCGCCTCACTCGTAGACAGCGAAACACTTGATTGCTTCTTGCTGCCCCAGCTCACCGGTGCACCCATCAGCATGAACGTGTAGCCGGAAGTCGACTTGCGGTCCGCGAGGTCGCCAGCCCAGTCCGCGTCCGAGTATCCACGAAAGTCGATGTTGTCACCCGGCTTGAAGCAGATCTCATGCGTCTTGGTGCCTTGCAGGTAGCGAAAGATACGCTTGACCGCAACCCAGTGTTCTTCTTGAGGGTTCTCCATGAAGCGCGACACATAGCCAACGGCGTACGCGATGTCCGGGCGCGTGGCACTCATCAAGTGCATCAGAGCACCAACAGCTTCGCGAAACGGAGCGTTCACCTTGGTCGCTGCGTTACTTGAAATCAGTCGAGTGCTTATGTCGACGGGACTCACCACGGCCTTGCACTCATCCATACCAAAACGCTTCAGGATATCATCGACATAGCGGCGCTGACACATCGTCACGCTGCCGTCCGGGCCGTCCACCAACTCGATCCCAAGAACGAACGCGCACTTGCCGCTGTCGGTCATCTCGAAGCGTGTCTTGAGGTCGGTCTTCGTGCGTGAGATCAGTTCGGGTGAACTTCCGGTAATCAGCACGTCATCCACGTAGACCAGCACGAGCACGCAGTGACCGTCAACGATCTTGATGTAGAGGCATGGGTCGAAGGCCGATACTTGGAAGCCGATGGAGCACACGAACTCGTCGAAGGTCTCGTTCCACACGCGCGAAGCTTGCTTGAGACCGTAGATCGCCTTCACCAATTCCAGGCAGTCGAAGTCACCGTCGAGATCAACACCTTCGGGGACCGCGCAGAACACCAGCTCCTTCATTATCCCGTATAGGAAAGCTGTCACCACGTCGAGTTGGTCGAGAGGCCATCCGTAGTACTTGGCAATCGCGATCACCATGCGCAGCGTCACGTACTTGACGACGGGCGAGAACGTCTCGGTGTAGTCGATGCCGTACTTCTGCTTGAACCCCTTGGCCACGAGGCGCGCCTTGTACTTCTCAATCGATCCGTCCGCTTTGCGCTTGATCTTGAACACCCACTTGGTACCGATGGCGCGTTGTCCGTTAGGCAACTTGGCAGCACGAAATACACCACGAAGTCGCATCGACTCGAGCTCAGCACGAATCGCCTTGCGCCAGTGCACTTGATCAGGGCCGTTCACCGCCTCTTGAAACGTCGTCGGCTCCGATAGGTCGCCTGCTTCGACGGCATTGGCACTTGCACGCCAAAACACTGGTGGAGTCGAATCGTCATCTTCATCTCCATACTTTTCTTCTTCGTCTGCGTCTGCTCGGTGCGGAGAGGAGTAGTTCGGCGCACTTGCTTCTTCCAGTCCAGGTCGATGACGCACAGCTCGCGGTCTTCTGGCAGCTTCATCTTCGTCACTCGGGCGGCTCTTGCGCTTCCCTGCCTGCGTGTACTCCGTCTGGCGGGAACCATCATTGTCGATGTCGAGCGATTCGAAGTCCAGGTCGTCGACATCTTCATCGGAAATCGTCGGTGAAAGTCCAAAGGTCGACTCATCGAAGTTGACATCGCGACTGATCACCACCTGCCCCGCCTCGATGTCATAAAGTCGATACGCCTTGGACACTTCTTCGTAACCCAGGAACAGTCCGGCGCGAGCCTTGGGATCCCACTTGAGCCGCTTCTCCTTCGGAGTCAGGATGAACGTCCGACAGCCGAACACACGCATGTGCTTCACACTCGGCTTGGACTTGTACACGATCTCGAACGGAGTCTTGTGCTCAATCTTGGGTGACGGCAGACGATTCTTCACGTAGATGGCCGTCATGGCCGCCTCAGCCCAGAAACACTTGTCCAGCTTGGCGTGATGCAGCATGCTGCGGCCGATCGTGACGATAGTCCGGATAGCTCGCTCTGCCGTGCCGTTCGTCTGGTGCGCGTACGGGACCGTGGTTTGCTGCTCGATGCCTTCGTCTTCGTAGAAGTCCTTGAGCGAGTTGGTCGCAAACTCACGAGCTCCGTCGTGCCGCACAAACTTGACCTTCTTGCCTGAGGTCGACCGGGCTGGCAGCAGGTTTGCAGTTCTGCATGCCAAAGCGCTCCAGGATGTCGTTAATGTAGCGCGCTTGGCTTAGCGTAACGCTGCCGTCCTCGTTGTCGACAACTGCGATGCCGAGAATGAAGGAGCACTTCCCGCTGTCAGTCATCTCGAAGCGAGACTTGAGCTGGCGCTTGACTTCAGCAATCAACGTCGCGGAGCTGCCGGTGACCAAAACGTCGTCGACGTACACGAGCAGCAGGACGCATTCACCGTCGACAACCTTGATGTAGAGGCATGGGTCGTAGCTCGAGACGCGAAATCCAATGGAGCGAACGTACTCGTCGAAAGTCTCAAAAGGCTATGGTCGGTTGATGGCAAAATGCAAAGTGATTGATTTAGGTCCTTAGTTCGCAAACTCCTTGCTACCTCTAAGCCTACTGAATATTCTACTGGATACACTCTACTGGATTCTTTACTGGATACTGAGTTACTTCAGCCAATCAGCGACTGCCACGTGGATGCCCATCTTGTGCCCACAATGATGTCGCACCCGTAGCGTAAACACCCGTAGCGTAAACACCGTCCCGTAATCACAGGAATGATTGCGGTGCCACTGAGTGAAGGTCATACCGGTATCCTACCGGTATGCCGCAGCTGGTCGAGGCGTCTTCTTGACAACACTCCCACTCGACTCGACAGCTCTTGCACCTTGGATCCCCAACTTGCTCCGAAGAACTTCGAACTGCACAGCAGTGATCGCCTTCGTCATGATGTCGGCCAGCATGTCGGTAGTCGAAACATACTGTAGCACCACTTGACCGTCTTCCACCTTCTCGCGCACGAAGTGGTAGCGAATGTCGATGTGCTTGGTGCGCTTGTGAAACTCGGGATTCTTGGCCAACGCGATGGAGCCTTGGTTGTCCTCGTAGATCTTGATCGCTTCATCGCTTGCCATCTCGCCGAGCTCGCACAGGAACACCTTGAGCCACACTGCCTCTTGTGTCGCCTCTGACAGCACCATGTACTCCGCTTCCGTAGACGATAGTGCCACCGTCCGCTGCTTCTTGCTTCTCCAGCTGATGCATCCGCCGTTCATCATGAACGCGTAGCCGCTTGTACTACGTCGAGACTCGATGTCACCAGCCCAGTCCGCGTCCGAGTAACCACACACGCCGAAACCGTCTTCGCGTGAGAACTCGAGTCCGTGCGTTGGTGTCGCCTGCAGATACCGCAGCACACGCTTGAGAGCTTGCCAGTGCGTCGGACACGGATCAGCCGCAAACTGGCTCAGAACTCCCACTGCAGCAGCAAGGTCCGGACGCGTCGCCACCATCAGGTACATGAGTCCGCCGACGGCACTCCGGTATGGCACGTTCTTCATGGTGTCTTCATGCTGGCAGCCACCCTCGCACATGTTCTTGGTCAGCTTGAGTCCGGGGTCCTGCGGCGTCTTCACAGACTTGCTGTCTTGCATGCCGAACTTGGTCAGGATGGACTTGAGAAACTTGGTCTGCCGCACCGTCACTTTTCCGGAGTCGCGGTCGTTCTTGATCTCCATCCCGAGGAAATACTCAAGCTCGCCGAGGTCCGTCATTTCAAACCGCTTGCTCAACGCGCGCTTGGTCGATTCCAACAGCTCGTCGTTGCTGCTGGCGAGGATCAGGTCGTCAACGTAGAGCGCCACGAAGATCATGTCTTGGCCGTCACGCTTGAAGTAGATGCAGTGGTCGGACTCGCATTTCTTGAACCCCATCTTCAGCATGAAGTCGTCGATGGTCTGGTTCCACATGCGTGGCGACTGCTTCAGTCCATACAGCGAACGCTTGAGCTTGCATACGTGGTCCGGATGGTTTTCGTCGACGTACCCGTCCGGTTGCGCCATGTAGATGTCTTCGTCGAGAACGCCGTTCAGGAACGCAGTCTTGACATCCATCTGGTGCAGCTTCAAACCATACTTGGCAGCTAGACTCAGTATAATCCGGATCGACGTGAACTTGGCCACTGGTGCGAAGGTCTCGTCGTAGTCGATGCCGTACTTCTGCGAAAAACCCTTGGCCACCAGTCGCGCCTTGAACCGCTCAATCTCTCCAGCTTGGTTCTCCTTCACGCGAAACACCCATCTGCAGCCGATCGCCTTGCGTCCCTTCGGTAGCGGTACAAGGATCCACGTGTCGTTCTTGTGAAGCGACTCCATCTCCGAGTCACACGCCTCCTTCCACTTGACTGCGTCGCTGGATTCCATCGCCGACTTGAACGTGGTCGGCATTTCTCCCACTGAATCCACGACGTACGCAGCTTCGAAGTCTTGACTTTCTTGAGCCACAGCAGACATCTCGTCCAGAGTCTGGTGTCGAGTCTGCGACGCATACCGCTTGGCACTTGGAACCTCCACAGCTTCTTCCAGCGACTGTGTCCGCGGGTGCCGCTTGCTGCCGGGCTCGAAGTCTTCATCCCGCGCAGCTTCTTCTTTGTCGTCTTCATCCGACTGCGACGAATCTTGATCCGTCGTCTCTTCATCTTGAATGATCACCACCTCCCTCTGATGGTAGTCACGTCTCCCACTGTCGAAGACGTCTTCCATAAACTGCGCGTCGCGGCTCACCAACACGCGACCGCTCTCCAGTTCTTCAAACCGATACGCTTTCTCGTGCTCCGAGTACCCGAGGAAACGGCAACGCACCGACCGAGCATCAAACTTGGTACGTTTCTCCTTCGGGACCGTCACGTATGCGTGGCAACCGAATACTTTCAGGTTCGCCAGCAGCGGCTTCTTCCCGGTCCAGACTTGGTGTGGCGACTTGTCGTGGCTGATGGCCCGTGTCGGACACCGGTTGCGAAGGAACGTAGCTGTCATCACCGCTTCACCCCAATACGTCTTGGACAATCCAGCATGTTCCAACATACAGCGCGCACACTCCACCAACGTCCGGTTCATACGCTCGGCGACTCCGTTCAGCTGAGGCGTGTATGGCGGCGTGAACTTCTGCACGATCCCACGGTCCGCACAGAACTTGGCCATCGCACCGGAAGTGTACTCGCCACCGTTGTCACTCCGAAGCACTTTCACACGTTTGCCGGTTTGCGTTTCAGCAAATGCCACAAACTCAGCGAATTTGGCGGTCACCTCAGACTTGTTCCGCAGCAGGTACACGACGCAGAAGTGCGACTTGTCATCGATGAACGTGACGAAGTAGCGCTTGCCACCAAAAGTTGGTGTCTGCATGGGACCGCACACATCGCTGTGAACCACCTCCAGCACTTGCTTGGCGCGGTTGGGCGACGACTTCATGTAGCTCACTCGCGTTTGCTTGCCGAGTGAGCATCCGTCGCACAGCTCCCACTGCTTCACCGACGTCATGTCAATGCCAATACCGTAGCCCTTCTTGACGATGGCATCTAGGCCGCCATGGCCAATGTGACCAAGTCGAAGGTGCCAGAGGTACGACGTGGTGTCCCCTTTGCGATCCTTCGAACTTGCTGCATTGGCCTCGTCCGGCATCATCGGAGTCATCCACAGCTTGAACAGCCCTTTGCCCTCACGAGCGCCGAGCTGCCACTTGAGACCCTTCGTTTCCGCGAAGCATCCGTCGCTCTCGAAGGTGACTGGCCCGACGTCCTTGGTGAACCGACCAACCGAAAACAGGTTCCGCGACAACTTCGGGATATGCCACACATTCGTGAGCACACCCTTCTTGGTCCCCCTTGGAGTCTTCATCGACATCACAATGTCGCCGGTCCCCACCGCCTGAACCACACCGTCGTCCGCGAGATGCACGTCCACCGGAGCCATCTTCTTGTAGTTCCTCATGTACTTCTTGGAACTCGTCATGTGCTGCGTCGCACCTGAGTCGACCAGCCACATGTCACTCGGCTTGGCGGTACTGCTCGTACGACCAACCGAGAAAAGGTAGTCACCAGGATCTTCTTCGTCCTGCGCGACGTTCGCACGCTGCAACCGATATCGCTCAGCGTCGTTCTGGACCCGCGAGGGACACTCCGCGATCCAATGTCCTTGTTTGCCGCAGTTGTGGCACGCCCCGGCCTTCTTCGCCGGACGTCCTCTGCGCTTGTTGTCGTTGACCATGAACGCTTGACCTTGACCGTGCGCGGCTCCGTCGACGCCGCCACCTTGTTCCTTGCGCTTCATGTCCTCATGCAGTAGCCGAGACGTCACGAGTTCCCACGTCAGCGAGTCGGCTCTCGACTCCAACGCCGTGATCAGGAACTGATACGACTCGCTCAGACTTGCCAGAAGCGTGATCACCAAGTCGTCCTCGCTGACCGGAGCGCCCACTGCGTCGAGCTGTTCCGCCAGCGTTTTGACCTTGTTGATGTGCTCCAGCACATCATCACCTTCTTCCATCATCGTCGTGAAGAAACGTCGACGAAGGAAGAGCTTGTTGGCCAAACTCTTCTTCTCGAAGTGTCCTTCCAGTCTTGACCATGCATCATGCGCGTCCTTGGCCGAGCGAACCAGCGGCAACTGCGAATCCTCCATCGCGAGACAGATGATCGCCAGCGCCTTGCGCGACTTCCTCTTGAACGTCGCTTGATCTGCCGCGGTCGTGCAGTGCTCCAGCTTCACTTTCCCACTTGTCACTTCCCACAGTTCGCGCTCCTCGAGCACCATCTGCATCTTGAACTTCCACGTGTGGAAGTTGGTTCCGTCGAACTTGTTGATGCGGGCGGTGGAGATTGGGGAGGCATCCATGGCGAAGGCGTAGTCAGGGTCTTGGTCAGGGAAGACGGGGCTTGGGCTCATAACCAAAAGATAGGTCACTTGAAAAGGCTTTGGTCGGTTGATGGCAAAATGCAAAGTGATTGATTTAGGTCCTTAGTTCGCAAACTCCTTGCTACATCTAAGCCTACTGGATTCTCTACTGGATACACTCTACTGGATTCTTTACCGGATACTGAGTTGCTTCAGCCAATCAGAGAGCGCCACGTCGATGCCCATCTTGTGCCCACAATGATGTCGCACCCGTAGCGTAAACACCCGTAGCGTAAACACCCGTAGCGTAAACACCGTCCCGTAATCACAGGAATGATTGCGGTGCCACTGAGTGAAGGTCATACCGGTATCCTACCGGTATGCCGCAGCTGGTCGAGGCGTCTTCTTGACAACAGCAAGTACCTGCTGCTGATCACGGACGAAGCCAGCGGATGCATGACGGGATTCTGTCTTCGCGCCAAATCAGAAAGCGAGCGCTGTCTGCGGAGCTTCGTCGCCAAAGTGGAACGCCAATTTGACACCAAGGTCAAGTTCGCGCGTCATGATGGAGCCAAGGAATTTGCCACCAACTCGCTCTTGGCGTTCTACGAAGATCACGGCATCGAGGTGCAGCCTACCGTTCCGTATGCGCATCAGACGAACGGTACGGCTGAACGTGCAAACCGAACAATCGTGACGATCGGTCGGAGCATGCTCCACTACGCTGGCTTGGACAAGACCTTCTGGGCGGAAGCGGCGATGACGGCGATCTACATCAAGAACCGACTGCCGTCTCCCAAGTTTCCCGGGAAAACACCCTTCGAGGTCGTGTACAAGTCCAAGCCGAACGTGAAGCACATGCGGGTCTTCGGATGCAAGGCCTACGTTTTGACGCCGAAGGAAAAGCGACTGAAGTGGGATCCTAAGGCACGTGGAGGAATCTTTCTGGGCTACGAGGAGCGCTCCAAGGCGTATCGAGTTTATGACATCGAGGCGGGGAAGGTTGTGGTATCTCGCGATGTCACATTCGATGAAGCCACTTTCGACAGCGCCTCAGCTCACGATGATGATGAAATCGATGAAGCCGCTGATTGCCTGGATGACCTGGAGATTGTTGTCAAGAAGACGCCTCGACCAGCTGCGGCATACCGGTAGGATACCGGTATGACCTTCACTCAGTGGCACCGCAATCATTCCTGTGATTACGGGACGGTGTTTACGCTACGGGTGTTTACGCTACGGGTGCGACATCATTGTGGGCACAAGATGGGCATCGACGTGGCGCTCTCTGATTGGCTGAAGCAACTCAGTATCCGGTAAAGAATCCAGTAGAGTGTATCCAGTAGAGAATCCAGTAGGCTTAGATGTAGCAAGGAGTTTGCGAACTAAGGACCTAAATCAATCACTTTGCATTTTGCCATCAACCGACCAAAGCCTTTTCAAGTGACCTATCTTTTGGTTATGAGCCCAAGCCCCGTCTTCCCTGACCAAGACCCTGACTACGCCTTCGCCATGGATGCCACCCCGACCGCGACCGCCCGCATCAACAAGTTCGACGGAACCAACTTCCACACGTGGAAGTTCAAGATGCAGATGGTGCTCGAGGAGCGCGAACTGTGGGAAGTGACAAGTGGGAAAGTGAAGCTGGAGCACTGCCAGACTACGGCGGATCAAGCGCTGTTTCGGAAGAAGTCGCGCAAGGCACTGGCGATCGTCTGTCTCGCGATGGAGGATTCGCAACTGCCGTTGGTTCGCTCGGCCAAGGACGCGCATGATGCATGGTCAAGACTGGAAGGACACTTCGAGAAGAAGAGTTTGGCCAACAAGCTCTTTCTTCGTCGACGTTTCTTTACGACGATGATGGAAGAAGGTGATGATGTGCTGGAGCACATCAACAAGGTCAAAACGCTGGCGGGACAGCTCGACGCAGCGGGCGCTCCGGTCAGCGAGGACGACTTGGTGATCACGCTTCTGGCAAGTCTGAGCGAGTCGTACCAGTTCCTGATCACGGCGTTGGAGTCGAGAGCCGACTCGCTGACGTGGGAACTCGTGACGTCTCGGCTACTGCATGAGGACATGAAGCGCTGATGGAAGGTATGGATCTTGGACACGAAGCTTGGACGAAGCGGAGGGAGGGACGTCGCAGACGGCGGGACCGGAGCGAAGACACTTGAGGGGTAGAATGAAGATTCGAAAGTGATTGAATTGTTGGAGCTTACACCCTACTGTTATAGACACGCGACCCTGCGTCCTATCACCTAGTGCATCTAATCAACCATCACTCACCGGTGTTCGTCCAATCATCCTACTCGTCTAATCATCGGTGGCGTAAACAACTTACCGTAATCACCATAATCAACGTGGGTTCGGATTGGACCGGTTCGGGTTAACCGGTTCACGGTTAATAACCGATACCAAACCGGTAACCCTCAATACGCCCCCTCAATGCGAACACGCGTGGATGCCGAGCCGTCAGGTCCGTGTGGCGAGGTCCCGGGAGCGCCTTCGTCATGATGTCCGCCAGCATCACAGAAGTCTCGCAGTACTCGAGCTTCACTTCACCACGCTTCAATTCGTCGCGGATGTGGTGGTACTTGATGTCGATGTGCTTGGCGCGACCGTGGTTCACTGGGTTCTTCGTCATCTTGATGCACGACTGGTTGTCT
This sequence comes from Phytophthora plurivora, assembly GCA_030027945.1. Lineage (NCBI taxonomy): Eukaryota > Oomycota > Peronosporomycetes > Peronosporales > Peronosporaceae > Phytophthora > Phytophthora plurivora. The sequence continues at coordinate 747,652 of CP125267.1, forward strand.
TCGCGGATCATGAGCTCGGGTCCAGTCTCATTAGCGGCCGCCAGAATCTCGCACAGCAGGCGATGAATCCACTTGCCCTCTTGGATCGCCAGACTGAGTGCGATGTACTCCGCCTCACTCGTAGACAGCGAAACACTTGATTGCTTCTTGCTGCCCCAGCTCACCGGTGCACCCATCAGCATGAACGTGTAGCCGGAAGTCGACTTGCGGTCCGCGAGGTCGCCAGCCCAGTCCGCGTCCGAGTATCCACGAAAGTCGATGTTGTCACTCGGCTTGAAGCAGATTCCGTGCGTCTTGGTGCCTTGCAGGTAGCGAAAGATACGCTTGACCGCAACCCAGTGTTCTTCTTGAGGGTTCTCCATGAAGCGCGACACATAGCCAACGGCGTACGCGATGTCCGGGCGCGTGGCAGTCATCAAGTGCATCAGAGCACCAACAGCTTCGCGAAACGGAGCGTTCACCTTGGTTGCTGCGTCACTTGAAATCAGTCGAGTGCTTATGTCGACGGGACTCACCACGGCCTTGCACTCGTCCATACCAAAACGCTTGAGAATGTCATCGACATAGCGGCGCTGACACATCGTCACGCTGCCGTCCGGGCCGTCCACCAACTCGATCCCAAGAACGAACGCGCACTTGCCGCTGTCGGTCATCTCGAAGCGTGTCTTCAGGTCGGTCTTCGTGCGTGAGATCAGTTCGGGTGAACTTCCGGTAATCAGCACGTCATCCACGTAGACCAGCACGAGCACGCAGTGACCGTCAACGATCTTGATGTAGAGGCACGGGTCGAAGGCCGAAACTTGGAAGCCGATGGAGCACACGAACTCGTCGAAGGTCTCGTTCCACACGCGCGAAGCTTGCTTGAGACCGTAGATCGCCTTCACCAATTCCAGGCAGTCGAAGTCACCGTCGAGATCAACACCTTCGGGGACCGCGCAGAACACCAGCTCCTTCATTATCCCGTATAGGAAAGCTGTCACCACGTCGAGTTGGTCGAGAGGCCATCCGTAGTACTTGGCAATCGCGATCACCATGCGCAGCGTCACGTACTTGACGACGGGCGAGAACGTCTCGGTGTAGTCGATGCCGTACTTCTGCTTGAACCCCTTGGCCACGAGGCGCGCCTTGTACTTCTCGATCGATCCGTCCGCTTTGCGCTTGATCTTGAACACCCACTTGGTACCGATGGCGCGTTGTCCGTTAGGCAACTTGGCAGCACGAAACACACCACGAAGTCGCATCGACTCGAGCTCAGCACGAATTGCCTTGCGCCAGTGCACTTGGTCCGGGCCGTTCACCGCCTCTTGAAACGTCGTCGGCTCCGATAGATCGCCTGCTTCGACGGCATTGGCACTTGCACGCCAAAACACTGGTGGAGTCGAATCGTCATCTTCATCTCCATACTTTTCCTCTTCGTCTGGGTCTGCTCGGTGCGGAGAGGAGTAGTTCGGCGCACTTGCTTCTTCCAGTCCAGGTCGATGACGCACAGCTCGCGGTCTTCTGGCAGCTTCATCTTCGTCACTCGGGCGGCTCTTGCGCTTCCCTGCCTGCGTGTACTCCGTCTGGCGGGAACCATCATCGTCGATGTCGAGGGCGTCAAGGTCCAGTGCAGTATCATCGACGTCTTCATCCGAAATCGTCGGTGAAAGCCCAAAAGCCGACTCATCGAAGTTGACATCGCGACTGATCACCACCTGCCCCGCCTCGATGTCATAAACTCGATACGCCTTGGACACTTCTTCGTAACCCAGGAACAGTCCGGCGCGAGCCTTGGGATCCCACTTGAGCCGCTTCTCCTTAGGAGTCAGAATGTACGTCCGACAGCCGAACACACGCATGTGCTTCACACTCGGCTTGGACTTGTACACGATCTCGAACGGAGTCTTGTGCTCGATCTTGGGTGACGGCAGACGATTCTTCACGTAGATGGCCGTCATGGCCGCCTCAGCCCAGAAACACTTGTCCAGCTTGGCGTGATGCAGCATGCTGCGGCCGATCGTGACGATAGTCCGGATAGCTCGCTCTGCCGTGCCGTTCGTCTGGTGCGCGTATGGAACCGTGGTTTGCTGCTCGATGCCTTCGTCTTCGTAGAAATCCTTGAGCGAGTTGGTCGCAAACTCACGAGCGCCGTCGTGCCGCACAAACTTGACCTTCTTGCCGAACTGCTTCTGCACCTTCATGATGTACGTCTTGATGCAGTCTTCGCTCTCCGACTTGGCGCGCAGGCAGAAACCCTTCATGCATCCGCTGGCTTCGTCCACGATCAGCAGCAAATACTTGCTGCCGCCCAGCGAGTTTTTCTCCATGGGTCCGCAGATGTCGAAGTGGAGCAGCTCGAACGTGTCGTAGCGACGCTTGTCATGGTTGCTTGGGAACGGTTTTTGGACCATTTTACCTTGCTGGCAACCACGACACAGACTTGGTCCGCTCGACTTGGAAGGTGCCTTCGCGTCCTTGATCATGTGGTTGTCGACCATCTTGCGAAGCACCTCAACCGGAGCGTGACCCATGCGCGCGTGCAGGTCGACAGCCTTGCCACTCGTCGCCGCATTCGCCGATCGCTGAGGCGTCATCAGCCAGTAGAGTCCATCCACGAGGTTTGCCGTCGCCACCACTTGCTTGGAGCCCTTGTGCGCAATCTGCATCTTGGTGCCGTCGAACACGACTTGGAACTTGCCACTTTTGTTGATCTGAGGTACCGAAAGCAGATTCTTGCTCATGCTTGGCACGTACAGCGCGTTCTTGATCTCGATCTCGCGCTCGTCGCCGTTGGGCAGGACCACTTGTTCCACGATGGTCCCCACACCCATGATGGCCGCCTTGTTGCCGTCGGCCACCGAAAGTTCGCCTTCGTTCCGCTCAATCAAATGGGCGAACTTGGCCTTGTCGTTGCAGATGTGGTGCGTTGCGCCGCTGTCGACCGCCCACATCCCGGACACATTCTTGCCCGTCGAAATATCACACTCCAGTGAAACCGCGAACGCTACTCGATCGTAGTCGTAGTCGTAGCCGTCGCTGTCGTTTCTCCACTGGATGTTGTTGGCCCCGCGTCCACGGCCGTTGCCGCCGCGTCTTGGGCCCCGATTCTCGTCCTTCTGCTTGGTCCAGCACTTGTCAACCGTGTGCCCCACTTTTCCGCAGTACGTACACTGGCGAGACTCTCGGTCGGTGTTGAACGCCTTGGCCGCGTTCTCCGTCTTCACCGTCGCCGTCTTCTCGCCTTGTCTCTTGATGTGCTCATTCGTGAGCACCTTCACGACGTCTTGCGACCGCAGTTCAGCGCTACTCATCTCCAAGTTGAGCACGACGTTCTCGTAGCTCTTGGGAGGCTGCGCAACAGGCAGATCGCCACGTCCTCGTCCTCCATCTTGGCGCCGATGCTGCTGAGCTTGGCGCTGATGTTGAGGACCTCGTTGCAATGATGCAAGACGTTGCCGCCTTCCGACATCTCCATGCTGAAGAGTTGGCGCTTCAGGTAGATGCGTCCAGCCTTCTGCGAACCACCGTACAGCGTCTTCAGGCGCGACCAGGCAACCCACGCTTCCTCGCAGTCGTCGACCACATGGTGGTAGTCCGCGTCCATGTGGAGCAACATCAGTCCGAACGCGATGTTGCTCGACTTGACGTACTCGTCCTTGGCCCGCGAGTCCGTGAAGCTTGGCGTCGTCTCGCGGTTCACCACATGCCACGTCGACTTGGTCAGGAACACGCCACGCATGTAGCGGTTCCACGTCGCGTAGTTGTCCCCGTTGAACTTGTCAATGGAGACCTTGGTCGAGGCGTCTTGGGCAGAGGACATGGTGCTTGGGCTCATAACCTGATGGAAGGTGGATCTTGGACACGAAGCTTGGACGAAGCGGAAGAGTGAGCACGCTTGGGCGAGACCGGAGCGAAGACCACTTGAGGGTAGAATGAAGATTCGAAAGTGATTGAATTGTTGGAGCTTACACCCTACTGTTATAGACACGCGACCCTGCGTCCTATCACCTAGTGCATCTAATCAACCATCACTCACCGGTGTTCGTCCAATCATCCTACTCGTCTAATCATCGGTGGCGTAAACAACTTACCGTAATCACCATAATCAACGTGGGTTCGGATTGGACCGGTTCGGGTTAACCGGTTCACGGTTAATAACCGATACCAAACCGGTAACCCTCAATACGCCCCTCAATGCGAAGTCCCACGAATGCCGAGAGCCGCCGTCAGATCCGTATGGCGAGGTCCCTGGAGCGCCTTCGTCATGATGTCCGCCAGCATCACAGAAGTCTCGCAATACTCGAGCTTCACTTCACCGCGCTTGACTTCATCGCGGATGTGGTGGTACTTGATGTCGATGTGCTTGGCGCGACCGTGGTTCACTGGGTTCTTCGTCATCTTGATGCACGACTGGTTGTCTTCGCGGATCATGAGCTCGGGTCCAGTCTCATTAGCGGCCGCCAGAATCTCGCACAGCAGGCGATGAATCCACTTGCCCTCTTGGATCGCCAGACTGAGTGCGATGTACTCCGCCTCACTTGTAGACAGCGAAACACTTGATTGCTTCTTGCTGCCCCAGCTCACCGGTGCACCCATCAGCATGAACGTAGCCGGAAGTCGACTTGCGGTCCGCGAGGTCGCCAGCCCAGTCCGCGTCCGAGTATCCACGAAAGTCGATGTTGTCACTCGGCTTGAAGCAGATCCCATGCGTCTTGGTGCCTTGCAGGTAGCGAAAGATACGCTTGACCGCAACCCAGTGTTCTTCTTGAGGGTTCTCCATGAAGCGCGACACATAGCCAACGGCGTACGCGATGTCCGGGCGGGTGGCACTCATCAAGTGCATCAGAGCACCAACAGCTTCGCGAAACGGAGCGTTCACCTTGGTCGCTGCGTCACTTGAAATCAGTCGAGTGCTTATGTCGACGGGACTCACCACGGCCTTGCACTCGTCCATACCAAAACGCTTGAGAATGTCATCGACATAGCGGCGCTGACACATCGTCACGCTGCCGTCCGGGCCGTCCACCAACTCGATCCCAAGAACGAACGCGCACTTGCCGCTGTCGGTCATCTCGAAGCGTGTCTTCAGGTCGGTCTTCGTGCGTGAGATCAGTTCGGGTGAACTTCCGGTAATCAGCACGTCATCCACGTAGACCAGCACGAGCACGCAGTGACCGTCAACGATCTTGATGTAGAGGCATGGGTCGAAGGCCGATACTTGGAAGCCGATGGAGCACACGAACTCGTCGAAGGTCTCGTTCCACACGCGCGAAGCTTGCTTGAGACCGTAGATCGCCTTCACCAATTCCAGGCAGTCGAAGTCACCGTCGAGATCAACACCTTCGGGGACCGCGCAGAACACCAGCTCCTTCATTATCCCGTACAGGAAAGCAGTCACCACGTCGAGTTGGTCGAGGGGCCAGCCAAAATACTTGGCAATCGCGATCACCATGCGCAGCGTCACGTACTTGACGACGGGCGAGAACGTCTCGGTGTAGTCGATGCCGTACTTCTGCTTGAACCCCTTGGCCACGAGGCGCGCCTTGTACTTCTCGATCGATCCGTCCGCTTTGCGCTTGATCTTGAACACCCACTTGGTACCGATGGCGCGTTGTCCGTTAGGCAACTTGGCAGCACGAAACACACCACGAAGTCGCATCGACTCGAGCTCAGCACGAATTGCCTTGCGCCAGTGCACTTGGTCCGTGTTGCAGGTTGACGGCTGTACTGAGGGTTTCCGGTTAAGTGTGGTTTGTACCCATTAACCGGTTAACCCGAACCGGTCCAATCCGAACCGCATGTTTACGCCATAATGATTACGGCAGTAGTGATTAGACGAGTAGATTGATTGGACGCGTGACCGCGTTTCTTTGTGGTAGGCCAAACAACTAACTCCGATAAATCAATCACTTTCGAATCTTCCTTCTTCCCCTCAAGTGGTCTTCGCTCCGGTCTCGCCCAAGCGTGCTCACTCTTCCGCTTCGTCCAAGCTTCGTGTCCAAGATCCATACCTTCCATCAGGTTATGAGCCCAAGCACCATGTCCTCTGCCCAATGTTGTCAAGAAGACGCCTCGACCAGCTGCGGCATACCGGTAAGATACCGGTATGACCTTCACTCAGTGGGACCGCAATCATTCCTGTGTTTACGGTACACTGATGATGGGACACTGATGATGGGACGCTGTTTACGCTACGGGGGTTATGGGATACGTGGGGACAAGATTGTGGATACAAGATGGGCATCCACGTGGCAGTCGCTGATTGGCTGAAGTAACTCAGTATCCAGTAAAGAATCCAGTAGAGTGTATCCAGTAGAGAATCCAGTAGGCTTAGATGTAGCAAGGAGTTTGCGAACTAAGGACCTAAATCAATCACTTTGCATTTTGCCATCAACCGACCAAAGCCTTTTGGTTATGAGCCCAAGCCCCGTCTTCCCTGACCAAGACCCTGACTACGCCTTCGCCATGGATGCCTCCCCGACCGCGACCGCCCGCATCAACAAGTTCGACGGAACCAACTTCCACACGTGGAAGTTCAAGATGCAGATGGTGCTCGAGGAGCGCGAACTGTGGGAAGTGACGAGTGGGAAGTGAAGCTGGAGCACTGCCAGACCGCGGCGGATCAAGCGCTGTTTCGGAAGAAGTCGCGCAAGGCACTGGCGATCGTCTGTCTCGCGATGAAGGATTCGCAACTGCCGTTGGTTCGCTCGGCCAAGGACGCGCATGATGCATGGTCAAGACTGGAAGGACACTTCGAGAAGAAGAGTTTGGCCAACAAGCTCTTTCTTCGTCGACGTTTCTTCACGACGATGATGGACGAAGGTGATGATGTGCTGGAACACATCAACAAGCTCAAGACGCTGGCGGAGCAGCTCGACGCGGTTGGCGCTCCGGTCAGCGAGGACGACTTGGTGATCACGCTTCTAGGAAGTCTGAGCGAGTCGTATCAGTTCCTCATCACGGCATTGGAGTCGAGAGCCGACTCGTTGACGTGGGAACTCGTGACGTCTCGGCTACTGCATGAGGACATGAAGCGCAAGGAACAAGGTGGCGGCGTCGACGGAGCCGCGCACGGTCAAGGTCAAGCGTTCATGGTCAACGACAACAAGCGCAGAGGACGTCCGGCGAAGAAGGCCGGGGCGTGCCACAACTGCGGCAAACAAGGACATTGGATCGCGGAGTGTCCCTCGCGGATCCAAGACAACAACAACCGGCAGCGGTCGCAGCGTGCGAATGTGGCGCGTGAGGACGAGGATGCCGGCGACTATCTTTTCTCGATTGGTGGTGGAGCAACACCAAGTTGAATGACGTGTGGCTGGTCGACTGGTGCGACGCAGCACATGACGTGCTCCAAGAAGTTCATGAAGAACTACAAGACTTTCGACCCGGTGGACGTGCATCTGCGGATGACGGTGTGGTGCAGGCGATTGGCAGTGGCGACATTGTGATGTCAATGAAGACTCCGCGCGGGACCAAGAAAGGTGCTCACGAACGTGTGGCACATTCCTAAGTTGTCGCGCAACTTGTTCTCCGTCGGACGCTTCACCAAGGACGTCGGACCGGTGATCTTCGAGCGCGACGGATGCTTCGCGGAGACCAAGGACATCAAGTGGAAGCTGGTGCGCGAGCTGGCAAGGACTATTCAAGCTGTGCATGACGCCGATGATGCCGGACGAGGCCAATGCGGCAAGTTCGAAGGATCGCAAAGGGGACACCACGTCGTACCTCTGGCACCTTCGACTTGGTCACATTGGCCATGGCGGCCTAGATGCCATCGTCAAGAAGGGCTACGGTATTGGCATTGACATGACGTCGGTGAAGCAGTGGGAGCTGTGCGACGGGTGTGCACTCGGCAAGCAAACGCGAGTGAGCTACATGAAGTCGTCTCCGAACCGCGCCAAGCAAGTGCTGGAGGTGGTCACAGCGATGTGTGCGGTCCCATGCAGACACCAACGGTTGGTGGCAAGCGCTACTTCGTCACGTTCATCGATGACAAGTCGCACTTCTGTGTGGTGTACTTGCTGCGGAACAAGTCCGAGGTGGCTGCCAAGTTCGCTGAGTTTGTGGCGTTTGCTGAAACTCAGACCGGCAAGCGCGTGAAGACGCTTCGAAGTGACAACGGTGGCGAGTACACTTCCGGTGCGATGGCCAAGTTCTGTGCGGACCGTGGGATCGTGCAGAAGTTCACACCACCGTACACTCCTCAGCTGAACGGAGTCGCCGAGCGCATGAACCGGACATTGGTGGAGTGTGCGCGCTGCATGTTGGAGCACGCCGGATTGTCCAAGACGTATTGGGGTGAAGCGGTGATGACAGCTACGTTCCTTCGCAACCGGTGTCCGACACGGGCCATCAGCCACGACAAGTCGCCACACCAAGTCTGGACCGGGAAGAAGCCGCTGCTGGCGAACCTGAAAGTATTCGGTTGCCACGCATACGTGACGGTCCCGAAGGAGAAACGTACCAAGTTTGATGCTCGGTCGGTGCGTTGCCGTTTCCTCGGGTACTCGGAGCACGAGAAAGCGTATCGGTTTGAAGAACTGGAGAGCGGTCGCGTGTTGGTGAGCCGCGACGCGCAGTTTATGGAAGACGTCTTCGACGGTGGGAGACGCAGTTACGATCAAGAAGTTGTTGTGGAACTTCAAGATGAAGAGGTGACGGATCAGGATTCATCGCAATCGGATGATGACAACGAAGAAGAGGAAGAAGCTGTGCGGGACGAAGACTTCGAGCCCGGCAGCAAGCGACACCCGCGGACGCAGTCACTGGAGGAAGCCGTGGAGGTTCCAAGTGCCAAGCGGTATGCGTCGCAGACTCGACACCAGACTCTGGACGAGATGTCAAAAGGCTTTGGTCGGTTGATGGCAAAATGCAAAGTGATTGATTTAGGTCCTTAGTTCGCAAACTCCTTGCTACCTCTAAGCCTACTGAATATTCTACTGGATACACTCTACTGGATTCTTTACTGGATACTGAGTTACTTCAGCCAATCAGCGACTGCCACGTGGATGCCCATCTTGTATCCACAATCTTGTCCCCACGTATCCCATAACCCCGTAGCGTAAACAGCGTCCCATCATCAGTGTCCCATCATCAGTGTACCGTAAACACAGGAATGATTGCGGTCCCACTGAGTGAAGGTCATACCGGTATCTTACCGGTATGCCGCAGCTGGTCGAGGCGTCTTCTTGACAACACTCCTCGACTTGACAGCTGTTGCGCCTTGGATCCCCAACTTGCTCCGAAGAACTTCAAACTGCACGCAGTGATCGCCTTCGTCATCATGTCAGCCAGCATTTCGGTCGTCGAAACATACTGCAGCACCACTTGACCGTCTTCCACCTTCTCGCGCACGAAGTGGTAGCGAAATGTCTTGGTTGCGCTTGTGGAATTCGGGATTCTTGGCCAACGCGATGGAGCCTTGGTTGTCCTCGTAGATCTTGATCGCTTCATCGCTTGCCATCTCGCCGAGCTCGCACAGGAACACCTTGAGCCACACTGCCTCTTGTGTCGCCTCCGATAGCGCCATGTACTCCGCTTCCGTAGACGATAGTGCCACCGTCCGCTGCTTCTTGCTTCTCCAGCTGATGCATCCGCCGTTCATCATGAACGCGTAGCCGCTTGTACTACGTCGAGACTCGATGTCACCAGCCCAGTCCGCGTCCGAGTAACCACACACGCCGAAACCGTCTTCGCGTGAGAACTCGAGTCCGTGCGTTGGTGTCGCCTGCAGATACCGCAGCACACGCTTGAGAGCTTGCCAGTGCGTCGGACACGGATCAGCCGCAAACTGGCTCAGAACTCCCACTGCAGCAGCAAGGTCCGGACGCGTCGCCACCATCAGGTACATGAGTCCGCCGACGGCACTCCGGTATGGCACGTTCTTCATGGTGTCTTCATGCTGGCAGCCACCCTCGCACATGTTCTTGGTCAGCTTGAGTCCGGGGTCCTGCGGCGTCTTCACAGGCTTGCTGTCTTGCATGCCGAACTTGGGGATGGACTTGAGAAACTTGGTCTGCCGCACCGTCACTTTTCCGGAGTCGCGATCGTTCTTGATCTCCATCCCGAGAAAATACTCGAGCTCGCCGAGGTC